>CM047883.1:5517927-6196351 GCA_026212405.1 Petrea volubilis | reverse complement strand
AGAGGTTATCTGTAACAAGAAACCAAATACTAGGGGGTGTATTTGTAATTTTTCATACCAAAAATGCTCCTAAGGTTTGGATCATTTTCACGAGATCCCCTCTAATATGAAAGATTACAAGTAATCCCTTAATGTTTGGTTTCGCATTATAAACCCTAGCTGTAGTTAGAGGTTATGTGTAACAAGAACCAAATACTAGGGGGTATTTGCAATTTTTCATACCAAACTGAGCTCCTAAGGTTTGGATCATTTCCATGATACCTCCTCCAGTATGAAATATTACAAGTCATTCCTTAATGTTTGGTTTCTTATTATAATCCTACTGAGTTAGAGGGTATTTGTAAACTAGAACCAAATTGTGCGGCAAGGGGGGGTGGGGTGAGGGATTGTATTCTTATATTTCATGCCAAATCAGAATTTGTGAAGTCGGGCATAACCCTCAATAGAGTTTCCGTAATTTACCCTATTAAGTATCTCTCATGAGGACTAAAACTCAGCTAAACAAATAATTCAATGTTCATGTGGGCATGATGATGATCTTAGAGAACAATGCCAACAATTGATGAGGCTTTCTTTATAGGGAAGAGAAATGGTCAAAAAGTCTCACCGGGTGTCGAGGATCTGCCAGCATGGGGAAAAGGCCTCGGACTATGCAGAGGATTGCCGTGCCTGCCAAAAATACGATTTCGCCTATCAATATGCAGAACGAGGACCATTCCGTACAACAAAGTTAACCAATGATATTTTTTCGTACGTTTATATGTGCATGTACAAGTGGTTGAGCAAGAAAAAGAATAGGAGCAACTACTGCCTCAATGAACCGGAAACCCTATATATATCCTCTAGTGCATGAAATAGGTGTTTGCAAAAGTTCAGAAGAAGTTTTTTGAACTTTTTACTTTTATCAGCAGCTGACCAACTTTTTGCAGCTTCTAAGTTTCTTAAACTTTTAGCAATAGTCAAACGAAGTTTTTTTTTATACAATCAACTCGGGACACTCCATAGATGTCAATCGGAAAGATATCCTCACACAAGCACAACTCACTTAAAGGGAAAGGGGAGGGGACAAGAGGGTTCGAACTCAAGACCTTATTGGTGCCAAGTTCGAACTCCCACCACTGGGTTACAGACCCAGTGGCAAGTCAAACAAAGTTAAATGTGAAATTACAAGGAAATACATGGGAAGAGAAAACTCAAGTAAACTTAAATTGAACATGAAAAATCCATATTAAAGACAATGTGTAACGCCGAGCTCCATCATAACAAAATCAGCTATGCAAGTCACAATATGCTTTACAATATAGGATTTGAAATCTCAATAAACGTCAAGTAAAAAAAAAAAAAGCATGATGCATGAATGTAAATCCCCGCAAGAATACCTCAAAAGAGCCAGTAAAAGTCCAGCGGAGTTGATTTGTCTTCAGACGTGGAATGATCACAGATAACACAGGCATTGTAGGTCTGTACTTAGCTATTAACCTGCATATGTTATCGGGAAGTCAACAATTTGGGATTGCATTTCAAATCATCATTTTTTAATTCAAACTTGAAAATCTGTTGAGAGAGACGGGGGGGGGGGGGGGGGGGGAACCTTGCAGCTCTTCCTGATGAAGTGAAACAAATATGACAGAGTGCCTTCCCTTGATGGCAGCACGACCTAAATCCACCAAGCGGTATGCTTTATGAATGATTTAAACAAATTAAAAAATAGGAAAGAAGCAAAATTCTATGGCTATTACTGCTGAGGAAGCTATCGATTCCAGGGGACAATTGGTTCGCCAACGTTACTTGACATCTTTTGAAATAGAAGATCCTGATTGTAAACCTTTTCTGCCTGCATAAAGCATTGTATGGAATGAGCTAATAAGAAGATAATTCAAAGGAGGGCCCAAGTACAACAGCTTCCCAATTTTGGTTTCAAAATTACAAAATAACCCCCTTAAGATAACTTATAGGGAAGGTATGCGTAGTTTGAAACCAGGGAACAGATAGGTGTAACTGCACATAGTTATAGTGGAGACTAACGTATTATTTCAAAAATTTATCTTTTTACTTTATCTATTGGCTAAATGTCATTCCCATTCTTTTCTGAATCAATAAATACAAGACAGAAGGCGGGTGAACGTTTTTTTCGGTTAGATTGGTTGGTGGAATGATACAATGGACCTATCGTTGCAATTTCTCAAGTGAATAAGCAGGGCCAAATATAGGTTTAATTACACCAACCAACCTCCATAAATATCAAAAGATTACCAACGCAGCCCTCGATCTTTCGTAATTACACAGGCCTCCCCTCTAACTATGATTAATATAGAATAAACCTCACCTCAGCGCAAATTTTACCAACTGTTGATATTGTCTCAACAGGGTATAGTCCCCGCAATGTTTCTGCTCCTAGAAGAATGGCATGACTACCTGAAACCAATTGCGAACGAAACTAGATAAGCTTTTAATTTCCCAAACTATAAAGCAATCATAGGTTCACCACAGGCATAAAAAAGACAATTATACACCAAGGTTTACAATCCTGGGATGCCTTAAGAGCTAATAGACAACCAAGGTATCATCAGGGAATGGAGAGATACCATCCAAGCACAGCATTTGCATAGCAGTTGCCTCAGCACGGTGGGTCTTAAGTTGTCGGTCATCGTGTCTACAACACGAGTGACCACTGCTGGCTTCCCCGCAATATTGCATTTGTAAAGACTTCCTTCTGATATAAAAACACCTAAATACAATAGAAAGTACAGCTGATATGAACTTTTAAATATATACAAACAGATAAGATTTAATTTAAAAAAAAAAAAAAAAAAAGAAGAAGGCTTCAGAAAGATATTAACATAGACAATTAGTTATATGCTAAGACTAAAAAGAAAAGAGAAGGCATATACGGAATAACTTTGCGCGCAGATCCTTATGCTAGCAACACAAACTTTTAGCACAGGGTGCTGCTACTATATTGCTGGTGTTTGTTTACTATGGGGACTATTAATTAGAAAGGGTTCTATAAATGGTGATTAATGAGTTTAATTAATCGTAGATAATTTATTATCTAAACATTGCTTTGAATGCAAGCCCATCGCTAATCGTTGGTGAGCCTAAGGGGTCACACCAATGTTGACCAAGTACCTAAGTATATGAATTGATTAATAGTGATTAATCAGACTGATTGATTAGTGAGATCATTGAATTGAGGGCTATATCAATGAAACTTCTCATTAAGACAGTGGATAGAAATCAATTTGGGAAGTGATTTCGAATTGATAATCACCACTCTCACACTGTAGATATTCATATTCAAATCTTTTGACGAATTTCTATATTCTATAGTTTTTTTATTAAAGGAAGGCATGGGGTCCTTGTTACAGCTTTCAGGAGGTATAACAATAATCTTCCATTTAAATCTATGAATAACCTTCTCAGGTGGGAGATCTATTCCAAGGTTTCCACGAGCGAGGATTTGCCATCTGCTTCTTTGAGAATCTCATCAAAATGCATCAGGCCCTGAAAATAAATATGACCAAACAGTTCACTCTAATATTACTGCAGATTAAAATTAGAAGTTGTCCAGACGAATCAAACAGACATCTGACCTCCACATCTCACTCTTTGCAAAAATCTGTGTCTGGTTAAGGTCACCCAATTTAGAAAGAACTCACGTGCCTGAAGGGAAACATGAAAATTATAACTAAGGTTTGCCTAAAATGCAACTGAAATGCTTATAAGCCAGACAGAAAGGGGCAAGAATATCAACGAGAAACCACACTTACATCTCTAACATCTTCTGCCCGACGCGCATAAGAAAGTGAAAGGAAGTCTATTTTGTTTCGAAGGTCCCATGTGCTTATAACCTGATATATCAAGCAGAAATACCTTGTAAACAATGGAGAGAGGGCAATATGGTGGAAATTTTTTGGGAGCTCGCGGCATGTAGACCCTAGATATATGCAGAAGCTTATACCTCCTTATCTTATATCCGTGAGGGTAGAGGTCATGTGGATCCCGAGACATGTAGTGTGTACAATGCCCAGCCATAGTGCAGAATTCTTAATCAGACAAACCACATCGTCCTCTTTCACCTCAGATACCTGCATTGTCATAACTCAATAATTCATGTTGTTGCACTTATATTACAAATCAATATCGAAGTTTGTACATTAGTTATTCAAATATTTAGTTGAGATTTGATTACATTTTGTCATAGTTGCATGTTGATCAGCAACTTCTTAGAGCCGACCAGGCAGAATCTAAGATCTTTGAAAATCTGGAAAACAAAAGATAATACAGAAGAAACAACAAACATTCCTGATTCTTAATACCGTCGAGCCAAACTGAAGTTGTTTCACTTCCAGTAAACAAGTATTGGCCAATGAAAATATCGTCTCCCTTTTTTACTGCCTGAAAGTCAGAGAAATTAGGCCTGTATTATATTTGAATTTCACTCTGGGAAATGGTTGAGATCACCATATTGGATGTTAGAGACCAATGCTGATCTGCAAAATTAATGTTACCTTGGATAGTCCACTAAAAATTAATGGGGAGTAAATTTGAAGTAGCTTCTTTATCTTGATCAGGTGTTAGGATGACCAAGAGAACCTTCCTGAAGGGCACTAGGTTGCTCGGATTTGTTGACGATTAGAAGCTCTGGACCCACAGTATCAAGCATAACCTGGTAACATTATTTTTATTTTTGATGAAATATTGATAATATATGCCTTTGCTATCTTCTAAAAGGATATGCCATTCCAAAGTTGGTGCAAGAAATATATATATATATATATATATATATGTCAAGCTTACAGCACAGAGGTTTTTCGTTGTCTTGATCGCCACTTTCAAGTTCTCTATGTTTCTTGGTGAAATTCCGCATCGCCCCATGAGAAATCAAACCGCGCAACTGTTGAAACATCCAAGGTATCATATTAAATCAAAGGGTGTTGCATATTTAACTTCAAACAATGTTAAGATTTTTCCTTCAGCGGAGATGAAATTAATCGAAACTTCCAAAAGTGGAGGGCAAGGTCATAAATTGTTAGTCCAGGTACAAATAGGAAATGATGGCTCATTAGATGCTACTCAGTTGGGTATTGCCCCACTGGTGCTTTTTGATGATGTAATAATTTTATTTATTAACACTTTTTAACATTGTCGTATTCAAATCCAAAAGCTAAAAACACCAGGGTAGCATGAAACAATTCAGAAAGAACATGTATCATCAAATTATCAAACACTTCGCAAAATTACACACAAAAATAAACAGTTCTAATAACAGAAGTGAGTTTAGAAAATAACCAGACATTCCAGCCTTGAGACAGCCAGAAATAACCGGGACAGACCGCGAATTCAGGCCCAATGTCCCAACAATCTTTGTCATTGCTGGAAAGAAACTCTGCACAAAAAACCTCATTCATAATTTAAAGAAAAAGAAACACTCAGAAAAATAAAATAAATATTCAGCAGCATTGCAAGAGCACACACTTCTTCTTTCACATCTTAACTGAAAATTCCCGCAAAAAAAAAAAAAAAAAAAACCACACACACACACACACACGCAGTTGTGCACAAACAGGAATAGCAGAAATCAAGATCAAACTACATCAATACTCAGTGCGATAGTTTCCCACAAACAGAAAAAGCAGAGATCAAGATCAAACTACAGCGACAAAAACTGAAAAACAAAGCAAATAATGGCGAAAAAAAAAAAAGTTGTATAAAAGAAAGAAGTATTTACAGGCTTAGATGGCTCAAGAATGGAGGTCATCCTAATGGGCTCTTCAAGAAGCAGGTAATTAGACACCATTTTTTCACGCACAAACACACAGTGGAGAGTGTAATCTTCAGTTCTATGTTGACAAAATGGGGGAATGCTGAACAGGGTAGCTGTGGGCAATGATCACTCATTTGCTTGGTATTTTACCGTCTGCAAACCAAATCAACGTGCTGTCAGTTTGTCCACTGAGTACTCTGTTTGTTTCTAGGGATTAATTATTCTTAACCAACTTGAAAATTTGACATATTTTTTGCATTTTAATACTCAACAATAACTAATATAATATTATTTAATAATATCAAGAATATTATTTTTAGTTGACTGATTAATTTGTATTTTTCCTACTCTGATTACAATTGATATGATTGGTAGGTTTAAAACACCTATACTTTTAGTACTAATTTCAAAGGTTTTTAGCTTCCAAATGATTTCAAATTTGAGAAATTTGATTTTCTTCGTGTAAGGGCTAAGAGAAAAACAAGTAAAAAAAAAATTCAACCTAAGGGGGAATTTGATGCTAACTATTTGGAAAAATTCTTTTATACATTCGATTTGAATTCCGTATATGCACTAAACAGTTTAAATTGCATTACATCATTAATTCAATTTAAGAACATATATATATATCAACATACAAAATATAAAACAATCGTAATTATTTAGTTCATATATGAAGCCCAAACAACGAAGTCATACAAGAATTTTTCCCGATCCCTTCAGCTATGTTTTACCTGTTTTGATTAGATTGGTTCCCAATAAAAGGTTAAACATTTTATTTTTTTTAAAGAACTATATTTAAGAATAAGACGAATTTGAGTTTAAAAGACTTCAACTTGAGTGTAGGCATGATTGGTACTTGATTTTTTTAAGGATAAAAATACTTTGTCCGCCAAATTAAGACCATATTTAAAATTGGCCCACTTGTCATATGTTCAATAGCAGTAAAAATAGTACTCTGGGATTAATTGCATAGGCATCATCGCCAATCTTTTTTACTTATGATTTACCAATATCTCAACCAAAGGGTTAAAAATATAAAAGAACAATTTAGAAATTGCTTAATTTTATAGTTAAAATTCAAATGATTTAATTAATAATAATTTGAATATAACTTTTACTCTTAAAAAAAGCACTGGTAGCCATTGATCAACAACAACTTATAAGTGATATCAGAGAGATCTTGAGTTCAAATCCTCTTGTCTTCTATCCCTTTCTATTGAAGTGAGTGTGTACATGCGTGTGAGATTAGTTTTCAATTAATATCTATAAATATTCCGAAATAATTATATAAAAAATAAAAAAAACAAAAAAAAAACAACAACTTGTAAGTCACACAAAGTCACAAACTGTGGGTACGTTGGCTGGACGGAAAGATACAGTTTGCCAGTTTTCTTCTTTTTGACTTTAACTCAAATGATTCAACTTGTCACTAAGGTGCAAAATGACGTGGGACTTTTAATGAAAGGTCATATATCATACCCCAAAAAAGGGCAAAAAAAAAAAAAAAAAAAGAAAAGAAAGCGTAATGGATAATACCTTTTGATTTTTGAATTTATTATTTCAAGCAATCACGTTTTCCATTTTCTTTTTAAACAAAAAAAAAAGTTAAATAAAATTTATTTGAGATTTTGTAGAAAGATCCACGCTTTTGTTTATGCTATATTTTTTTTTCATATAATTATAATTTTTTTTAGATGTATAATATTTCTTTTATCATATTACTAAGAAAAGTATAAACAAAATATTTTTTTTTTTAACATTTTGTAGTTGATGAGGTTCATGATTTACGAGATAAACGCGATATATGATATAATTTAGAAGTATCTTAGCTAACTCTTAAATTAACTTATCAAGACTCTTAAGTTTTCTCTTTTATAGTAATTTTTTTTTTATGATACATAATTATCCATGCACGCGCACTTATTAGAATTCGAACTCTAATATTACACTTTCCACACCTTTAAGGTGAGGTACATGCTTATTAGATCAAAGGTCCTGAACAACAAATTATAGTTATTTTTTTTTTCTACAATATTACAGTCTACAAGGTATATTAACAAATAAATGTACTTTTTTAATCGATATTAACAACATTAGACAGTCGTGCCGAAGATATCACCAAATTTTTTAAAATTTGTTGTCCGTGTTGGAAATTTTAATTTGTGTATTAAATTTTTTTATAAATGTAAATTGAATATTTTAAATTAATGGAATGAACTGGTGTGATTTGAAAGGTATCTCCAAGTTCAACAATTTAGGAGAATCGATACATTGAATAAACATAAAACAAAAAATGATTTTTTAATTTCTCTTATCTCATTTAGTTTCAAGAGTTCTAAATACTTTATGTTCTATAATTTTTGATATTTATAATACTGATATTGCAAGAAAGTTGATCATTGCATCTTAATATATGATTATCAGAAGCCCATGAGCACTTTTATGGGCAAATTAGTTTCAAAGCCAAAAAATATATCTCTTGCCTCCACCCATCGATTAGCATTTTGAAATCATCTATTCTGAATTCCAACAGTCCTAAATTGTCATTTGTGACTATATTCAAGCATCATAATTCAATATTAATAACATAAGGGATCTCGAAATTACTTCAAACCGTTGATTTTTTTTTGGGTTCTTTTTTGGCTTGTATATCCCAATAACAATAGAATGGACAACCCTAAACACACACTTAACTAAACATTGGTAAAAAGAATATTTCTAACTCCTAGGAATTATCTTCCAAGAATGGATAATCCGTGTAACCAACAATAGGATCATGCGTATAAAAAGTGCTTCTATCATACTCATTAAGCTCTGCATTAACCTCAAATCTCCTCGGCAAATCCGGATTAGCCAAGAACAATCTCCCAAAAGCAACAAGATCAGCTCCATCCCTACTCAAAACTGCATTGCCATCCTCTCTATCATACCCTCCCGCAACAATAAAAGTCCCTCTAAAAGCCCTTCTCATGAGCAGTAAGGTGCTTCTAACTTCTAGCTTTTCAAATTGCCTTATCATTCTCGGCTCGATCACATGGCAATAAAGTATGTCATACTCGTTGAGTGCTTCGGCCATGTAGAGGCCGAGGGCATCAGCGTTTGAGTCTCCACAGTCGTTGTAGTTGGCGTAAGGCGAGAGCCTGATGCCGACTCTGTGGGATCCTATCTCTTGTTTTATTGCTTCAATTATCTCCAATGCGAAGCGACAACGGTTCTGTATGGTCCCGCCATATTGGTCAGTTCTATCGTTTACTTGATCCTTCAGGAATTGGTCGATCAGGTAGCCGTTTCCTCCGTGGATCTCTACCCCATCGAAGCCTATAAATGAAAGAAAAGATTTTTGTTTTGAGTGTGAGTTTATTTGATGGATGAGTAAAGTAGAGATATCAAACTACTACCACCTACAAAAGTGCATTCCATTAAGTGACAAACCAATACATTATAAATTTAGTCGTCGTAATAGATTTTATCTATAACAGTTATGTTAGTAATGATTTATCACTAATTGTTCCTTTAGTCTTGATTATATTGAATTTTATCATTAGTTCATCATAAATACTTCAAATTTATGACAGAATTTCACCGTTTCAAATTTTCCACCAGTAACAGGAGTGCTAAACTGCTTTCTTGTAGTGTATGTTGAAAATAATATTGTGATATAATAGTATTAATTTGTGGGTTCGGTTATTGGATTGAACATAATATTTAAATATGGCAGTAATAATCTATATGTTCTATTGGTTTGTTTACGGCGAACCAACCATAGTTATATTGGAAAAATAAGTTGTTTAATTTATTGTTGATTTTACTGTAATAAAGAAAATGAATTGTTTTTGTTATTGTAATACATATGATTTTTTCTAAATAAAAATGAATGTAAATCTTATTATCGTAGTTTTAAAAGAGAACATGAAAATTAACAAAATTATAAAACTTCTTTGGTATTTATTTTACAGAATCTAAGTCATAACTTAATATTAAGTTCAAATAACAAAGACATTTTTTTTATGTTTTAACCAAAAGTAATTTTTAATTAAACAACAATTTAAAATTAATTTTGGAGTATAATTTATTCTAAATACATTTTGAATTGCCTATACATATATAGACTTAAGGGACGTTTTTACAAATATTTAATTGAAGGGGCAAGCGTTTTCTTTGTTAGTTTAAGGAGGTAAATAATACACATCATGTAGCTACAGGGGTAGACTATATTTAACTATTTAAGCCTGAGATTAGTGATAAAAAATTAAATGATAATATGAAAAATATCACTAATAATAAGTACATTAAATAGAATTTTTTTTAGCTAATAATGTCTCTTAACATGGCTAAATAGTTACCAGAAAGTTATTTTATTTAGTGACTAATGACATTAGTGACTCATGTATACTACTTAATAACTCAAGGGCAATAAAAATCATCACCATAAACTACAACGAAAAAGCTTTTGTTGCTACTATAGATGTCTCATTAATTATAATCGTGATAATTTAATCATAACTTTTTCACTTTAATTTATCCCAATTATTAAATTTTCTTTTCTTGATGATTATATTGTTGAGTTCCAAAGTATATTTTTGGAAAGTTGAAGTCTTTGGTCCCTTAAAATCTTCGTCATTTCCTATATTTTCTTTATGTTTTCTATTTGTCCTTTTTCAAGACCTTCATGCACACAGAAGGTCAATTGCTCTCTTATTTATTCCCTTCTCTATTGTAGATGTAAGTAGGAGCACACAAGTCATTTTATAATATAAGTTTCCAGAACTTCCAGCTTATATTTCCTCGTGAGTTGTTCTAGCGTTTGTGGCTATTATTCTTCACATTTGCCAGATCCTGGGCTAGTGTATATTGTTGCACTTTTATTTGCTCTGTTTGTTTCTTTACATATATATACATAATTAGCACTAATTTTCTCATTATCACTTCATATATATATATATATATATATATTATCAATAATATAATTACTCGTAATCACTGGAATCAAAGGTTAACCTGCTTCAATGGCATTTTTGGCAGCTACTCTAAAATCTTTGATGACCTGAGAGATTTCTTGTAACGTCAATCGATGGGGTGGTGAATAAATTGCTCCATCAGAGCCCCCAATATGCTGATCAGATTGAATTGCTTTGTCTGTGCAAGAAACTGGAGGATTGCCATTTGGCTGAAAACCTTCAAACAAGAAAATGAAAATGAAAATGAAATTACATATTAATTTTTCAAACAATATATAAAGAGAAAAAAAATCTTAATTTTGGTTCATATATATGGCTATATTCAATTATGATCTCGTTGAATATGAATGTCCCACATTTAAAATATTTCAAATTGTCTTAATTTTAGTGATCTTGTCAATTTTTGGTGACATATTTAATAGATTATTTTGTAAGAACCTCACACTTGAAGGGTTGAGATTATAGTTTGCACCTCGAAATTATATCTTATATTAGTTATCCCTGAACTCAAAATGTAATATATCAGTCATAGAATTATATATAGTAAGATTAAAATTACTATGTTTTCACCATTATAAGAAAACGATTGGTCATATTTTATAAATTATAATGATAAACGTAGTATAAAATATAATCTAAAGGTGCAAATATAATTAACCCAAAATAAAATTTTCACCAACTCATATCAATTCTAAGGTAACAAATGGTAAACTAGACCAATGGCTTTAGCGGAATAAGGCACTAGATTCTTTAAATAAGGTTCATGTTTCGTAGTCCAGAGTTGTGTATAAAATAATTGATTTAAGAGGGTTATCTCTCATATTGATTCGTTGCAGAATCCGAAATTGAATTAGTCGGTCAGTTGATGGAATATTGGATGATTTAAAAAAATAATAATAATAAAGTAGGATAAGGTCAAAAGGGGCTTACTGTAATTTGAAACCCTGCCAGCATGCCAGAGTTGGCAGAAAAATATACCACCTTTGTCATGAACTGCTTTGACAATTGGCTTCCATGCTTGCACCTGTTGTTTTGTCCATATGCCTGGAGTATGTGGATACCTTCAAAATCAACAAAACAGAGCTGTTAAAAAGATTTTATGTAGCATTGCTAGAATCATGAACCATATTTACTTAGCTAGATTTTACATTTAACTATGGCATGAAATTTAGAAAAATTAAAATAAAAAAAAGACAAAAATAACATACTACATAAATAATAATAGTCACTCATGGAAATAGCACATGAACTGTTGGTTCGAGGATTTTTTTATGGTTTTCATTAGGGTTAATTATATTTTACACTCTTGAATTATATTTTGCATCGCATTTACTCTTATGAACTACAAAATGTGATATGGTGAATTTGTTCCATTTTTTTAACTTTATGAAGGTTTGATTTATATTAACCCTTTTCCATTATGTTAAGGACATAGTGAGTAGGAGAAGGACAATTTTTTTTTTTTTTGGGACAAAGTCAGAAATTTAATTACGGGGCAATGAAAAATTCACTAGTAGACGTAAAAGTAATTTATTTGATATCTTAGGAGCGCAAAATATTTAGTTTTAAAATATTTATGTATATAAAGATATTTTCTAAAGATTTGAAGGGAGAGTTATCAAACCAACTAGCCCCCAATTAGGCCTCTCAATGGATAGGACTGTACCCTATCTGTACTCATTTATCCTCTGCCCATATTTTAAAATTTTAAAATCTAATCATACCCTACCTTAACCCATACTATTATTGTACTACAAATGAATGGGTTAGGGTAGGGCCTTACCCGTTCCTACCCATTGAGTAATGATACCCAATGGGTATTCACATACTACACACATCGTTATCTAATGGGTATTCACACACCACACATTTTTCACACACACACATGCACATTGTACACATTATTCACACACCACACACACATTGTACACACGCACACACATTTTTCACACACACACACACACACACTACACACATTTTTCACATACACACACACACACTGTGTATAAAAACACACACTACACACACATAGTGTGTTTGTTTGTGTATAAACACACACTGGTGAAAACACACACACAGCACACACGCAGTGTGTGATTTCACAGACACACACTGTATGATTTCACACAAAAACACACACACAAACTAGTGAAAACACACACACAGTACACACTGCACACACACAGTGTGTGATTTCACACATACTGGTGAAAACACACGCACACACACAGTACACAGTGTGTTTTCACACACTGCACACACAGTTTTCACACACTGTGTGTGTGCAGTGTATGTGTGAAAACTGTGTGTGTGCAGTGTGTGAAAAAAATATGTGTGCGTGAAAATTGTGTGTGCAGTGTGTGTAAATGCATGTGTATGTGTTAATTGTGTGTGTGAGCTAAAAAAAAAATCAAACAAAGATAAATAAAAAAAATATAACCCTACCCTAAAAATAAGGGAGGCTCAATACACATACCCAATCGGTAAATATTTAAATATGATAGGGTACGGTAGAGTATAAGGTATCTTTAATCGGATATTTTTAGGATTAGGGTCAGGGTAGGATAAAACTCTACCCATTAACAGGTCTACCCCCAATAAAATCACTGTATCTCTATACCCTTTAAAGTTTATATAAAGACATGTCATTTATTTGTTTTTATTGAAATTAATTTTTTACCCTTCAACCAGAATTGAACTCACCAAAAAAATTGTCATTTATATTCTATAAAAATCTTTTCCCTTTTCAAACTCGAAAAATATTTCTCTCCAACTCCAATTTCTTGATAATTGGACTATGATGCATCTCTTTCAAAATTTTAACGGTGAAATTGCAATTCTTTCTTAACTCAAAATTTGAGTGGACAATAGATTTTTATTTTGTTTTATTTTAAATAGTAGAAGATTTTTGTCCCTTGTTGGACCTCCTCTGGCTCATAACACTGTGGATTAAGACCATTTTGCACACTTATCTAAGATTTCAACCTTAAAATAGCTCCTAAACCAAATATAGTGGCGGAGCCAAGGGAGTGAAGGGTACAATCCCCCTAAGAAATTGAGATCAAATAAAATTTTACATGTATTTTTTTAAAAAATTAAAATTTTGCTCCTCGGATAATAAAAATATCTTTAATATTTTATAAAAAGATGATCTCGTCTTCCTTCCCCAAATAAAAATTTCTTGCTCCACCCTCACAAATACATGTTTGGATTTACAAAAAATAGCATCCACCAAATACAGATAATTATAAAAAAAATAATAATAAAATTCGCTTGTTGTAATTACCCTTGGGCTGTTTCTGAAACTCCAGATGCTTCAGAGATCAAGAATCCACCCGTTGTTGTTCTTTGTGAGTAGTAAAGAGCTGCATGTGGCTGTGCAATGAAATTGTATGACCTCAATCTTGTCATAGGTGCCAAAACTATCCTGCAAAACAATGTCAAAATATTATTATGGGTGTATATATATATATACACACATACATACATATAGTATATGTATATATGCAGAGACGGAGCCACAAGAGTGCTTCTCCCCCCAAATATTCGAAAACCTATTATTTATGTATATATTTATTAAAATTAAACATTTTACTTTATTCCATATTAGTGATGGCAATAGGACAAGTTAAGTGGAGTTCAGATCAAGTTTTATTGGTATCGATTCAACATACCTCGAGTTCAAAACGAGTTATAAAGACAACATTGTACACAACTAGAAAAATCACTTTTAGCAACAAATTTTAGCCACAGATTTTTTTTGTGGCTAATAGCCAACAACGGATTAGTCACGCATATGAAAAAAAAATACGAAAAAAATAAGCCACGGGTAGGCCATGACTAATCCGTGGCCAATTAATTTTTTTATTTATTTAGCCACGGATTAGCTGTAGCTAATCTGTTGCTATTCTATTGTTTAATTATTCATTTTTTTTATTTGTTCTTGTTTTAATATGTTCTTTGAATACAATCGTGTAATTTGTTTTCATAAGTATTGTATTATATATAACAAATAATAACCCTCATTTAATTTATTATTATTACTCAAATAAATCTTCTAAATTGTTATATAATTGAATCATGATACGTTTGTGTGTTGAATATCAATTCTAATGACCAATGATCGTTCCAATTATTTGACGATATTATAATGTTCTATTGAGTTAAATTAGAACTTAAGTTTCATAATTATTTGTTTAGACTTTATTACTTTATTATAATATTACAATTGATTTTTACTATATATATATGTGTATATATATGTATTATGATCACTTGTATATATATACACAAGTTAATTATCTGGTTTTAAAAGTTTATAATTGATCAATTGTCATAATTTATACTATATTTTTATCTATAATTCAATAACGTGTAATGTTATTGATAATTTATAATATTTCAATGTAAAATTAGCTACGGCTTCATCGTGGCTATAAGCCACGGACTTGTATGATTAACCACGACCTGACCGTGGCTAATAACCATTGTCTAGCCGTGGCCATAGACCGTGGCTAATTGTTAGCCAAGGATGAATTTTTTTTCTTGAATTTGATGTGATTCGAACCCTTGACATCTTAGTTGAAATTAGAATATCAAACTACTATACCACTTTAGTTTTTGATAGAGAATTAGTTTCTTCTATTCTTAACTAATATAAATTATGCGAAATTCTAAATATAAATTATCTAAATAAATTTTTATGATAATTTTTATTTTTTCTATTAATTTATTAAATATTTATTATAATTAACACATTACTAGTTAAATCACTAAATACTTTTCACTATAAAAAAAAGACAAAGATTAGGGAAAAAATAAAAGAGTGGACCATGACATATAACATGATACTTATTGGATTTTCAAAATATTTGAAGGCTACGACTCTAATAAGATCTCCTATTTTAGATGATATTTTATTTTATAATATACATTTATATTAGACAACTACGTGTTTAAAATTATTTTCTTAATTATATACTTGATAAAATCCTTACAATTGACGTATATTCATAGAATGAAGAAGAAAATGAAACATGTATTTGGAATATAAGATAAATGTGGCTACAACCTCTCCAATAGTCCTGATACTACTTGTCAAACAAAATAAATAATTTCATTAAATTATGAAAGTTATCCCATAATATAAAGTTAGAACTATACTTGGCCGTGGCTAATTCGAAAAAATAAAAAAATAAAAGCTAATTGATCCCACCCACCAACCCCCACCCAACCCAGGTCCCCCCCTCCCCTGGCTGTGGCTAATCCATATCCATCAGCCACGGTCTGACTTTTTCAAAATTAAGTGGCCAAATTTGGCCACGGATTGACCGTGCCTAATTCGGGTGTTTCAAAATTTGTGGCCTTTAGTCATGGCCTGACTGTGGCTGACGAAAGGCTGTGGCTAATTTAGCCATCCCACTTTTAGCCACGGATTTAATTAAATTTGGCCACGGATTTTTGCCAAATCCATAGCTAAAATCCATGACTAAAAGTGATTTTTCTAATAGTGGTAAAATTGAGTCGCCATGGAACCTATCCTAATTGTTCCAATACAAAGAGAAAGTACATACAATAATTATGTACATTTGCCTAACTTTCTCCTTTTTATCTAGCATATTCTTTAAGCTATACAAGCAACCTTATTACAATGTTTTTTTCAAACTCGCAAAATATTATTGAACAATAAATTCTTTTTCTTTTTCCTTTTCTTTTTGTTGGAGTCATTTTGGATTCGCATATACCCATCTAAAATCTACTTGAAAGTTAAATCCATCTAAAAATCCGACAATTTAAAATCTAATTGAAAGTTAAATCCATCTAAAAATCCGACAATTTAAAATCTAATCGGCTTCAACTATTCATATGTACAACTTTAAAATCCGACCCAACTCGAAAATAGTAGCATAACTTTAACCCTTGAGTTCAAAAGCATTAACTTAAGACTTTCACTCCGAGGACGACAAACCTATCGAAATTGTTCTTCAGTCCCATAATTAAATTTTTGGCTCCGTTCCTGTAAGTGTATGTATAGGTATATATATATATATATTTGTGCATCCGATCAATATATAAAAAAACACACACAGACACACACATTAATACCTGTGAGATAGATCAAAGTTGCCCATCTTGTATGGAGTTGAAAGAGGAATGGCCACTTTATCGGCTCCCTCTCCATTTTCTTCCATGTTCATCAAACTTGTGCTGTTGTTTGAAATCCAGACCTTATTTCTGACCTTAAAAGCAAAAGAGAGAGATGTTATGAGGGCATTTTCGTCTTTATGTATTGACAAGGATGATTGAAGTTCCCAATAAATTTTAATTTGGCACGGCACGCCACGGCACTGCCACCTGCTCATAAAAAGTCATAATTTTCTATTGCAATAAAGTTAAAAACTTTTAGAGTCAGTACTAACTATGACTCTACAGGAGTTATTAATGTGCTAGTGTTAGTTTTTAATTATTGAATTTGTATATAATAATAATTAAAAAAATTAAAAAATAAAATTATAATATTATTATATTTAATTTAATAATTAAAAGTTTAATTAAATAGTGTCTAGTGAGCCGTTGCTAAATTATGATTGTGAACACCTTTTCAATAGAAATTTTATTTTTTATAGCACGCATGCGAGCATGCAGTCGTGTATATCTTGCACCTAGTGTCATACATTGGTTTGATTGGACGGCAGACACCTTGTTGATAGAATTTGGCCACGATTGTGTGTGAGGTTTATTTTTATTTTTATTTCCTTTTGTTTTAATAATAGAGGTGGTCGAATATATATTTGAATCAATTAAGCCGGCAGAAAGGACGTACGTTTAGATGGCCTGTGGACCCTTTTTTATTTGTTGTCAAAGTTTTGATTATTAATGTTCCTATATAACTACATTGGGGAGGGCAAAACATCGTAACACCATCTTTTATATTTAAAAAAAATAACTAAAGAAAGAAAATAAAATTGAGAAAAAAAAGGTAACAAATGTCCTTCACAAGTCGATTTTTGGAGATATTTTGCTATTAGAATTACAACATCAATATGAATCTAAGAGTTCATTTGGATGGGCTCTGTTAAGAAGAAAAACACTTACTTTTTAAGAAAAAGTTTTTAAATGGAAAAAAATAGTGTTCGACAGGGCTTTTTTAAAAAACACAGAAGTAAAAAAAAAAATAGCTGAGTTTAGAAGCTATCTAAAGTAATATGAAATAAAAACACTTTTAATTATTGTATTTAAATACAAAACTACTTAGATTAAAAAAAATTCCACAAAAAAACAAATAGTTGATTTTAGAAGCTATCTAAAATAATTTCAGATGAAAACACCTCTAAAACTGCATCCAAATACAAAATTATTTAAATTATAAAAAAAATCCACTACAAAAAGCGCAATTCAAGAAATATTTTTTTTAAAGTCTATTCAAACAGATCCCAAATCTGTGTAAGTTGATAGTAAACTCATTTAAACTCGGTTGTTATGCAAAACAAATTGATCTTGCCATTTTATTTTCTTTTGATAATATTATCAACTCGGCCCAATCAAACAAAAGAATATTAATATTTACTTTACATATTCTTTTTTATTGTTTTGCTAAATAAAAATGCATTACATAAATTACAAGAACAACAAGTTTGGCAATCTTATCAAGTTTAATGCCTGAATTAGATAAAATAAGATACAACTTTCCAAATCAAAACAACCACTTCAATATGAATGGAAAACCCATCTCGCAAGTGCATGAGCAATGGCATTTGCTTGGTGACAGATATGAAAGATCTTCCATTTTGGCCATTTAACAAAAAGGTGTTTACTGTGAATAATTGATGGCTAGGAGTACCGTTCTGCAGTTTATGATGGGTTCAATAACATATTAACCGCTCTTGAGATCATCAGGGAGTTTACCATATTGAAAGCAAAAGCAACAACGTATGTCTTAGCTTGAGTTACATTGTGTGCCCAGACAACAAATCTAATTTTTAAGTAATTTACTTTATGTATTCAATATTAGAGTATTACGTATTCAATATTAGAGTATTAAACTCAAATTGAGTTCTACTTTTCTGGTTATCATAATGCATCACTCATCACTGCATTCTTTTTGAACGATTACTAAACAATTTTGCAATTTTACCTAAATTTAGTTGAAATTCTTGTATGGAAACCTGGATTTCAATCCCGCTCCTGTACTGAATGATTCAAATTATGTTTCGCTCAGTTTACTTGAGATCGAACATCTGTATCTAACATATAGCACGATCTGAACCATTTAGAGTATGAGTTATTGGTAGAACCCGAATCCCGGATTCGTACAAACTTTTTCTGGCAATGGCATACACTTGTTGCAAAAATAGTCCTCAGAGAGAGAGAGAGAGAGAGAGGATGAACCATCCAATTATCATAATTATTCACTACTAAAAAAAACAGATTTAGCTACAAATTTTAGCTGCAGAAGTGGCATGGCTAATCTTAGCCACGACTATTTAACCACGGCATTACTAAGCCATAGATTAGCCACGGCCAGACTGTAGCTAATGGCCATGAATTTAGAGCCACGGGCATTAGCTACGGTCAAGCTATGGCCAAATTGGCCACAAAATTCTGAAAAATTGAAGACCGTGGTTAGTCCGTGGCCATTAGCCATGGCCAGGTCGTGGCTAGTTTGTGTCTATTGGCCGTGGCTAGTCGGTGTCCTTTGGCCAGGCTATTGGCCATGGCTAGTCGATGTGGTTGGCAATTTAGCCACGGTCTGTCTGTGGCTAATCCGTGGCTTATTTTGTTAAATTTCAGCAACATTCTGCCCGTTTTATTCCCGACCAACCTGCATCCTATCTTTATTTTTCCAATCAAAAAACACAAGCATTCAAAATAATACTTCAATCATGCCAATTATCCATTCAAAATAGCGATGATGGATTGTCCAAGACAGATTATATCATGAAATAAATTAGAAAGAGTCAAATGTTGCTAATAAATTACAAATACATAACTTAAGCAGTTAAGGTCTAAATGTAGAAACACATCGTTTGTCATAATAAAGTTAGTAAAATGTCAGTAGGTGTCAATATTTGACAAGGTCCAATACCATCATCCTCATCATCATTATCGTCATGCTCGTTATCCCATACGTAATTTGGTGGAGTGTGCTTGGAGGTAGATCGACGCCTTCCCGATGAAGTCCCACGAGCATCCCTCTGTTGGCTAAGGGTAGGCTACACATGTGGTGAACTAGCTGATGGGTATGGCTGATTAGGCGAAGAGATGAAAGTCCCCTGAGTCAAGCTTTGAATGCTCTGAAGCAAGGCATGGAGTGTTTGCTTCATCTCAGTCAATTAAGATGATTGTTTTTCCTCAAACATGTCAAACCTTTACCTCAACTCAAGCATCGACAGATCCTCCCATATTCAAGGGGTAAGTATGGGAACCTAAAGTCCCCGTATTACGTGATGATCCACCTGGTACGCCATACCACTGACCCTTATTCGGTTTAGCCACTGTCTCCTTCCACACCTATAAATCCGTGAATATAGTTAGATTTAGCCGTAATATATTATTCCTATGTATCTATATATAATATAGATATATGAAAGTCGAGTTATTTGACTTACATCGAACTTGGATGGTTGTGGTAGGGGCGTACCATCAGCAGATTGAGGAGGCGGCCGGGAATTAATATCGTCCCATTTCTCCTTAAATGTGTTCTACAAGTTTTCAAATTGAAACATCAACAACAAAGTCAAAATATCAACATTAAAGTTGAAACATATTGAATACTCACAAATGAATGCTCCACCCTCTCATCAGACCATTTCAAGTCCTAATTTTCATCCTTATAAGAGTAAAGATGGATAAATGACGCATCCACAGTCGGATATTCCCCCATTTGAACTTCCTATAATAAGAGATGTAATATTTTAATCCAATATATAAAAATGCTATCACTATATATCAATCATAATTTTGAAGTACTTATGAACTACACATACTAACCAACTCGTCGCTGTGAGTGAGGTGAGATTTTGAACCCCCTTTGTGGTGGTCATTCCCCTTCCACCAGAATTCGAAGCACGATTAGCTTTGTTGACCGTGCTCTTTATAAGAAATTGGGTAAGCCCCATTTTGCTTGCAGTTCCGACCAAGATTCATCACCAATCTACTCAGGCTTCTTATTTTTATGACGAGCTTTGTTAAGCCTATTCTTTAGAAGGTCCGATCCCTTGTGCACAAATGTTTTCCAAATGACGGTATGATGGTCAACTCTCCAATAGTACACTCTATGTACAATGAGAAACATATAACTTATAAAATAATGAATGAAAAAAAAATGTACAACAAAATTTGTATATATATCAAGATTTACTTGGAATTCGAAAAACCATATGTGTCTAGTTTGTATAGGAATTTCCTTCCACCTTTCCCATGCCTCTGTATATCCGTTGGTGAAAATGCAGGTGATCGTTCTCATGGTCTCCAAAGCATGATTGAACCTAATGAATAGAAATCATATATAAGCAATGATCGATATTTGAATAATTATATCTTAAATAACGAACAAAAATAAACTTACTCATGTCCCCGCGAATAAATAACCAGCTTTCTGTCAACTCTGGTATTATCGAAAGTCTCAGTCGGCATATCATCACTGTTCGGCTCGTCTTCGCTATGGACTGATGTGTGATGGTGAGAGTCGTTGTACGGATTATCTCAGATGTGCAGGTTCGTCGTAGGGGGCATATGGAGGCCACATCGGGTGGATCCTCCTCCACCACCAGTGACCTTCTCTTTGCCTTTTCTAGAACTTGTCATCTGCATTCATAGCAAAATCATCACAGCAAGAACATTTTTACATTCATCTCAAAAAAATCACATAATTGTTAATTTTTAACAATTCACATTACATTAGGTAATTGATCAATCAATTGTAATACAACATTCATGGCAAATACATATATGTGTTCACAGCAACGAAGATCAAATCAAGCAAAATATTTGTTCATAGTAAATTTTAGTCTTCTTCATCTTCGTCATCACCATATTGAGTCATATTTTCATCGTCCTCCTCCTCATCATCTTCAAACTCAGAGTTCAATTCTTCTTCCTCACAACTTTGACCTATTTCATCAACTTGTACATCATCATTGGTCATGTGCGCAAGGTATAATTGATTAACCTCTTCTATAGCACCCGTACAATCAATGAGGTTACCTGTCGGTTCATTATCGATGACACCATTCACTGTTCCAGATGACTTTTACAAAGAGTCATGAGTAATCTCTTCATTCACAACTCGACTTCGTGGTCTTGTTTTGATAGCAAATTGCTATTGCGATTCATCTTTTCTAGTACCGGGGTAAGGGACATAGTATACTTGAGATGCATGTTCTGCAAGTATGAAAGGGTCATCTTTTTGGTATCTTTCATTAATTTTTATTTGAACAATGTCGTATTGTGGGTGTATCGTTATACCCCTATTCGATACCGAATTAAACCAGATATATTTAAACATCACAACCTCTTTTTGAGGCACGCTAGGATACTCTAATTTGATAACTTCCTTTACTATACCATCAAAGTTTGTACTCCCGTCACTTATTACACAAACACCAGAATTGGAGGTCTTCGTATGGGGGTCATATCTTTTGTATGGAACAAAAATCCCTTACAGTAGAACTTGTTGAAGGTCTTGACCTTCTTCATTGGACCCCAAGCCAAATCGAGCAAATACTGATTTTGAATTTTTTTTTTCGAATTATGCGCTTACATATAAAAACATTTTCAATCAACGTATTTAATTAAAGATATTTTGTTTAAACCACATAATGTTTTTAGATATACAATTTAATTAAATGTTTATAATGAAATACTCACATAGAGTTTGAACCATTCGACAAAATTATTTTCGATAGATTCCTCAACCTCTTCATCACTTAGATGTGGCCAATTGTATCAAATGGCTGATCCATACATCCTAAAAAATATCAAGAATTTATTAGAGCCATCTACATTCCTCTTAACATATTATATACAAAATGTTAAAGATAGTACTCACAAAAAAACGTGTAAAGCAGCTTTGCCCCACTCATCATCAGTCAAAAAACGTTCCTTGTATTTCCTTCCTGGCTTACCAGATCGTTTGAATACAGAAAAAGTGTAAGGTAGCTCATCATCAGAAGAGACGTCGTCCTCATTACGATGAGATCTTGTACTTTTGGTGTGGATGTAACTCTCAAAATAATAAGATGAAAAGTATGACAACTCTTGATTTAAATATGCATCACATATTGATCCTTCAACTTTTGCTCTGTTCTTCACCATTTCCTTTAAGTTATGTAAGTACCTAAAAATTCAGTTGTTTTAACTTTTAAAAATTTGAGTTCTTCTTAATTTAATTTAACATATGAAATTTAAAATTCATAAGAATTTAATTACCTCTCGAAAGGATACATCCACTGGTATTGCACGAGGCCACACATGGTAGCTTCAAACGGCAAGTGTACAGTCAAGTGTTCCATTGAGTCAAAAAATTCAGGTGAAAAAATGTGTTCCAATTTGCATAAAATGATAGGAATATTACTATCCAATTATAGTCGATTTCCCTCACTTAACTCTATTGAGCACAATTCTTTAAAAAATTGACTTATTTTAGTTAGTGGCTTACAAACATTCTGTGGGAGTGTGTTTAATGCTATTGGGAGCAAACGTTGCATAAAGACATGACAGTCATGACTCTTCATACCGTGCAAGTTAGTTCCAGAGTTATCAACACAATTTTCCAAATTCAATGCATAACTGTCAGGCATCTTCAAACATTTAAGCTAAGCACATAATTCATATTGTTGTTCAACATTTAAAGTGAAAGTGGCTCGTGGTTTCAACACTTTACCATTTGAAAGATAATTTAGATGTAATTTTGGACGCCTGCAATACTCCAACAAGTCAAGTCTAGCCTTCTTGTTATCCTTTGTTTTGTTTTTACATCCATTACAATATTTATTGTGTTGTCGAATTTTTTTTTTCAATGTGCATTATGTCTAAATTGTGGTGGACAAGATTATCCTTCCAATACGGCAACTCCCGAAAAATGCACTGTTTGGTCCAATTGTGGTCCACACCATAACCTGATATTTTTGAGTGTCTTATGGGCATATCAGTTACTTTTGGCAAGTAATGCATAAAATCCCATGTTTGACCACCTGTCATTCAAGAGGGAGGCGCATATCGCTCACGTTTCCCTCTTGAGAAAGTATCTTTATTTTGCCTAAAAGAATGATTCTCAGGCAAAAACTATCTATGTCAATCAAACCACGTCATTTTTGCACTATGCTTCAACCTAAATGATTTTGTATGGTGCATGCATATTGGACATGTCAGTTTCCCACACATCATCCACCCCAACAACATTCTATACATAGGAAAGTCATTAATTATCCATATAAGGGCGACTCTTAAACGAAAGTTGCGTCTGCTCGAGACATCGAATGTTTCGACTCCGTTTGACCACAACTCTTTCAACTTGTCAATTAAAGGTTGCAAATATACATCAATCCTATCCTTTGGGTTGCGCAGCCCAGGAATCAAACATGTCAAAAATATATATGGAATGGTCATGCACATTTCGGGAGGTAAGTTGTAAGGAGTAATAATAACTAGCCAACAAGAATATGATTTTAATGTTTGGTTGAAAGGATTAAATCCATAGGCACATAATCCAAGTCTAATATTTTGCGGTTCGACGGTGAAGTCTAGATGTTTCTCATTGAAATGCTTCTACGCTATATCATTCGAAGGATAACAAAGAACACCAGGCTTTGTTGTGTGCTCTTGGTGCCACCTCATTTGCTCAGCTGATTTTCCAGAGGCATACAACCTTTTCAATCTTGGAATTAGTGGCATGTAGTGCAATCTTTTATAAGGAACATGTCTAATGCTCCCTGTACGAGATGGTTTAAATCTAAGATGCTGGTAGAATGCACATGCATCCAAATGTGCATGTTCTTTATAAAACAGCACACCCCTGTGCATTTTCTTTATAAAACAGCACACCCCCTCAATGCAGCAATCAATTTTTAGAGATGTCAGTCCCAATTTTCTCGTTAATTTTTTAGCTTCATAATAATTGCTGGGGACAAGATTGTCTATCGGATTTGATGTTTTTATAAGTTTAGCCATTCTATCAAAACGTCCCTGTAGCATATTATAATTTGATTTCAATGTCACCATTTGAAGAGTTAGTAATAATTTTGTCTGTGACTCACTACCTGACCACAAGGGACGATGCGCAGCCTCTAATAAGTTATAAAATTGTTGAGCTTCGTTATTACGAGGTTGTTCAACAATATAACTCGTTCCAGCCGCATTTCGCTTAGAATTCTGTCACGGCATATTTTCATGAAAATCATTCTGTTCCATAGCATCATAGACCACATTTTTATAATTTCTTAACCCTTCTGTAATATTGACATGATTGTAAGTACTTGGACCGACAATGTCAACATTCCAATTTTCTAGAGCAATCTCTCCATGTGCAGTCTAGTACCAATAATTTGGTTGAAACCCATACTTCAAAAGATCATATTTTGCATTACTAGCATTCTTGTATTTTTCATTTTCACAGTTAAAACATAGACACAGAAAACAATCGTTGTCAAGTTTGCATTGTGGTTGTGAGCTTGCAAATTCAATAAACTGACCCAAACCCAAAAAAAATTCATTCGTAAGGTCTGTTCGATCGGGCAATAACCGATTGTACATCCAACTTCGACTCACACAAATATTATCTATTTTCTGTAACAAACATGATTATATCATTTAGTCATCACTAAAATTCATATTTAAACTTTGCCAGCAAACATACATATACTCATCAAACAATATCTCATAAGCAAAATATATACCATCTTACAAACACGTATCTCATATTTGAAATCATTATTCACGAACAAAGTCACTAAAATGTCTATAATATATCACATAACTAATACTAACATCATTATATTAACATATGAAACGTAAATTCACTGCAAATTTCAAACATAACACTAACATCATTATTCTCATACTAATAAATAACAACAAATATGCCACGTCACTAAGATAATGAATACCATATAAATACACCAATATTGACTAATTTAAAACATACCTTCAATTTTGTAGCCTCCAAATATTTTTAATATATAAAACCTAACAATAATTACAAAAAAATCAAAACCATCAGAAAAAAGAGATAGACATATTTTTTAAATTATAAAACAAAAAAAAAAATAATTGGGGTGAGGAGGGGGGTGGCGGTTTTGGGGGAGAGAATTGAGGGGGGGGCGGGTTTGGGGCAGGGCGGGCAAAGGGGGGTAGTTTGGGGGAGAGAAGGGAGGGGGGGGGGGAGAGGGCGGGTTTGGGGGGAGAGAAGGGAAGGGGTGGCGGGTCTGGGGCTGGGGGGAGAGGGGTGGAGCGCGGCGGTCACCTCCCCAAACGCCGGCCATTGCCGGCGGTGGAGGCGCCGCCGCACAATTTGTGGCCGGCCTTGGGGGGGGGGGGGTTCAGGGGACGGGGATAGGGGGGTTACCTTGGGGGGGGGGGGGGGAGAAGAAGGAGAAGGGAAAAAAAAATTCTAAGTGTAGTATATATAGAAAGTTTTAGACACAGCCAGACCGAGGCTAATCTGTAGCCAAAACAAGCCACCGATCTAGTTTAGCCATGGCTAGGCCACGGATTAGGCCGTAGCTATTTATTTATTTCTTTATTTTTATTTTTGTGAAAAAATTTATCCAAGGCTAATACGTTTCAAATTTATGTTTAGCCACGTTTCAAATTAATTAGATCAATAGAACATTGTAATATAATCCAATAATTGAAACGATCATTAGTCATTCGAAATATAATATCACACAATCATTAACATTAATCAGTTATATATCAATTCAATTAAAATATTTATTGTATTGACAATAGAAAATTAAATGAGGGTTATTATTTGTCAAATATAATACAATAATTTAGAAAATAGATTAACATGTTTCTCTTCAAGGAACGAATTAAATCGAGCACAAATAAAATAATTTTTTAAAAACAAATTATTAGCCATAGCCAAGCCAAAATAAAGTAATATACACTTATATATGTAGTATATATAATCCAAAATATTGTCATATTATAATAACTATCATGAAACTTAGTTGAGTATTAGTTCGATCAATAGAACCTTATAATTAATATCATCAAATAATTTAAACGATCATTCGTGATTCGAAATGATATTTATATATATATATACATATATATATATAATGATTATCACACAATCATTACCATTAATCAGTTATACATCAATTTAGTCCAAAGATGTATTTGACTGATAATAGAAAATTGAATAATGCGTTTCTTTTCAAAGAATGAATTAAATCGAGGACAAATAAAATATATATAAAAAAAATTGATTAGCTACAGTCTGGCCGTGGCTAATCCGTAGCCATTAGCCACGGGCAGGCCGTGGCTAACCACTCAGCCACGGTTTAGCCACGATCTGACCGTGTCTAATACACATCGGTGTCTTTCTTGTAATTTTACACTAAAATATTATTAAATATCAATAACAATTATGTGTTGTTGAATTATTGATAAAAGTATAATATAAGTTATGACATTTTATCAATTATAAATTTTTAATATTACATGATTAACTCGTACATATGAACAAGTGCATGACCATATGTAAATTAAATGACGTAATGAAACCCGCATACGTACTTATATATACACTTATATATGTAGTATATATAATCTAAAATATTGTCTTATGATAACAACTATGAAACTTAGGTTGAGTATTAACTTGGTCAATAGAACATTATAATTAATATCATCAAATAATTTATACAATCATTCGTCATTCGAAATTATATTTATATAAATATAGTGATTATTACACAATCATTACTATTAATCAGTTAGACATCAATTTAGTTAAAAGATTTATTTTAATGATAATAGAAAATTGAATAACGCGTTTCTTTCCAAAAAACGAATTAAATCGAGGATAAATATAATAAATTTTTTAAAAAAAATTGATTCCGTGTCTGACAGCCACGGCCACATCCGTTGCTAAAAATTGACACCAAATTTCGCGCCAGTTTCAGCCACCAAAATTAGCCACGGTCTGGCCATGGTTAAATTTGGTCGTGGCTGATTTGTGGCTAATATTTTTTTTAATTTTCTTTTATATTCGTGGCTATTAGCCACGAATTTTTTTCATGGCTATATTAACTATTAAGTTTTTCTAGTAGTGATTCTCCAAAGGCTTAATACGTACCCGTGCTTCAATGGATGCATGAATCGTCTGTAAGCCTTCAAACACGAGAACGTCATTTGAAGGGTCAAATATGATTTTTGAGAAATGTTTATATGGTTCTAGCTATCCTACACCGTAAAGGTAGCTCAAAAGCAATTTCAACTCATACATAGAGGGTGTTTGCAAAAGCATTTTTCTTTTTTTTTAAAAAAAATAGGTTAGTAAGTGCTTATGGCTGTAAAAAGCTACTCAGAAGTTTTTTATTTCATAGCTTCTGCTTTTAAAGTGCTTAAAAGTAGTTAAAATAACACAAAATTTGAAAGTACTTCCACTGTTGCATCTACATCGAGTGATTCTCATGAAGCCGAAGCTTTAGCAAACACCCTCGTATAAGCTCAGGTAAACTGTCAACAACAAAAATACATGCACAAGCACCGAAGTATCGCGCAAAGCTGTGTTCAATCCTGGGCTAATATCACTAGAACGCGCAGTCTTTGCTATGAAAAATAAGTTAAAATGAGCAAAAACCTCTGCACAAAAAGCCTCATTCATAATTTAAAGAAAAAGAAAACACTCAGAAAAATAAAAATAAATATTCAGCAGCATTGCAAGATCACACACTTCTTCTTTCAAATTCCCACAAAGAAAACAAAAATTGTCCCACCTTGTCCAACCTCGATAAAATATACATATATATAATTTAGACTCAACCTCGATAAAATATACATATATATAATTTAGACTCAACCTCGATAAAATATACGTATATATAATTTAGACTGAACCTCAATAAAATATACATATATATAATTTAGACTCAAAATATACAACCTTAATTTAGATTTGACTCAAAACTTGCTCAAATAGACCATTAAACCATTAAAAAAGTAAGTATGAATTATTGAGCCAAGTTCAATTCCAAAAAACTGGCTACCATTGAAAGCACAATAGCGATAGCGGCCCATAATACCTATTAAAATTGAGACCTTCAACATACGTTAGCTACAATTATGGAGCCAAGTTCAATTCCAAAAAACTAAATCCTGTTTTCGAATATGAAATTGTTTATGATAAAACGAGGTATAGGTTTAACGGTTCAAAATGAAATTTAAAATTTTGTAAGTGGAGATATAAATTAAAGTTTTATAAAATATTCAACACGCGCAAACACACAGTTGGGCACAAACAGGAAAAGCAGAAATGAAGATCAAACTACATCAATACTCAGTACGATCAGTTTCCCACAAACAGAAAAAGCAGAAATCAAGATCAAACTACAGCTACAAAAACTGAAAAACAAAGCAAAGAATGGCGGAAAAAAAAGTTGTAAAAAAGAAACAAGTATTTGCAGGTTTAGATGGCTCAAGAATGGAGGCCATCCTAATGGGCTCTTCAAGAAGCAGGTAATTGGAGAGTGTACTCTTCAGTTTTATGTGGACAAAATGGGGAAATGCTGAAGAGGGTAGCTGTGGGCAATGATCACTCATCTGCAAATCACCGTGCCGTCAGTTGTCCACTCAGTACTCGGTTTGTTTCAACGGATTAAGTATTATTAACCAACTTGAAAATTTGACATTTTTTTTACATTTTAATCCTCAACAATAACTAATATAATATTATTTCATAATATCAAGAATATTATTTTTAGTTGACTGATTAATTTGTATTTTTCCTACTCTGATTACAATTGATTTGATTAGTAGGTTTAAAACACCTATAGTTTTAGTACCAGTTTCAAAACTTTTTAGCTTCCAAATGATTTCAAATTTAAGAAATTTGATTTTGTTCGTGGAAGTGCTAAGAAAAAAAAAATTCAAACTAAGGGGGGATTTCATGCTACCTATTTGGGAAAATTCCTTTATACATTCGATTTGAATTACGCACATGCACTAAATGATTCAAATTGCATTATATCATTAATTTAATTAATATATATATATATATATATATATATCAATATACAAAATATAAAACAATTGTAATCTTTTAATTCATAAAACAGTGGAGTCATAAAAGAATTTTTCCCGATCCCTTTAGCTATGTTTTACCTGTTTTGGTTAGACTGGTTTCCAATAAGGGGTTAAAATTTTTATTTTTATAAAAGAAATATATTTAAGAATACGATGAATTTGAGTTTAAAAGACTTCAATCTTGACTGTATACATATGATTGAAGCTCCTAGGTCACATAAGGCTGCACTGTTTGGCCTCGCATAGAAATGGAATTCTTGAAACAAGTTTCTAAGGCATGATCTAAGTCACGCCAAGTTGAAGAGTCTCTCAAATACAAAGGGCATTAACATGACTCGAATTAAGATTTGTACTTATAACATATCTCAAATTAGAGGATATCTTGTTTCATAGGCAACAAATGTAGAGACATTCATACGCATAAGTGGGTGCTCATTAGAGAATGCGTTCATAGAGGATCCCACTGAGAAACTCTTAAATGGGAGCACTAGCTAGTTGCACATCGAATTAGGGTTGTTTATCAGTTTATGGTGTGCATTAATTAATCGTTAAACTTGAGGCTCCACGGTAATTTGGTGATTTATACTTTGATATAAGTACTGACTCTATGGTGGGTCTTAAGGCGTCTATGTTGGGTATAGATCTCCGATGCATGAAGGTTTATGAGAGTTGATAAAGAATTCATTTACTGATCTTATAGAATGGGTGAATTTCCTATGTGTTCTATTTTAACTAGCCTACGAAAATTCGTGGACACGGTAGAGACAATGATTAGAAATGAGTGTTTTAGATCAATTGTTAAAAAGACTAATTATAAATAAGAATCAAAGAACTGAGGTTAAAATGATTTTTGATAAATCTCATATCCAAAACCTCAATCAGGGAGATTAGATAATGGAGGAAATATATATTTGTACGGTAATTGTAAATGGATAGGTTAATGCATTATACTTCACCTATTGACTAGGCGTCGTTGGCTTGTTGTTAAACATCGACCACGATAGATGGGTACTGTTGTATTAGAAAGAGTTTTAATTCAAAATAGATTAATTAAATGAGTTTAATTAATCGATTGATGAATTTGTCATCTAAAATATCACAGTGAATTGCGAGCCTATTTCTAATTTATTGGTGAACCTAAGGGTCACACACAAATGAATGGATAAACTCCAAAACGTATATAAAATAATTAATAGAGATTAAATCAAAGTGTTAATTTAATTTATTGGGATGAAAATATATTCAATTGATTAAGTTAATTAATTAATTAATGAATTTAATTGAATCAATACGTTGATTTAATTAAATTAAATTAAAAAATTAATTTAATTGGGTTTGAGGGCCAAATTCATTGATTAATTGGATACTATTTAATCAATAGTATATATTAAGTTAATTGATGGGCTCAATTAAATTAAAGAGTTAATTTAATTGAATAAAGATAAAGTGTTAATTTAATTGGACCTTAAGGCTCATGCCCATTAAATGATTTGGTGGATTAATTCAATTTAGTGAAATTGATGGAGAAATCAATTAAATAGAGATTTAGTTGATTTATAATTAACATAAGAATAGAGATTTTTATTATTATCAAATTAGAAATCAAATGGGGATCTATATTCAAAAAGTTTGAAATAGATTAGAAGAATTCTTGATATATAAATATATATGGATATACTTCATATATATATATATATCATAAATACCTATACCTATATATAAGATATATATATATATATATATATATATAGAGAGAGAGAGAGAGAGAGAGAGACTATATATCATATAATATATATACACACACGTGGACATAGATATATAGTAATCATATATATAAGAGCGATTGTGGAAATAATTTTTATATTATCCTAGTTTTCTAACTTTATTTTTAAACTATCCTTTTTTTCAAAAGGTTTTTTTATTTTGCCCCTTTTTAATAGTAATTTTACTATTTGCATAGTACCTTCACTGTTTAAAGTTTCTTTATTTGCTTTATTGCCCTAACTTTCGATTTTTATAGGTTTATACCTCTAATTTTTTAGAAAAAGTACGGTATATCCCAGTTTTCATCATATATAAATTTTATTAATTTTATTCTTTCTAAATTTTTACAATTCATCAGAATATAATTTTCTAATGTTCTTTCTGATTGCGAAAGTTCTTTTAGTTATCTGTCTATTTGTTCTAATTTTTTAATATAATTTTTAAGAATTTCGTGATTTATAGTTTTATTGATTAGATCAAGAACATAATCTTCTTTATTATTATATGTTGCAATAAGAATTCTTAAGTCTTCGGATAGATCTTCTAGTGGCTTTAAGATTGCTATTTTCTTTTTATTATTGTTTTTTCTTTTAAATTGGTTTTTTATGATATCAAAATCGTTTTCCATAATTTTATATCTTATATATCCAAATAATCATGCATTTGCACAAATCTTCATTAATAATTGATGAAGTACTCTAAAACCATATACTTTGATAACATCAAGTAGAAAAATATTTCTATTTAAATATTTTAAAAGTATATTTTCTCCTTGACGTCCTTAATTCTGTAATCCTCCTTCCGGACTCGTCTTCAATCACCTCGACAAGCCTGACTGGTTTTCGCCCAAACGCCCTCCTGGCTTCACGGGACTTACACTTCCAAACGGCTACTGTATCCAACGGTGTAATCACTACGGCCTTCGTAGGGTTATAAAATTTTGAAAACTTTAGGAGAAATATAAGCTTAAAACATTTCTATAGAAAGAATTCTAAACTTGAATATTTATGAAAATAAACTGGTTTTATTTCCTTCAAAAAGGATTTATACAAACATAATTTAGAAGATGGTTACAAAAATCTAGAAAGGCTGGTTTCCTATTCTATGGATAGTTTTCAGAGTGAGAATCAGTCTGAAATTTCGAATGCCTTACTAATGAAATCTAAGTACAATTTATAGATCTAGAAATCGAACTATTCGGACTTCAAAGTTTTAGTTGGCATCCGCTGTCCCTTTATGCACTGAAATTTTATCTACTTTAGCCTCAGAAGTCAAAAGCTGCTTCCCAAAGTTGTCTGCCACAATTCTTTAGTAGATGATGACGTCATGGCATCCATCACTCCTTGTACTGACGTAAGCGCTTACATCATGATTTACAATAGCCAATTATTTTGCAAGCTTTCTTCCTTGTAGTCTCTGTGCAGTAAAATTCATGTCTGAAAAATTTAGTAAGGAACTCCTTTAGCAATAGAGATTTTATTTGTCCTCCTTTCTTTAGTAAAATCCAATTATTGGCCTGTATGAGAGTTTCATGTTGTCGCTCACATAGAGACTCAGCAATGGATTGGATGGCTTTAATGCCTATGGCTCTTCTCTCTGTGATCCATGAACTGGTGAACTTGAAAGATCGAAAATTCTTTATACCAGTTTTAATCTTTAAGTTTGTAGTTATAACATCTATTATAATCATGTGTTGGACTTCATGCCAAATGCGCATCTAAGGTTTCGGGGCTATAGAATAGAACTTGAGTACGACTTCTCTATTTCTAGCAACTTGACTGACCTGGGATTTAAAGCGGTCATCAAATTCTGAAATTTTCTTTAGATCTTTTCCAACATATAGCAGATCTAGAAATCCATAGTTTGCAAGCTGAAAAACTTTATGAGGATTAGCTCCAAATATGGCGGTGATTCTTGGATGAACACTATATCCTTTAGAGTAGAATAGTGTCTTGGAATTCTCCCATCTATAGGCTTCTTCAGCAACTTCTTTATATTCTCGTTCCCAGTTATTTGTAGGAATAAATTCTTCATTGGATCCCCTGTTGTTGAAGCTTTCAGGTTTATTGATTTTTATTTCGATAACTTCAGCATCACTTTGAGATTTAGAAGTTTTTTCTTTATTTTTCATGGAGTCTAAAAAGTCTTTATCAGATATTGGTTTAGTACCTTGACTTCCAGAAGACTCTGCTTTTTCTTTACCTTTATTGCTTTCCCTTTTATCACTCTCATTTTTAGCTTCACTCATTTTTTCTTTTTCTTTATTTCTAGATTCAAGGAACAAATCTAGACTTTCTTGAAGGAAAAGGGCTCTCCTAAGTCCTTCTTGAGAGATATCTGTAACTGTTTTAAAATTTAATTCTATCAAATCTTTCAGAACTTTATTACTGTCAACAATGTCTTGACAGACCAAGACAATATCGTCTATCTCATTCTTTAGCTTTTCAAGATCCATCTTTCTTTATTATTTTATTCCTGCAGAAAAATAAGAGTTTATAAGATGATCTGTATCATCAACACAATTTTTGGGAAATTGTCACCCATCAACGGATTTGAAAAGTCTTTACCACCGACCGTTAGATAGTGGACTAGCTGTATGTATAGTGCATACAGTCACTTTATTTGCATTTATAGGGAAATGCACACCCATCTCATCCATTTTAGAGCTGGAGAACTCATCCGTTTCCAAATTCTGTATTTCTAGAAATGAAATCGGCTAGAAAATTTTCTGAACCTCTTATATACTCTATTTTGAAACTATAAAAGGATAGGAAAACTTGCCATCTATGTAGCCTTCTGTATTGGGGTGTATTTGGTAATTTATTGAAAACCAAGGATTGTATCTGGGTATTGTCGGTATGTACTTTAAAAAGTTTTTGATATAAAAAGAGAGAGAATTTCTAAATTCCTTTTATGATGGCTAGAAGTTCTTTCTCATGGGTTGTATAGTTGACCTCAGCTTGACCGAAAGTAGCACTTGTATATCTGCATATCTCATTGAGATCGGTTTTAAGTAGTGCTGCCCAATAAAGATCTGACGCAATCCAGTCTGAACGATTAATTTATCATTTTCATCAGGAAGTTTTAATTCAGGCAAAGTTTTACATTCTTCCTTTAAGGTTTTAACAATTTCTGTATGTTGATTATTCCATCCTTTAGTATTATTTTTTCAAAGCAATTTTTGAATCTCATACTTCTTTTTAGCAAGATTAATTATGAATCCCTCAGAATAATTTAGACAACCGAGAAATTTTTCAATTTGATTTCTATTTTCCAATTTATCAGGAAACTCACAATTTTCTTAGATATATGGGTTTGAAGTTTAATTCCTTCTTTATTCAATTTTAATCCTAGAAATTAAATTTCTTCTTTACAAATTATAGCCTTTCTTTCAGATAAGACTATACCATTTTCTTTACAAGTTTTAGCAAATTGTAGTAGATGAGTTTTATGTTCTTCTAAAGTATTAGAAGCAATTAAAACATCATCAACATAAACAACAAGAAAATCTTTATATTTATTAAAGATTTTATCCATTCTTCTTTGATATACAGAAGGTGCATTTTTTAATCCAAATGACATAACTAACCATTCGAACTGTCCTTGAGGGAAACTAAATGCTGTGTATTGTATACTTTCAGGCTCCATTTTTATTTGCCTAAAAACCCGAAGTACAATCAAATTTAGAATAATATTTCTTTCTTTTAACTAGATTTAGTAAAACTTCTTTATTTGGGAGATAATAACTATCTGACCTAGTAAAGTGATTTAGTCTTTTATAATTTATTACCATTCTAGGTTTTTCTCATTTTTTCTCAGCTTCATTTTCAACCATGAAAGCTGGGCTACTAAAAGGACTATTACGTCTTCTAATCAAAGGTGGATTTTTATATAATAATTCATTTATTTGTTTATCAAATTCTTTTCTATCTTTTTCTGTATATAACATAGGTCTTTCTTTTATAACTATATTTTCAGTTAACTCTATTTTTGCCTTTAAATCTGACTCTTTATAAAAAGCCAGGGGATGATTATTATAATTTTCTTTTAGCTGTTTTATTACATCTTCAAGAGTTATCCGTTTTATTGTTATATTATGTATTTTTATCAGAATTTTATCATACGGTCCACCAAGCTTCGCTGGCTGAACTCTGAATGGCTCATTTATTCGGGATAATTTTAAGTAATGATTACATTTAGTTTTTAGAATAATAGAATAAAGATTCTGTAAATAAAACTGAAATTGTTGTAAGAAATCATTTCCTAACAATATATCAGTTTTAAGGGAGTTATAATCATATATAGTGTTTATCGTAATAATTTTACTTCCTAATATAACATTTACTTTATCTGTTTTCTTATGAATATGTTCGCCAGGAAGAATATTGCACGGTTTGAGCCACCTGTGAACCCGTAACACCTTTTATCTTTATATTTCCATTCTCTTGCCACTTAGTATAGAGAAAGGATTTAAACAAAGTTATTTCTAAACCATTATCTATTAAAGCACATGTTGTTATATTAGTATCTTGTACTGTTATTTGTACAAAGACACTCAAAGAAAAATTAATTCCCTTCATATTTTTTACAAAAGATCTTTATATTTCCAATTTGTAATGTAACTCCATGTTTCTCTATTTTATAATAATTACATTGATTTAAGAAACTATTATCTAGAATTATATCGTAATAGTCTCCTGTCATATCACTATCTATGTAACAAGGTACAATTATTCTTAATTCTTCAAAAATGATTGAAAGTTGTACCTCTTGATCACAAGTTATTAATTGACCTTCAAAGTTTTTATATTGAAATATTGTAGAAGCAACCTTTGCAATTAAATACTTATTTTTATGTTTTGCAAGGTGATTGCCACTAGCTCCTGTAGTCAATTAATATATTTGGTCCTTCAATATATTCTTGACCATTAAATTAGTTAGCATTTATAATCATTGTATTGGTTATATCTTGTCTAGTAAATTCAACATTAGTAAGCAATGACTTACTAACACTTTTTCTAGATATAGAAACTTTTTCAAAATCTATTTGTGGTATTGTACCACTACTAGATCCATATTCTAAAATGAATTTTCTATTTATTTTAATTTTATAATCTTTGATTTCTTTAATTTCTTCTATCATTGGTAACTTTATTGTTGTTATATCCCTGCATTCATTATCAATTTTCATATATGGTTTATCTTGATATATTTTACCATAATTACTATTAGTAAAAGCATAAATTGCTCTATAGTAAAAGGTGAACGCTTGACTTTTTTCTCTAAGTTTTAAATCTTTTAAAAGTTGAAAATGTAGACTTAAAATATCATTTATATTTTGATCAACAAAGCTTTAACTAGAATTTGAATTCTACCAAGATAAACATATTTTATCTTTTTTCTTACTTCTTTATTTTTGAGTTATTTAAAGTTTGATTTATTGAAGATTTAGTAAGCAAATTTAACCTAATTTGCCCTTTAGTATGTTTAACATTTATAGATTTTTCAATTGCATGATAATCATAAATATTTATCTTTTCTCTTTTTATTAAATTACCAAAAGACTTAAAAATACTTTTGGTAGGATTTGTTGCATCAGGTTTTAAACCTTTTATTTTTACTAACGTTTCTTGATCAAAGGTTATTCGTTGAGCATAACCTTCAGATCCTTCATATATTTCTACTTCTTTATCTGAATCTTCAGTTTCAATTATATCTTTATTCATTTTCTGAATTATTTGAGTAAGTTTCTTCTTCAATATATATTTCTTTATCTAAATAATTTTCTATATCTGAAACTGCAGACAACTCATCTTGAAGTTCTATAAATTCAGCTTCTATACTTCGAATCGTTTTAGATTTTTTACATTCTGGTGATTTATGTCCAATTTATCCACAATTCCAACATTGGCATTGTGAAAGATTTTTATTTCTCTTAAAGTTAGGTTTTCTTTTAAAATATCTTCTTTTTGGTTTTATATTTTTCTTTTGAAAATTGGTATATTTTTTATACTTCTTTTTATGAAACCTTCTTTTCTTTTTATTACTTCTTTCTTTATTACATCCCCATTGACTAGGTACTTCAAATTCATTACAATATAAAGGTGAATTTTTTTTTAGTTCTTCTATATAAATCTTGAGATTTACATAATTTACTTAACTCTAAAAAGAGAAAACTAATTCTTTTTCCTAGAGTTGAAGTTGAATCTTTATTTTCTTCATTCCATTTATTCATTATATATTTATTCCAAGAATGTGGAAGTTTTAAAAAGTACATATTAAGATATATACTTTGATCTTCATTACTATAATATTGAGTATAATAATATTCTTTGAATTCACAAGTATATTGTTTTAAATGCTTCATACTACAAATTCTAAGGTTTATTAAGTTAGTTCTAGCTTCTTCTTTTTCTTTAGTACTTTCTTTATCAGGGTCATGCCATTCTTCTTCTAGAAATTCACTAGAAAAATAGGCAACTAAAATTTCAATTCCTCTATCAGTATTATCTATTAATTTAGTTTGTACATTTCTTTTTATTATAGCTTTAATGTTTTCAGTTAATCCTTGCCACTAATTGAAAACAATACCATCAAATGTAGCAATTAAATAATCTACTTGTCTATTTGATGTCCATGTATCATCAGCGTTATATAAAAAGAAAACTTTCATAGCATTTGCCCATGAAATTATAGCTTTTTTAGTGTCTTCTTTGCAATCTATGTTTAATTTATAACCTCCATGATTTATAGGTTCACTATAATTCGTATCTGGAGTGTATTTATATAATTGTTTATGATATTTCTTATTCTGTATATGATCATAATATTGTCTTCTATATTTTGGAATATGTATCATTTCTGATTCCTCTATATCCATTTCTTCTGGTTTTATTATACCACTTGGGCCTCCAGTTGTATTATTAGTATTAACTAATTCTTCATATTCCTCTATTTCAGAAAGATCTATTTTTTCAAATTGATTTATTAATTCATTAATTTCATTCATCTTTATCAGTTTTGATTCCGAATCTTGATCTTTAAGATTAGATGATGTAGCTATGTCTTTACCTTTTTCTTCCTTTTTAAGAGCTTCTTCTTCAGCTAATATTTTAGGTAATTTAACATTAATCATATATGCATCAAAGGAATTTGGATGCACAGTTTCTTTGTTAGTTTTTATTGGTTTTATTATAATTTCTCTTTCTTTCATTTTCTTGTCAAATTTATTTTTCTTAAGACAAGTATTTTTTATTAAATCTTCAACATTTGAATTACAAATCTTTAAGATTTGAACCTCTGTTTTTAATTCTTTAAGTTCTTAAGTTAGAACATATAATGCTTCAAGTATTTTATTCATTCCTCTATTTAATTCCTCAATATTTTTATTTATTTTATCCATTTATATTTTTTATAACTATTCCAAGATATTTCAGCATTTTGTTGAGTAGTTTTTATCTTTTGTTTGCAACTTTGTATTTTTGCTTTATTCTCTTTTGTTTTAATGTGTTCATACTCTCGAATATATTCTTCAAGAATTATATTTAAGCTTAAAATTAGATTTATATTATATATCCATTGTTTAAGATGTTTGTTTGTCTTCATAAGCGACTTAGAACATCAAGTCCTTCATTTATTTGTTTTATTTTGCTTTTCAAAAAATCAATTCTAAAAGCATCTCCTCTATGATAAGTTAGTTGTCTTATAATAGAATCCAACTCCTTTTGATATAGATACAATTCTTCTCAAAGCCTATGTAATGTATACTTAGGCATTGCTAAGTAGAATCATTATTGCTCTACGATCTTTATATTCTTTTAACTTTCTATAGTACAATTCTCTTATTTCAGCATCTTTATGTGCCTTGGCTTCTTTCTTTAGAGACATCAAGATTTTGTAGTACTTCTCAACCTTTGGATACCTTTTAGTGTGTCTAAACAGTCTATTCTTCATGGTGAAGATAACTGCCAATCAGTTTCATCACATGAGAAATCGCAAGATAAACTTTCTATATTTATGTTATCATTAAATTCTTTATCATTTATTTCTTGTAAATAAATAAATACCTCTTTAATTATTAGAAGATTTATAATTGATAATTTTAATAATTCTAAATATTCCATAATTTATAAATTTTTATTGATGTTTATGGCTCTTTATGGCTCTAATATCAATTTTACGCGGGGTTTTACTTGATTTAACATAACAAATTTAAGAAAATTAATAAGTAATTAAAAATTTAAGATTTGAATTTTAAACAATGTAAATAAGGATGGTTGTAACCTTTTTTTATTTTTAAACGTATTTTTAAAGCAAGTTTCTAGTTAAAATGGACTAAATGGATCAAAAATACTTCGGTATAGGTTTTAATGAAATAAAGACTAAAAGGTGGGTTTTTAAGAAATCACGCCGGCCCACATGAACAGTAAAACCGAGCTTTGAAAGTGCACTCTAGGGTATTTTTGAAAGGATTTAAAAAAGTAGGGTATTTTAAAAAGGTGAAAATTAAAAAAGGGTAAATAAAAAATTGTTTCAGCGATTGTGTATCATATATATGTACGAGATTATATATCTAATAATATATATGCATATATACGTGTATATAGATAAACGTGGGGACAATGGCTAATAAAGAAAAATAGTTTTCTCAATTCATAGTATAGTACACAAGAATGATTGTGTGATAATTATGATACATTTGTCTTCCTTTTCTTTATTCATTAATAAGTTCTTAATTTTTGGTAAATTGACAATAATAGAATTAAGATAAAATTATAAAATAAATCCACCATTCTCAATTTATTTCTAAAGAAGTTTAAGAATTATTCTAAAAGTTAGAATAGATAATATTTCACATTCACCTAGGAGATACATTCGTGTGGATTATTTTTAGAGGGAGAACACTTGGGCTCCTATTCGTGTGGATATGTTCGGATCCGTGGATGCGATAAATTCGGGAATTTAAGGAAGATTCGTATTTTAATACGACAATTTACTGCATTAAACAGAAGGCTGATAAAATATAATTTTGTTTGAACTTTAATAAACATATTTGTGGTTTCCGTATAACAATGGTATGCGTTTTTACACAATAGTTGTGCATTAAATTTTTATATTTTCATTGCGTGAGCATCTCGGGACCTATACAAAACTAACAATGTATATTTTTGGCATATAATTATAATTTTTAGGCGTATAATATTTTATTTTATCATATTACTAAGAAAAGTATAAACAAAATAATTAACATTTTGCAGTTGATGAGGTTGATGGTTTGCGAGATAAATGTGACATATGGTATAATTTACAAGTGCTTTAACAAATTCTTACATTAAGACTATTAATTTTTCTTTGTTATAGGTTTTTTCTTTTTTTTCTTTTTCATTATACATGTTGAAGAATGGTTTTGAACCTAACCCACCCTCAAAAGTTAGCCATTTTGTGAGTATTACTCAAGTCTTTATGAAGTAAATCACAATGTGGTATTTAGTTGATGTGGAATAGTTAACAATATATACATAATTATTAATTGCGCGCGCACAGACACCTTATTAGAATTCGAATAGTAGTATCACACTTTTACATCGTTAAAGTAAGCTACATATCCATTAGGCTAAAGGTCATGAACAACAAATTATACTTTTTTTTCTACAATATTATTGTCTACAAATTATATTAATAAAATATATGTACTTTTTAATCGGTGTTAACAACATGAGACAATCGTGTTAGACACATCACAAAGATTTTTGAAATTCGTTATCCTTGTTGGAAATTTTAATTTATATATTAAATTTTATGTGAATGGATATTAATGGGTGCAACTCGTTTAAACGGTATATCCAAGTCTGACGAATTAGGTGATTCAATACATTGAATAAATAGTCAAAGTTGAACGAATTTACAAAATGATTCAATGAACGTAAATGATCCCAAAGTTCACGTGAATTCTGCAAAAAACCATGACTTTTGAATTATTATATCTAACGCCTCATCCCGCCATAATCACAGTAAAAACAAAAAATCATTTTTTGATTTCCCTCATCTTATTTAGTTTCAAGAGTTCTAAATACTTTAGGTTGGATAACTTTTGAGATTAACAGTGCTAATATCTCAAGAAAATCGATTGTTGTATCTTGATAGATGATTATCAATCAGCCCGTGAGCACTTTTACAAAGAAATTCATTTTAAAGACAATATATAACTCGTCTTGAACCATCTATTAGCATTTTGAAATCATCTATTCTGATTTCCAACAGTCCTACATTATCTTTTGTGACCATATTCAAGCATCATAATTCAATATTAATAACATAAGGGATCGAAATTACTTCAAACCATCGAATCTCTTTTTTTTGTTTTTTTTGTTTTTTTGCTTTTATATCCCTATAACAATAGAATGGACAACCCTAAGGCCGCACTTAATTAACTATTGGTACAAAAAATATTTCTAACTTGTAGGGATTATCTTCCAAGAATGGATAATCCGTGCAACCAACAACAGGATCATGCGTACAAAAAGTGCTTGTATCATACTCATTAAGCCCCGCATTAACCTCAAATCTCCTCGGCAAATCTGGATTAGCCAAGAACAATCTCCCAAACGCAACAAGATCAGCTCCACCCCTACTCAAAACTGCATTCCCATCCTCTCTATCATACCCTCCCGCAACAATAAAAGTCCCTCTAAAAGCCCTTCTCATGGGCAGCAAGGTGCTTTTAACTTCTGGCTTCTCGAACTGCATTATCATTCCCGGCTCGATCACGTGGCAATAAAGTATGTTGTACTCGTTGAGTGCTTCGGCCATGTAGAGGCCGAGGGCATCAGGGTTTGAGTCTCCACAGTCATTGGCGTAAGGCGAGAGCCTGATGCCGACTCTGTGGGATCCTATCTCTTGTGTTATTGCTTCGATTATCTCCAAACAAAGCGACAACGGTTCTGTAAGTTCCCACCATATTGGTCAATTCTATCGTTTACTTGATCCTTCAAGAATTGGTCGATAAGGTACCTGTTTCCTCCGTGGATCTCTACCCCATCAAAGCCTGTACATGAAAGAAAAGATTTTGGTTTTGAGTACTAGGTTATTTGATACACAAGCAAAGTAGAGATATTAAACTACCACCACCTAAAAAAATGCACCCTCTTAATTGACAAATCAATATATTTTAAATTTAGTCATCGTGATAGATTCTAGGGCTAATTTTATTTTTAGTCCCAGACCTTTGACCATTCGTCAATTTTGATCCTTCACGTTTTGATGTTTCCAATTTTGGTCCCTAACGTTACAATCCGTTACCCAATTTGGTCCTTCCATTAGTTTTTCCGTTAAAAATCCTAATTTTATTTACAATTTGCTCCCTTAAAAATAGAAAAATACTAAAATGCCCCCCAAATAAAAAAAAAGAGCTAAAAAAACCCTCCTTTTGAAATATTACTCACAACAAAATAAATTTTGTAAGTGATGGTCCACCATTCAACCACACTCAATTTAGGTTCCAAGGTGTACTACGCATAATAGTATATGTTTTGACATTATTTAAGTTCAATTTTTTAATATATAGATAAAATAATAAAATAAATTATTTTATAATGTAAAGGGACAAAATTAATTTTTGTAAGTATATATTAAAAAAATTAATTTATTGTTAAGTATGTAAAACGGTAATTAATTTTTTTTCAATGTGCCGATAAATTTTTCTTCTCATCAACCTGAGTTTAATTCCCATCACTTACAAAATTTATTTTGTTGTGAATAATATTTCAAAAGGGGTCTTTTGGCTCTTTTTTATTTTTTATTTTTTTATTTGGGAGGTTTTTTAGTATTTTTCTATTTTTAAGGAGGGCAAATTGTAAATAAAATTGGGGCGGAAGGACCAAATTGGGTAACGGATTGTAACGTTAGGGACCAAAATTGAAAACGTCAAAATGTGAAGACCAAAATTGGCGAAGGGTCAAAGGTTAGGGACTAAAAATGGAATTAATCCTAGATTTTATATATAACGGTTATGTTAGTAAATGATTTGTCATTGATTGTTTCTTTAGTTCAGATTACATGAAATTTTGTCACTAATTTATTATAAATACTTTAAACTTATGACAAAATCTCACCGTTTCAAATTTTCCACTAGTGAAAGGGGTGCTAAACAACATAATATTTAAATATGATAGTAGTAATCTATAGGTTCTATTGATTCATTTATGGCAAACCAACCATAGTTATATTGGAAAAAATGTTATCGTTGATTTTAATATAATAAAGAACATGAATTGTTTTGTTATTGTAATAAATATGATTTTTTCTAAATAAAAATGAATGTTAGTCTTAGTATATTAGTTTTAGAAGAGAACATGAAAATTAACAAAATTATAAAAGTTCTGTGGTATTTATTTTAGAGAATCTAAGTCATAACTTAATGTTAAGTTTTTTTTTTAAAATGGTTCGGGGAGTGATTTTATTCCCCACCCCACCCCACCCCACCCCCAACATTTAAATCAATGCATCATTTTTTTATTTTATAAGTTATAACCAAAAATAATTTTTAATTAAACAACAATTCAAAATTAATTTTGGATTATAATTTATTCTAAATACACTGTGAATTATCTATACATATATAGAGTTAAGGGACGTTTTGTACAAATATTTAATTGAAGGGGCAAGTGGTTTCTTTGTTAGTTTAAGGAGGTAAATAATACACATTATGTAGCTGAAGGGGGTAGACTATATTTAAGCCTAACATTAGTGATAAAAAAATTAAATGATAATGTGAAAAATATCACTAATAATATGTACATTAAATATAATTTTTTTTTTGTAGCTAATAATGTCTCTTAAGTGATGATATATAACTTTCGTTTTATCATAAGATGGCTAAATAGCTACAAGAAAATTAGCGACAATTAGTGATTCATGTAAACTATTTAATAACTCAATGACATAAAAATCATCACCATAAACTACGACGACAAAGCTTTTGTTACCACTATATAAGATATCTCATTAATTACAACTGTGATAATTTAATCATAACTTTTTCACTTTAATTTATCCCAATTATAAAATTTTCTGTTCTTGATGGTTATATATACATAATTATTACTAATTTTCTTATTATCACTTCATATATTATCAATACTATTACTCGTAATCACTGGAATCAAAAGTTAACCTGCTTCAATGGCATTTTTGGCAGCTACTCTAAAATCATTGATGACTCGGGAGATTTCTTGTAATGTCAATCGATGGGGTGCCTGAACACCTTCAAACTAGAAAATGAAAATGAGATTACATATTAATTTATCAAACAATATATAGAGAGAAAAAAAAATTACTTTTGGTTCATACATCTAGGTATATTCAGTTCTGATCTTGTTGAATATGAATGCCCAACATTTAAAATATTTCGAATTGTCTTAATTTTAGTGATCTTGTCAATGTTTGGAGAGATGTTTAACGAATTATTTTGTAAGAACCTCACACTTTGGCCTATATATATCTCGAAAATTAGTTGAAGAATGGAAATTGAGATGAATTAAGAGATACCATAAGCAATGTGATACATTTGTATTCAATTTGAAGAGAATTAAAAAGATCACCTAACGTACAAATAAAAAAGAGATTATAGATTGCACCTCAAAATTATGAGCCCGTCTGGATGGGTTTAAAAAAAATGCTTCTTGAGTGGTACTTTTGGTGGTAGAACTCTTTTTTGAAGCAAAACAATTTTGTGTTTAAATACAGTAGTTGAAAGTGCTTTAAAAGGAATTTTTATTTGAAGCTACTTTTGGGTAGCTTCTAAAAAAAAAGCGTTTTTTGGTTTTTTTTTTTTTTTTGGCTTCTGCTTTTTTTAAAAAGTTCATCCAAACACAATTTTTTTTTTGTCTGAAGTGCTTTTTTTCAAAAAATAAATATTTTTTCTCTGAAAAAAATCTATCCAAACGGGCTGTATATCTTATATTATTTATCCCTGAACTTAAAATGTAATAAATCAATCACGAAACTTAAAATTATTATGTTTTGCACCATTATAAGAAAATGATTGGTCATATTTTATAAATTAAAATGACAAACGTAATATAAAATATAATCTAAAGATGCAAATAATATTAACCCAAAATAAAATTTTCACCAACTCATATTAATTCTAAGGTAACAAATGGTAAACTAGACCAAGAGTTTTAGTGGAATAAGGCACTAGATTCCTTAAACAAGATTCAGATTTCGTAGCCTAGAGTTGAAAATGAAACAATTGGTTTAGGAAGGTTACCCCGCATATTAGGCTTTTGTAGTATCCGAATTTAGATTAGTGGGCCGGTTGATCAAAAGTTGGGTGATTTAAAAAAACAAAAGAAAAGTGAAGTAGGATAAGATCAAAAGGGGCTTACTGTAATTTGAAACCCTGCCAGCATGCTAGAGTTGGCAGAAAAATATACCCCCTTTGTCATGAACAACTTTCACAATTGGCTTCCATGCTTGTACCTGTTCTTATGTCCATATGCCTAGAATATGTGGACACCTTCAAAATCAACAAAACAGAGCTGTTAAAAAGATTTTATGTGGCATTGCCAGAATCATGGATTTTTTTTAAATTTAACTCAAAAAAGTGTATTGTTTAAATTTTTGATTTGAAAAAAAAAAATGCTATATAAATCTAGCCTAACTCGCCATTGATGATGGCGAGATGGCGAGTTTAATAAAATATTAATAAAATTTGTAATAGTTTAATGTATTTGTCAGGAAAAAAAAAAAAATAAAATAATTAAAATTGCCAATAGTGTTGGTGATGTCAGAATTGAAAAAACAGAAAAAATTAAAATCGCCATTTGTGATGGTAAGTTTGGAAAAACGTTTAAAAAAATAAAATAAAACTCGCCATCCTTGATGGCGAGTTTTAGAAAAAATGGAAAAAAAAAGGAAAAAATTAAAACCTCGCCATCATGGATGGCGAGTTTTGCTCAGTCAACCCTGATAAAAAAAAATTAAGTCTAAACTATTACAAATTTTAGTTTTGCTCAACATTTATCAATATGGATGTTGTCTTTTTTCTGATAATAATCTATCCAGTCCAGTGGTACGATTTACGAAAAAAATTAAAAAAAATTACAAATGGAAACTTCATATCCATTCATTAATTTTGTGGGCCTTCGCTGTAATTGTCATGTAACTTTGATTTGACCAATACATCATCTATTAGAGGCAAGTTTAGCACAACATTTTCACTTTTTATACGGCACAGGCTTTTCCCCTGTCCATATACTAATGCATCAAAATCCCTTATATATTTAAGAGAGTGTTCGAGATTATTTCAGAACTTGCCAACAGTGTTGGCAAGTTTATCAATGGCGAGTATAATTTTTTTTTTCCTCTCTCCAAGACTCGCCATCAGTGATGGCGAGTTCTTCAACGGAAAAAAAAAAATTATTTCAGAACTCGCCAACAGTGTTGGCGAATATAATTTCCTTTTTCTTTTAATTGAACTTGCCAACAGTATTGACGAGTTTCATTATTTTATTTTTTATTTTTTGGCCTGAAAAAATATATTAAACAATTATAAATTTTAATAATATTTTAGTAAACTCGCCGTCGATAGGTTAGAATTATAAAAAAAATCTTTTTTTCAGGTCAAAAATTTAAACAATATACTTTTTTGAGTTAGATTTAAAAAAAAGCCCAGAATCATGAACCATATTTACTTAGCTAGATGTTACATTTAACTATGGCATCAAAGTTAGAAAAATGAAATAAAAAAGCTAGAGATAACATACTATACAAATAATAATAGTCCCTCATGGAAATAACGCATAAAATGTTGGTTCAGGATTTTTTTCGTTTTTATTAGGGTTGATTACACTTTATACTCTTAAATTCTATCTTACGTCGCATTTACTCCTTTGAACTACAAAATGTGAAAATCAAATCTTGAATTATAGACATTGATGAGTCAGGTGCTACCTCACCGTGCCACGTCAACAAATGCCTCCAGACGGCCTAAGTGAGAAGTTGAAGCCTTTGATATAACGATGGTCCTCGAAAGAACTCATAAGTTGTCCGCTCTCAAAGGCGCCTCAAGGCACAAGTATGCTATCCGGGAGACCCTCAAGAAGACCCACGACCCTCGAAAGCATCCTGTTCTGTTCCTGAGGAACGAGGAGTTTATGGGCGAGAGGGGGCTCTCGAACGTGCCCGTATCGAGGACGGGATCCCATTCTTAGCCATTGCACAGCTTGATGCCTAAAAAGGGTGAACCCATCTGGCGAATACTAGCAGGTCTAATCTACCGCCACCAGTATTATCATTAGGAGCTCTTCGGACATTGGGGGCCTGTGATGACCAGACATTGATTCGATTGTTGTCCAGGGGACTATCTCCATCGCCGAACGAGGTAGGGCCTCCCACCGTCTCTCGACGCAGTGGGCATCCCGCCCCCTCACGGAGTTGTTCCCCGAGTGAGGGGAGCCGCCGGCACTCCCACCGGGAAGAAGTAGCTGAGTCCGGTAATCACGCCACCCGTCGGGTTTCCCCTAGATGTAATGCCGTGGACGCTCCCGCTAGGTCTAAGACTGGTGGTGACCGTCCACGCCCGCGAAGGGAGGAGGAACCGGAGGAGTTGGCCCGCATGCGCCAGCAGGTTAGCAAACTACATACTGAGATAGAGCGACTCTCAAGGCGACGCGAAGAGGAGAAGAGCGTAAGGGTGGAGGCTACGCATTACTTGCCTCCTTATAATCACCGGTTGGAGAGATCCCCTTTCGTCCTGGAGATCGCGGAATCGCACTTAGCCCTAATAAGCGCATGCCTACCAGCCTACCCTGTTATGACGGCACTACAGACCCAGTGGAACATCTAACCCACTATGAGGACGTAGTGGGGGTAGCAACCAACAACCTGCATGTATGGGCTCGCCTCTTCTCCACCACCCTCCAGGGAATTGCCCTTACATGGTTTAAAAAGATGGAACCACAGTCCATCTCCTCCTACAAAAAATTGGCAGACCGGTTCTTGAACCATTTCACTGCCAAGATATCTACCAATTTGTCCCACACTCACTTATATGGGATCATCGAGAAGGAAGGAGAAAGTCTGCGGGCTTTCATGGAACGGTTCAGTAATGAACTCCTCAAGGTGGAGGATGTCGGAGTTGAGTTCATGAGACATAAACTCTATCAAGCTCTGAAGAATGAGAGCTGTGCAGAGGCCATCATTATGCAGGCCCCCTGGACTATTGCCGGCATCCAGCAGCTCGCTTCCAAATATATGGAGGTGGAGGAGCTCAGCTTGATAAAGCATCTTCTTAAGGCCAAGGGCGAAGGGAGCACCAAGCCCCGGGAAGAAAAATTGAGGAGCAGGGAGAAGAAGGAGCCCACTAGGAAGTACAAGGATTACGCCACCCTCACCAAAAGCTTGGAGGAAATCTTCACGCTCCTCGGGTGCCACGCGTTCTCAACGCCTAAGAGGATACCTGAGGGGAGGAGAGCCAGGAGGAGTGGGAAATATTGTGCTTACTATCGACAGTACGGGCACAACACGGAGGATTGTTATACTTTGCAAGATGAGATCGAGACCTTGATCCGTGGTGGGAAGCTCCAGGAGTTCGTTAAGAAGCTAGAGTATTACGACGCCCAGGCCTTTTTGGTCCACCGAGAAAGGTCAAGGTCCCCCAGGAAGCAAAACCCCTTGAGACACCTAGAATCCTCGAAGAAGGCGGGGAAGAGACCTATGAGTGGTAATCATCCCACCAAAGGCACGATCCTCATGATTGTCGGGGGGCCAGCGGGGGGAGATACCCAGTCTTTACGCAAAAAAGTAGACAGGAAGCTTTGGTATGACTGGTTTGCCCTCAAGGATTTGGGTCACCCCCAACTGGTCAATGCAATCGAGGGATGCTTGATAGAGTTTAGCGAGAGTGACAGGATCCCAATAAAGAGCCAGGAAGGCCTGGTGGAGCAACCCGATTATCCGATGGTGGTGACGGCAGATGTAGCCAACTTCGCCATCACCAAAACGCTGATTGACAATGGCAGCTCCGCCAACGTCCTGTTCTACTCAACATTAAGAAAGATGGACATGGACAAGATAGACATAGAGCCAGTGCGGACGCCCTTGGTAGGCTTTGGGGGGTCCCAAATCAGCCCCCTGGGGCAGATCAAGCTGCCGACGTCCCTCGGCTAGGAGCCGACCCGAAGGACTCTGATGGTAAATTACTTGGTGGTGGACGCCCCGTTTGCCTATAATATGATTTTGGGCCGTCCTACGCTTAATGCATTTAGAGCGGTGGTGTCAACCTACCACCTTATAATGAACTTCCCTACTGAAGCTGGGGTCGGCCAGGTGCGATGCGATATCGTTAACGCATGGACCTATTATTCGGTGTCGCTAGGAATGAAGCCTGGGTCCAGGAATAGGAAGTTCCCCAAAGTAGGTTCTGATACCGATTTAGGAGGACCAGTAGGGACGTCCTTGAAAAATAAAAAATTCGAGAATAGCAGGATCGAGCCCACTGGAGAATCCAAAGCTATCGAGCTAGAACTGGGGAACCCTGAGAAGAATACCAAGATTGGAGTGCAACTTGATCAGGCCAAGGAGGTGATGCTCATCTAGTTCCTTCGAGAGAACAAGGGCGTATTTGCATGGCAGCTCTCAGATTTCCCTAGGATTAGTCCTGAGGTTATCGTGCACCGCTTAAACGTCAATCCAACCTTCAAGCCTGTCAAACAGAAGATGAGGGTCTTGAGGGCCGACAGGAACAGGATAATAGAGGGAGAAATAAACAAATTGTTCAAAGCCGGGCATATCATGCCAATACACTTCCCTGAGTGGCTATGCAATGTGGTAGTAGTCTCCAAGGGCCAGGACAAATGGAGAATGTGCAATGATTTCACAGATCTCAACAAGGCGTGCCCAAAGGACCCCTACCCACTCCCTCAAATTGATCAGTTTATGGATTCCATGGTGGGCTGCGAAATGATAAGTATGATGGACGCTTATCAGGGATACTATCAAATCTCTATGGCTCTCGAAGAAGACCAGCCCATAACCTCATTCGTGGTGGAGATGGGGGTTTACTACTTTCTTGTCATGCCCTTTGGACTTAAGAATGCGGGGACGACTTACCAAAGGTTAGTAAGCCTCATCTTTAAAGAATTGATCGAATGTATTATCGAAGTATATGTGAACGACATGATCATCAAGAGCACAGAGGAGAAAAACCACCTCGAACATCTGAAGGAAGTCTCTCAAATACTTAGAGAAATTGGCCTCAAACTCAACCCCTCTAAATGCACATTTGGAGTTTGAGGCGGAAAGTTCTTGGGATATATGGTCAGCGAGATGGGGATCGAGGCCAACCCCGAAAAAATCAAGGCACTACAAAGGATTGGGACTCCCAAGTCAGTGAAGGGCATTCAGAGGCTTTGCGGCCGTATTGTTTCCCTTAACAGGAATCTGCTTTTCTTTAAGAAGCTGAGGAAGGTTCCTGAATTTAAATGGACTCCTGAGTGTGAGCAGGCTTTGCAGGAGCTTAAGGAGTATTTAGTTGCTCCACCGCTTTTAGCCAAACCCAATCCAGGAGAAAAACTGTACCTGTACCTCGTGGTATCCTCGGAGGCAGTCAGCTCCGTGATCATGGTAGTGAGGGAGCGGAAGCACCTTCCCATTTACTACTTTAGCAAATGTTACAAGGGGCGGAGAGGCACTATCTAGAGATAGAGAAATTTGCTCTGGCTCTGATTCACTCCGCGAGGACGTTGAGACAGTACTTCCAGTCACATTCGATGGTGGTACTCATAGACCAGCCCTTCCAACAAGTTATTTCAAAGCTGGATACATCGGGCAGGCTTATTAAATGAGCTATAGAGCTGGGAGAGTTTGATATCTCGTACTAACCACGAACTGTCATCTAGGCCTAGGTGTTGGCCGACTTCCTCCTTGAGAGGGTTGGATTATCAGAAGAAGACCCACCCACCACAGACCCATGGATCCTACATGTCGACGGTTCTTCCACCACACAAAGGGGGGGGGGGGGTGGAGCCGAGATTACTCTGTAGAGCCCAGAAGGCGATATGGTGGAGTTCACCATTAGAATTAATTTTCTTGTCACAAGTAATGAAGCTGAGTATGAAGCCCTCATCGCTGGCCTCAAATTAGCAATCAGAAAAGGGGTCTCCCATATCAGGGCCTTCACCGATTCTCAACTGGTTCCAACCAAATTGGCAGAACATATGAAGCCAGAGACACTGCAATGACTAAATACCTCGAGCATGTCACCAAGCTAAAGGGAAGTTTCAAATCTTTCACTTTGGAACAAATATCGAGGGAAGAGAATGAGCGTGCTGATGCCTAATCAAAATTTGCAAATGCCCTTAAAGGTACCAGAGAACAAGTGGTCAGTTTCAAGATCCTCGATTCCTCTTCAATTCGAGAGCAGGCGACCACCACTTTACCCATTCAGCCCCTCGAGCCTAGTTAGCAGGATGAAATCCATGCCTTCTTGGAGGGGGGAAAGGAAATAACTGATCAAAAACAAGCACGGAGGCTAAGGCGGTAGTGCGCAAGGTACGCCTTAGACAAGAAAGGAAGGTTGTTCCACAAATCTTTCCTCGGACCCCCACTTAGACGTCTCCTCCCCTCGAAAGCCCGAGAGGTAATGCAATCGGTCCACGAAGGAAGTTGTGGGAACCATGCGGGAGGAAGGTCCCTGTCCAAGAAAATTATAAGGAGGTGTTTCTACTGGCCAACGATCCTAGATGATGCATCTGAGTATGCCCGGAAGTGCCCAAAATGACAGTTTTATGCTAGCCTTCCTTACAAACCAGTTACAGAAATGGTAAACGTTGAAATTTCGTGGCCCTTTGATCTATGGGGAATCGATGTGGTGGGACCTTTTCCCACCAGCAAGGGTTAAAGAAAGTTCGCCATAGCGGTAGTGGAGTACTTTACGAAGTGGGTCGAAGCGGAGGCAGCCCCCAAGATTACAGACGCCTCGATTCAATCCTTTATATGGAAGAATATCATCTGTCGATTTGGGGTCCCTTGAGTGTTGATATCGAACGACACTCAATTCCAGGGTCGGCCCATGACTGAGTGGTGCCAAAGTCACAGTATCGAACAACAGTTCACATCGGTGGGAAACCCCCAAGCAAACGGTCAAGTTGAGGTCACCAACCGCATCATTCTACAAAATCTGAAGACGTCATTAGGCGCCCTTAAAGGAGAATAGACAGACGAGTTTCTTGGGGTACTGCGGGCCTATCGCATAACCCCTCGAACGGCAACGGCGGACTCCCTATATGCTTTAGTGTACGGATCTAAAACGGTGATCCCAGTTGAAATATTGCACAATAAACTAGGGTGGCGCATTTCAATAAGTCCAGAAATGAGGAGAATCGCGCCACGGAGTTGAACTTGCTAGAGAAAAAAAGGAATGAAGCCTGGTCGAGGATGCAAAAGTATCGAGCATCCATGGCCTGAGCTTATAATAAAAGAGTGCGCCCAGGAACTTCCAGCTTGGAGATCTGGCCCTCAAGAGGGTCGAGGTATCCAATCATGTAGGAAAGTTGGATCCAAACTGGGAAGGGCCTTACAAAGTTGTAAAGGTCTCGAAAAACAACGCGTACCGGCTCAAGGACATGGATGGAAGAGAGCTGCCTCGAACATGGAACGCTTTAAATCTCACGAAGTTCTATGTTTGAAATAAGATAAGTCTATTGATAGTATGTTATTTTTACCTAATTTTAGGCTTCAATTATGTTTATTTTGATTAATTTTGGATCTTAAATGGGTTAAAATTTCACAAAAGTTAAATCTTACTTGCCATAGGTGAAAATTGATGAAAAGGAGCTACAAACGGGCCAAAAGATGGTAAAAAGTGCAGAAGGATGTCGTACAAGGAAGCTGGAAGGCTAAATTTAAAATAATCATGTTTATCGCGCAAGGCGTGCTCACGCCTTATGGGCTGAAAATCCTACGCGGGATTGAAAAAGGAGAATATTGATATGGCAAGAGTTCGACTGGAAACAATCTCCATACTTGCCTACGACTCTTAGGATTTACCAAAGAATTATCCTAGCCCTATTAGAATTTTGATTTAGGGTTTGAACCCTATATATACCCGACGATATCGTTTGTTTAAAGGGCTTGGATTTCAATCTTTTATTCTAGTTCTTAGTTTTTCTCTTTAGAATTTTCAGCTTTGATATTTTTATCTTAGTTGTTATTATGGCCATGCGTGGCTAAATACTTCATTCAGTCAAGGAGTAATTCGAGCCAATGTTTTCTTCAAGGATTGTGAAATTCAATCGGTTTGCTTGTCTTTTAATTTTATACAGTATTTGTGTGTTTTTCTGTACTTTTTAGAAAAACTCCAGTTCTTATTGTTGTTTTGTTAGTTGTGTAATTAGAGCTCATTGTTCAATTAATTAACTTCATAGTTCCAGTTGAGGAAATCAAATCCGTAATTGTTTGATGGAATCAACACAAGTGGAAAGTAGTATAATTCGTTATACTATGAAAAATACATAATCTAGTTTCGAGCAACCACGTTTGTAGGTTTATTGGCTAGGATTTGGGTCTTTCTAGTTTTTTATGCTGTTAACGGGTTAAATCCTATCATTCGACTAGAGTTATTCGTTAATTAGGGATTATTCATAGCGTTCGCATATCTAGTCTATTATTAAGGAAAGATTAGGTTGGACGAGTTCTCTGAAGGCTATAACCAATCTATTGCATGAATTAAAAGCTATTTTTGAATCAATGATCAATCCATGAAAATGTTGTGCGAAGAACTACCCTTGATTGAGGCTTTATTCTTATATATTTACTTTAGATTTCTTTATTGCTTTTATTAACTTCTCATTCAAAACCCCCCTTTCTTTAATTTATTTTACACTCTTGGTTATCTTAAAAAGTAGTCAATAAGTTATTCCCTGTGGGATCGACCCTTCTCACCCTATCTACAAATTAAATTTTGTAGTTAGAGGAGTAGGATTTATTTTTGGTGGATTCGACACCCATCATCTATTGTCTTCTCCTCGTTTAATTATTGTGTCAATTGATTAAGAGACGTGTCGAGGACATTTTTATTCCGAGGGGAGAGAGTTGTACAAACTTGTAAACTCCAATGTTAAATCTTTTAAGAAAATTTTCTTATTCCTCTCGTTTGGTTTAAATTGTTCGCGTGCGCCATTAGTCAATTTTGTACTCCATTCACCCTATTTATTAAATATGTAATCCAGTTCACTAACGGAACTAAGAGGATCCATATTCGAATTTTTCGAAGCATTATTATAATTTATTAGTAAAACCAAAAACTGAACATGGTTTATAAACCAGGAAAAGCCCCGGAAAGAATGAATTTCATTAATGAGCCTGAGGGCATCCAATATTCAAAAAGGGGTGACGATCATGGGATTTACAAAAGGGGAGTTACAGAGGTTAGGGGGGTTACAGAGAATGGGGTTTTACCTAGTCGCTAACTTCGACGGGTCCTTCATCCTGGCCTTCGCCCTGGCCCCCGGCGCCAGTATTCGCCCCCACCTTATCGCCACCGTCGTTTTCGCCCTCAAGGTCATTGGGGGAACTTGGCCCAGCCATCTGGTCTTTCCAACTCTTAGGGGCCGGCACAGACGGGAGCGGAGGGTCTTCTTCCCCCGACGACTCGCCTTTCGCGCTTTTAGGGGGCAGGATGTCGAAGCGGCAGAAGACGAAGTTGAACTCATTTCCCTGGAAGTCGAACTCCTTGGACTTCCCCGACGAGGGCGACACTTCTTCCAGAGAGGCACCCCGTTGCGGTCGAAAGAAAGTCCAACTGAGTCTCGATGAAAACCCTCGTCCAGATCACCTCGCACCTAGAGTTGGTCAAGAATGAGGTCGACCGCCTCTGCAAAATCCTGAAAGCTAAGGCATGTCCAAATGTAGTCGAACGCCTCGCTCACAAGGAACCTCGAGAAAGCGCACTTGATCCTCTTGTGGCACTGCCCCGAGAATGTCCACTCGGCTCGTCGGAGTCCTGTCTTGACCCCCTCATCGTAGTTCTGGAAGGCCTTCGCCTCGGCCTTGGCTCTCTTTTGGTTCACTATTTTGAGGTGCTCTTTGGCGAAGTCTCGATTGAGGGCAGTCTTTTCGCACAGCTCCCGCGTTTCCTCCTAGGCCTTGGCGGTATGCTTCATCTCGTCGTCCAAGTCCTTGCACTACTTTTTGAGCTCAGAGATGCGGGTCCTAGCGGATTCGAGGAGTTGTTAGCTCTCCTGTAGTTGCCCTCGAAGAGTGTCATTTGTCGAGGTCAACTCTCCGGCGAGAACCTCATTTTCTTCGAGGCGCTTCTCTGTCTCGGTAGGCACTTGTTTTTTCTTCCTCTCCTCCCTGAACATCCTCTTGTATTTGTTCTTCCCCAGGCGGAAAATGCTGGCCCAAGAACATCGAAAGAGTTTAGACAAAATACATAGCGAACCTAATGGAAGGCGAAATCGGACATTTTCTTACCCCGATTAAGGCGTTGGCCAGATTAGTCTCGAGCTCCGCAATTGAGCACTTTAGGAGCTCCCGTTGGTCAGCCGGCAGCTGAAGACCCCGGAGGAGAGCTAAGTTCATCTTGGTGTTGGTCTCGTTGGCTCCCACTCCGGTTATGCGGAGGTTGGAATGGTGGTCTTAGAGGTTAACGGGGTTGCTGGGCCCAGCATCCGCACATTTGAGGAGCTCTTTCTCCTCGTCAGTGTCCGAGGGCTCGGGGCTGGCCGCATGTTTCCCCTTGCCCGTCGGAGCGGGTCTTTGCTTCTTGGCCCCCCGAGAGGTCTCTTTCGCAGCAGCCCTCTTTCGAGAGCCTTCAGTGCCGCCCTCGCGAATGGACACCCCAAGTATGGCCCTTCGAGGGCGACCTTCTCGGGCTGGGGACTTGGCCACGTGGTGGGAGTCGCCTGAGGAGCCTTAGGTGGTGAAGGCCTCGATGGAATGGCAGCTGGAGTAAACACGCCGGCAGTGGTTGGGGCCCCTGGTGGTGTGGAGATTTGGTTCTGGGGGGTAGTTTGATTAGAGGGTTCTTGACCCCTCTCAGTCCCCCTCGGGGCTACCGCCACTTCTTCGGCCGGGCACGCCCTAACCTTCTCAGTTTGGGAAACTTCCTTTATATATTGAAAAGGATGATTGAACAACGTGTTCCCAATAAATTATAGTTTGCCACGGTACTGCAACTTGCTCTTAATAACTTTGAACAGTTAAAAACTTTGAAAAGTCAGCACTAACGATGATTCTAAAGTGTTGTTCAAGCTATCCGACTTGATATTTTTAACCGTTAAATTGATATATAATAATATGAAAGATAATTAAAAATAAAGTTATTATATCATCATATTTTATTCAATGATTGAAAGTTTAGTTAGATAGCATCTAATGAATCGTTGCTAAATTGTAATTGTGAACGCCTTTTCTATAGGAATTTTATTTTTTATAGTATGCACGCACACGGTCATGTAGATCTTGCATCTAGTGTAATACATTGGTTTGATTGGATGGATGATACATGTGCAATGAAATTTGTTTTCTTTTTTTTTTTTATTTATGAAATAAAAATTATTACATATTTTTGTATATATGTCATTCATCCAACTATATGATATATCATACCAGATGTAGAATAAAATACATAATAAAATACACCATGCATAATGCCCCTAGAATTCGAATCTTGACACTTAAGTTCTCTACATCTCTAAAAGTTGAGTACATGTCTATTAGACCACAAGACTACAGTCTACAGATACCTTGTTGATAGAAGTTGGCCACGATCTTGTGTGAGGTTTAATTTTATTTCCTTTTGTTTTAACAATAGATGTGGTTGAATATATATTTCAATCAATTATATTAATATTTTCAATTGCACATAAATTACTATATAAATTTTATCAAGGATAAATTACATCTACCTCCCCTGAGGTTTGGCAAAATTACAATTTAACCCATAATTGTTTCTAAATTACAATAAACCCCTTGTGGTATATTCCATCTAACAATTTACCCCAGCCGTTTATGACCGTTAGGGTTCCGTTAGTTTTTGTATGTAATGTTCCGATAGTACCCTTGAGGGGTTTTTTTGTACTATATATAAAATATTTGGGGTTGTATGTTATGTATTGCATCTTTGTGGGGCTAAAAGTAATAATATTGAAAAAATTGTTCCATTTTTCGGCAAGTTTTCCGTGAACTTGAAGCGGGTCTTAAACTTTTCGACATGGGAAACATGTTGGTGAGGTCAATTTTGGATTAGAGTGGGTTTTATACATTTTTCGTTTATCACTTGTAATTATTACATATCACAGGGGGGTTATTGTAATATACACAAAAAAGTTTGGGTTAAATTGTAATTTCGCCAAATTTTAGGGGAGGTTGATGTAATTTGTCCTATTTAATATCAGCAAAAAATAAAAGGCAACTTGTATTTATTTCATATCACAGGGGGGTTTATTGTAATTTATAAAAAATTATGGGTTAAATTATAATTTCATCAAACTTCAGAGAAGGTAGATGTAATTCACCCTCGCCAGTTGTCAAATATTCTTGAGTTTTTAATTCATGGACAAGTTCATCCATGGATTCTCTTTAATTATCTTATTAATTTACCTTTTTTGGAACCTTGGAGTAATTTTGACCTTACAATATGAGGAAAAATGATTGCCATTTTACTTTAAATTTTAACAGAATATGGTTGATACAATATTTATATATACCACCGCATCTGTTACTTTGTTAACTTCCAAAACAAAAATCAAAGTTTTTATTAAAATAAATATTTTAATCAATAATAATTAAATGTATTGTTTTTGAAAAAAATTTTAATCACTAGAAATTAAATTTATGATTTTCTTTCGATTTAACAAGTGATAACTAAAAATAAGGACTTCCGATTTATAAGAAATAATGGATATAAAAAATACAGCCATTAAACACACACACACACACACACACACACACATATTTGAACATGTAGTCTTTCAGTAACATCTTATTAATGGGGCAATTGTGGCCAGATTGCATGCTTCGATTTTCTTTACAGGTGCTTTAACAGTTAATTATGTTGCATTTGGATACTTATTTGAAAGCTAGCAGATCAAAAAAGTGACACAAATTAATACATTTAAAGGAAATAAAAATATTGGCAAAATGATTTTCATTTTAATGTTCATTTTCAAAGTGAAATGTTAATTTCTTTTTGTAATGTTCCCGAAATTCAAAATCATAGTTTATTTAATGGTTATAACTTTTAAATTAAATACTTATAGTTTACAATTATTAATTAAAATTTGAGTTTTGAACTAAAGCTTTGAGGATCCAACTCAAAAAAGAGAAATAGTCAATATTGTAAGAACTAAATAATTCGATGCCTATTTATCAATTTACGAGAGTTAGAATCTATGGGACTGGATTGAAAAATTTAGGGTTAAAATGAAAAAAATAAAAACTTAAGGGCCTTACACTTTTAGTGAGAGGCCAAAACGATATTGGTATGAAAAATGGAGAACGATTTTGGAGTTATGAATATAAATAAAAAGTTTTTGTATTTCAATCAAATTGTACTTTTTGACCAGAAATTGCCATATAAGTGAGTTTGGACTTTGGAGGGATGAAATTGAAAAAAAATTCAAAAATCAAGGACTATTTTATTCTGAAGGTGAAAAGTCGGGAACCAAAATGAAATTTACCCAATTGATGATTAACACCATCATTTTATTAAATTTATTGGTGTGACAAATACTATTTTAAATTTGTCAATAAATCAAAGTAGAGATCATACTCAGAAACAAGAAAATTTCTTGTTTTCTCTTGATATTTGGTTTTGTAAGATGTATAATTAGATATTGGGCAACTTTATATCGATGATAAAGTAGAGGTCCCGTTATGTGGTTGTAGTTTTGAATCACATTAATGTAACATCGTTTAATTAGAGAGTGATTTGTAGTCTGTTGAATAAAATCCCTTTGTATTCATAATTATAATAAAATGACGTAATAATCTGCATTTTTGGAGATATTTTGCTATTAGAATTATGTTAGTATTTATCTAAGAGTTCATTTGAATGGACTTTGTTTAGAAAAAAAATACTTATTTTTTAAGAAAAAGTATTTCGATGAAGAAAAGATAGTGTTTGACAGGGATTTTCTAAAAATCATAGAAGTTAAAAAAAATAAAAAAAACAAATTTTAGAAGCTATCTAAAATAATTTAAAATAAAAATAACTTTTAAAGCAATCTTAATTACTGCATTCAAATACAAAACTGCTTAAATTAAAAAAAAAATAGCTGATTTTAGAAACTATCTAAAATAATTTCAAATAAAAGTACCTTTTAAAGAACTTTTAATTAATGCATTCAAATACAAAATTATTTAGATTAAAAAAAATCAACTATAAATAGCACAATTCAAGAAATATTTTTTTTAAAATCTAGTCAGACGGACCCTAAACATGTACAAGTTGATAGTAAACTCATTTAAAGTCGGATGCTAAGCAAAACAAATTGATCTTGCCATTTTGTTTTCTTTTGATTATATCAACTCGGCCCAATCAAACAAAAATTATTAATATTTACTTTACGCATTCAATATTAGACTATTAAACTCAACTTGAGTTCTACTTTTCTTGTTATCACAATGCATCACTCATCATTGCATTCTTTTTGAAGGATATCTAAACAATTTTGAAATTTTACCTAAATGTTGTTGAAACTCTTGTATGGAAAACTGGATTTCGGTCCCGCTCCTGTACCAAATGATTCAAATTATGTTGCGTTCAGTTTAGAGATCGGACATCTGTATCTAAAATATAGCACAATCTGAACCATTTGGAGCATGAGTTATGGGTAGAACCCGAATCCCGGATTCGTACAAAAATTTTCTGGCAATGGCATACACTTGTTGCAAAAATAGTCCAGAGAGAGTGAGAGAGAGAGGGAGGGAGGGAGGGAGGGAGGATGAACCATCCAATTACCATAATTATTCTCCAACAGCTTAATAAAGATGCATGAATCGTTTGTAAGCCTTCAAACAGCAGAACATCATTTGAAGTGTCAAATATGATTTTTGAGAAATTTTCATATCGTTCTAGCTGTCCTACACCTCAAAGGTAGCTCAACAGCAATTTCAACTCATACATAGAGGGTGTTTGCAAAAGTTTTTTTTTTATATTATTTTCTTTAATTTTTTTTATTTTTATTTTTAAAAAAGGTGATTATGTGCTTATGGATGTAAAAAAGCTACTCAGGAGTTTTTTATTTCATAGCTTCAATTTCTAAAGCGCTTAAAAATAGCTAAAATCATGCAAAATTTGAAAGCACTTCCACGGTTGCTTATGCTTCTACTGATTCTCAAGAACCTGAAGCTTTAGCAAACACCCTAGTATAAGCTTGGGCAAACTGTCAACAAAAAAAAATACTTGCGCAAGCACCAAAGTAACCCGCAAAGCTGTGTTGAATCATGGGCTAACATCACTAGAACGCGCCGTCGTTGCTATGAAAAACAAGTTAAAATGAGCAAAAGATGGACAACTCAAACCATCTTGTAGTCACATACTTCTTTGAGATAGCTATGTGCAAAAACCTTAACAGATAATAGTAATGAAACGCAATCAACATTATTACATAGCTCAAAGGATCAGTTTATGAGATGCTTAACCTCTTGCTGCTTCCACGCAACCTTCTTTTCATACTCAACCAATGTAATGCTACCCGCATTATCATTGCCCTTAATTCTCTTCACAGTCTGCTCAAGATCTGCAAGCGTCTCCATCTCTTGATACAAATTACCATTCGTGACAATAAAACGTTCCATTTTCTTGACTTTTCTTTCCATTTTCTTCCATGAGAATTGCCAGCCATACGCGTCGGCGCCAATCTTGACCAAATCATTAAATGCTTGCTCAAAAGTCTTCAATAGGGGATCGTTGCATTTCTTGGACAGACGGGCCACGGCTCATCACTCCAACCATGTTCGTGCTAATGATCAACATATCATCAACATACAAACAAACTATCACCATATAGTCTGACATGGTTTTAGAGTACAAGCACCTATCTGCATTATTAAAATTAAATCCAAAATTCAAGATAGCAGTGTCGAACTTTTCGTGCCATTGTTTTGATGCTTGTTTTAGACCATAAAGAGATTTAATTAGTTTGCACACCTTTCTTTCATTTTCCGGAGCTACAAATCCTTTGGATTGTTCCATATAGACTTCCTCATTCAAATTGCCATTTAAAAAAGTTGTATTTACATCTATGTGATGAACACAAAGATCGTAAAGAGAAGCCAAAGCAAAAAGAATTCTAATGGAAGCAACTCGAGCAATCGGCGCATAAGTGTCAACATAATCAATTCCCTCAACTTGTCTAAACCCTTTGGCTGTTAATCTTGCCTTAAAAGCAGAAATTGTACCATCAGTATCGTATTTTCTTCGAAATACCCATTTGCACCCAATAGGTTTAGAACCTTTAGGTAAATCAGTTAGTACCCACGTATTATTTCCTAAGATTGAATCCATTTCATCATTTACGGCTTCTTGCCAGAAAGCAGCGTCTCTAGAAGTCATAGCTTCTTTAAATGATTTAGGATCAGTCTCAAGACTATACACATAAGGTACTTCATTTACCACTTTATTATTTTGGTCCCCCTCCACCAAAAACAGTAATGATTGAGAAGAAATAAAGTCTTTGTCTAAACTCTTCTCTTTTTTGGCTCTAGTACTCCTAGGTTTGCCTGATTTATTTGGACTACTAGGCTCCTCAATCTCAATAGTAGACCTTATAAGACCTCTAGACTCACCTCGTGTAGGTGAAGTAATTTTTTCAACATCTTTTAAAAATTTACTTTCAAAAAATTCCACATCCCTCGACTCCGTTATCACGTTAGACTCCAAACAAGGAGCCTATAGGCTTTGCTATTAGCAGCGTATCCAACCAATACGCTTTTAACAGCCCTAGCCCCCTAACTTGGTCCTCTTAGGATCAGGAACTCGGAAGTAAGCAATACACCCCCACATTTTAAAATAATTTATGTTAGGCTTTCTGCCCTTCCATATTTCATACGGACTGGTTTTTACGACTGTACTAGGAATCCTATCTAAAATATGACAAGCGGTAAAAAGTGCCTCACCCCATAAACTATTAGGCAAACTAGCATGATTTAACATACAATTTATCATGTCAAGAAAAGTACGATTTTTCCTTTCTGCTATACCATTTTGCTGTGGTGAATACCCAGCAGTTGTTTGGTGAATGATTTCATTTTCTTCACAAAATGCATTAAACTCATTTAAATAGTATTGCATGCCTCTATCAGAACGTAGAATTTTAATCTTCTTCTCAAGTTGATTTTCTACTTCTGACTTATATTTTTTAAATGAGCTAAACGCTTCATCTTTTGTTCTTAACAAATAAACATGGCAAAATCTACTAGTATCATCTATGAAAGTTATGAAATATCGCTTTCCACCTCTAGTCAATACTCCATTTAAAGTCACATAAATCAGTATGTATTAGGTCTAACAATTGTGACTCCCTTTGGACACTAGGAAAAGGTTTTCTCACAATTTTTGATTTAATACATACTTCACATTTATCAAGTTCATCTTTACCAATATTTAAGAATCCCATTGCTTGCATATTTTTCAAATTCTTTGAGTTTATATGTCCTAAACGACTATGCCACAAAGAAATTGAAGAACTCATGTAAACAGAAACGGAATTCATATTATTAATAGACATCTTATACATCCCATTGTGAGCATAACATTTTCCAACAAAGTCTCCATTCTTTGTAAGAATGACTTTGTCGGACTCAACAGAAATTTTAAAACCCTTCTTATCTAAAAGATCAACGAAAATCAAACTTTTCCTAACTTTAGGCACAAACAAAACATTAAGAAAAGTTAATTTCTTGCTGGAAGTAAAGTTGATTTCCATAGTTCCTTTGCCTCCAACACTAGCACGAGAACTGTTTCCCATTTGAACTTCTTGTCCAACAGCTTCCTCAAAAGTTTCGAAAAGTCTCCTATCGTTATAAATGTAAACAGTGGCTCCAGAATCCAGCCACCAACCAAAGAGTTCACATGCCATGTTGACTTCAGAAATCATAGTCACATTAAGACTAAGATCCGAAACTATAGCAACTAGGTTCTCCTCAACCATATTTGCTAAGCCATTACCACTTTTACGCTTTGAACATTCTCTAGCATAGTGTCCCGTTTCTCCACAAACATGACACTTACCTTTTCTTTTAGTAGGATCGGGCTTGGTTTTCTGTCCAGGTTTTCTAAATGTTCCTTTGTTTTTCTTAATAGGTGGACCTTTTTTCTTAAATGGTCCTGCCTCCACATAGTAGACACTAGACTGTCATTGAACCAAATTCTTAGCATCGCGTTTTCGAGCTTTTTCTTCAATACGTAGATGCTTTTGAATTTGATCCAAGGAAAAGTCCTCAGATTTATGCATCAAATTCTTGGCATAATCTTTCCAAGTTGGTGGAAGTTTAGCGATTATCACACCAACTTGGAACATTTCAGGCAAGACTATCTTTACATATCTCAATTTGTTGACAATACCCTGAAGCTCATGCACTTGCTCTAGTATAGGCTTATCGTCAACCATTCTAAAATTCAAATATTTAGATACTAAATATTTATTAGTACCTTCTTTTTCAGCCTTGTATTTGTATTCCAAAGCCTCCCACAACACCCTTGGCAACTTGACATTTGCGTAGAAATCATACAAACGGTTTGAAAGAGTATTGAAGATATGCCCACGTGCCAGCTCCTCATCTTTGGCCCTCTTCCTTCGTTGCTCCCGTAGTGAGTTGACTATTTCCTCATGCGTTGGTTGTCGAGCAGCAAGTGGACTTTCGGTAAGTGGAGGATCTTCTGGAATAGCTTGAAGGTTAGGATCCAATACATGTGTAATTTTCAGAACAGTAAGCAAGAACTTCATTTTGTCTTGCCAACGATTAAAGTTGTTGCCATCAAAACAATCCAGCTTGACAAAGTCTTGGTTCATGATCTTGAACGACTCAGAATCTATCAATAGAAACCTTAAGATTGTTAGAAAATATATAGGTGAACCAGAAGGATGACACGGGTGATCCCTGTCCTTAAGGTTTCTATTGCCCCTACCACGAATGGTTTGCTAGAGGTTACAGGCAATACACCTTCAGGATATATGTCAAGCCTCTACAAAAAATAGTTTCAGCAATAGCAATTCACTGAAAACAAAAGTGATTGTTCTTCTTGTTTTTTTTTTTTTTCAATTTCTAGATAGAGCATAGGGGGCATATTTATATTAATAAGATATTCAAGGCTTGACTTTTCGTTTTGTAACCTTCAGCAGTTTCAGGTTAGCGGCCTGAGCATTTATAGCCACTAAACACAAAATATTTGTAACTCCCACAGTTTCAAGAATTAAAATTGCTCATTATCAGTTAACAAATCGATTCAAATTCAAATATTATTTCATTGTTTGCAACTTGGGTAAAGTCACGAGCAAAATATATGCTCTTGGCTTCTTGCGACGATGCGTAAAAAATAAAGTGCGCCTAAAGCGCCAATGCAATGAAGCAACATGAACTCGGCCCCGGGCGCGGGCGGTGTGGTGCACCGCACCGCATGTGACCTCTCGAGTCTACTCTTAAATTCCACAATTTAGTATTAGTAATCACATTTATGCTTATAAAGCAATAAATATTATATAATAAATTCAATGTGGGACAAAAGACGTTAGTTTTGCAAACAACTTATACACCTTTCATGTATTCCCTTATAATACAAGGTGTACATCAACATTGGACACCATTTTTTCACGCACAAACACACAGTGGAGAGTGTACTCTTCAGTTTTATGCGGACAAAATGGGGAAATGTTGAAGAGGGTAGCTGTGGGCAATGATCACTTACATGCAAATCACCGTGCTGCCAGTTGTCCACTCAGTACTCTGTTTGTTTCAACGGATTAAGAATTATCAACCAACTTGAAATTTTGACATTTTTTTACATTTTAATCCTCAACAATAACTAATATAATATTATTTAATAATATCAAGAATATTATTTTTAGTTGACTGATTAATTTGTATTTTTCCTACTCTGATTACAATTGATTTGATTAGTAAGTTTAAAAAACCTATACTTTTAGTACTAATTTCAAAACTTTTTAGCTTCCAAATGATTTCAAATTTGAGAAATTTGCGTGGAAGTGCTAAGAAAAAACAACTAAAAAAAATTCAACGTAAGGGGGAATTTGATGTTACCTATTTGGGAAAATTCTTTTATACATTCGATTTGAATTCCGTATATGCACTAAAAGGTTCAAATTACATCATATCATTAATTTAATATATATATATATATATATATATATATCAACATACAAAATGTAAAACAATTGTAATCTTTCAAATCATATGTGAAGCCCAAACACTGAAGTCATAAAAGAATTTTTCCCAATCCCTTCAGCTATGTTTTATCTGTTTTGGTTAGACTGGTTTCCAATAAGGGGTTAGAATTTTTATTTTTATAAAATAAATATATTTAAGAATAAGATGAATTTGGGTTTAAAAGACTTCAATCTTGACTGTATACATATGATTGAAGTTCCTAGGTCATATAAGGTTGTGTAGTTTGGCCTCGCATAGAAATGGAGTTTTTGAAACAAGTTTCTAAGGCATGATCTAAATCACTCCAAGTTGAAGAGTCTCTCAAATACAAAAGGCATTAACATGACTCAGATTAAGATTTGTACTTATGATATATCTCAAATTGGAGGATATCTTGTTTTATAGGTAACGAATGTAGAGACATTCATACGCATAAGTGGGCGCTCATTAGAGAATGGGTTCATCGAGGATCCCACTGAGAAACTCATAAATGAGAGCACTAGTTGCACATCAAATTAGGGTTGTTTCTTAGCTTATGGTGTGCATTAATTAGTCGTTAAATTTGAGGCTCTATAGTAATCTGGTATATGTGTATTTATACTTTGATATAAGTATTGACTCCATGGCGGATCTTAAGGCGCCTATGTTGAGTATAAATCTCCCATGTATGAAGATTTGTAAGAATTGATAAAGAATTCATTTACTCATCTCGTAGAGCGGGTGAATCTCCTATGTGTTCTATTTTAAGTAGCCTGTGGAAATTCATGGACATGGTAGCAACAATGATTAGAAATGAGTGTTTTAGATCAATTCTCAAAAAGACTAATTATAAATAAGAATAATAGAACTGAGGTTAAAAGGATTTTTGATAAATCACATATCTAAACCCTTAATCAGGGAGATTAGATAATGGAGGGAATGTATTTGTACGGTAATTGTAAATGGACAGGTTAACGCATTATACTTCACCTACTGACTAGACATCATGGGCTTTTTGTTGGACATCGACCACGATACATGGATATTGTTGGATTAGAAAGAGTTATAATTCAAAAGAGATTAATTAAATGAATTTAATTAATCGATTGATGAATTTGTCATCTAAAATATCGCAACGAATTGCGAGTCCATTTCTAATTGATTCGTGAATCTAAGGGGTCACACACAAATGAATGAATAAACTCCAAAACGTATATAAAATGATTAATAGAGATTAAATCAAAGTGTTAATTTAATTTATGAGATGAAAAATATATTCAATTGATTAAGTTAATTAATTAAATGATAAATTTAATTGAATCAATATGTTGATTTAAATAAATTAAATTAAAGAATTAATTTAACTGGGCTTGAGGGCCCAATCCATTGATTAATTATATACTGGTTAATCAATAATATTGACGTGGTATAATTCCGACCGAAAATCCGACCGTCTTTCTCCCTTCCGATGAATTCCTTCCCCGATCATTTCCCCTCGAATGCTCCCGATCGAACTGTCCGGCTCCACTAGCTCCTCTCCCCGTCGACCCATGCAGGTCGTTATCTCTCTCTGTTTAGAACCAACTCCTTGGCTCTTCGTGTCGACACCAATATCGACTTGGACCATGCCGGGTCCAACAGATCCCTGCTGGCATTAAATACTCCGTCAGACTAGGTATGGGAGAGCCACCTAATCTCATACCTCATTAATGGAACGCCAGCTAGTGCCTATAGACTCTACCCCTAGGTCTACTGGTCGCCCATGTTCGTCCTCAACAACCTACTTGGCCTGGTGGGCCCACAGGAGCGCGGTCTACCTGGACATAGTATAAATACCCCTGCATTTAGGGTAAGAGACACGCATTAATTACATACAGTACCCTTGCTCTGTTCGAATATCTCCAAAATCGATCCGCTGATTTAAGCATCGGAGGGTCTTAGCCGAGACCCATCTCGGCTAGTTCATATTGCTATTTCCCTTGTTGCAAGAACAACTTCCCGTTCGAATATCTTTGCTCATCCTAATGACTCGAGGAACCGACCGGAGTCGATTAACTCCGAATCCGACCCCCATCAAATATATATTAAGTTAATTGATGGAATCAATTATATTAAATAGTTAATTTAATTGTATAAATATAAAGTGTTAATTTAATTGGACCTTAAGGCTCAAGCCTATTAAATGATTTGGTGAATTAATTAAATTTAGTGAAATTGATGGAGAAATCAATTAAATAGAGATTTAATTGATTTATGATTAACATAAGAATAGATATTCTTATTATTATCAAAAAGTTTGAAATAGATTAGAAGCATTCTTGATATATAAATATATATGGCTATACATCATATACATCATAAATACCTATACGTATATATGAGATATATGTGTGTGTATATATATAGAGAGAGAGAGAGAGGGAGAGAGAGAGAGAGAGAGAGATAATATATATCATAAAATATATACACACACGTGGACATAGATATATACTAATCATATATATAAGAGTGATTGTGTGTCATGTATATGTACGAGATTATATATCTAATAATACATATACATATATACGTGTATACAGATAAACGTGGGGACAATGGCTAATAAAAAAAAAATAGTTTTCTCAATTCATAGTGTAATATACAAAAATGATTGTGTGACAATTATAATACGTTTATCTTTTCCTTCTTTATTCATTAATAAGTTCTTAGTTTTTGATGAATTGACAATAATAGAATTAAGATATAATTAGAAAATAAATCCACTATTGTCAATTTATTTTTAAAGGAGTTTAAGAATTATTCTAAAAGTTAGAATATACATAGTTTCACATATACCTAGAACATACGTTCGTGTGGACTATTTTTAGAGGAAGAATGTTTGGGCTCCTATTCGCGTGGATATGTTCGGATTCGTGGATGAGATCAAGTCGGGCATTTAAGGAAGATTCGTTTCAATTTACTACATCAAACGGAAGGCTTATAAACCATAATTTTGTTTGAACTTTAATAAACGTATTTGGTGTTTCCGTAAGATCCGCTTTGCGTAGCAATAGTATGCATTTTTACATAATAGTTATGCGTTAAATTTTTATATTTCCACCACGTGAAAATCTCGGGACCTATGCAAAACTAACACTATATATTTTTGTCATATAATTATAACTTTTAGGCGTATAATATTTTTTTTGTCATATTAAGAAGAAAAGCATAAACCAAATAATTAACATTTTGTAGTTGATGAGGTTGCTGGTTTGCGAGATAAATGTGACATATGGTATAATTTACAAGTGCTTCAACAAATTCTTACATTAAAACTCTTAATTTTTCTTTTTTATAGGTTTTTTCTTTTCCCTTTTTTTTCATGATACAAGTTGAAGAATGGCTTTGAACTTAACCTACCCTAAAAAGGTAGCTCATTTTGTGAGTATTACTCAAGTCTTTATTAAGTAAATCACATTGTGGTATTAAGTTGATGTGGAATATTTAACAATACATACATAATTATTAATTACCCACGCACAGACACCTTATTAAAATTCGAACAATAGTATCACACTCTTACATCTTTAAAGTGAGCTACATATTCATTAGGCTAAAGGCCATGAACAACAATTTATAGTTATTTTTTTCTACAATATTATTGTCTACAAATTATATTAATAAAATATATGTACTTTTTAATCGGTGTTAACAGCATGCGAATCGTGTTTAACACATCACAAAGATTTTTGAAATCCGTTGTCCTTGTTGGAAATTTTAATTTATATATTGAATTTTATATGAATGGATATTAATGGGTGCAACTCGTTTAAACGGTATATCCAAGTCTGAAGAATTAGGTGAATCGATATATTGCATAAAATACGTCAAAATTGAACGAATTTACAAAATAATTCAATGAATTGCGAACGAACATGATACCAAAGTTCACGTGTATTCTGCAAAATACCACGACTTTTGAACTATTATATCTAACCACTCATCCCACCATAATCACAGTAAATGAAAAAAATCATTTTTTTGATTTCTCTCATCTTATTTAGTGTCGAGAGTTCTAAATACTTTAAGTTGGATAACTTTTGAGATTAACAATGCAAATATATCAAGAAAATCGATTGTTGTATCTTGATAGATGACTATCAATCAGCCCGTGAGCACTTTAACAAAGAAATTCGTTTTAAAGACAATATATAACCCTTGTCTTGAAGCCATCGATTAGCATTTTGAAATCGTCTATTCTGATTTCCAATCCAACATTATCTTTTGTGACCATATTCAAGAATCATAATTCAATAGTAATAACATAAGGGATCGAAATTACTTCAAACCGTCGAATCTTTTTTTTTTTTTTTTTTAGCTTGTATATTCCTATAACATAGAATGGACAACCCTAAGGCCGCACTAATTAATTATTGGTAAAAAAAAAATATTTCTAACTCCTAGGGATTATCTTCCAAGAATGGATAATCCGTGTAACCAACAACAGGATCATTCGTACAAAAAGTGCTTGTATCATACTCATTAAGCCCCGCATTAACCTCAAATCTCCTCGGCAAATCTGGATTAGCCAAGAACAATCTCCCAAACGCAACAAGATCAGCTCCACCCCTACTCAAAACTGCATTCCCATCCTCTCTATCATACCCTCCCGCAACAATAAAAGTCCCTCTAAAAGCCTTTCTCATGGGCAACAAGGTGCTTTTAACTTCTAGCTTCTTGAACTGTGTTATCATTCCCTGCTCAATCACATGGCAATAAAGTATGTTGTACTTGTTGAGTGCTTCGGCCATGTAGAGGCCGAGGGCGTCAGGGTCTGAGTCTCCACAGTCATTGGCGTAAGGCGAGAGCCTAATGCCGACTCTGTGGGATCCTATCTCTTGTGTTATTGCTTCGATTATCTCCAACGCGAAGCGACAACGGTTCTTTAAGGTCCTACCGTATTGGTCAGTTCTACCGTTTACTTGTTCCTTCAAGAATTGGTCGATAAGGTAACCGTTTCCTCCATGGATCTCTACCCCATCAAAACCTGTACATGAAAGCAAAGATTTTTGTTTTGAGCACTAGTTTATTTTATACACAAGTAAAGTAGAGATATTAAACTACCAACACCTAAAAAATTGCATCCTCTTAATTGACAAATCAATATATGATAAATTTAGTCATCGTGATAGATTTTATCTATAACAGTTATGTTAGTAAATAATTTGTCATTAACTGTTTCTTTAGTTCGAATTACATTAAATTTTGTCACTAATTTATTATAAATACTTCAAATTTATGACAAACTCTTACCGTTTCAAATTTTCCACCAGTGAAAGGGGTGCTAAACAACATAACATTTAAATATGACAGTAGTAATCTATAGGTTCTATTGATTCATTTATGGCAAACCAACCATAGTTATATTGGAAAAAATGTTATTGTTGATTTCAGTATAATAAAGAAAATGAATTGTTTTGTTATTGTATTGCATATGATTTTTTCTAAATAAAAATGAATGTAAGTCTTAGAATATTAGTTTTGGAAGAGAAAATGAAAATTAACAAAATTATAAACGTTCTTTGGTATTTATTTTACAGAATCTAAGTCATAACTTAATATTAAGTTTTATTTTAAATGGTTCGGTGAGTGATTTTATTCCCCCCCCCCCCCCAATAAACTACGACGAGAAAGCTTTTGTTGCCACTATAGATGTCTCATTAATTATAACCATGATAATTTAATCAAAACTTTTTCACTTTAATTTATCCCAATTATAAAATTGTCTGTTCCTGATGGTTATATATACATAATTATTACTAATTTTCTTATTATCACTTCATATATTATCAATAATATACTCATAATCACTCGAATCAAAAGTTAACCTGCTTCAATGGCATTTTTGGCAGCTACTCTAAAATCATTGATGACTCGAGAGATTTCCTGTAATGTCAATTGATGGGGTGCCTGAACACCTTCAAACAAGAAAATGAAAATGAGATTACATATTAATTGGACAAATTGCATCTAGCACCCTATGTTTACCTCTAATTACTAAGAAAAACCCTATGTTACAAAAATTAACCTAAAAACCCTCATATTTTTTTAAATTAGCACACCACCCCCGTGGTTACTATTTCTCAAATTATATATCAGATGACGGTTTTACCCCTCTACCACCCCCCCCCCCCCACACACACACCTTCCCTTCCTTTCCTTCACCTTCAACACCCACCCCCCAGCCCCATCGTCCACGCCGCAGCCCACCCCTCCTAGAGCCGCCGTAGCCCACCCCTCCCAGCGCCGCCACACCCCCAACCCTGCCATTCCCTAGCCCCCGCCCTCCCAGCGCCGTCGCACCCCCCACCCCTCCCAGCGCCGCTGCACCCCCAGTCCACCCCCCCAATGCCGCCGCAGCCCACCCCTCCCAGCGCCGCCGCACCCCCAGCGCCGCCCTGCCATTCTCCAACGCCGCCACCCCCCCTAGCCCTGCCCTCCCAACCCCTCCTCCCAGCTCCCCCCTCCCCCCGCACCCCACCCGTCTCAGAGTCGTCGCCCCCCAACCCACCCTCACAAAACCCTAACCCCACCCCCCTCCTACCCCTTCTCGATTTCTCTCTCTCTCTCTCTCCCTCCCTCTCTCTCTCTCTCAATCGATCTCTCTTTCTTTTGGTCGCACTCTCTCTCTCTCTCTCTCTCTGTCCATCTCTCTCTGGCGGGTTTGGCCAGCGGCGATTTGTGTGTATGTGTATCATGTTTGTATGTATATATATAATATGTATATATGTATTGTGTGTGTATATATATGTGTATTTATATATGTATATATATGTAAAACAAAAACAAAAAAAAAGAGAAGAAAAAGGAAGGAAAAAGACGAAAGACACTCTTGAGGGTGCAAAAGTAATTTTACAAGTCAAGATGCAAGAGTATTTGCTGTCAAGGTGCATGAAAGACACTTTTGGACTGTAAGATTTAAGATACTTCCTTTTTATATTCATAGGGTTTAATATGCTAATTTAATTTTGATATGGTTTTATTTACCAATTAAAAATTTCACAGGGGGTTTGGTGCAATTTGCTCCATATTAATTTGTCAAACAATATATAGAGAGAAAAAAAAATCTTACTTTTGGCTCATATATCCAGCTATATTCAGTTCTGATCTTGTTGAATATGAATGCCCCACATTTAAAATATTTCGAATTGTCTTAATTTTAGTGATCTTGTCAATATTTGGAGAGATGTTTAACAAATTATTTTGTAAGAACCTCGCACTTTGGCCGATATATATCTCGAAAATTAGTTGAAGAATGGAAATTGAGATGAATTAAGAGATACCATAAGCAATGTGATATATTTGTATTCAATTTGAAGAGAATTAAAAAGAGCACCTAACGTACAAATAAAAAAGAGATTATAGTTTGCAGCTCAAAATTATGAGCCCGTTTGGATGGATTTAAAACAAATGCTTCTCGAGTTGTGCTTTTGATGGTAGAACTCTTTTTTGAATCCAAACAGTTTTGTGTTTGGATACAGTAGTTGAAAGTATTTTAAAAGGTTACTTTTATTTGAAACTACTCTGGGGTAGCTTTTAAAAAAAGCGCTTTTTGGTTTTTTTTTTCGCTTCTGCTTTTTTAAAAAAGTCCATCCAAACACAATTTTTTTTTTTTGTCTAAAGTGTTTTTTGTCAAAAAATAAATATTTTTCTCTGAAAAAAGTCTATCCAAGCAGGCTCTATATCTTATATTATTTATCCCTGAACTTAAAATGTAATAAATCAGTCACGAAACTATATATATGAAGGTTAAAATTATTATGTTTTGCACCATTATAAGAAAATGATTGGTCATATTTTATAAATTAAAATGACAAACGTAATATAAAATATAATCTAAAGGTGCAAATATAATTAACCCAAAATAAAATTTTCACCAACTCATATTAAGTCTAAGGTAACAAATGGTAAATTAGACCAAGAGTTTTAGTGGAATAAGGCGCTAGATCCCTTAAACAAGGTTCAGATTTCGTAGCTTAGAGTTGTGAATGGAACAATTGGTTTAGGAGGGTTATCCCTCATATTAGGCTTTTGTAGTACCCGAATTTTGATTAGAGGGCCAAGTTGATCGAAAGTTGGGTGATTTGAAAAAAAAAAAAAAAAAAGAAAAGTAAAGTAGGATAAGGTCAAAAGGGGCTTACTGTAATTTGAAACCCTGCCAGCATGCCAGAGTTGGCAGAAAAATATACCCCCTTTGTCATGAACTGCTTTCACAATTGGCTTCCATGCTTGCACTTGTTCTTTTGTCCATATGCCTGGAGTATGTGGACACCTTCAAAATCAACAAAACAGAGCTGTTAAAAAGATTTTATGTGGCATTGCCAGAATCATGGACCATATTTACTTAGCTAGATGTTACATTTAACTATGGCATCAAAGTCAGAAAAATTAAATAAAAAAGCCAAAGATAATATACTACACAAATAATTATAGTCCCTCATGGAAATGACGCATAAAATGTTGGTTCAGGATTTTTTTTCGTTTTCATTAGGCTTAATTACACTTTATACTCTTAAATTATATCTTAAGTCGCATTTACTCCTTTGAACTACAAAATGTGAAAATCAAATCCTGAATTATACACATTATGATGAATTTGTTTAGTTTTTTTTTTTTTAACCTTTATGAGGTGTCGATTTGTTACACATTGTAGTTTAGGAAAATAAACGCAACATAAGGTAATTTTCAGGGGTAAAGTATGATTAATCAACCCTTTCTATTATGGTAGGGATAAAGCGAGTAAGAGAAGGACAATGCTTCTTTGGGGCAAAGTTATGAATTTAATTACGGGGACAATGAAAAATTCACCATTACACCTAAAAGAAATTAATTTGATATGTTATGAGGGCAAAATTTTAAGTTTTAACAAATGTATACATATAAAATTATTGTCTAAACATTTGAAGGGAGGGTAATCAACCAACCAGCCCGGCCATCTCACTCCATCTCTATCCCCTTTAAAGTTTATATAAAGATATATTATAAAAAATTGATCTCGCCTCCCTCGATTCCCAAATAAAAATTTTTGAATCCACCCTTGCAAATACATGTTTGGATTTGAAAAAGGAAACACTGTCCACCAAATAATATAATTATCAATAAATAAATAAATTAGCTAGGTATAATTACCCTTGAGCTGTGTCTGAAACTCCAGAGGCTTCAGAGATCAAAAATCCACCCTCTGTTGTTCTTTGTGAGTAGTAAAGAGCTGCATGTGGCCGTGCCATGAAATTGTATGACCTCAATCTTGTCATAGGTGCCAAAACTATCCTGCAAAACAATTTCAAAATATTATTATGTGCTCACCAACTTCTTTTATTTCCAAGACAAAAATGTATGTATACATACATATATAGGCCTCTTTTGATTTTGCAGATTGGATTGATGTGTATCTAATATTTGCGTGGATGATAGGTTGGATAATTGTAATTAAACTATCATTATTTGATTTGTGGGATTCAGTCCATGGCTTGAATTTCAATGGAACTATCAACTTCGTTTGATTTTGTGGACTACATTATATTATTAACAAAAGTTCCATTTTGCCTACAAAATTATTTTTCATTGATTTTTGAGTATTTTATAGTAAGGACAATTTAATAGGTTTTTGAGTATTTTATAGTAAGGACAATTTAATAAATTCACTTTCAGAGCGTTAAGTAATACACTTTAAATTCAATTTCGCTCTGAGGATGATAAACCTATCGAAATTTTCCTTCACTCTCATGATTAAACTCCTGATTTCGTTCCTATAAGTGTAAATATAGGTATATATATATATATATATTTGTGCATGTGATCACTATATAAAACACACACACACACACACACACACACACACACACACATACATAAATACCTGTGAGATAGATCAAATTTTCCCATCTTGTATGGAGTTAACAGAGGAATGGCCACTTTATCAGCTCCCTCTCCATTTTCTTCCATGTTCATCGAACTTGTGCTGTTGTCTGAAATCGCAACCTTATTTCTGACCTTAAAGTAACAGATAGATATGAGGGCATTTTCGTCTTTATATATTGAAAAGGATGATTGAACAACGTGTTCCCAATAAATTATAGTTTGCCACGGTACTGCAACTTGCTCTTAATAACTTTGAACAGTTCAAAACTTTGAAAAGTCAGCACTAACGATGATTCTAAATGGTCGTTCACGCTGTCCGACTCGATATTTTTGACCGTTGAATTTATATATAATAATATAAAAAATAATTAAAAAATAAAATTATTATATCTTCATATTTAATTCAATGATTGAAAGTTCAATTAGATAGCAACTAATGAATCGTTGCTAAATTGTAATTGTGAACACCTTTTCTATAGAAATTTTATTTTTTATGGTACACACGTACGCGATCATGTAGATCTTGCACCTAATGTAATACATTGGTTTGATTGGATGGATGATACATGTGCAATAAATTTTTTTTTTTTTATTTATGAAATAAAAATTATTACATATTTTTGTACACGTATCATTCATCCAACTATATGATATATCATAACAAATATAGGATAAAATACAAAATAGAATACACCATACATAATGCCCTCAGAATTTGAATCTTGACATGAAGTTCTCTACATCTCTACAAGTTGAGTACATATCTATTAGAACAAAGGACTACAGTCTACATACACGTTGTTGATAGAATTTGGCCACAGTTGTGTGTGAGGTTTAAGTTTATTTCCTTTTGTTTTAATAATAGATCTGGCTGAATATATATATTTCAATCAATTATATTAATATTTTAAATTACACATAAATTATTATATAATTTTTATCAATTGTCAAATATTCTTGAGTTTTTAATTCATGGACAAGTTCATCCATGGATTCTCTTTAATTATCTTACTAATTTACCTTTTTTCAAACCTTGGAGTAATTTTGACCTTACAATATGAGGAAAAATGATTGCCATTTTTCTCTTTTCCTTTTTACTTTAAATTTTAACAGAACATGGTTGATACAATATTTATATATATACCACCGCACCTGTTAATTACTTTGTTAACTTCCAAAATAAAAATCAAAGTTTTTAATTAAAATAAATATTCTAATCAATAGTAATTAAATATATTGTTTTTGAAAAATATTTTAATCACTAAAAATTAAATTTATGATTTTCTTCCGATTTAACAACTGATAACTAAAAATAAGGACTTCCGATTTATATGAAATAATGTATATCAAAAATACAACCATTAAACATTGATGAGGTCGTAATCCGTCCCACATCGAGTGGAGATGAGGTGCTTGGTGGCCTTAAAAGCGCCAAAGCCTTCTCCCACTTAGCGAGGGCCCTTTTGGGACAAAACCCCTCGTGGAATCCTGCTAAGCAGGAATAATGACCACGCAGGCGGGACAATACCTCGCAGGTAAGGCCACCGGGTGGAGATCGGATATAGGTTCATCATATGGCACCGTCTGTGGAGACCGAAGGTTCCCAAGCCCCTCGTCTGGGGGGCTTATGATGAGGTAGTAATCCGTCCCACATCGAGTGGAGACGAGGCGCTTGGTGGCCTTAAAAGCGCCAAAGCCTTCTCCCACTTAGCGAGGGCTCTTTTGGGACAAAACCCCCCGTGGAATCCTGCTAAGCAGGAATAATGACCACGCAGGCGGGACAATACCTCGCGGGTGAGGCCACCGGGTGGAAATCGGATATGGGTTCATCAAACATACATATATATACACACACACACACACACACACACACACACACACACACACACACACATTACCGGATGGAAATCGGATATGGGTTCATCAAACATACATATATATATATATATACACACACACATTTGAACATGTAATCTTTCAGTAACATCTTATTAATGGGGCAAGATTTTCTTTGCAGGTGCTTTAGTAGTTAAGTATGTTGCATTTGGATATTTATTTGAAAGCTAGCAGATCTTAACGCGACACAAATTAATACATTTAAAGGAAATAAAAATATTGGCAAAATGATTTTCATTTTAATGTTCATTTCAAAGTGAAATGTTAATTTCTTTTTGTAATGTTCCCGAAATTCAAAATCGTAGTTTATTTAATGGTTATACCTTTTAAATTAAATACTTATAGTTTACAATTATTAATTAAAATTTGAGTTTTGAACTAAAGCTTTGAGGATCCAACTCAAAAAAGAGAAATAGTCAATATTTTAAGAACTAAATAATTCGATGTCTATTTATGAGAGTTAGAATTTATGGGATTGGATCGAAAAATTTAGGGTTAAAATGAAAAATAAAAAATAAAAACTTAAGGGCCTTACACTTTTAGTGAGGGGCCAAAACGATAATGGTATGAAAAATGGAGAATGATTTTGGAGTTTTGAATATGAATAAAAAGTTTTTGTATTTCAATCAAATTGTACTTTTTGACCAGAAATTGCCATATAAGTGAGTTTGGACTTTGGAGGGATGAAATTGACTCAATTGATGGTTAAAATATTAACATCATCATTTTATTAAATGTATTGGTGTGACAAATTCTTTTTAAATTTTTCAATAAATCAAAGTAGAAATCATACTCGGAAACAAGAAAATTTCTTGTTTTCTCATGATATTTGATTCTATAAGATGCGTAATTAGATCTTGGGCAACTTTATATCGACGATAAAGTGAAGGCCTCATCATGAGGTTTTTGGTTCGAATCACATTAATGTAACATCGTTTCATTAGAGAATGATTTGTAGTCTATTGAATAAAATCCCTTTGTATTCATAATTATCATAAAATGACATAATAATCTGCATTTAATTTGATAAATTAATATAATTGTCTGAGATATATTACAATGTCTTTTATTGAAAAAAGAAAAAGGAAAAAAAACCCGAAGGAAGGACGTACTTTTAGATGGCCTTTGGTCCCTTTTTGGTTGTTGTCAACGTTTTGATTACTAATGTTCCTATATAACTACATTGTGAAGGGCAAAACATTGAACACCTTCTTTTATATTTAAAAAAATAATAAATAAATAAAGAAAAAAAAAGATAACAAATATCCTTCACAAGTTGATTTTTGGAGATATTTTGCTATTAGAATTACGTTAGTATTCATCTAAGAGTTCATTTGAATAGACTTTGTTTAGAAGAAAAACACTTATTTTTTAAGAAAAAGTATTTCAATGAAAAAAAAATAGCGTTTGACAGGGCTTTTCTAAAAAACATAGAAGTTAAAAAAATAAAAAATAAAAAAACTGATTTTAGAAACTATCTAAAATAATTTAAAATAAAACAACTTTAAAGCACTTTTAATTACTGCATCTAAATACAAAACTGCTTAAATTAAAAAAAAAAAAATAGCTAATTTTAAAAACTATCGAAAATAATTTCAAATAAAAACACCTTTTAAAAAATTTTTAATTAATGCATTCAAATAACAAACTGTTTAGATTGAAAAACAATTTACTATAAAAAGCACAATCCAAAAATATTTTTTTTAAAATCTAATCAAGACAGACCCTAAATATGTCTAAGTTATTGATCTTGCCATTTTGTTTTCTTTTGATAATAATACTCAACTCGGCCCAATCAAACAAAAAATATTAATATTTACTTTACGCATTCAATATTAGACTATTAAACTGGAGTTCTACTTTTCTGGTTATCACAATGCATCACTCATCATTGCATTCTTTTTGAAGGATATCTAAACAATTTTGAAATTTTACCTAAATGTTGTTGAAACTCTTGTATGGAAACCTGGACTTCGGTCCCACTCCTGTACCAAATGATTTCGGTTTAGAGATCGAACATCTGTATCTAAAATACGGCACAATTTGAACCATTTGGAGCATGAGTTATGGGTAGAACCTGAATCCTGGATTCGTACAAAAAATTTTAGGCAATGGCATACACTTGTTGCAAAAATAGTTCAGAGAGAGGGAGGGAGGGAGGGAGGGAGAGAGGATGAACCATCCAATTACCATAATTATTCTCCAACAGCTTAATAAACTTAGGATGCATGAATCGTCTGTAAGCCTTCAAACACCAGAACATCATTTGAAGTGTCAAATATGATTTTTAAGAAATTTTCATATGGTTCTAGCTGTCCTACACCTCAAAGGTAGCTCAACAGCAATTTCAACTCATACATAGATGGTGTTTGCAAAAGCTTTTTTTTTTTTTTTTAATATTATTTTCTTTAATTTTTTTTAATTTTTATTTTTAAAAAAGGTGATTATGTGCTTATGGATGTAAAAAAGCTACTCAGGAGTTTTTTATTTCATAGCTTCTATTTCTAAAGTGCTTAAAAATAGCTAAAATCAAACAAAATTTGAAAGCACTTCCACGGTTGCTTATGCTTCTACTGATTCTCAAGAACCTGAAGCTTTAGCACACACCCTAGTATAAGCTCTGGCAAACTGTCAACAAAAAAAATACTTGCACAAGCACCAAAGTAACCCGCAATGCTGTGTTGAATCATGGGCTAACATCACTAGAACGCGCCGTCTTTGCTATGAAAAACAAGTTAAAATGAGCAAAAGATGGACAACTCAAACCATCTTGTAGTCACATACTTCTTTGAGCTTTGAGATAGCTATGTGCAAAAACCTTAACAGATAATAGTAATGAAACGCAATCAACACTATTACATAGCTCAAAGGATCAGTTTATGTATTACCTATCTTGAAAATCTAGGGGAATCACAAATATAATTCTCAAGCCAAACAGCAAGCAGCATCGAATCGCTTTCATTACCCTGAATTACGATTCCTTCACACCACCATGAAACTCCTAATATCTAACATCCCGGCTATCTTAGGGATAATCCCTTTATGAGGTCAACCACACACTATGCTTTAAGGATAATCCCTTTATGAGGTCAACCACACTATCCTTTGAGTGCGTGGCACGGCTATACAATGACCAAAAACGGGCTGACTAAATACATAACATGGATTGTGGGTACCAACCATAGAGTTCAAAATCGAAAGACTGACGAAAAAGGTCATCATAAATATACCTGCAACAACAGTTCGAAGATCCCCAAGCTGTGAGATTAAAACCCTCTTCACCACCAAGACGTTTACAAAGTGGAAGTGTTGTGAACAAGAGTGATCCACCTTCCAGATAAGGGGCCCTGACTGGAACCGATAAGCAAACTTGGTTATCAAGAAAGCTCCTATCACTCGAGATATTCATCAATCGTTCTTCCACTTGCACACTCCACTAGTGCTTTCGCATTGATTTCTCTACCAAATCTCCATATATAGTTCAGACCAACAAGAAGATCAGTGATTGCAGCTTCCGTCTTATCATGATTTGCAAAATAAAGCGTTTGCACAAGAAGAACATGCGTTTTAGAAATTAAGTTCTGGTGTTCAAAGCTCCGCTCAGACTGCCATCTTATCATGTTATGAGCCAGTGGGGCCAACCATTCAAGTCTTGCCAAAATTGCCTTATTCCATTCTCCCGCAAGAGCCGTGTCATAAACCGATGAAGTTAAGCTCTTTGCAAAAGGCTTCAGCTTAGCCCTGAGGGCTGCTCTGATGCTGGACGGCAGCATGTTGTACAAATCATCTCTCGCATCATTGCCAATCAAATGAGGAGAGGCCACCAATTTCTCAATGAAAATTATGACATTTGAATAATGGAGCGCTAAGGCAGCTGCACCAAGGGTCTCTGAAGGTGGGTTCAATAACTTGCTCTTGGAAGAAAATATTAATAGGTTCCTGTTACTCGAGTTTCCATAAAACTGTTGTTTTACACTGGCATCACCAATAGGTCCCGACATAGTTATTCCATTGGGTTTCCTTTGAGGGTTTTTATCTCTTGTATCATGGGATTTGTCACGAAAATGCCACAATCTCAAGGCGTTTTTGCTTGCTCTAGAGATGGGGCCTGGTTTGGCTGTTGACCTCCCCAGTAGACCAGAGTAGAAGCCACCACCATTATGTTTTCCTGAGATGGGACTAGAGGTGGAGTTCCCAAGTGGACCCGAGTGGAAATTCGCCACATTTTTGGTTCTCGTGAGTGGGCCCGACATGGATATAGACTTCCCTGACGCATCGGACGAATACCTCGGGATGCAATTTTCAGAAGGGTAAACTGATGATTGCACGAAGACAGTAGAGTGGCTACTACGTCGGGTAGTGTTGATATCCGTTACTCTAGAAGAATCTTTAACCCCCACATCAGTAACTTGATAAATTCCAAAAACATGTCCAATCCTCCCATATATCGTAAATACAGATCTTGCTAAAAGAAGGATAGTATAATCATATGTTCGGTTCCAAAGAGAATGCTCCTTGAGATGCTTAACCTCTTGCTGCTTCCACGCAACCTTCTTTTCATATTCAACCAATGTAATGCTATCCGCATTATCATTGCCCTTAATTCTCTTCAAAGTCTGCTCAAGATCTGCAAGCGTCTCCATCTCTAGATACAAATTACCATTCGTGACAACAAAACGTTCCATTTTCTTGACTTTTCTTTCCATTTTCTTCCATGAGAATTGCCAGCCATACGTGTCGGCGCCAATCTTGACCAAATCATTAAATGCTTGCTCAAAAGTCTTCAATAGGGGATCGTTGCATTTCTTGGAGAGACGCACCACGGCTCGTGCCACATGGGCTAAGTTTTCTGTCATTTCTGCACATATCAACCTAGCAATGTAATCATCATTTTCAGACACAAGCTTTTTAATACCCTCTGAATTTGATATCTCCTCTCTTAACCTAGCAACTTGCTTATCAGTCAATGATTGCCACAGGTGAAGCAGTTTAGTCATCAAACTCGCAGCCTCAAAAGCCAATACAGCAATTTGTGCCTTTTCGGCATGAAACTCGTGTTTCTTTGAAGTCGTCCACAGATTACGAAACCATGATTGAGTTACCATTTCTAACAATCAACCAGCTTCTGCAGTCTGTCAAAAACCAATGCAATACATATCTTTAAGAAATGGTAAAAGTAACAATTGAAGAAAATCTGCTTTATGCTCATACATCAGATAGCAGCACAAACCAATATAATTACAACACCATTCACTCACGATAGCTTAATAGGAAAAGCAGCCAAGCAGGACGCAAAAGCTCAAAACAGAAAAATAAATTTTTTTCTAGCTAAAAATGCATCAGAAACACAAATAGAATAGAACTTAACTGATTTTTATCAAAAAGCCTTTGTTTCAAACATCTTTCCACTTCCCCAGATTCCTCTTTATTTTCCCTCTCCACTTTTAATGAAAAAATCATATGAGACAGTGAATTTAAACATACCCTAAAATCAATCTATGACTCATCCGATCACACAAAATATTTATATTCCACTCGTTTTACCAACTCATTCCTGAACCACAAAAATATATATAAAACAAATGATAAGCGTATATAAGATAAAGAAAATTAAAAAAAAAAAAACAGCACAAGAAATTGAAAGCCCAGATGCAATCAAACATAAAAATTAAGTAGCTCACCGCAGCAACAAAATTCACAACAAAAAGATACTTTCTTTACAACTAATCTGCAAAAACTAAGCAGCAAAAATACTTTTAAAAAATCTCTTCCAACTCCAACCCACTCAAAATCTACTAAAAACAAATCTTATTCTACTGAAACTCTTCAACAAGAGTACACGCCGCTGATTTCTTGAACCCCAAAATAATCAAGCACAAAGTCAGCAAAAAAATTTTAAAAAAAAAAAGAAAAAAAAACATTAAACACTCACATATTCTAGTTCTTGGAGGATGAAAAATAGAACTGGGAACTATTGAATCTCCTTTAGATTCAGCACAAATCACGAGGTTGTCGTAAAAAGAAATAAGAGAAAAAAAGAAAAGAAAAAAAGGGAAGAGAAATGAGTGAAGAAGGAGAGAGGGCACATGCAGGAAAAGAGAAGCCGAAATTGTAGAAAGTTGGGAAACCGTGTGGAATTTATGAAAACATTTATTGCTTTGCTCGCCAACTCCTTTCACTTTTCTTTATTTATGTCTTTGCCCCAATTGGCCGAAATATTTCATGTGTGTTCTTTAAGTTTTCTTTTTAATTTTTTATCATTTATGTATTGTTGGTATTTTGTTGAAAAAAAAAATATCAGGAAAAAAGACGGTACATATGTCGAGTTTCACTTTTGAAATTATTTATGAGTAAATAAAATTGTCATCGCTTGAAGTTGGACTTGTAGACCTTGTACACTTATTTGAAATTCGATTAGTAGTGATGATGAAATTATTTGTTGATTGATTATATTTAGTTGCGATTTGATGAAATGTAAGAAGATTGTGGTATCTTGTTATAGAGGGAGTTCTCATATTTCAAACGTGTTTCTCAATATATTTTATGGCAATTGATGTGAGACTGACTTGTTTTTTAATCAAATAAAATGTAAACGTTACTTACAATCTTATTGAAAGATAAAAAATTGTGTCGTGTACGCACTTATAGAACTTAAAATTTGTAAACAGAGTTCAACCACTTTGACAAAAATAATGGTGGATTTGTAGCTTTATTAAAATTAACAAAGTTTCGAATATATAAATTTTATCATATTTACTTAATAAAACAAAGAAAATTCCACTCCATTACTTTGAAGACATTTGCGTAATCAAATTATTTCGCAGTTATTTTTGTCCATAACTAAAATTGTGCATTAGTAAAATCATACCAAATTTCTAAAATAAAAGTATTAAAATAAATAAAAACAAACAAAAATGACAAAACCTTTTGTATTCTACCTATTGCAATAAAAGATATCTTAAACTGAAAATGGGAAAAATACAAAAAATGAAGATTCTAGTGGGGTTTTTACCAAATAAGAGGAAATACTAGGGGCATAAGGAGAAACCCCAATTGACAGAGCTGTCACAATCATTATGGGAGACCACGCGGAGAAATCCTATTTTACAATTATGACCCCACCGCGCCCCCCCCCCCCCCCCCCCCCCCGGCCGACGTCAATTTGAAGTGGTCCAGTTCAAAATTGACCCCACAATTCTTTCCAAATTGCAAAAGCCGCCCCACGCCGGTCCAACCGGGCGCTTTTGTCTGTTGACTAATTAGTAGTTAGCATTAATTCCCACTAAGCAATTATTGATTTTATTATAGTATTTCTTTCCTAAAAAAATGAATGATTACAGATATTTTCTTTAGTTTTGGTGGGGTGGGGATGGGGGGTGTTCAAATAGTTATAAAGAATGACCAAGTTTTTTTTGTAATTACCAAGTGGGATTGCATTCCTATTTTAGCAGGATGATTATGAGGTTTTATTTAAAAAAATTAAAAGAAATAGATATTTTCTTGCACATATAAATATATTAGTTCAAAACGTGTGCCTATATGTTTGAATAATGTAATATTGATTTTAGTTTAAATTTTTGAAATCTTATAGATCTTGACAGAGAAAAAATTTCAATTGCGAATTGAAAAGGAAAAGAACTAGTTCAAATGCAATTCGGTCGCATAAATTCATCATGGAATAAATATCATCAGATTTTTTATGTGGTTAATCACATTTCCTAAAATATATATCAATCACATGAAAAATGTATTTCATTTGTCATGGCCTATGTGATTAATATCGTGTGATTAAATCCAATCAGACTGGAAATTTTCCTTTAAAAATATGAATCCCATTAGATATATAATTGATGCATTTTTAGTTTAAGTATACCATTAAAAACAAAAATATAAAAAGAGAAGAAAATTAGGTCCAAGAGAGATCGATCATAGATAAGATTTTTCTCACATGATTATGAAGTGGAATTTGCATAGAGTTCCAATTTTAGATAATCATGCTGTTTTCTTTGACTAAAAAAGCTATATTGTTTGTATATATATATATATATATATATATATACTTTTGTAAAAATTGTATTTGTGGCCCACATCCTTTGTGGTCATCCCTCGTTCTAATTACGTGACGTGTAGTTTTCTATATGGTCATATGTGTGGTTCAAGATAATAACCATTTAATTAACATATATAGCAACTTAATTGATTTAATACAGTTGTCACCTAAAGTCGTACAAGTCAAAGCACCCGTGCGTTGGTTTTACTTAAAAGAAAAGAATACGAGGCCATGAAAAATAACATTGACCCCAAATAAAAGCCGAAAATTTTTTTATACTACCCTTTTTTAATTTTCAAAATTTTAAAATAACTCATTTTTTAAAATCTTTTAAAAATACCCTAGAATACACTTTTAAAGCTCGATTTTACTGTTTATATGGGCCGGCGTAATTTCTTAAAAACCCAACTTTTATTCTTTATTTCACTAAAACTCATGTCAAAGTATTTTTGATCAATTTTGTCCATTTTTCCTATAAAATTTCTTTAAAAACAATGTTTGAAATAGAAAAATTCATAACCATTCTTATTCACATTAAATAAACTCAAATTTTAAATTTTTAATTACTTCTTTCTTTTTCTTAAATTTGTTATGTTAAATCAAATAAAACCCCCTGCATATTATTGGTATCAGAGCCATAAAGAGCCATAAAAATCATAAAACATGGAATATTTAGACTTGATAAAATTATCAATCATAACTCTTTTAATAATTAAAGAATTATTTATTTATTTACAAGAAATAAATGATAAAGAATTTAGAGATAACATAAATATAGAAAGTTTATCTTGTGGTTTCTCATGTGATAAAACTGATTGGCAGTTATCTTCACTATGAAGAATAGACTGTTTCAACAAACTAAAATGTGTCCAAAGGTTGAGAAGTACTACTACAAAATCTTGATGTCTCTACATAAAGATGCTGAAATAAGAGCATTGTACTATAGAAAGTTAGAAGAATATAAAAATCGTAGAGCTGTAATGATTCTACTTAGCAATGCCTAATTATACATTACATAGGCTTCAAGTGGAATTGTATCTATATCAAAAGGAGTTGGATTTTATATTTAGAAAACCAACTTATCATAGAGGAGATGCTTTTAGAATTGATTTCTTGAAAAGCAAAATAAAACAAATAAATGAAGGACTTGATGTTCTAAGTCGATTATGAAAATCAATAAACATCTTAAACGATGGATACAGAATATAAATCTAATCCTAAGCTTAAATATAATTCTTGAAGAATATAATCGAGAATATGAACACATTAAAACAGAAGAAAATAAAGCAAAAATACAAAGTTGCAAACAAAAGATAAAAGTTACACAACAAAATGCTAAAATATCTTAGAACAGATATACAAAATACAAATGGATAAAATAAATAAAAATATTGAAGAATTAAACACAGGAATGAATAAAATACTTGAGGTACTATATGTTCTAACTCAACAACTTAAAGAATAAAAAACAGAGGTTCAAATCTTAAAGATTTATAATTCAAATGTTGAAGATTTAATAAAAAATACTTGTCTTAAGAAAAATAAATTGGACAAGAAAATAAAAGAAAGAGAAATTATAATAAAGCCAATAAAAACTGTTAAAGACACAGTGCATCCAAATTCTTTTGATGCATATATGATTAATGTTAAATTACCTAAAATATTAGCTGAAGAGGAAGCTCTTAAAAAAGATGAAAAAGGTAAAGATATTGATACATCATCTAATCCACCTAAAGAACAAGATTCTGAATCAGAAATTGATAAAGATGAATGAAATTAATGAATTAATTGATCAATTTAAAAACATAGATCTTTCTGATATAGAGGAATATGAAGTCTTAATTAACACTAATAACACAACTGGAGGCCCAAGTGGTACAATAAAATCAGAAAAAATGGAAATAGAAGAATCAGAATTGATGCCTATTCCTAAATATAGAAGGCAATATTATGATCATATAAAGAAAAATAAATATCAAAAACATGTAGATAAATTCACTCTAGATACGAATTATAGTGAACCTATAAATCATGGAGGTTCTAAATTAAATATAAATTGCAAAGAAGATACGAAAAAAGCTATAATTTCATGGGCAAATACTATGAAAGTTTTCTTTTTATATAACGCTGATGATACATGGACAACTAATAGACAAGTAGATTATTTAATTGCTACATTTGATGGAATTGTTTTCAATTGGTGGCAAGGATTAACTGAAAATATTAAAGCTATAATAAAAAGAAATGTACAAACTAAATTAATAGATAATACTGATAGAGGAATTGAAATTCTAGTTGCCTATCTTTCTAGTGAATTTCTAGGAGAAGAATGGTATGACCATGATAAAGAAAGTATTAAACAAAAGAAAGAAGCAAGAACTAACTTAATAAATCTAAGAATTTGTAGTTTGAAGCATTTAAAACAATATACTTGTGAATTTAAAGAATATTATTATACTCAATATTATAGTAATGAAGATCAGAGTATATATCTCAATATGTACTTTTTAAAACTTCCACATCCTTGGAATAAATACATAATGAATAAATGGAAGGAAGAAAATAAAGATTCAACTTCAACTCTAGGAAGAAGAATTAGTTTTCTCTTTGCAGAGTTAAGTAAATTATGTAAATCTCAAGATTTATATAGAAGAACTAAAAAATTTTCACCTTTATATTGTAATGAATTTGAGGTACCCAGTCAATGGGGATGTAATAAAGATAGAATTACTAAAAAGAAAAGAAGGTTTCATAAAAAGAAGTATAAAAAATATAATAATTTTCAAAAGAAAAATATAAAACCAAAAAGAAGATATTTTAAAAAAAAACGTAACTATAAAAATAAAACTCTTTCACAATGTCAATGTTGGAATTGTGGAGAAATTGGACATAAATCACCAGAATGTAAAAAACCTAAAAAGATTCGAAATATAGAAGCTGAATTTATAGAACTTCAAGATGAATTGTCTGAAGTTTCAGATATAGAAAATTATTTAGATAAAGAAATATATATTGAAGAAGAAACTTACTCTAATAATTCAGAAAATGAATAAAGATATAATTGAAACTGAAGATTCAGATAAAGAAGTAGAAATTTATGAAGGATCTGAAGGTTATGCTCACCGAATAACCTTTGATCAAGAAACTTTAGCAAAAATAAAAGGTTTAAAACTTAATGCTACTAACCCTATCAAAAGTATTTTTAAGTCTTTTGGTGATCTAATAAAAAGAGAAAAAATAAATATATATGATTACCATGTAGTTGAAAAATCTATAAATGTTGAACATACTAAAGGGCAAATTAGATTAAATTTGCTTACTAAATCCTCAATAAATCAAGCTTTAATAAAATCAAGAATAAAGAAATAAGAAAGAAGATAAAATATGTTTATCTTGGTAGGATTTAAATCCTAGTTAAAGCTTTATTTAGAGATGGAATGGATAGTCCTATGGTTATTTGACTTCATGACCAAAGGTTTATAGATGCTAAAAATAGTCATTTAGGAACAGTTGAGGGAAATTTAATATATTCACAATTTCGCTTTGATTGTTATCCAAAATATAGTGTTGATATAAATGATCAAAATATAAATGATACTTTAAGTTTACACTTTCAACTTTTGAAAGATTTAAAACTTAGAGATAAAAGTCAAGCGTTTACCTTTTACTATAGAGCAATTTATGCATTTACTAATAGTAATTATGGAAAAATATATCAAGATAAACCATATATTGAAATTGATAATGAATGTAGAGATATAACAACAATAAAGTTGCCAATGATAGAAAAAATTAAAGAATCAAAGATTATGAAATTAAAATAAACAGAAAACTTATTTTAGAATATGGATCTAGTAGTGGTACGATACCACAAATAGATTTTGGAAAAATACTATATCTAGAAAAAGTGTTAGTAAGTTACCACTTACTAATGTTGAATTTACTAAACAAGATATAACCAATACAATGATTATAAATGTTAAATATTTTAATGGTCAAGAATACATAGAAGGACCAAATATATTAATTGATACAGGAGCAAGTGGCAATCACCTTGCAAAACATAAAAATAAAGTTTTAATTGCAAAGGTTGCTTCTACAATATTTCAATATAAAAATTTTGAAGGACAACTAATAACTTGTGATGAAGAGGTACAAGTTTCAATAATTTTTGAAGAATTAAGGATAATTGTACCTTGTTACATAGATAGTGATATGTCAGGAGACTATTACGATATAATTCTAGGTAATAGGTTCTTAAATCAATGTGATTATTATAAAATAGATAAAACATGGAGTTACACTACAAATAGGAAATATAAAGATCTTTTGTAAAAAACATTAAGGGAATTAATTTTTCTTTAAGTGTCTTTGTACAAATAACAGTACAAGATACTAATATAACAACATGTGCTTTAATAGATAATGGTTCAGAAATAACTTTGTTTAAATCCTTTCTCTATACTAAATGGCAAGAGAATGGGAACATAAAGATAAAAGGTGTTACGGGTCAAGCCGAACACATTAATAAAAAGGCAGATAAAGTAAATGTGATATTAGGAAGTAAAATTATTACTATAAATACTATATATGATTATAACTCCCTTGAAACTGATATATTGTTAGGAAATGATTTCTTGCAACAATTTCAGTTCTATTCACAAAATTTTTATTTTGTTATTCTAAAAACTAAATGTAATCATTATTTAAAATTACCCCGAATAAATGAGCCATTCAGAGTTCAGCCAGCGAAGCTTAGTGGACCGTATGATAAAATTCCAATAAAAATACATAATATAACAATAAAACGGATAACTCTTGAAGAAGTAATAAAACAGCTAAAAAACAATTATAATGATCATCCTCTGGCTTTTTATAAGGAGTCAGACTTAAAGGCAAAAATAGAGCTAACTGAAAACATAGTTATAAAAGAAAGACATATGTTATACATAAAAAAAGATAGAAAAGAATTTGATAAACAAATAAATGAATTATTATATAAAAATCCACCTTTGATTAGAAGGAGTAATAGTCCTTTTAGTAGCCCAGCTTTCATGGTTGAAAATGAAGCTGAGAAAAAACGAGAAAAATCTAGAATGGTAATAAATTATAAAAGACTAAATCACTTTACTAGGTCAGATAGTTATTATCTCCCTAATAAAGAAGTATTACTAAACCTTGTTAAAAGAAAGAAATATTATTCTAAATTTGATTGTACTTCGGATTTTTGGCAAATAAAAATGGAGCCTGAAAGTATACAATATACAGTATTTAGTTCCCCTCAAAGACAGCTCGAATGGTTAGTTATGCCATTTGGATTAAAAAATGCACCTTCTATATATCAAAGAAGAATGGATAAAATTTTTAATAAATATAAAGAATTTCTTGTTGTTTATGTTGATGATGTTTTAATTGCTTCTAATACCTTAGAAGAACATAAAGCTCATCTACTACAATTTGCTAAAACTTGTAAAAAAAATGGTATAGTCTTATCTGAAAGAAAGGCTATAATTTATAAAGAAGAAATTGAATTTTTAGGGGTTAAAATTGAATAAAGGAGGAATTAAACTTCAAACCCACATATCTAAGAAAATTTGTGAATTTCCAGATAAATTGGAAAATAGAAATCAAATTGAAAAATTTCTCGGTTGTCTAAATTATGCTGAGGGATTTATACTAAATCTTGCTAAAAAGAAGCATGAGATTCAAAAATTGCTTCGAAAAAATAATACTAAAGGATGGAGTAATCAACATACAGAGATTGTTAAAAATCTAAAGGAAGAATGTAAAACTTTGCCTGAATTAAAACTCCCTGATGAAAATGACAAATTAGTGATACAAACAGATGTTTCAAATCTATATTGGGCTGCATTACTTAAAACCGATCTCAATGAGATATGCAGGTATACAAGTGGTACTTTCGGTCAAGCTGAGGTCAACTATACAACCCATGAGAAAGAACTTCTAGCCATTATAAAAGGAATTCAGAAATTCTCTCTCTTTTTATATCAAAGGTCTTTTAAAGTTCAAACCGACAATACCCAGATACAATCCTTAGTTTTGAATAAATTACCAAATACACTCCAATACAAAAGGCTACACAGATGGCAAGTTTTCTTCTCCTTTCATAGTTTCAAAATAGAGTATATAAAAGGTTCATAAAATTTTCTAGCCGATTTCATTTCTAGAAATACAGAATTTGGAAACGAATGAGTTCTCCAACTCTAAAATGGATAAGATGGGTGTGCATTTCCCTATAAATGCAAATAGAGTGATTTTATGCACTATACATACAACTAGTCCACTATCTAACGGTTGGCAGTAAAGACTTTTCAAATCCATTGATGGGTGACAATTTTCCAAAAATTGTGTTGATGATATGGATCATCTAAATAAATTCTTATTTTTCTGCAGGATTAAAATAATAAAGAAAGATGGATCTTGAAGAGCTAAAGAATGAAATAGACGATATTGTCTTGGTCTGTCAAGACATTGTTAACAGTAATAAAGCTCTTAAAGATTTGATAGAGTTAAATTTTAAAACTGTTACAGATATCTCTTAAGAAGGACTTAGAAGAGCCCTTTTCCTTCAAGAAAGTCTAGATTTATTCCTTGAATCTAGAAATAAAGAAAAAGAAAAAATGAGTGAAGCTAAAAACGAGAGTGATAAAAAAGAAAACAACAAAGAAAAAGATAAAGCAGAGTCTTCTGGAAGTCAAGGTACTAAACCAGTATCTGATAAAGACTTTTTGGACTCCATGAAAAATAATGAAAAAACTTCTAAATCTCAAGGAGATGCTGAAGTTATTGAAATAAAAATCAATAAATCTGAAGGCTTCAACAACAGGGGATCCAATGAAGAATTTGTTCCCACAAATAAATGGGAAAGAGAGTATAAAGAAGTTGCTGAAGAAACCTATAAATGGGAGAATTCCAGAATGCTATTCTATTCTAAAGGGTATAGTGTTCATCCAAGAATCACCGCCATATTTGGAGCTGATCCTCATAAAGTTTTTCAGCTTGCAAATTATGGTATTCTAGATCTGCTATATGTTGGAAAGGATCTAAAGGAGATTTTAGAATTTAATGACCGCTTTAAATCCCAGGTCAGTCAAGTTGCTAGAAATAGAGAAGTCGTACTCAAGTTCTATTCTATAGCTCCAGAACCTGAGATGCGCATTTGGCATGAAGTCCAACATATGATCACAATAGATGTGATAACTACAAATTTAAAGATCGAAACTGGTATAAAGAATTTTAGATCGTTCAAGTTCACCAGTTCATGGATCACAGAGAGAACAGCCATGGGCATTAAAGCCATTCAATCCATTGCTGAGTCTTTGTGGGAGAGACAGCATGAGACTCTCATGCAGGCTAACAATTGGATTCTACTGAGGAAAGGAGGACAAATAAAATCTCTATTACTAAAGGAATTCCTCACTAGATTTTTCAGACATGAATTTTATTGCAGAGAGACTACTAGAAAGAAAGCTTGCAAAATAATTGGTTGTTGTAAATCATGATCTAAGCGCTTACGTCAGTAAAAAGAGTGACGGATGCCATGACGTCACAATGCACTAAAGAATTATGGCAGACAGCTGTGAAGCAACTTTTGACTTCTGAGACTAAAGAAGATAAAGATCTAGCGCATAAAGAAAAGGACAGCGGACGCCTAAATAAAACTTTGAAGTCCGAATAGTTAGATTTCTAGATCTATAAATTGTACTTAGATTTCAGTTGTGAAGCATTCGAAAACTCACATTCGAAAATTCAGACCGATCTCTCATTCTGAAAAAATATCCATAGTATAGGAAACCAGTTTTTATAAATCTTTGTAACCCCCTTCTAAATCATGTTTGTATAAATCCTTTTTGAAGGAAATAAAACCAGTTTATTTTCATACATATTCAAGTTTAGAAATCTTTCTATAGAAATCTTTTAAGCTTGTATTTCTCCTATATTTTCCAAAATTCTATAATCTTATGAAGGCCGTAGTGATTACACCATTTGAGATAGTAGCTGTTTGGAACCGTAAGTCCCGTGAAGCCAGGAGGGCATTTGGGCGAAACCTAGTCAAGCTTGTCAAGGTGATTGAAGACGAGTCCGGAAGAAGGATTAAAGAATTAGGAACTTCAAGGAGGTAATATACTTTTAAAAGATTTAAATAGAAATATTTGTCTACTTGATGTTATGAGAATATATGGTTTTAGAGTACTTCAATAATTATTTGATTTGTACGAATGCATGATCTGATATAATGGGAAAAGATTTTGATATTATAAAAAATCAATTTAAAAGAAAAAATAATACTAGAAGAAAAATAGCAATTTTAAAACCATTAGAGGATCTACCCGAAGATTTAAGAATTCTTATTGCAACATATAATAATAAAGAAGAATATGTGTTTGATCTGATCAATAAAACCATAAATTACGAAATTCTTAAAAATTATGTTAGACAATTAGAACAAATAGACAGAGAATTAAAAGAACTGTCTACATCAGATAGAACACTAGAAAATTATATTCTTATGAATTGTAAAAATTTAGAAAGAATAAAACTAATAAAATTTATATATGATGAAAATTGAGATATACCGTACTTTTTCTAAAACTTAGAGGTATAAAATCATAAATAAATCAAAAGTTTGAATCATAAAGCAAATAAAGAAGCTTTAAATAGTGAAATTACTATTTAAATAGTGAAATTACTATTCAAATAGTAAAATTACTATTTAAAAGGGGTAAAATGAAAAACCTTTTTAAAAGAAGGATATTTTAAAAATAAAAGTATAAAAATAGGATAAATTAAAAATTATATCAATAAAAGCATATATTTTGAAAAACTTCCGTTTCTATTAATTTGCAAAAATAAAATAATTTGTGATTTGAGAATATTAAGCAAATAATTTTGATTTTTGTAAAGAAAAAAAACTAAAATTTTATTATAGCATGCACGTGATCTTCATGTGCAAGTGGAGAACATCAATGGATATTGAATGTTTACATTTTTAACCATCAATTAATTTTCATGATCCATTTAAATCAAATTTATTATTTTAATTTTATTTTTAACAAGAAGCAACGTTTATAGATGAGTGAGATAGGGAAAAATAAACTAACAAAAATTACTAACAACGTAGTGGCCAAGAAATCCATATTCGTTGGAGCTATCTTCACCTATAAAAAAGTGTTCCAAAATTATGAAGATGATACCAAATTTGGTATGAGGTTATGAAGATATGGACTTTTTATTTTGTGGTGTAGTGCTACAACCACAACTCTTTAGGTTATATGTAGAGAGAGTGAGACATAACTTTATTGATGGTGCTTTATGGTAATTGGAATTTCTTCATGTAGATAGTGTTAGAATTTTATTCTAATTTGGACTTCTATTAATTGGATATTTTGTTTTTATAAAATAAAAACAGACTAAATTAATACGGTTAATGGGACTTGACTTATAAGGCCTGATTTGTTTGACCCACTATTGTTAAGGCTTTGATTTTAACAAACATGGTCTGATAGTTGGTGTAGGCCCATCCTAGAAAGTCCATGATGGGAGGGCCCTAGGGTTACATTATATATTTGGCTAGGTCCCCTCTCCACTCCACACTTTGATAATCGCTTGTCCCATTGAAAGCTGTCAATATCGATGAGAGATGGAGAGGAAGAACTAGCCATGAATGTTTGCCTAAACATCCATATTGATCGACTATCAATGATCGATTTAAGGTACGTTAATTTAACTTTATATATATTCATATATTGTGTTCTAAATTCATGGTGTATCGATCCTGCGATTACAAGATTTTTCTTGCAGTTGGTATCAGAGCAGGACATTGATGAATTTAGAACCCTAACTTTTATTGTGTACGCTTAAATATTTGATTGCTTCTTGTATGAGTCAATAGCCGATCGAGTATGAATCTTTGTTGCAATTGTGTGTTTGTTGCATATATAAATTTTAATCCAAAATCGTGTTCGATCATGGATTAATGAATCATATTGTCGATTTTCATCATACTTGTATAAGGCTTGCAGTGAGTCAAGAATTTTAATCCATTAGTTCAATCGTGTGATCAAATACTGCATGGGAAAGGATATAGTCATACAAATCCAGTTAAAGTCTCACATGGTTATTTGGTGATGTGTAAAGCACTTATATGTCTTAGATTCAATATGCCAATTATATATATATATATATATATATATTTATATTTACCGTGCCTGCAAGATGTCAATTTGTAGGGATGAGTTGATGTAATAGATTCGTCTGCCAATAGGATACGATATCTTAGTATTGCTAATGGTAATGTTGATTTAATTGCATTAAGTTAAACCTTTTCTTGGTTGACTTTCCTGTAAGTGTTGCTATATTATGTATCAAATATACATACATACGCTTGTGTAACATAATCACATGATTTGAATAGATTGGTTACAAATTTTATTCATGTGGGACTGGGTATATGAACTTCTTGTTTTTAGGTCAAACCCATTATGCAAGGAAAGGCTGATATGGTCAACATATATAACGTGTATATAATTCGATAATTTCAATTACTAAATTATTAGTGCATAATTTATTTTGGTCTTATACACAACACTTGCCTAATTTTAGTACATCAGTTTATAATTTGATGACTAATTATGCGTGGCTTACCTTTTATCACTTGTGAATGTGATCTGCAATTTTTAACTCTCATTATAATATTTAGTCATCAAATTTGTTTGGATTACTTGTCTACTAGTAAGCATATTAGATTTTGTGACAACTTGAATCCAATGAATTATATTTGTAACTCCTTAAAAGTACATAATGCTTCGTACTTGATTTTGGGGGAGTCTTGGATACATATTGCTCGTGTGCAAGTCAGGCAATTATTTTTCACTCGGTCATGTCCTAATTTTATGAGTTGAGATAAATAATTACACCAAAGTGTTTTATTTATTGAAATTTGTAAAATTTGTGACATGCATAGTTCGGGTTGATAAAATTATTATACATTCTTACCTGCCCAAAGGGGGTAAAATATGTGTGATAATTTTGATTAATTGGTGCGGAACATATTGATAGGGGTGTGCTGATCTAGAAAGTTAGTTTCCCAAAGGAGGCAATTTTCAAAGATTAGGGTACTTCTATACCGTTTTGCACAGAGGGACCTATCATGTGTGACTACTCTGCCCAAAGGGGAGTTGTCATGACATGTTGGACTCTTGGAAGAATAAAGCTATATTGTTTCAAGCTTATTCCAATTAATTGCCTATTGATAATAATTCATTGTATTCTTGTTGATTTGGACTATTACTATGAACTTAAATGGTGGTAGTGTAAGAACATATTGATGGGCATGTACTGATATAGAGGGTTTGTTCTCCCAAAAGAGTCAACTTTTCGAAAATCAAGATATTCCCCTGCTCTTTCTTGCATGTAGAGGACCTATTGTGGATAACATACTCTGCCCAAAGGAGAGTTTTATCATAGTGTGCCTAGATCCTCTAGTAAATAAGTTTCGTTGGTTTAAGTTTATTCTCACTAATTCTCCCCACACTACATGACTATTATAGCATTCATGTTAATTGTATTTGTGGAAAATAGAGCCTTTGTGTATGGCATACTCTGCCCAAAGAGGAGTTTGTTATCATATAAGAGGTCTCGATCTTGTTAGCTGATGTTATGTTTGGGCATGTTTTATATATATCAACATATTTGAATTTGTTTTATTTATTATTCCCTATGTGGAATAAAATGGTCTATTGTTAGATATTTGCCTTTGTTCTAAGTTACTCAACAAGAGTGAGTTTATTTCGGACCTTAAAAGGCAATATGATATGGACATGATATATTACTTATTGTGAGATGTACCAATACAGACATAGCCTTGAATTTAATAAAATCTCTAAAGTTGTTGCTCTGCTAGAATGCCTTGTTTTGAATAATAAGAATCATCACTTGAGTTTTCTAATTGTTGAAAAAGCCACTTTATAAGCAAATGAGCAATGATCCGACTATTGTGGGAGTCGGCTCTATCTATTTGATTTGAGCGCAAAATTGGAGTTATGCGTCTAAAGAATCTGTTATTCTGTGATTTTGATGTCATAAATATTGCTTTTGATTTCGCGATAAGAAGCATTTTATAATTGGAGGATTCTAAACATTTTAAAAGTTTAAACCAGATTTTAAGGTTTAATATCTCTATACTTGATATGAATGATGTACATTATCAATTTATTCTCCTAGAGTTTGATTATGTGAAAATCATTCTCATAGCTCACGAGTTTTGAACATAAAGATTTGTGTCATATGTATGAATGGAATCATAGAAGATATTAATTTTCGATAAGTAGAGAACTTGATTTTCTACAATAGACTGTGGTTATGAAAGTTAGACTCATTCATTATTTGGTCAAATAAAACATATATTATGGGGTTAATATTTGTAAAGACCCAATTGGCTAAAAGCCTTTAGACAAATGGGCTTGTTTAACCCATATGTGAGGAATACTTGAATGAAAAGACTACCATTGGTAGCTTTGAAAATTGAATTTAATTCAATTTGATAAAATGTGATTTGTTTCTTTTGACCATGAGAAGTAACAAAAAAGCTTATTTGTTGGTTTTCCAAAGTATTTGTCATATGTACTGTGTAATTATTTTCATGAATACTATAGAGTTCCTCCTCTTGATAAAGTTATTTCATGAAATATATTAAAGAGAAATTCTTTCATGTGGTGACGAAATGCTTTGGTCACTTGAGAGTGGAAATAATCACATTGTTAATTGAAGTTAACATTTTCAATTAGTTTCATAAATATTATTCAAACTTTGACCAAATTATTGGCTACGGTGCTTTCACATTCTAATCTTTTGATATATTTGAGAATGGTTTTTCCATAATATTTAAGAGGAACCATTCGTGGTTCGTGTGCGGATTTACACTTAGTTTATTTCACCGTAATTGTCTTCTTAGAATGCAAGTTGTTTTCTTGAAAAAGACTCTAATATATTTGGAAAATTCTTTTTCAAATAGTGAAGTATCATACTGATTGTGAATATTTGGGAACATATTTGAAATTCTGCATTTATCTTAAAGGTGTACCTATTATTAAACTTCACTTATCACCCTGATAGTTCTGAGTAATTGGTATGAATAATATTTGGTGTCATACCTTGAGACTTCTTTGATTATGTTTTTGTTCTTGGCTTTCCTCTTGTATTGAAGAAATGTGAAGTTTATGTATTTAATAGAGAGTTTATTTGAAATCTTAATGACAGATTTCAATTGGGATCTATTGTGCAATATTTGAAAATATTGATCCTATATTTTATTACTAGTGCTTCATGAGAAAGCGATTTAGCAAATTCATATTCTTTTCTATATACCCAAGTCTATGTGTTTAAGAGTTACATGAGAAAATTTTTGCCCAACTTATTACGTTTCTCAATTTAAATCTAATTGATATAATCACTTTCGATATCACATTAGAATCTAATACTTGAAAATTTTATATAGCAAAGATATCTTTGTTTTGATTTTGGAGAAAGATATTTTGTGTTTCTTGATTGTTGCGAAAGTGATTATTATTGAATTATTTAATTGATCCTGGGAAACTAATATATATAGTTTCTAGTTTTCAGTTTGATATTTATGTTGGGAATACATGGACTTTGTTATAATCCATGTCTCACAATGATATGTGGGAGTCATATATATGGATCATTATTGTAAATGGTCAATTGTGAGAAAATATTTGATCAGTGAGAAGTTCCGTAAATGATTCAATCAAAATTTGCTGCTAAGAAATTTATTCAAAAGGGGGTGTGTGTCGATAAGGATAAATCCTTTACTCTCCTTGTTTCAAATAAATTTCTTAATAATATGATGAGCTTGAAAATTCTCAATTTCTAATTTTTTGTAGCATTCAAGTTCTCTTTTGGCCGTAAAATTTTGATTGAAAATTTAAAGATAGAACTTCTTGTTTTGGACAAATTGGAATATTAAATGGTCAATAAATTGATGATTGATTGTCTAAGTTATTTGATAAACCAAGCACAATAATGTCTTATTATTTTCATGGAATGCTTAGAGAAATAAACTCTTGCTTGATACTATGACTTGGCCCATAAGATTTGAAATTGATTGTTGCTTTCTCAAATTGCCTACATGTGGCCATTGTTAGTAGACCTGATAATTGAATCATTTGACTTGGATGTGCTTTTATGATTGATGGGGGTGTATTATTGCATATTTTCTTGATTCAATTATTATAAGTTTAAATTAATATAGAGGAGACTCATTTTAGAGTGATTGATTCTTCTAATATTGAATTACTTATTAACTTGAGTGGAATAAGTAATTGTTGAAAAAATTATTATGAAGGATTTTGAAGGCTTCAATAAATCAAGGCTAATACTTGTGTGTTAGGTCTAATGCACTATATGTGTAGATTTTGATGAATGTTGTCTCACGATATATCTTTGATGATTCTATCTATTCTTGCATGGTTGAGGATTTATTTATAGCATGATCATGTGATTATTCATCCTCAAATATGTTGATATATGAAGTTAAATTTCTCACTTGTATAGACTTGATCAATGATAAGCAACATTGTGGTAGAGCACATAGTTTTTGGGCCAGTTGCTGAAAAGTTGATGGTTTAGTCGATGTCCATCAAGTGGGATATACATAATTTTAACACGTATATGCAACCAAGTCTTGGCATATTGAAACAGTGGGAGCTATTTAACTTGGTTCATATATTATTATTTAACCCATTTTTTTACAGGGTTAAGTTGGACTATGCGCATCAAGATATAAAGTTCTTGGATTAATCCATATTTGTGTGCACACATTTTTTGATATCTTAAGGCTTGGTGTTGGCCTTAAGAGATGGGTATGTCTCATAAATGACACCATGTTGTTATCCGATTATCGATCGAGACATATATGACTTCCTAAGAAGTAATTGGGTTTTCTTGGAGTTTCATATTGTTCTAGAAATTCATTTCTTACAAGAAAATCACGTTGGATTTTTTGGAGTTTCATATTGACCTCGAGACTCATATTTTACAAGAAATCCATATTGATTTTCTTGGAGTTTCATATTGTTTTAGAAACTCATATTTTGCAAGAAAATCAGATTTTCTTGGGATTTCATATTCATACAGAAATCCATATCTTATAAGAAAATCAAAGGACCGACAATGAAATAGCATGTGTTTGGGTCATGTTGTGATGCTATTTCTTGTTACACTACCATGTCTGAATCCATGTCGGTGGAATTGCTGGTGTTTGTGACCATGGAAGGTCTTGTGTCAATTAAGGATGTAATTATCACCATGATCCAATATTAGTGATTTTCACTGGACCAGATTGCAGAAGTCAAGTTCCCTTGCCGTATTGTTGTTTTCAAAATGTGGCCACAGTCAAAACTTGTAATTTAGCCCGAGAGTCATTTTTCAAATATATTATTTTTGGGAGATTAAAACGTCAATTAATATTTGTCCAAGTGGGAGACTGTTAGAATTTTATTCTAATTTGGACTTCTATTAATTGGATATTTTATTTTTATAAAATAAAAATGGGCTAAATTAATACGGTTAAGGGGACTTAACTTATAAGCCCTGATTTGTTTGACCCACTATTGTTAAGGCTTTGATTTTAACAGACATGGTCTGATAGTTGGTGTAGGTCCATCCTAGAAAGCCCATGATGGGAGGGCCCGATGGTTACATTATATATTTGGCTAGGTCCCCTCTCCACTCCACACTCTGATAATCGCTTGTCCCATTGAAAGCTGTCAATATCGGTGAGAGATGGAGAGGAAGAACTAGCCATGGATGTTTATCTAAACATCCATATTGATCGACTATCAATGATCGATTTAAGGTATGTTAATTTAACTTTATATATATTCATATATTGTGTTCTAAATTCATGGTGTGTCGATCCTGCGATTACAAGATTTTTCTTACAGATAGCACTGTGTGGTTTTAACTTTGAAAGTAACACGACAGTGAGAAAAATATGTTAATTTTTTAAAAAAACAAACGAGAAGGAAAGAAAAAATAAAATCAATGATATAAGACAGGTTCTATGGAAATGAAATTTCCATTGACCATTACGACCATTTCACTATTTTCTATGCAGCCTATTTCTTTCATTAGAATATGTAATAAAATCGTAAATAGCCAACTTTTAATTTTAAAAACATTTCACGTAAATCGGTGGGATTTGAATAAAAATGTCTTCAACAGTTGTTTTTCTTTTGCACCTTCTAAGAAATCTAAAAATTGATTCAGACAACACTAGATAGATTTCATTAATCACAATTTTCATCTTCAAAATATTTTTGAATTATTGGTTTAATGGAGTCGGTCTAAGGGATTTGAAGTAATCACTCTTGCAATTTTGGAGATCGGATAAACAATTATAAATATTTCTGTCTTCATTTTAAATTTTTTGGAAAAAATAAATAAGTGGCAATCGATCATATATAACGACTGGCGCACACGTTATGAGTTTGGAATTAAAAAAAGACTACTCAGAATAGATTGAACGATTATGTTTGAATGGGAAAATTGAAATAATTGATGATTGATGCTTTTCCAAAGCCACTCAACAATTAATGAATCAATTCCTGACATTAAATTCATTCGAAACTTAGAAAATTTTAAAATAGACCTAGCAATTCAACATATTTTGCTCGTAGGACCAGATAATTTCCAAACATGATTTATTATCTATTCATGCCATCGAAATAATTATTTTCCAATGGCACGTATGGATTAACAACACAAATATCATTTCAAAAAGGCACAACGCCACCATTACAATCAGCGTCTGTATGAGATCTATTAAATATGGTCTCCAAAAATAGCATACCAATGTTTGATTTACTAGACCAAAATATAATGAATTTGAAGTAATTAACAAGTTTAGGATGAATATGCATGTATTGTTTCTCTTTGATAGAAACATTATTTTAGAAATTATTGCAGTGCATAATTCATTTACGTGTGTCGCCACCCTTTTTGCTATGCCAGATTGGTGGTGCTTCAGTTCAGACCGCTAGATATAGATGGAATGCATTGCATGAATAGGTTGTGCACTTTTACACTTTCATGTAATATTTTTCTATTACACGTAGTTATTTCTTTGTTTCAGTTGCTAATCTATACACGTTATGTGCAAATGGTGAGTATTGTTCAGGGTGCCATATCTAACCCAGGGCATTGTTGAGGAATGCAAAGTGTAATTAATCTTTATTATAAAACAAATATTATTATTTGTTGAGAAAATTCTATTCTCTAATAGTTGTAAAAGTCGAGAAATGTAATGGATATTGGGGTTTATTCATTGAAAATTCTTTAATGTTAATCACAATTAGTCTCATTTGTAAAAACTAACCCAATATTGCTAACAATATAGTTGCCAAGAAAATCACTTTCATTTAAGTCATCTCCACTTACACCAACTTTGGTGTGTAGTGATGCAACCACAACTCTTTGAGTCTACATACATTGCGACGGCAGCACGTTTTGAATTAAATTTACAAAGTAATATGACTATTGGTGATTAGTTTTAAAATTAGAAAGTAATATGATTATATTGATGCTTTGTGGTAAGTGCATCACTAACGCACATTATTCAATATCTATCAACTTCAGAGTTATCATAATACTTTGTTCCTTTTAGCAGCGACGATACACATTTGTTTCTTCTCAATAACAAAAAATTGATCAAGTACTTATATATTTATATATTAAGTTTACACTATATTTCTAATTTAACTGTTGCATGTACAAAAAAGATGCTTTCTTTGGGCATAACAAGTAACTTATCCTGGCCATTCAATTTATTCATAATAGAACTAAAAATAGTTGTGAAACTAATGAATTTGAGTCGGTTCATTTTCACGATACATTTTCAATTTAAAAGCATTTTTACAATTGCAAAAAATATTCATGTACTAAATTTTCATATAAATAAAAATGCGCATGTCTAGATTACCTGAATTACATAGTACTGCCTCTTTTAATTTTTAATAAATTTCACGTAAATCAGCGGGATTTTAATTTTTTTTTTTGCAACTTCTATGAAATCTTACAAATTTATTCAGGCAATGCTAGATAGATTTCGTTAATCACAATTTTCAAATTCAAAATATTTTTGAATTATTGGTTTAATGGAGTGGGTCTAAGGGATTTGAAGTAATCACACTTTTACAATTTTGGAGATCGGATAGATAATTATAAATATTTTTGTCTTCATTTTAAATTTTTTGAAAAAATTAAATAAGTGGCAATCAATCATATATAAAGACTGGCGCACACGTTACAAGTTTGGATTTTTTTTTTTGAAAAAAAAAAGAAACTCAGAATACATTGAGCGATTATATTTGAATGGGAAAAGTGAAATAATTGATGATCCACACTTTTCCAAAGCGACTCAACAATTAATGAACCAATTCTTGACATTCAATTCATTCAAAACTCAGAAATTTTAAAATAGACCAAATAATTTTAAACATGATTTATTATCTAGTCATGCCACCGAAATAATTATTTTTCAATTGTACTTATGGATTAACAACGCAAATATCATTTCAAAAAGGCACAACGCCACCATTACAATCAGCATCCATATGACATCTATTAAATATGGTCTCCGAATAATAGCATAGCGATGTTTGTTTGTCTAGACCAAAATATAATGAATTTGAAGTAATTAACAAGGTTAGAACAAATATGGATTGTGTCTCTTTTGATAGAAACGTTATTTTAGAAATTATTGTGATGCATAATTCATTTACTTGTGTCGCCACCCTTTTTGCTGTGCTAGATTGTGTTGCTTTAGACCGCTAGATATATATGGAATGCATTGCATGAATAGGTTGTGTGTTTTTACATTTCGTGCAATATATTTCTATTACACGTAAAAATATTTCGTTGTTTCAGTTGCTAATCAATACACATTATGTGCATTGGTGAATATAGTTTAGGGAAACATATCTAACCCTAGGGCATTGTTGAGGAATGCAAAGTGTTACTAATATTTATTATAAAATAAATATTATTATTTGTTGAGAAAATTCTTTTCTCTAATAGTTGTAAAAGTGGAGAACATTAATGGATATTGGAGTTATTCATTGAAAATTCTTTTTTGCTAATCATAATTAGTCTCATGTGTAGAGAGTGAGATAGGGAAAAAAGAAACTAACCCAATATTGCTAACAATATAGTGGCCAAGAAAATCACTTTCATTGAAGCTATCTCCACTTACACAAGCTTTGGTGTGTAGTGATGCAACAACTCTTTGAGTCTATATACATTGAGAGAATGTGACGGCAAGACTTTTTGATTTAAATTTAGAAAGTGATATGACTTTTGGTGATAGGGTTGATCGCGGTCCGATTTTGGTTTTTTTTTTAATTAATTTAAAATTGAATTGCCATATGCGATTTTTTAAGATGTCGATTTTAAATTGCGGTTTTAGAAAATAATATCGAAGGTGCGGTTCGATTCGATTCGGTGCAGTTTGGCAGTTTTGAACAACTAAACAAAATAATAAAGCCAAAGCAAAGAGAACTATTATTTTTAAATACTTGTAGACATTCAAATCGACGTTAAAAAAAAATCAACTGTGCATAACAATAAAGCTTTGAAAATAAAAAAAAGTGATAGAACTAAGTTCTTAAAAATTAGAAATACATAAACAATCCGTAGTTTCAATATGCATTCTAAAAGTCAAACCAAAATAATAGTTAAAATCAACTACATAAAAGAGTTACATGAGATAATCAATTATGTATTGAGCCAAATCACTAAAGAAAAGAAAAAAGAACAAAAAAAAAAAGCACCAAACCTTCACAATTGAATTTGCTTAATTTCTCCTCGGGTAGCAGTAACACCGATCTTTTGAGTTTGAGATGTAGGTACCATATTATATTCTTTATGTCAAAGAGTAAAAACCTTGTGTGAATACAAACCTACTTTTTTAAAAATTGAGATATGGATGAAACTGATAAACCTTTAAATGTTAGATTATATTTAATATTTCTAGCCATCTTAGACTTCTTGTGAAGTTTGGACACTTAACATCATTGAATTTATTTTCCTTTTAAGTTTTTTTTTTCTTTTATTTTGTGATGGAAATCTACTTTGCTACGTGCTTATTGCATAAATTAAAATTAGAAATTAAAATTGGTTATGGAATTGAGTTTTTTAATAATAAATTAACAACTAATGGAACTTTTTAGAGTTTAAACAAAATAAAACAATAAATACAAATATATATATATATATATATATATATTATATGGGCTGTTCGATTCGGTGCGCTTTTGACTTGAACAATTGAACCGCGGTTCTTTAAATAAATTGATGGAGAAGGTTTGATTCAGTGCGGCTCGGGGGGTTTTTTTTAAAAAAAACATCAGCCCTAATTGGTGATTAATTTTAAACTTAGAAAGTAATACGATTATATTGGCGCATTGTTGTAAGTGCATCACTAATGCACATTATTGAGTATCGATCAACTTCAGAGTTATCATAATACTTTGTTCTTTTTAGCAGCTGCGGTACACATTTTTTTCTTCTCAATGATATAAAATTGATGAAGTACTTATACATACATATATATATATATATATATTAATTTTACGCTATATTTCTAATTTAACTGTTGCATGTACAAAAAAGATGCTTTCTATGGGCATAACAAGTAACTTGTCCTTGATATTCAATTTATTCATAATGGAATTGAAACAATTGTGACACTAAAGAATTTGAGTTGGCTCATTTTCATGGTACATTTTCAATTTGAAAGCATTTTTACGATTGTATAAAATATTCATGTACTAAATTTTCATATAAATAAAAATACGCATGTCTAGATTATCTGAATTACATAGCACCGCCTCTTTAATAAATCTTAAGAATTTTATTTACGCAATCCATGCAGGATTTCATAATTCAATATTTTGATGTTCAATATATGTTTCAGATTATTGGTTTGGTGGAGTGGGTCTGAACGAATATCAAAGTTAATTGAAGAAATCTTCCTTTTGCGATTATAGAGAATGAGTACACACTCATAAATAGTAAATAAGAATTCATTCAAGACTCGAATAATCTGTAAATAGACCTTGTAATTCAACAACATTCACTTTTGGGGACCATATATCTTTAAACAAGATTTATTAATAGTTCATGGCACCGTCACAATTATTTTCCAATGGTACTTATGAAATTGCAATGAAGATCACAAAACACAATCTTTCCTAGTCAATCAAGAGACTAATTCCTCATCAAGGCCTCTTTAATATCTTGCGCTTGCGTTGAGGGCGGGCACAAGCAAATATGAAATGTGTTGCTGCAAGTTTGTACCAAACAATTCTTAGAGGCACTTCGTCAGGATTACAGTTAGCATCCATAGTACAATTATGATATAGCGGTGCTGCCTCTGAGAAAAGCATAACACCTAAGAATTCGAACTTCATTAGATATGCTAGCACTGAGTTTGTATTGTAAGATAAATATTTTTATTTTTTAAGGAATATCTTTGCTTGATGATAAATTAATAATTGAGGGTGGAAGGTAAGATTGGGAAAATGAATGCTCATGAAAGCTCGGATTGAGGAAAAAATGATGGGAAAATTGCCACAGTTTAGGGACAAAGTATCTTATTCTTCAACGTTAATATCGTCGAATAAATATGAACATGATAAAATAAAAAGATGTTATTATGTAGCATACACTGATTTTGATAACTTTTATGTTACCATCTAATTTTTGTCACTAATATCATTCTTGTATGTTACACTACCCCATCATAAACATGTGAAGTGGTGTTGAACGCCTGAAAGTTATATAAGAGGGCGTTCGGATAAGCTTATAACCTTTTAAAAGATTTTATAAATATCTTGGAACTTATAAAATTATCTCGAAGTAGGGGTAATGGCGGTGCGATTTCGGTTTTTTGGACATGTTTAAAATCGAATTGCCATGTGCAATTTTTTTTTGCAAAATATATTTTAAATTATAGTTTTTCAAAGTAAAACTGTATGTGCGGTTTAAAGTAGTTCAATGCGGTTTTGCGGTTCTAAACAATAAAAAAATTACACAAAAGTAAGAAAAAAAATACCATCTTCTAATATTAGTATATATTTAAATTAATATTAAAAAACCAATGCATGACAATACAATTTTTGAAATAAAATGTATAAAGACTAAATTTATAGAGATCATAAAGCTAATAGATATAATGAGACTTTTCACACTTAAATCAAGTTCAAAAACTACTATTGATTAATTACATAACTTCTTTAAGATGTTAGCATAATATAATATTCTAAATTTTTAGTCCATGCATAATTTAATATTGAATAGTTAAATGTATTTGAAATATTGAAAGATTAATCAATAATTCATGAAGTCTGGAACAAGTTAAAAAGCGATTAGTGAATATATCTTAAATGTTGAAAAGTTTAAGTCAAATAAAGAGATAAATTTAGACATATATATGTATATATATTTAATATATGTGAGCGGTTCGGTATGGTGTGTGGCTTGAGAGAAAATTTAGAATCGAACTAAATTTGCTATGTGATTTTGAACTTAATTGTTGAACTGTGGTTCTTTTAAATAAGTTGACAAAAACTATACGGTTTGGTGCGGTGCGGGTGGTTTTTAAAAAATCATGCTCACCCCTCTCATGAAGTCTTTGGTAAAATTTTAGGGAAAGATCGAATAAACTCTTAAAATAATATATTTAGGAGCTTGTAAACTATTTTTTAAAAAGGAAGGATGCGTCAACTTATTTTTTAAGATTCTACCAAACTCATTTATTTTCAATCAAATTAATTACAATATTGTTATTACTAACATCTTATAAGCTACATTCATCTTATTTATCCAAAAACTAACAACTTATTTTTAAAATAAGAGCCAACATCTTATAAACTTTTAAAATATCTTATAAAATGTAGAAACTTATAAGGTATTTTAAATAAGTTTAGCCCAACACCCTCTAAGTCAACGTTAGGGTATTGAACCCTGACCAAAGTTGAAGCCGATACTTGACAAAGGTGAAGACATACGTACTATGAAGAAACAATTTAGGCACTAAGGGCATTCCGCTGGCCATGAAATTTGAGAGAATTTAGCTCTGGGCTTGAATTCCAAATGCCCAATATCCAGAAATCGCAACACTGAAAAATGTAGAGATCACCACAGAATAGCACACCAACAACCCTTTGACTATCTTGCTGGTCACCGGTGGTGGTACAATAGCCTAGCAAATTAAGAGCCCTTCGGATGGAATGTTTTGGCAAAGAAGCACTTGTTTTTTGGGAAAAGATAAAAGGCATTTGAATGAAAATTTTATTATTTGGTTACGTTTTTCTAAAAAACTAAAAGCCAAAAAAAAAAAAATTAAAATTGGTTTTATTGGGAAGTTATTCTTAGCAGCTTCTAAAAAAAAGCACATTTTAAACACTTTTAAATCACTACATTCAAATACAAAACTAAATACTAATCTACTAGAAAAAGCACGGCTCGACTGGTACTTTTTTAAGCCTATCGAAATGTGCCCTAAGTATGCTCAACACCTCATTATGCTTAAATTAAACATAAAACTAATCAATTGGGAGAATGATTAAAAATATATGTATTTAAGGGATAATTCCATTGCCATAAGTCGCAGCGATGATTGAGATCACGTTGAATACACCAAAAACACGATTTACTCCTATTTTGGTAATTATATGATACCAATTAATTTACCATTTTTCATAAGTAATGCTAATAAATAAACTTTTTCTTTTATGCGTTATTATTTGTGCAACAAATTACACTTTAATCCTTCATTTCGAATGATGTTACATCCTTTGTTATATATATTTCAAAAAGACCTGCCCAGTGTCGATCACAAATATCACTTCTAAAAAAACTATCTAATTTGACAAATATGATATGACATTTTTCAAAAAGTGTCATAATTGTTTACTGATTGCGCCCTTCATAAAATGTGTCTTAATAAGTTATAGAACAAATTTTAACTATACTTTTTTTTGTGGCACTATATAATGTCATAATGGGTTATTAATGTTGCACCTGATATTAGGGGTGAGTATAAATTTTTAAAAACCACCCACACCGCACTGTTTTTATCAATTTTTTGAAAAAAATCATGATTTAACAATTAAGTTCAAAACCGCACCGAAAAATTTGTTCGGTTCTAATTTTCTCCTCAAACCGCACCAAACCGAACCGCTCATATATATTAAATATATATATATATATATATATATATATATAAATTTATCCATTTTTTAACTTAAACTCTTTAATGTATAAGATGAATTCATTAATCACATTTTAAATTGTTTCAAATTTCATTAGTTTTTGCTTTAATCATTCAATATTTCAAATTTTAACCATTTATTATTAAATTATGCATGCACTAAAATTTTAATATGTTATATTAGCCAAAATCTTAAGAAGTTGCGTAGTAAAATTAATATTATTGCTAGAGCTTGCTTTTAATATGCAAAGTCGCATTATATCTATTAGTTTTATGGACTTTACACATTTAATCTTTATACTCTTTATTTATAAAAATTTTATTTTCATGCATTGAATTTTTAATATTAATTTAAATATTTTATTGATATTAGAATATTTTAATTTGCTGCGAACGATGAAATTTTGTTGTCAGCAGTGAGTGCAAAATTAGAAAGAATTGTATGATGGATTATAACGTATAAGGTTATGATAAATCAAAAATAAAAAAATCAAAATAATTGTAAATCACAAAATAGGTTATCAGTTAAAAGAAAATAAATGAACTTGTGGAAAATTAATTGAAGTCATACTTAATATTAGGCAGTATAAAACTATATTTTATTATAAGCCCCAATGTAAGCCCGTCTAGCTCAGTCGGTAGAGCGCAAGGCTCTTAACCTTGTGGTCGTGGATTCGAGCACCACGGTGGGCGTTTTTCCTTACCTTATCTCATTTCATGGGCGGAGCCACATTTGCTCAAGTGGGATCATCTGACCCTACTAAAATTTCAAAATCTTTTTTAATCATGTATTGAACATGAAAGAAAAATTGTAAATTATAATTTTTTCTTTTTTCTGGACCTCACTTAAATAAATTAAAATTTCTTATGTAGTGAGGTCCAAATATCAAGCCTATGAGTATTTATTTAATGTTTTGTGTGAATGCGTGTTTACACACACACACACACACACAAACACACAAAAGAAGTCCAACACAAAATAGACCAACTTCAAATTTTTGGGAAAAATACCAAGTTTGTTCCATAAAGCAACGTTTTTTTTTTTTGGATTTTGTCCCATCAATTACAATTTTTTCATATTATGTCCATAAATTGTTAATTTTCTCAATTTATATCATTTCCGTCAAATTGTTAATGGTGCCTTGCGCATAGCCATTAAAGTGGGGGAAAATTCATGGATTAATTTTATTTTAATCGCATGTTATTTTAAATTTTCAAAAAACACCCTATACAAAAGAAATAAACAAAAAACACACCACCCCTCTCCTCCACCACTACGCCCCATCACCCCTTTTAGCTAGAGTCATCCCCCTTTCCACTTTCCCATTCTCTAATACAAACGTACTCTAATTTCAAGCATATGCATATGTATATGTATAAAATTCTAATTTCATAAAAACTAAAACCCTAATTTCATGTATACATATACATATGAAACACCCAATTTCATAAAAAAAATTAGTGATTTTTTTTTTTTGGTGTGGGGGTGGGGGGGGGGGGGGCGGGCATGGTAGGTGAAAGGAAGAGATTGTTGGATGGTGGAGGAGGGTGTTTTTTATTTTTTTATTTTTTGCTTATTTCTTTTGTGTAGGGTATTCTGTTGAAAATTTCAAGAAACATGGGGGTAAATCCATGAATTTTTTTCCCACTTTAACGGCCACACACGAGGCACCGTTAACAATTTGATGGAAAAGGGCAAATTGAAAAAATTGGCAATTTATGGGACATAATATGATAAATACGTAATTGATGGGACGAAATTCGAAAAACGTTACTTTATGGGACAATATTTTTTCCCAATATTTTTAATCCATTGAGAAGTGATTTAATTATGATTAGGTCAACGTAAAAGAATAAAAGACCCACTCCATTTTTTGTAGAAAAAAAAAAGTTCTCAATCTATATACAAACCTCGACATACCATCTAAAATGAAGAAAAGAAAAAAAAATTACAAACTCTCACAAAATTTGGGATTTTTTCATGAATTTATGTGAAATTTTTAAGAAAAATATTAAATAATTGTTAGTGTAATATTGTGTTTATGATTTGGGTTTTAAGCATAAAACTAAATTTGTACTTTGGTTCATTAAATATGAAGATGGTGTATTTTATTCTAACTATATGCCATTAGTTAATTTATGATGCATTTACCTTATCCATATATTTAATTTAATACATTTCAAATGAGACAGTCATGAAGCAGTTTTAGTCTGTGAAAAATCGACGTGGACAATTGCGAAAAAAAATATTGTAAGCTTATTTGATGGATTTCAAACATTTAGGGTCGATTGCACTTTGCCTTCCATCGTTTGTGTATTTGCGAAACACTATGTAACCTTTTTAAATTATTCACTCCCTGACTCTGATTCTAGCGACATCTAGGAAAATGTTTTTTCATATATAAGGATAAAATCGACCACTCACTTGTTTCAATTAATATTTGCACTTGTGGGGGGGGGGGGGGGGAGTTAAAGTGCAATTGTTCACATACATTAGTGCTTATTTTGAGGTTTTGTTTATCTCGTCCAAAATACATATTTTGCCACATTATTGTACACAAACTTCAAATTAATTACAAAAATTCAATTGATAACCAAAATCAAGTAAAGTCCACCTTACCCATAAAGTGAAGAACAAGATGATATTAAAAGTATAAAAAAATTATTGCTCAAAGTAACTGAATTCCCCAAGCAGCGGCAATGATGTGCGTTTCTGACTATTATAGGGTTACCTAAAGCCAAAATGTTTAATACTTTCAGCAAAAAAAAAAAAAAAATTATACTTTTAGATATCATCTTATTATACATTTCATGGGCAAAGTGAATTTTAGTTCAATTTCGATTATTGGTTGAATTTTTGTGATTGATTTGAAGTATATGTGCATTAATGTATGAAAAAGTGTACTTTGGACGAAATAAATGAAAGTTGAAAGTTGCCTCCAACATATGTAGACAGTTGCACTTTGCCTCTTAACCTTTATCTTTCAGTGTAAATACTAACTGGCATAAGTGAACAGTCAATTTGCCCTTACATGCAACGGAATATTCTCCTAATTGTCGTCCGAGTTGGAGTCATGGGTGCCAACAAATAATTCAAAAAGGTTAGGTGGTGCTCGCACAAATGCAAATAATGGGGGACAAAGTTCAATTGACCCTAAAAGTTAGCGGGTTGTCCATAATTCACCACAAAAATAAGATGAGAAATTATAGAAGATTAAATTCATATCACCGCGTTTTAGGTAGAAAATGCTAAAAATTTAATTCATGTCTTACACAAATATGGAAAGAATTCACTACTATTTTTTGATATTCTATGTAGTTCAAAACTAATTTACCATCAAGTAACGGGCATAGCAAGTGGGTTGATTTGTTAATAACACTTTATTTATTTATTTATTCATTTTTGCAAATTCTTTTAACGCAAATTTTTTTCTTGAAGCAAAACAGGGGGGGGGGGGGGGGGGTTGTTGTTGCAATTTATCCTAAATGATTTTCTTTCTCAAGCATTAAATGTCATAAAAGTGTCCACAAGAATTATAGGCAAACACTTCAGCATGAATACTACAAATTCAGATAGAAACCTAATAGTTTCTCTAACTAGCATATATGTTATTTGGGCTATAAGCTAGGGGTTCGCAAAATTTGGCATACCTATTGAAATTGAAATTTGGGTTGATACTGAATATTGAATCAAAAATTCGATTCAGTATTTGATAATTTTTTTCTAAAAAAAATTTGAAGTTCAATTCATTCTCGATTTTGGGGTTCGATAAATCATACCGAACCAAATACCGAATTATTATATATTATGTTTATATTTTTTTGCATATATATAACATAATGTGACATGTAGTAAACATTTTTTCTTCATTTAATACATACATATATATAGTTGCATATATATATATATATAACATAATTGTTTTTTTTATTATTTATATTTTCTAAATTTTGAGAATTCGGCACAAACTCGAACCATATTGAAAATAAATTTGATGCAAACCGAATGGACTAAAAATTTGATTTAGTATTCAGTAGGCATTTTTGGCGTAACAACTCATTAGTTCTCATATACAATTGTGCTATCACCACTCGTAAACTCACTCAACATTTGCATTAGCTCTTGTAGCACAGTTGGTTAGAGCACCTGTTTAGTAAGCGGGAGGTCTTGAGTTCAACTCTCAACAAGAGCAAAATGAAAAATATGGCATAAATCTATGTAATTATTTTTTATTCGAAAGGATACTTGCTGATGGGGTCGAATCTTGGATAGGCTTTTTGATCTTTTAGGATAGAACATACGTAAGTCTAGCTAGAAATATTTCCGACAAAGACCCTTCGATGCTTAGGGTAGAAGAGTGTATATAAATATAAGTGGATACTTGAGCAGAGTTTCAGTATGTAATGAATAGTTACACTAATGGAGAATTCCTTAAAAGTATTTATAGGTAAGGGATGATCCCACTTAGTTTGAGGTTTAGAGCTGAGGTGGAGGATCTAAGAACACCTATGGCATAATGGCCTTTTGCATTAAGGGGATAGCATGGCTTTGCCATGGTGATTAGAAGCACAGGTGCTTTCTCTGTAAGAAACTACAATATGTGTCAATCTTGATATACCTTCCTCAATGCTATGAGGCTGGCGAGGTCACAAGTCCGTCCTCAGGTCATGCATCTTCCTCGAGGGAGGTTCTTTGCTCGACCTCTTATGCCCTATCGAGGATGTGGTGGCCCACGTGGTAGGTAAAAGGTACGTGCCTCATGTAGTACACATGGCTACTTACGATACGACCACGTGAATGAATACAAGGTATCCCATATTATTAGTCCACCGACTCTTGGATGTGCCAGTGTTCCGGCACATTGAGCAATAAAGAGGTCGCTTTTGGTGGGATACTAGAGAGAATAGAAGGCGAGAAAAATTTTGAATTCTAACCATTGCAATGTTGAAGAGAGCAATGGTCTCTTCTGATTTGATCGTTGGCGTTCCTCGAGCAGGGGCGATATTTGGCATTCCAGAGAAAGTTTTTTACTCGCAAGGATCAACACCGAAACAGAAAGAGTTGGGCTTGCACTAGAGGAAAACACACAAAATCCAGCAAAAATGCCGTTGGAAAATGCTAATGTCGAGGAAGTTTTTTAACTTGCAGGGATCAACACTGAAACAGAAAGAGTTGGGCTTGCACTATAGGAAAACGCACAAAATCCGACGAAAAAACGGCCGAAATGTGATTTTTCATCGGATTTCCCCTAGAGTTATTTCTGGAGTTCGGTCTGGCGGAACATTCCGCCAAAGTGGTTTTTCGGCAGCAATCCAGCAGAATTTTCTGTTAGACTGCTGCCACCACTGAAATAATATCCCCAAAATGTGCAAATCGTTTTAGCCAAAGGGATTTTAATCCTCGACGCTAAGGTTAGATGATAAGCATTCCACCACCAAACTATTACAAGAAGTCGTGATGCAATTTGTATTATTTTATACTTATTATATATATGTTTGATTATTCTTATTATAATTTATTAATTAATTTTAATTTATTTTTTGTCATTAGAAGATGATTTTGACACTCTAAATTTTTTTTTTATGGGAGCTCCATTTCCATTATTTCACTAAGAGATTAACTAAAAATTATTATACTTTTTATTAGATAGATAAATTTGTTATAACGATACATATAATAGTTTAACATTCTACTTTCAATTTTAAGAAATTTTAAAATTCTTTTGTTTATGTTGTATTTTTAGCTTTTCATTTAATTATTTAATGAACTTTTTAAGTTTTTTGGTGATTTGTAAAAAAAAATACAATGTCGTGATAGGTACCAATATTCTAATTATTTCTTTAATTTAATTATTTAATTCGTTTTTAATTTTTTTTAATAATTTTTTTTGCATTCCCTAAAATTTGAACCTTTAACCTTTGGTTTAATATACATTTACTTTACCATTAGGCTATTTAGCAACTTGGTAATATTATTCCTTTTTTTCAAAAATAATATGGGGGAATTTTCCGCCAGAGTTCTGTTGAAATAGTCCGGCGGAATTCTGGGGGAAAATTCCACCCAAAAAAAAGTTTTTAAAAAATACAATCAATTTTGTATTTGTTGGGATTTGAGCATGAGACGTCTTCCTTAAGGCTTCGTTTGGTAGGGTGGAAAATGGGAGGAAGGGGAGGGAAAGGAAGGAAAATGTATATTTTCCCTTGTTTGGTTGTGGGAGGAAAAAGGAAGAAAAGAAATTGAGAATGGAAAAATAAGTATGGGGTTTAATGATTTTTTTTTCCACCCAAAATCGAACGGAAAATGAGAGGAAAATAACATAAGGATCTTTATAAAATAATATTTTTAAAATTGCCCATATGTATAACTAGGTGTTTAAATAATATTGCATTTTCTACTAGCATGAATCCTTGCATTTTTTAAATAGCAAATACGACGTGTGAATTTGTATAATACATTAAAAATATATTTCACATATTTATTTATTTATTTTATTTTCATTAAATTTTCTACGACATAATTATATTTATAATTTAATTATATTTATAATTATATAAGATTGTGGTTGTTATTTGACACAATGTAAACAAATATTTCATTATATTAATTTATATATTTTATTTACATTATACTTATTTAGTTTAATTTTATTAATATATTTTAATACATAAATTCATAAACATAATTATCATTTATAATGATATAAAGGTATAATTGTCATTTAGTACATAAATCATTTTCTTTCGTTCCACTTTTCCATTCAAACAAACAAGAGAACATAAATAGAATTTTATTTTCCTTCCATCTGTTTTTCTTTCTACCAAACATACCTGCGGAAAATTAAAATTCACCCATTTTCTTTCCTTTCATTTTCTTTCCTCCCTATTTCTTTCCTCTGCCAAACGCACTATAAAAGTATAACGCTTTGCCACTAAGCTAATTCCAAATGTATTCATCTATGAGTTTTTTTTCTTTATAGTTATTATATTATTCACGTTATTAATTTAAAAAAAAGAACTCTAGCGGAAAAATTTTGCCGGACGGCGAATTTCCGCTAGATTTTTTTTTTAATTTTGTTTTGGAAATCCCAACAGAATTTTCTGTCGGATTCATCTAGTAAAATAATTTCGCCGGATTTTTTTCGGCGGAATTCCAACACAAATTTTTCCACTGGATATTTCCTCTAGAAAATGCGTTTTGCATATTCCCGTCTTGATATGGCAAGAGTTCAACTTAGAAACAAATTCCCGTCTTGCATATGATTCCTATGACTTTTTAAAGAATTATATTAGTCCTATTAGGAATTTAATTAAGGGTTAGAGCCCAATATATACACGATTGTATAGCGTTATTTAGACATCTTTTATTCTAATTTTTAGTTTTAGTCTTAAATTTTCAGCTTTTATATTTTTATTGTTATTATAGTCATGCGTGGCTAAACTTCTTTCTATAGTTAAGGGTTCATTCAAGCCAACGTTTAAACAAGGATTGCGAGATCTAATCGGAAATAGGGAAATCTAGGTTGCCCAATACTAAAATTGCCAGACTACCAAAAGATACGGGGTATTTTTGCAAAATCAAAAGTTAGAGGACTAAAAATCCCAAACGAGTAAAGTTAACGAATCAATTTTGCAAATTTGCCATACACATCACTCGCCACGTAGGCATTTTAACTGGAAAGAGGGAAGTCCAAGTTGCCTAGGACTAAAATTGTCAAACGACCTAAAGATATAGGGTATTTTTGCAAAATCAAAAGTTAGAGTACTAAAACCCCAAACAGTTAAAGTTAAAGAAACAATTTTGTAATTTTGCCTATTTTTAGAAGTTAACTAGAGTACATTTCATTCAATTTTATCAATAATTTATATATTACAACTCACAAGTCAAACTATCAAATTACAAACCAAATTATTTCAATATAGCCAAACAACGAAACTACTATCGAAATAGAACAATAAACTATTATCAAATTAGAAATAAGATCCACACATTTCGGTGAAGAATCAAACCTAGAACCTTATGGTCTTTGGGCCTCAATTTCGCCATTAAGCTAGGCTTTATCGGCCTCTTTAAAATATATATGAACGAAGTGCAAACTTCAATTCACTTTCTATTTATTGAGTTGTACTAATTCCAGCAAACTCAATTTGAGTTATAATTTCCCTTGTTTCTTTAAAACGCTACAAAACAGACTGAGTATTATTATTATTTTTATTATTATTATTATTATTATTATTATTATTATTTTCTGAAAAAGCCATTTATCATATATATTTGCAGACCTCGGGATTTCTGGACGAATAGGTCACCGGCATCAAGATGCTTTGAACTGGCCTCACGTTTTGACCATATCTAGAGAATATTCAGGCGGAATCTACGGCGGCAGCGCCCATCTTTCTCTCTCTTTCTGAACTAATTAAGTGTGTGGACTGTGGGTGACAGCTTTATATATATATATATATATATATATATATATATATAAACACACACACACTGATTTTGAGAGCTTGAATGTGGTTAATTAGTTGCTGCCATCATAAAAATATATATGTTAATAGAATCAACGATTTCAACATCATTTGCCGTGTTAGGATGGTGACGTTACAATAATTTTACTACATCGTGAGGATGAACACTTTCTTGGAGATGATATAATAGTATCGATATATGTTCATTTGACTTGAGGGTGTCAAAATGAGCAATAATTCATGGGTTCAACCTAATTCAATTGATTTCGCGTTGAATTATGTTTAAAAAAAATTTAATTGGTTGAGTTGGTTTTGGGTTCAATTGCATTAAAATGATTTTGAATTTATTTATTTATTTTTTTGGTCAGAAGATGATTTTGAATTTCTAATAAGTTTAATTTAAAATCAATCCTATTGGGGGTGGATATTTGATCCAAAGTATTAAAAAAAATTATCTCACTCTCTTACGATCAAAAAACTATACATCTAATCTCTCTCTCTCTCCCCTCTCTCCCCATTGTATCTCTGTACACGACTCTCTCTCTCTCTCTCTCTTCACCCCAACAAGACGAACACGCCTAATCTCTCCCTCCCCCCCCCCCCCCTCTCTCTCTCTCTCTCTCTAATGTCTAATCTCTAGCTCTCTCTTCTCTCTCTCTCTCTTGTCAATAATTAAAAAAATTAGTCAATAGAAAGTGTTATATATCTAGCAAAGTGTGTTTGGACTTGTTTTTATTTTCGTTTGATGTTAAAAAGTTTCATCGAGTTGAAATATTGACTCACTACAAGAAAACGCAAGAATTTTGGCATATTTTTCAGCGAAATTTCGACGGACACTGTATTCTGCGAATTACCGCGGATATTCGGCAGACTCTTGATGATGTCATTTTTAATTTTAAAAAAAATAATAAACTTTTTCGGCAAAAATTCAGCCAAAAATAATTTTAATTTTTAAAAAAGTAATAATTATTTTGGGCGAAAATTGGACGGAATTTCCACCAAAAAAGTTTATTATTATTTTTAAAAAAAATTAAAATTATTTTCGAGCGCGTATATACACGTGCGTAAGAGCTGGGTCAAGGTCACGGGTTCGACTCCTAGGTTTGGCAATTGGAACTTCATTTTAAAAAATATAAAAGAAAATTCGGCAGATTATTCTGTCGAAAATATATTTAATTTAAAAAAAAAATTCCGTCGAAAAATAATTTAAATTTCGAATAATTATCCGCCGAAATTACGCAAAAAATGGAAAAGCGACAAAGGTTTATTCGGCAAATTCGTTCGACCAAAAATTTCGCAAAAATACCATTTTTCCTTGTAGTGATATATATTTTTTATTTATCTTTTCGGTGGAATTTTTTCAAATGCCGCAGAAATTCTGCCTAAAACTTTCATCGGAATTTTTCGCCAAAAAAGCCACCTTTTCTTGTAATGACTCCTATTTTATTTGGAGAGTGATATTTAGTTTATTTTTTCCAAATATAAAATATAGATTTTTAATCAGATGTCTCTCATAATTATTGATGAACGGCTAATTAGCAATCCACTACATTTACTAATTACACATTTAATAAATACACATTCATTTGCTTTGAACTCATTTGGGTCCAATCCAACCCAACGCAACCCAACCCAAACTATTTTAAACTCTTGTTTTTGGACCCATTATACACCCAACCACCCCTAATTTGACTCTTTGAATTTCTACTAATTTGCTCTAATTAATTCGCTTGAAATGATGAAAAAGACCTTATAAAAGTCATGTGAAAGTCGTCACATTACAATTTTCATGCAGAAAAAGTAGCTGGAATTTGAATGGAGATGGGAAAGTGCAAAAATTGCGGAGTTGAGAGAGTTAAATGTAAAAGAAAAAGGCGAAGTATTCCTCTAAATATATCTATGCATATATATTGAGAAAGGATACTATATCTATGCATATATATAAACCTTTCAACCATATTTACATTACCTTCGTTTCAATCATCACAATCACTCTCTATCCAAATGTCTAATTAATTACTTATATTAGCCCAACCTATAAGGCTAACAGTCAAACTGAACTCAATCCGTTTATATATATAATTATCTCTCAATTCGCTTTCAATTAATCATATAGTATGTTTTCAGCTAGATAAATTTTACTCGAGTGAACTACCACAGAAATGAATTCTTCTCTAAGAGTGAGCTGATCATCTATATGTGCTGCATCAATAGCACAAAATTACTGCTTAATAATGAATAAACTGAAAAAAAATTAGAAAGATAATTGAGAAATAGAAATCAAATCACTCACACATTACTCCTATATCATACCATTTCAATAGCTGAAGCTAAATGGACCTATTTGCTTGCAATACATAGAAAACGAAATGGATTTGTTTATCTACGTATATAACTTTTTAAGTTGTTACAGTACTTTATAAGTAAGATATAAGTAACTCATATGAGTTTCACATGTTAGCAAACAACTTATAAGTCTTGGCATCCAAAACAATTTGCCGGACCGATGCAACGGCCCCCACCACCGCCAGCACGGTGGAGACAACGGCGATGGCTGTGTTACCCCAAAAGATTAAGCTCCGTTTGGAGGGCTTGAATGCCACGTTATAGAAAACCATGGGTAATATGAAATCCAGAGGAATGCAACCAAATGCCCCAAACAAAGCCATGATGTCTCCAAAGAAAGGAAGCATCGCCGCCAATGTCGTGGCGATGATCACCGATAATGACCGGAATACGAGCCGTGGGATGGTGTTGCGTGGTGAAAGTTCACCCTTCTTTGGGTCTGCAAACTTGCGTTCTATGACTACGTTTGTTGGCTGCAAGTACACCTATAAAGGTGGGCATAAACATAACATTAGGTTATACTAACAAGTGGGCATAAACATGACATTAGGTTATACTAACAAAGCAAAAACAAAAAAGTCGCGATAACATATTATGTTGGAATGTGAAAGTTGCTGGTAATAATGCACATTGAATGACAACAAAAAAGAAAAAAAAATTATTCTATCACAATGAGAACTTTCGAAAGTTCTATAGTGACGAATTCATGATTAATTTGTGAATATTGATACATATATAGCGACATATACAGTGAAAATGTATGCTTAATTTGCCCCTAATCATGATGGCAATGTTCAGTGTCATTGTACATACTAATTGCAAAATTGAACCTTATAACTGTTAACTCTTATCATCATCAAGTTATATTGTAACAAAATAAAAGTTAGAGACATAAACACTTGGCCCCGAGTACTATGACTATTTTGACAATACTTCACCTATATATTCAACTTTATTGCGTATTACTTTACCATTAAACTTGCACGAGTTTTGCACTGTTAAATGACCACCTCATCTAAAAGTTTAAGCTTGTAGAGAGGGAGAGTCACTATATATTTATTTATATTCTTCAACACGCCCCCGCACGTGCAGGCGGACTTCTTTTTTGTTTGTGTCAAGCTTTGCACGTGAAATTCTTTTTTGATTTTTTTTTTTTTGATAAATGAGTGGCGGTGAGATTCGAACTCAAGACCTCTTGTTTGGCTTGGCTCTGATACCATGTTGAATGACCACCTCATCTAAAAGCTTAAGCTTGTAGAGAGGGAGAGTCATTATATATTTATTTATATTCTTCAACATGCACTTTAACTCCTCAAACCAAACTGTAGCAGAAAAACTCAACCATTGGAGAGTGGATATGAAAAAAATTGGCAATGAAAACTTAGCTTGGTTGAGGAGAAGAAGCAAAAGATGGTTCAGCAGGAACAAAATTTTTATCCCTTAAAAGTTATTGTCACCTAATCAATATGATCAATAGTGGTACAGCGAAAGATATATATACTCAAATTATTCACATTACCATTTGAATTTTTATCATTAATACTACAATTTTCTATTTAAACATGTGTAATAGTGCTAAAGTTGCATGAATTGTAGCTTTGAAAATCTTACCAGAGTGACAGCAGAGACTTGCACAAGAGTGAAGAGATAGGTGATGAGAAGAAACCCCTTGGGCAATAAGGGCATTTCATTGGCCATGAAATTTGAGAGGACTGAACTTTGAGCTTGATTTCCAAATGCCCAATATCCAGAAATCGCAACACTGAAAAATGTGGAGAGCACCACAGAATAGCACACCAACAACCCTTTGAACATCTTGCCAGTTGTTGGTGGTGCTATAGTAGCCTGTCAAAATTTAATCAAAAACGTCAACATGGCTCCATCGAATCAGTGTTAGTCAAATGACAAGCGTTTCGCACTAGTCATGTGATTGTTGTATAATTTAGCAAGAGTAACCAATCAATCGAGAAGTGCAATACACTTACCGTATAATCGTTTGTTGGATTCAATCAAACCAGATATGAATACAAATTTTTCGAAATGTAGTTATTTTGCTATGATTAAAACATAGAGTTAAACAAGTTGAAAATGATGAAAACACCTGTATTTCGGGGATAATTCCATTGCCATATGTTGTGGCTATGATTGAGAATGCGTTGAAGATGCCAAAAATGCGATTTATTCCTTTTGCGTTGATTGTATAATCCCTCGTTGGTGCATTCTTGGAATGTCCTGCAAAAAAGAAAATGTAGTTAATTTTAGACAAATCTTCTTTTTAGTCCCACAATTTGGTCTTATTGTTTTTGCCCCACTGATTATGAATTCTTAAATACAGTCCTATAACTTTTATTTTTTATTTTTTCTTCAAATTGAACCTTTCTTTCACTTCTTTGTTAATATTTTAACGGCGAAAATGTGCAAGTCACGCATGCAGCCGTTAAATATTGAATTTGAGAGGAAAAATTCTCGACAACTGCATGAGTGGCTTGTTCTTGCACTGTTAAAATCTTAACAGAAAGATGGAGAAAAGATAAATTTTTAAAAAATACAGGATTAAATTTGAGAATTCATAATAATGACGTACATGCATGTTGATAGATAAAATTAGGGATAATTACTCTACCCTTGAGGTTTGGTATAATTACACAAACTATCCCTATAAAATCAATAATTACACTAACCACAGTTGATATTTTTGAAGATCTTACACTTAGTCTTAACCGTTAACTCAATTGACTAATTTTGTCGTTAAGGGATCCATCGAGGAAAAGGAATAAGAACCATGTTTTTACCCTTCATATTTGTAGTCAATATTTTGACCACTATTGTATAACTAAAATACCCTCCAATACATTATATGTATTTGAGGGATTTGTTGAGATACAATTATACTCACAATGGGCTTTTATGTAATACTTTAGAAATCCAACAAAAATAACTAAATAAAAAATTATTGCGCATTTTTTTTTCATAATATTCTTGTTTCAAATACTTTTCAAACCTACGAATCATGTATACGTACAACATAAAAACTAACTAAAGCCTAATAAATACTGACCCAATACGAATCGATCGACGGATGAACACATGCAATAAAATCCTAAAAAATGTTAACTGCAAGGATGGTTAGTGTAAATTTTCAATTTTACACATGTGGTTCGTGTAATTAGACCAAACATAAGGGGGTACTAGCTATCGCATAAAATTAATTTAATTTATTATATTTATGTGACAAACTCATCAATGTACCTATATAAATTGAGCCTGCTGTGGTACAAGCACAATAAGATAGGCATAAAACTAGGGAGACTAGGTTGATGTGCCTTAGGGAGTGAAAAGATGGCATTTGTGCCATTATCAGAGTTAGGCCTCCAAACATTACAATGAATTGGTAAAGCTGCATGCTTCCATTTGGCCTTGAGACCATATAAATATACTGCAAAGTATAGAAGAGTAAAATATATTAGTGGTTTTTTTTTGTTTTTTTTTGTTTTGGTTTTTTGTAAAATGTAAGTAGGTACTATTTAATGAGTAATTTGTTATGTATCTTCATAAAATTTATAATTCGAAATGAACTTACACAATTTCAATCTTTCTTTAGTTGAAACCAAATTTGGTGTAATATTGAACTTCCGGATCCAGTTCGGATCTTCTATTACATAACCGTATTACATCTTCTCTTACACTCATTAATACACGCTATGTGTATTAGGTTGAGATAAAGAAAGAGAAAAACTGATAATAGGAATATATATATATATATATATATTCTCTTTTCTTATCCCGACTGCTCACCAATACACGTGGCATGTATTGATAAGTTAATAGAAGATGTAACACGATTATACAATAGAAGATCCGAACTGCTTCTGGATCTCCTTAATAGTTCTTTTGGTGTTTTAATGTTAATTAAGATGTGAAAACAATTTATTCATATGCTTTTTAAATTGAAATGGCTTTTTATATTAAACAAAATTTGAAGTTTTTCAGAATTGTAAATACTAAACAATTAAAGCTGATAAAATATTTCTGAATAGCAGTTTCTACTAAGACAAATTTCAAAATTTGTTCTTTATTATTATTTTTTTTGTTTATTTTTAATTTTTATTGGGCTGAATGAAATTAAAGGTCAAACCTTGAGGCTTTGGCCACCAAGAAGCGTACAAGCAATTACTGCACCGTAGCATATGCCCAATTGAAGTGGGCCCACAAAGTATCGGCCCCATCCCGGCCCTGTTACATACAGAACCACCCACACATGCACATGATTAGAATTCTGAAATCGAAACCTTATAGCAAGCTCTCGATGCCTTTAAAGACATGATACATATTTATTAAGGTATAATGCACTTTGCACTCTTATGCTATAGCATAGGCAACAGTTGCCTCTTTATGCTTTCAAAAACATCACTTACTCTCTCGATTGCCTTTAAAAATGATATTATTTAAATCTAAGTAAAATACCCCTTAATATAGTATAAATATATGTATCTTATCTTATTATCTTACTATAAAAAAATTTCATTAAAGACGATATTACATTATTTTCTTTGTACATCAGATTTCATGAATGTTAAATAATTTTCTAATATAAAAATATTTATTTTTCAAGTAAAATATATTTATAAATATATGTTACAAGGAAAAATAATTATTAAAAAAATATACCAATTATCTTGGCATAATTTAATATTATTTAGTTGGAATAATTTATTGAAGTATTTTACTTTCAAAATAATAAGATTATTATAATTTATACATGACAATTTGTACATTAAACTATTTGAACAATTAAAATATTTTTATTCTGAAAACAAAATATTTCAATTAAATAGACTTAATTAATTATTTAATTATAAGTTCCAAAAATTTCTGTTTGTATTTTTGAAAAATGGATATTAATATATTAATTTTTTCAACAGCCTTGAAATATATATAATATACAAGAAAAAAGTAATATTTTATATTAAATTTTATAATAAGGTAAATAATATGTTTTTAAAGTATTGATAGTAAATGTTACATATATCATAATATAAGAATGCAAAAGTGTATTTTATCCTTTTTATTAGGTGAAAGGACGACGTCCACGTTGCGGCATTACATATGCGACAAAATAGTAAAAATATTTCATACGTAACTGTCTAAATAATTAAAAATAAAGCGACAAAAGGCCAAAGATAATGCTTTCACATACGTACGTGAGAACAAGCTTTTTATTTTTAATTTTATTTTTTTAATGAGTCCAATCATATTAAACGATAAAAAAAAACATAAAAAACTTTATTTTGTTACAGCGAAGATTTTGACAAATTCAATAGTGATAAGAATTTAATTATCAATAACAACAACTTACAAATTACAACACTAATTTTTATCACGGTTACACCATACTGGAACAAAATAAAAATTAGTATCACATTGATATATTATCAATAATTAAAGGCATTGCCACTTACGTGTATCATTAATGCCAATTTCCAGTATTTCAACGCTCAATTTTATGCTATTAATTTTTTTTTTCTTTTAAAGTGATGTGCTGTTATTTTATCGAATACTAATAATTACTCCACACTAGGGATGCAAACGAATCGAGCTGGCTCCTAAGCCTGACGAGCTTGTTCGACAAAAGTTCGAGCTCGAATTTGAATAATTCGAGCCGAGCTTGAGCCAAGTAATTTTTGTTCGTAGGCTCGCGAGCTTTTATTTTTTTAATATTTATTTTTATTTTTATATAATTATATATGTAATTATAAATAATATATTGATTTTTGAACTCGTGCCTGAGCCCAAGCTCAAGCTCAAGCTCAGCTCAAACATAATAAAACATTTGAAAATATTTAAATTCAAGCTCGAACTTATAATTTACTCACAAATTCGAGCCAAACGAGTCGAGCTCGAGCCTATTTTTTCCTGGCTTGTCAAGGTAGAGCCTGAAAAAAAGGTCAATGCTCGGCTCGGCTCGTTTGCATCCCTACTCCACACAATATAACACACAACCTCAATAATATTGTGGAGGCCATTTAATAAAATTCTTGTCCAACCATTTTATTAACATGTAACACGTTTATATTATACATCTAAAAACATATTGTATTAATAGAACTGAAAAATGAAAATATCTTCATCGACTAACAGTTTGTTTGGATGGGTTTTTTTTTTTCAACGAGAAGCACTTTTTTTTTATTTTTGAAAAAAACAGAACACCTCAATAAAAAAAAAAAATCGTGTTTGTATGGGTTTTTCAATTTTAGAAGCTATCATGAGTAGCTGCAAACAAAACCACGTTTTAAAGCACTTCTAATTAATTATTGTATCCAAATGTAAAATTACTTAACTTAAAAAAAAAAAGCTCCACATGAGAAAAGCACAACTCGATAAACACTTTTTTTTTTTAAGTCCATTGAAACAGATCCTAAATGTATATTATGTGGGTCATTATCCATGAAATTTCTAATAACTCTTTTCATTTCATTGTTGTGTTTTACTACTTGAATTTATGATACATGTCTCTCTTATATTTTATTTTGCTTGGACACAAATTATATCAACTCGTACTATAGCAAAACATAAAAAAATATGAACTAAAAAATTTGTATCATATTATCATTACCTAGAATATCATGGGCCATGTCCCGGAAACGAAGGTGGCGCTTCCCGAGCTGTGCGTAGTGCTCCAAGACTATAGACAAGAGGTTGTAGGAATAGAATGTGACGACGCCGGCGGCGGTGAGGCAAACAACGCCGCCGCTCCATCCCAACAACGTGAAAGCAAACGGCAAGCTTAGTAGCGCCGGCGCTACTATCGCCGTCGTCAAATGATACCCACAGTGCAACCAATTACCTACATACACAAAATCGTAAATTATATATGATTTTCATCTCTGTCTCTTATTCTACGACAAGAAAATATCCTCTTTATTTGCAGACCAATCCACCACACAACATACGATTTTTGGTTTGTCACAAATTTGTTAGTAAATGTTGAATAACTTTATTCCGGTATAAATTTATCACAAATACCTTATATGTGTAATGGGATTTATTCATGATGAATTTTCCATTAACGAATGAAATGCTTTCTAGCAGTTGCAGTGTTCACTTTATTTGTAATGTCAAATTTCATATGAAAATTTATTTGAAATTCACAATTTTTTTTTAAATATATATATATATATACACACACACACACACACACATATATATATATATGCATATGTTGTCCCTAAATTAAGATTTTTTTTTTACCAGTTGACCGCAAAGGAAGATATATGGAAGCTGTTTCATCTGTTATTAAAGGTTATACAAGAGTCCCCGATAAACATGAAAAATACTTCTAGAAGAAAATCTTTTCATCCTTTGAGATCTCGTCCAGAAAATAAATAAAATTAAACTTTTATTTTGAACTGTCCCAGCATATTTTTTTGGAGACAATTATAAATAAATATATATATTGAAGTAGAGATAATTATAAATATTTAGAGATTCTAAAATTATTTTTAATTTAGAGAGCACTTTAGAAAAGAAAAATCTTTGTATTTATTTTTGAAGATTAATTTCTAACTGCCTCTATTAAAAAGATATTCCTACAAGTGAGGAGATTGTTTCTTCCAAAGGGGTTACATAATCATACCCCAAATTTTTTTTTGTGGAAAACAAAAGACAAGAAAAGAAAAAAACATTATAATCACAACTTGCTGACCTCGGGATTTCAGGACAAAGAGGGCGCCGGCGTCAAGATCCTTCGAACCGGCCACACCGTTTTCACCGTCTTTAGAGAATATTCCGGCGGAATCTACACCAACAGTGCCCATCTCTCTCTCTCTCTCTCTAAGTATGTGAATGGCCGGGCTCTACTGCTATAAATATCTTTGTCCTAGCTTGTTACAATCTTGATGTTGAGGGGATATACACACGAAAAGTATGATATATTTTCCATGGTTTATGGGTTCAACAATTTCAATGTGGGATAGAGTATCAGAATGAAGACAATATGGAATTATTGTGGCTTGATTCGGGGGAAGACTTTGTTGGACGTACACGAAATCAAGGTCTACATATATATATATATATATATATATATATATATATATATTTATATATTTGTAAGGACGTAGTGTTCTAAGTGCATATACTCTTAATTTGACTAATTTAAAGTTTGAAAACTATTTTGGAATTCATGTCAAGTGGGGTAGCATAGGCCGGGAAAATTCTTATCTAGTCAAAACGATAGAAAGTGCACCTTATGTAATGTTTTGAAAATCCAACCGGAAGTCGAATTGACAGCTTTATTGGTTATTGATTTGATCGGTTCAATTAGTTTGACCACTAGTTCGATCGGAGGTAACGTCATAATACGTAATAAATATTTTTAATTGATATAATATTATTAATATTACCAAAAAATAAAAAAATATATATAATAAATATAAGGAAAAAATTAATTTATAAAAGTTAGCAACTATCACACACACTTATACATATATATATACACACACACACACCAATTTATATATATATATATATATATATTTTATGAATGTATCTAATTTATATAAACACACTTGACACACACAATCAAGCCAACACCTAAATATACACACACACCTGCACAGCCATACACTCAAGCACGTGTGGCACTACTACACACACATAATATATAAATATTTTAACTTGTATATACCAACTACTTTGTCTCACTCTCACAAGACTCACCACCGGTCCGCCACTGCTACACACACATTATTTAAATATTTTAACTTGTAAATATCAACCACTATGTCTCACACTCTCACCAAACTCACCAACAGTCCACCGCACAACAGAAAAATCAGAAATGGAGAGAAAGAAGGAGTTCAAGCTCCTCCACGGTGGATGGGTGGTGGGCGGCAACCGCAGACAGGCGGCGGGCGACGACGGCAGACGGGCGGTGGCTAAGGAGCGCTAGGTTTTTTTTTCTCCCTTTTCTTCAAAACTTGAGTGCACTGCTAAATTGCTACAAGAGGGAAAAGAAACAGAACCGACTACTGAATGCTTGCTCTTGCTGGGTTTGATTGAGAGGGAGAACGACTTTTTTCTTCTTTAAATCTGAAAATCAGAAACGATTTTTTTTTTAAATTGGCCCGCTGATCCAGTCCGTGCGGTTTTTTTACCGGTTTTGGCCGGTTCTCAGTGGGCCGATTCGATCCCGATTTTGCAAGCCCATTCAGAGCGGATCAGACTCCGATCACCGGTCCAACCGAACGGTCCGGTCCGATTTTAAAAACATTGACTCTATGAAGTAGCTGTTAGGCATACCCGTGTAAAGTAAAATAGATACGGTCTAAATTACATTCAACTATCCTAAAATTTGCTTAAATTGTAAATTAAATTTTTAATTTTTGAAAATTATTTAAATAATTCTAAGATTTGACATAAGTTAATCTTCTGTCTACTATCATTAAAATTTTTAATAAAAATTATTAAATTTAAATATGTTCTTCTTATTTTATTTTTTTGGTAAAAGTTTGATCAAATTTGACTAAAAAGTATTTTATTGCATCATCCATCCAATGTCTGATCTTACCTTTTGACCACCAAATATGAATGTGTATCATAAACTAATGGTATGTTTTTCAATAAACTTTGGTTAAAATTTAATCAAAAAAGGTGAAATATGAAAAATATATTTAATTTAATGGTCTAACAAAAGGTTCATATATGTAAAACATTCACATACTTCAGGGTTATTTAAGTAATTTTTAAAAATCAGGACTTTAATTTGTAATTTTAGCAAATCTCAAAGTAATCCAATGTAATTATCCCAATATGTATAATTTAATTATGTGTTTGAATTTTAATATCTATATGTATGAACTTTTTTAGATGTATATAATTCTCTAGGATTTATTAAATTTATTATAAGCTAAAAATAAAATAATTTCAAATAAGATAAAATGATGTGATCAAAAAATAATTTAAATTAGAGAGTGAGAAAAGATAGAGAGAGAAATAGTTTGACATGAATGAAAAGATAGAGAGCGGTTGAGATTTCTTGAGAAAGTGAGAATTAAAAGAAAGAAAAAAAAAATGTGGAGAGTCCAATGGGAAGGGAAGCCCACATTAGTGCCGTGATGGCGTGAAGTGAGAAAATTTTCCTCCAAAACCTATCCTTGCAATTCCCACCAAAAGTGGGTGATTTTAGTCACAATCAAGGGAAATTTTTGCGGGAAAAATGTATTGTAATATCCTGTTGTTTGGAAAAGAAGCACGTTAAATCCTGAGGTTTTCTAATTGTTAAAATAAATACTATGGTTATAAAAATCAAGTTCACCGCTCCTATGCCATATTTCTCAATATTTAAATTGAAAAGACAAAATTACCCTTGTAGATATACCTAATTTTTTCTTTTTCTACTTTTTCTACTTTTTCTTTTTCTTTTTCTATTTTCTTCATTTTTCTTTTTTTTCTTTTTTCTTTTTTCTTTTTTCTTCCCTCTCTTCTTCCTTCCTCTCTTCCATTCAAGTCAACTCTCTCTTCTCTCACTCCTCTCTCACGCTAACCGCCGCCGCCGCCGCCGCCGCCCACGGCGGCCTCCTCCACCACAACCATTCTCCTCCTTCTCTACCATTTTATAGATCTACTCTCTCTCTCTCTCTCTCTCTCTGTCTAGATCTCTCCTCCCAGCAAACGAAAGGCGGCGGAGGCGAGGCGGAGGGCGGCCGCGGTGGAGATCTCTCACCTCAATCTCTCCTCTCATATCTCTCGATCTCAATCTCTCTCTTTCTGTGATGGTAGCAAAGGCGGCGACGGCAGCAGCGGTGATGGTGGATGGAGGCAACGACCGTGGTAGTATGGTGGTGGCGGATGGTGGTGACGACTGTGGTGGTGTGGTGGTGGTGAATGGGGCGGAGACCCCTCCCCCCCCCCCCCCCACTCTCTCTCTCAATCTCTCGATCTCTATGCGTCAAACACGCGGCGGTGACAGAGGGCGGTGGTAGCGGGGTGGTGGTGGTGGTGTTTTTTTTTTGGGGATGAGGACTTTTTTTTTTGGATAAGAAAATGTAATTATTTTCTAAAAAGAAAAAAGAAAAAAGAAAATTGATTTTGTAATAATTTGAAACCCTAAGGGTTAAAATATCATTTTACACCTAAAAAATAAAGCAAAATTCACACTAAGCGCGCGTGTACAACACTCTATGTCATGAAGGTCTATCAAACTTGATTTTTATAACCATAGGGTTTATTTTGACAAATAAAAAACCTCAGGGTTTCGCGTGCTTCTTTCCCAAACCAAAGTGTAGTACAATACATTTTTCCCAATTTTTGCCCGTAGGGATTAACTACGTGACTAGTACTATACACTATCAATTAGTTAGTGTACAATTTAAGAAGAATATTCAATCACATAATAAGTATTAATACCTAATATGTAATTGATTAAATTTAATCAAATCGAATCATTTCAAAGTTAGCAGCTTTTGTGTTAAGCCACGAGAAAAAGGACGAAAATCGAAAATGAGTCAATTTAGAGGAGGAATTTTGTAAATTTGTTGAAAGATAAATTAAAAATAGAAATCAAAGATTAAACACATGACAAGAAATCGTTTGTCAATCACATGTTAGTAAACAAGCTATAAGTCTTGGCATCCAACACTATCTGCCGGACCGATGCAACCGCTGTTGAGAAATGAAAGGTTAAGCTTGATTTTGAAAAGTCAAAAAGTCATTCAAGATGGTGCAAAATGGTCAGAAGTTACTAAATTTATTCCATATAATTAAGTTTGTAACTTATAAAATTGGTATTCTAATAGTCATGCCATTTAGTAGGATACTAGTATAAATAGTGGTTATGTATTAGGCATTTTGTGTGTGAAGGTGTGAGTGAGTGAAAGAATTAGAAGAGAAAAGGAGTTGTAAAAGTATTTTTAAGTAAAGTTTGAGTGAAATAAAAGTGTCGATTAAGTAGAGAAAAATTGTGTGTTCTCCTCTCCACTTCCTCATAAATTTAAATACTCTTTTACACCATCCTACCACGTTTCCACAACAAAGTAGTATCAGAGCCAGGCCAAACAAGAGGTCCTAAGTTCAAATCTCACCACCTCCCATTTATCAAAAAAAATCTTCATATGAAAGGCTTGACACAAACAAAAAAGAAGTATTTCTGCACACGTGGGGGTGTGTTGAAAAGTGAAAATAAATATATAATGACTCTCCCGCTCTACAAACTTACGCTTTTAGATAAAATGGTCAATCATGAACATGGTATCAGAGCCACGTTGAGATGGCAACCACAAGAGTTTTTCCATTCCCAAAGCTCAAAAAAGAAAATTATGAAAAATGGAGTATCCAAATGAAGGCATTCCTTGGAGGCCAAGGTGTTTGGGATGCCGTTGAAGAGGAATACGAAGAGCCTACAGATTTAGTAACTACAAGTAAAGAAGAAAAGAAAAATGCGAAGCGGGCCAATGTAAGAGATCAAAAACCTCTCCCGTTCATCTAACTTGCGATGGATGACAATATTTTTGAGAAAATTACACAAGCCAATACTGCAAAAAAAGCTTGATACACTCTAGCCAATACCTTCAAAGGTATTGACAAGGTGAAGAAAGTAAGGTTGCAAGCCTCACGAGGTGAATTTGAATCATTGCAAATGAAGGAAAATGATTTAGTTTTTGACTATATCTCAAGAGTACTTTTGGTTGTAAATCAACTTGAAAGCAAAGGTGAAAAGAAGGAAGATGTCCAAGTTGTTGAGAAGATACTTCGGTCTCTGAATCCGAAGTTTGATCATATCGTTGTTGCCATAGAAGAGTCTAACGATGTGAAAGAAATGAAAGTTGATGAGTCAGTAGGAAAATTACAAATCTACGAAGAGAAAATGAAAAAGAGAGCTAAAGAGCCAATTGAACGAGCTTTCCAAACCAAAATGAACCTCCACAAAAAGAAAGACAACATTGATAGAAGCAATCGACGACATGGCCGCTAACCTTACTACGGTCATAGACGAGGCACCCATAGTACCAATCAGAATGAAGAGAAATAAGATGAATCTACTCCGATACGAGCTGGATTTCGAGGCAGAGGATTTCAAACGAGGAGACATTGAATGCTACAACTTCCAACAACATGGACGCTATGCCTATGAGTGTCGAAGTGAATCCAGTGAGGAGAAGGAGAAGACTCAACTTGTTGAGGAAAAAAAAGTTGATGGTGATACCGCACTCTTGTTGGCACACAACCAACAAGGTAAAGACAAACGTCTTGAGTGTAGGCCAACTTTTGGAGAAAGGCTACGATATACACATGAAAGACATGACTCTTTACCTACGAAATGACAAAGGAGTATTGTTAGCTCATGTGCCCATGACAAGCAACATGATATTCTTGTTGAACATCAAGAACAATGTGGTGAAGTACTTGAAGGCGTGTTTAGAAGATAAATTGTGGTTATAGCATTTAAGGTTAGGACATCTCAATTTTGAAGGCCTTAAGTTGATGTCGAAAATGAGAATGGTGAAGTGACTTTTTTCCATGTACCACCCCGATTAGTTGTGCGAGGGTTGTCTTGTCCGAAAGCAACACCATTATAATTTTTCTAAGGAGTCGCAAACAAGAACAAGAAAACCATTGGAGTTAGTCCACACCGATATATATGGTCCTATCACTCCGACATCACTTGGTAAGAACAAATATTTTATCTTGTTCATTGATGATTATAGTAGGAAGACATGGGTGTATTTTCTCCAGGAGAAATTAGAAGCATTCTCGGCCTTTAAAAGATTCAAGGCGGTCGTGGAAAAGCAAAGTGTCTACCAAATCAAGTCACTTCGATCAGATCGAGGTCGAGAGTTCACTTTGCGGGAGTTCAAGGCATATTATGATGAACAGGGTATTCACGCCCCATGATGAATCCATACTCTCCATTGCAGAATAGAGTAGCAAAGAGAAAAAACAATCCGTTTTGAACATGGTCCGATGCATGTTGAAGAGCAAGAATTTGCCTAAAGAGTTGTGGGCAGAAGCTTTAGGGTGTGATGTATACCTGTCAAATAGGAGTCCGACGAGGAGCTTGTGGAATCAAACACCACAAGAGGCGTGGAATGGATACAATCTAAGTATATCCCATTTGAAGATTTTTGGAAGCATTTCCCACATGCATGTTCCAAATCAACAAATGAGTAAGTCAGCTGACAAGAGTGAGATGTATATTTTTTTTGGGTATGATCAAAATTCTAAAGGTTACAAGTTATATGATCCAACTAAGGTAAAAGTGAGCCGTGATATTCACTTCGACGAGAAGAGCTCCCAAGATTGGAGCTCGCAGCAGAAAGAACAATATAGTTTTTACTCATTCGAAGTGGAACCGAATCAGAATGAAAAGGAAGACGAAATGGAGGAGTCAGTCACTCCGACTAGACAATCAACATCCAATTCCACTTTGATAGATACAGAATCTAGCATTCAACCTAGAAGGAAGAGATCGCATGTTGAAATGTATGATGAATTGGATCAAAGCAATACATTATTTTGTCTCTTTGCAGATACGGAGCCAATTGATTTCGTAGAAGCAGCAGTTATTTTATTAATTACTAATAATTACCTTTTTGAATGGACACAATTATTTTAATAATAAAGTGGATGTCCCATGATAAAAAGAAAAGTAAATAAAAATAAGCTTAACCCTCATTTGGTTTTTGAATTTTGGTAAGAAAAATATAAAGATTTTTTTTTTTGTTTCAAATGATAGTACTATTAGCTTTCATTTTTTATCCTTTTCATTATTCTTTTACATTTACTCACCAAAATACTTATTCCAAATATAGCATAAGGATTCGAATCAAATGGATGTAGTTTATTTGCCTACTAAAAGCTAGTTTGTATTTTACTAAATATGTGCTTATTTGTCTGCCGAATGCTAGTTTATTTGTCTACCAAATTGTTTCAAATTTTTTTAGTAATTCCTTTTCTCTTCATTATTATTGTGTTTTTATTACTTGAATTTATGATATACATCTATCTCATATATCTTACATTTTATTTTGTACTTACATAGCAAAAATATAAAAAAATATGAACTAAAAATTTGATCATGTTGTAATCAATAGTCAATGCCGAGAATATCATGGGCCATGTCTCGAAAACGAAGGCGGCGCTTTCAAAGTTGTGCGTAGTATTCCAAAACTAGAGATAAGAGGTTGTAGGAATGGCAGGTAATGACGCCGCCGCTCCATCCCAACAACGTGAAAGCGAACGGCAAGCTTAGGAGCACCGGCAATACTATCGCATTCGTCAAATGATATCCACAGTGGAACCAATTACCTATACACGCAAAATCATTACTTATATTTTTTATACCAAAATTATACCCTATCTTGCCTTCCCTCGTAAACTATCCAATGTAATAATTAGAGTTTAAAAAAAAAAATTCTCGAACGGTGTTTTTGATAATAATTTTTTTTTTAAAATCAAACAGTTTTGCGTTTGAATACAGTAATTAAAATTATTTTTGATGTGAATTAGGAATTTGTGTTTAGAGAGAAAAAAAAAAGAGTAGAAACGAGCTTGGGCAGAGAAAGAAGCTGTAAAATTAAGCAACAAATACAATTGCTAATGTTCACCTAACAAGCTATTTATAGCCTACCGATCTAACAAACTAGCTAAGAAAAGAAAGAATACAAGCAGGTCTATACTATCATCCTGTACAAGCAAAATAAATATCTGACTTGTGACGTAAGTTCTCACACCCCCTCCCCCCTCAAGTTGGAGCGTGGGGGAACACTAAGCCAAACTTGATAAGAAACTTGTGAAAATCTGAACCACCAAGGGCTTTAGTGAAGATGTCTATAAGCTGAAACTGGGAGGCAACATGCAACGGCTGGATAAACTCACGTTTGAATTGATCCCGGACAATACAGCATTCGATCTCGAAATGTTTGGTGCGCTCATGGAAGATCGGGTTCTCAGTGATATGGAGAGCTGCGCTGTTATCACAGAATAAAGGAATGGGACTGGAAATAATAATGTTGAAATCATGAAGGATATAGGATATCCACTGAAGTTCACACACGGTAGTGGCCAAGCTACGGTATTCGGCCTCACAAGAGGACTTGGAAACAGTTGTTTGTTTCTTGGTTTTCCAGGAGATCAAAGCATTTCCTAAGAAAACACAATAGCCAGTGATGGATCGTCGGGTCAGGGGGCAGGTGGCCCAATCGGCATCGCTGTAAGCTGTTAGTTTCAAAGAGTTCTGGGCAAGGAAAAAGAGGCTAGTAGAAAGGATGCCTTTGAGGTACCGCAGAAGGTGGATAGTTGCATCCCAATGAGCGTGAGTAGGATGCCCAACAAACTGGCTCAGCTGCTGGACAGCAAAGCTGATATCAAGACTGAGACAAATTGAGGTAGAGCAATCTTCCAATGATGCGCCTGTATTGCTCTGCATCTGTGTACGTGGGACTATCATCAGCTCCAAACTTATGGCCCTTAGGAAGAGGGGTAGCTGCTGGTTTAGAATTGCTAAGACCAGTATCCTGAAGAATATCCAGAATGTATTTCTCTGTGTAATCAAAGTGCCATTAGTAGACCGAGCTATTTCAAGGCCTAAAAAATATTTAGCAAAGCCAAGATCTTTAATGGTAAATTTATCATTCAAAAACTGCTTAACCAAGTCAATCTCCCTAATATCAGAACCTGTAAGGAGCACATCATCAAAATATACTAATAAAGCCATATAAGAAGAAGCAGTTTGCTTAAAAAATAGGCAATGATCATGAGCACACTGTTGAAATCCATAAGCTAGGAGTTGACTAGTGAACTCATGATTCCATTGTCTTGAGGCTTGCTTGAGTCCATAGAGGGACTTCTTGAGCCTGCAAACCTATCCTGGAGAAGCTTTATTATAACCCTCAGGAGGAATAAGATACACTTCTTCATCTAAAAAGCCATGAAGGAAAGCATTATTAATGTCTAATTGATAGATGGGCCAAGAGTAAGTTGTAGCAATAGCTAGAAAAATTCTCACATTGACCAGTTTAGCCATTGGTGAGAAGCTGTCAAAGTAATCTATGCCATAGACTTGACTGAAACCTTTGGCCACTAGTCTGGCCTTATATCTCTCAACATTTCCATCAACCTTTCTTTTAATTTTATACACCCACTTGGAACCAATAACCTGCTTACCTTCAGGCAAAGTGGTGAGTTCCCAAGTGTTATTAGATTCCAAAGCTGATAATTCTTGATTCATGGCATCGATCCATTCTTTGTGTTATACAACATGCTTAAATGAAACTGGTTCATGCACTAAGGAGACAATATTCATGAAGGCAGAATAAGATGGGGCAAAGAGAAAGGAATCAGAGGAGATTAGTGCAGGTGTATTAGATGTGACAGGGGTACTATCTGTAATATTACAAACATAATCTTGAAGCCAGCTAGGAGGTTGTCTAGTTCTAGTACTCTGGTGTAGTGGCAACTAATCAGTAAAAAGCAATGAGGGAGGCTCTGTGATGACAGGAGTAGATTCACAAAGTGTGTTATCTAGGACAGGTGAGGGAATGGAGGGAATGTTAACATCAAGAGTACCATTGGCGGTGGAATAAGGAAAAACAGACTCATAAAAGCACACATCTCTAGAAGTGAACGCAGAATGAGTATTAAGATTATAGAGTTTATAAGCTTTTTGTCCCAAGCTAAAACCTAGCATGATACACTTGTGAGCTCGGGTTTCAAACTTAGATTTATGGGGATTAGTGTTAGTAGCAAAACACAAGCATCCAAAGACTCTAAGATGCTTATAATCAGGGGGAGTATGGAAGAGAAAGTCATGAGGAGTTTTCCAATCTAGAATAGAACTAGGGATTCTGTTGACTAAGTATGTAGCAGTGAGGATGGAGTCACCCCAAAACTTGGGAGGAAGTTTGGCTTGAAGCATAAGAGCCCTAGCAATTTGGAGTAGTTGTTTGTGCTTTCTCTCAACCACTCCATTTTGCTGAGGAGTATATGAGCAGGTGGTTTGATGGATGATCCCATGCTCAGTAAAAAGCCTTGTACAATCTTGGTTAAGGAATTCAGTGCCATTGTCTGACCTTATGCACTTGATTTGGCACTGAAATTGAGTAGGTACCATTAATATGAATTGGTGAAGAATAGAATGAGTAAGGTGTTTGTGAGGCAGCAAATAGGTCCAAGTAGCCTTACTATAGTCATCTACTATGGTTAGAAAATAGTGAGCACCTGAGAGGGAAGGCTTGTAGGGCCCCCACAAATCCATGTGAACAAGTTCAAAACAAGTAGTGGTACTTTTGCTACTTCTGGGAAAAGGCAACCTGTGTTGCTTAGAAAAATGACAGATATCACATGCCTGCATTTGATCACATTTAGGAGCAGAGATAAAGGATAGATGCTTCATAGCAAAACGGGAAATATGACCAATTCGTTGATGCCAAGTTTGTAAGCTAACAATTTTAGACTTTGTCCCTGCAGTGGCATCATCCACTGAAATAGATGGTGTATTACAGGGAGTGTTTTGTACTACATGTGTGCAATCAATGTAATGAGGTTCAAGACTGGTATAGGAACATGAATTAGATGCTAGACTAGGAGACTTGTATAGGAAAGAATGATTGTCTAATATATACAAGGCTCCTACAGCTTGACCAATAGCCACCAATCTTTTAGTAATCTGGTCCTGCAATACACAGTGAGATGGAAAGAATATAAATGTGAGATTAGAAGATTTACACAACTTATTCACTGACAAAAAATTGTACTTAAATGAAGGAATATAGAGAACATCATGCAATATTATATCATGCGAAAGATATGATTGTCCAGTGTGTGTGACAGATTTGACATGGCATCTGGTAGGTGGACTGTAATTTGTTTGTCAGGAGTTTTATGATGAGTTAACAAGTCAAATTGAGAGCAAATGTGGTTGGATGCTCCTGTATCAATGATCCACTTACCTGATGGCACATAATCCATGGAAGTAAAAGCATAATCTAAAATGTTACCTGCAAACTCCACTGCAAAATTCACATTTTCCTTTGCAGGATTCATCTTACCCTTAATGAGCTTTGCCACTTCTTGTTTCACAATATTTGAGATGGCATCACTCCAATCAATGTCACTACCAACTGAAAGAGGCTCCAAAGGTGTGTTTTGCATATCTGGCACAGCAGCTACAAACTTCTTCTGTTGTGTCTTACCTGATCCTTTCCAAGTATCTCCAGTTGAACTCTGCTGCTCCTTAAACTCCTTATACCAGTCAGGATACCCATACAACTTAAAACAAGTTTCTTGTGTATGTCCAGGGGCATTGCAATGTGCACAGTACCTATCCTCCTTTGTCTTAAAAGTTCCTCTGAAGTTAGATTTATTTTGAGTTTGTTTTCCATAACCTCCTTTAACTAACAGTGCTATGTTGTCTATTCCTTCAGTAAATGAGATGTAGGCATCTCTTTGAGCTTCAACTCTTTGTAATATTGAGTATGCTTTGTTAACTCCAGGCAATGGCTCCATGACCAATATTTGGTTCCTCACAACTTCATAACTATCATTTAATCCTATTAAAAACTGGATCAACATGTCTGAGGAATATGTATCTTCAGCCGATTGTGCAGCTCCACAAGTACAATCACAACTACATCTTGGAACAACATGCAAACAAGTTAACTCATCCCATAGTGCCTTCAATTTGTTGAAGTATGCAGCTAGGCTTCGTGTACCGTGTGAGATGGAACTAATTTCTCTTTTAATTTGATAGAGCAGAGGTCTATTGCACTGACCGTACCTCTGCTCCAAATCATTCCACAATTCCCTAGCACTATCAGCGTACATAAAACCTTGTACCAAATCCTTGGATATAGAATTGAGAATCCAAGAAATTACCATACTGTTAACTCTACGCCATTGTTTGTAATTCGAATCAGTAGTCAAAGGTTTAGGAATAGATCCATCAATGAACCCTAGCTTCATCTTAGCTTCAAGTGCAATCTTAACAGATCGGCTCCAGGTCATGAAATTCTTACCATTCATCGGTATTGAGACCAAAATCATCCCAGGATGGTTTGAATTGTGCACGATCAGACTCTCATCTTGATTATCCGCCATTGAAGATCACAGCAACAGCTTAGACAAGTAAAAGTAGCAAAAAAGGAACAGCTAGATGAGCTGAGCAAAAACTGAATTAATGGTGCAGGGATTGACCTGCTCTGATACCATGATGTGAATTAAGAATTTGTGTTTAGAGAGAAAAAAGAGTAGAAAAGAGCTTGGGCAGAGAAAGAAGTTGTAAAATTAAGCAACAAATACAATTGCTAATGTTCACCTAACAAGCTATTTATAGTCTACCGACCTAACAAACTAGCTAAGAAAAGAAAGAATACAAGCAGGTCCATACTATCATCCTATACAAGCAAAATAAATATCTGACTTGTGACATAAGTTCACACAGTTTTAAAATATATTTTTATTTGAAATTACTTTGAAATAGCTTATAAGGACCCATTTGGATGAGATTTAAAAAAAAATGCTTCTCTAACGATTTTTTTACAGTAGAGGTTTATTTTTTAGGTCAAGTAATCTTGTGTTTGGATATCATACTAAAAAATGCTTTGAAACGCAATTTCACAAGGAATCTGTTTCAAATTCACAATTTTGTTGCTTTCAAGTTTATATATATATATGTATGTTGTCCCTAAATTAAGAATTTTGACTCGTTCATTGCACCCGAAGATAAAGCTGTTTCAATATTTCTCATCAAAACTTCTGTCCAATAAGTATAAAAATACTTTAAAAAAAATCCCCATAGCTCCTGTCCAGAAAAGAACTAAGAACTTTTCTTTTATGCTGTCCCAACGTAATTTTTGGAGACTACTATAAGTATTTGATACTTTTACTTTTTTTTGTATATTAACTTATAATTGCCTTAAAATTTTCTTTTTGGTAATAACATAATTGCCTTAATTATATGCTCCAGAATTTATCCTATTTGCGTCATGATTATATACTAAATTAAGTACTTCCTAAGAAAAAAGAAAAGAAAAGAAAATGATTAATCATGTGCACTTGCTGATCTCGGGATTTCAGGACAAAGAGTGTACTGGCATCAAGATCCTTTGAACTATCCACACCGTTTTCACCATCTTCTGAGAATATTCCGGCGGAATCTGCTGCAACAGTGCCCGTCTCTCTCTCTCTCTCTCTCTCACCAAAAGTGTGTGGACTTTGGGGAGACTATTGCTATACATACCTTTATGTTGAAGGGATATACATTTCTGTATATATTTATGGTTCGTGACCACATATTATTATAATAAAAAAGTATGAAGTTAAAAAGGTCAGGCGAAAACACTGATTTTCCATTGTTTATAGATTCAATAATTTCATGATCATCGACGCCGTAGGAGGATGGAGACATTATAATATTAATATTACGGCAGGATTAGGAGGAATTAGACTTTCTTGGAGATGAAAACGAATCCTTTATATAAGCACCATATATGTTCGTTTGACTATTTGAAGTTTGAAAACTGTTTTGGAATTTATTTCAAGCGGTTGGTTATGATAGGACGCAATTTCTTAGTTTCATACTGAGTCCAAAGTCCAAAACTCTGGTCGAATTCGATAAATTATATGATGGATGTATTGTACTTATCAAGTGATTTATCATTTTTCTCAAATTATACACTAATGACACAACAAGTACGAAGCATACACTCGTAATGTAATAAACACTGAATCGGCGGAGTTGGGTTTGGGTTAAAAGTTCCCGATTCCTTGTTAAACTTAATTAACTATGTAGTAAGTTTATATTATATACACGTTAAATTGAGAAAATATTCAGAGTCCAAGTTTCATTTTTAGCAATTTTTATGGTAGAGAATAAGAGAGATCCAATCACTAATTTTAGTTTAGGAAGCACTCCGTATACGACTTTAGATGAGTGGGTTGGCTAAACCCCGAAATGTATTCGAAATGAGTTGCACAGCAAGTTACATGCATAGTTGATATATATAATTTTTGTGAGGGTTCTCCTGCAATTTTACTGATCCAAAAAAAAAATTATATAGAAATATTAATAAGAATAATTTTCTTAAAATAATTTTCTTGATTGATTGGATATCAATTAATAAGATTAAAATAAGTCTTTTTTTTTTCCAAAATATTACTCTAATAAGACTAATTTTCAAATTATTACCTATATTATTACATACTCCTACTAGAGTTTCTTTCCCCAATATATTACTATAGTAAAACATAATCACCAAACTATTACTTTCTGAAAAAAGCTCCATAGTATAACTTCTATTGTCATATGAATAAAACTATATGACCAACTATCAGTTAGTCTAGTGGGATGAGGCGCTAGATCTATGAACATTCAGAATTTGAATCTTGATGTTGTGAATGATGCAATTGCATTGGGAGGGTCGCCTCCATAATGGACCTCTGTATTATTCGGTCCGAATTAGTCGGCTAATGAATTGAAATCAAGTGGCTAATACCAATATAAATATGCCCCCTTAAACTACACCGTTTGAATAAAATTCCCTTCTAAACATATTTTTGTACTATTTACCTGAAACTATTTTATGCAACACTTGTTCCCTTCTATATCTAACGAATTGTCATTATTGTGCTTCACAATTTTTTATTTCATTCTATTTTATTTTTTTATTTTCTCACTTTTTTTTCACCATTTTTCAGCCTCTATTTCTTTATCGTTTCTTCTAATTTTTCTTCTTCTTTTTAATTTAAAATGCTATCAGTAATTTTTGTTTAATGTTAGTAGATAATATTACTAATTTGAGTTAAATATAAAACACTTGATTTGGGCATGTACTTGTCCAGGGTAATTTCGTCCACCCATCGTACAAAATTAGTTTTTGGTTCAACTGCAATACACTGTTCACGTTCAGGTCAGTTCACCATTCAAAACATTCACACCTTCCCCATTCTGATCTCCTCCAATAGGCTGCTCATCCTGACCCATATATGTAGTATAAATTAGTGGTGGCAGAATGGGTTAGGAACTTCGAGTCCAATCCAACCCACATAATTTTGGGTTGAGTCTCGTTTGGTTGATGTTGATAATGAATGGTAGATGAATTGATGATGGCTTAATTACAGGTTGATCACGGATTGTAAATGGTTTATCCACAAACAAAGAAAAATATATATTTTTATTTAATTTCAACTTATTTTAATATTTTAAAATCATTTAAATAGTATATGAACTAATAATTTAGATTTTTCTTTTCTTTTTTTGTTTTGATTAAACATACAATAATCATGCATTAAGCCATTTAAGAACCATATCAAACTCATTTACAACTCACTTCCAACCCATTTCTAACCCATCTACAACCCAATTCATTTTCAATCCAATCCACTATGATCCAAATCCAACCTGTCCAATTACCACTCCTAGCATAAACCCTCCCCAATATGAGGTAAACTATCACTAACATCTATCTCAACATCTTTATGCAGCTTACTAGATATATCTTCAACAATAACTCCAACTAACCTCTCATCATCAATAAAGTAAACCGAGTCCATAGCATCCACATCATTTTGCATTACATATAGAAAAAGGGCAAAAACTATACGAGGTAATATGCTGTGAAACCCTCGAGAAACTTTATAGAATGGTAGGAGATTTTTCTTTTTTTTATCATCTAACTAGCCAAAAATTAATTTTGTATAATGAGTGCATGAAATTACGCTCGACTGTTGCACACTCAAATCACATGCTTGGATGAAAAGCGGAATACCATTATATTCAATTGGGATTCAAAGTTGGGAGTGAAGACGAGTATTTTAAGAATGATAAATAGTTGTAATGAGAAAAAACGACGATTGGGGGCAAAATGCAAACACCCTCGAGCGATGGGACACTCTCCGCATTAACCCATTTAATTTTAGAAAGAACAAAAAAAAAAAGAAATAGAAAATGAACAAGAGCACTCAAATCATATGTACTGGCAGTTGTTTGAGGGAGAAATTGAATTTTGAATCGCCCATTTTATACAATCGAGTGAAATGACAAAATAATCCCTAAAACTCCTCATAACCGTTCCACACTTCCAGGTTCCACTAAACCACTAAACCCCCACACACTATAAAAACACACACAAAAGCACACTGCATCAGCACACGAACTGCAAAGAACACACCTTCTCCTTCCTCACTTCATCAACCGCTGGCGTTTTGCATAACAGAAATGGGGAATACCCATGATTCCATAAGCCGATGGAGGATCAAATTGGGCACGAAAAAACTGAAAAACAACAGGGATCCACCTTCTAAGGTCTCCAATTGCGTCGCTTCCATTATCGCCGCCAATAAGCGCCGCCAGTCCAGGAAGCGCCGCCTCTGTCAGGTCGCTCATTGCCTTGCACATTTTTTTTTTCAAGAAAAACAAACTATTGGAATATTAGTGAGCTTTTATTGTGATTCTGTGTGGCTTTTGATCAAAAAATCAAAGATTTAAGTGATATATTTTGCAAATTTTTCAGTCCACTATAGTGGGATATTCTTGATTCTTATTAGCAAAATGTTTCTTTTTAAATGCACCTAGTAGAAATGGCATTGATTTTTTACTTTGCTTTTCTTTTTTTTCCCCCCCACATACATCTGCTTTAAAAATCAGTAATCAGTGCATGATTTCCCCTATTTTTGAATCATTGAATCGATAATATATTTTTACCCTTTTTGTTATAGTTAACTTTATGATTGTTATCATGTATCACTAGAATCAGCTTAATTTAATATCAGTATAATATGCAGGGTATGTGCTTTAGCCAACTAAATCCTAAGGACCCCTTCAATGACAGAAAAGGGAAAACCATATCCTCCAAAAAATGGGAAAGAAGCTCTAAATAAATTAAAAATCATCTAGAAAAGAAAGTTGTTCTGAGGACTGAAAATGTGGAGAATGAAAAGTCGGATTTCGTTAAATTTATTAGTTTTATGGGGCTGGAGATTGCAATCAATGTTGGTAAAGCAACCCGTCGGATCATCAAAAGAGATAGCTCCAACCATTCTTGGGAAGATTGTTGTTCTGAAACTAATCCGGGTTGCCCGTCAAAGTTCTTGATTATGTGTTTGAACTTAGTTCAGAATGCTCTGCAGCAAAATGGAACTTTTGATATTGAATGTGACAGAACTCTCTTAGCAAATGCATGGGGGTTTGAGTTTTGGAATTGTTATACCAAAGGAAAAGATGCATTGGAGATCAACAGTCACGATGAATCAACATTCGAGCAAATTGCTTGGCTGACATCAACTGCTGCTGATGCAATCTCAATGAAGGAGGAAGAGGGAATGTCGTTTAATGGCCCATTTCTCTTATATCTTGTGCCCTCTCAAGACAAAGCTCACAAGGTTCAAATATTTAGAAAGTCGAATTTCATTTATATATTTATCAAAATTATAAATATCCCCCTCATAAATGACAAGTTTTCATTTCAAATTTTAAAAAGATTTTCCTTCTTCCTCAACCCCAATTGAATTAGTGGCTTTGTCCCTGGATATGCCTATTGGTCGTCATTACTCTTGACATTTTCGTTGCCAGTTATTATCACTTTTAATAGGAATTTTTTTTTTCTTTTGTGGTCTTTTTAGTTTAACATGTCCATATTCTTTACTTGGATGGTGAAAAAAAAGCCTCTGTCACCTTTTTTGTTTTTTTGAGATAATTAAGCCTCTGTCGCGTTTTCAAATATGTCTTTCATTGTTCAAATGATTATAAAGTTTCTCTCTACAAACTTTTGCAACACAATCACATTCCTTATGTTTGTTTGTTACTTATTGTATTAGGTTCATTTAACTCATCTAAATTTTCTTCTGCTCTATAGTGCATATTTTTCCTGGAAAGCCTCTCTTCAATTTTGCGTATTTTAACCTTGGACTATGTTCTTGTAGAAAATTCATTTTTGTTTGTCCGATTCAATGACTTGCTTTGTAAGGTTCATTTGAGCGTTGTGAGTTATCTTTTTGAAAATATAATTAGGTCTGCCAAGTCTGCAAGCCTTTGAGTGCAGTTGGAATACATACAATGAGTTTGCATTCAGATGCTGACGAATTCACGGGCTAGCACCCCAGCCATGTTTCCTATGATTTTAGAGTTCTAACTTGAAACTTATTTGAATATCAAAGTCACATGTAATATATGTTGTTGCTTTATTGACAATGTTTAATTTGTTAAAAACTAGTATTTGCCATTCGGGTTGGATTATATATGATGTTTTCTTTGTGTTTATCTGATCTAGATAAATTTGGCAGTTTGAAGAGTTGTGAACCAGAGTTTCTTGTCTCCACCCCTGAAAGGCTTTTGCACCTTCTGTCATTGAAGGTTGTCGATATTTCTGAGGTTTACTTACTGGTAACTCTAAATATCTTCTTTTTTTTTCCCTCTCTAATACTTATTTTTTTAAATTAAATTTTCAAGTGGATTTTTTTTCTTTTACATTTTTTCTTCCATTACGAAAATTTCAATAAATACACAATATGCATATGTACTAATTGTGCGACGCATCACTAGTTTACTTTTCCACTACGGTTGTTTGATACATATATATATATATATATATATATATTCTTTTTCCGTCATCATAGAGTTATATTGTGTATGCACATGAATATTAAAGTAATTCTAGTTATGTTCTTAGTGATATTTAATTTGTAACTTTATATGTGCTATAGTTTTTTGACATTTTATATATTGTCTATAAAACCACTGTTACAGGTTATTGATGGACTAGAGTCCCCATTAAGAGGAGCTTACTTTGATGCAATCAAATCCATACGTCAGTTCATCTCTGGAACTCCTCAAACAGTTGTTTTCTGCAGTACTTCATCCATTTCTTTATCTGTGCAAAAGCTGCCAGGAGGATGATTTGTATGCATCTCTACTCTTATATAATTTAAAAGGGATCATTCGTATCCATACTACTTTGATCTATCGTTTTTCTTTTTAAAAAAATGTTACAAAATTTAATTTAGTTTCACCACTAATTTATGTGCTACGTATGACTTAACTGTATTATCTTCAGCTTTGTGCCACTTCTATAAAATATGCAATGAGAAAAGTTCATAATTGACATGTGTCATCCTTTAGTTTATTAAATTGTTGTTTATTCTTTTATTTGTTTTAAAGATATTTCATAGATACATCCATGTAAAAGTTATATTTTGTTGCATGGATCTTCCTTTTGTTTGTGATTTTAGAGTCTTTGTAACTTGTATGGTCCTCATATCAATGAACTCAAATGTGAGTTGAAATTGCTTTTAAAATTTTGGTTATTCATGGCATTTTTAAACTCACTTCCATTAGTTAAAACTTAAAACTCTTATCGTACCCATATAGTATTTTTATGTACCAATAATTGAAAAATACTCTTGTTTTCCTTACACATTTTGAACTTGACGTATAATATTCGTAATTTTGACATAAACATTTAGTACATATATTATATATGCTACATGTATATATTTGTCGAATAATACTTTATTTTATTTATCATCCTTTAATTTAAATCTAAAATGTATCAAAATTATTTACGGGTACAATATTAACAAATTAAATATAGGCACCAATTGAATATCATATAAACTAAAAAATTGTAATACTTCATAAGAATATTAATTATTATTTGAATAATTATATTTAAGTTATATATATATATATATATCATGATTAGAGATAATTCAATGATACACTTAAATAGATACTGCATAATTTGAACTTTAAAGTAAATACAATTATAATTTATATATGATGATCATGTGAATTACAACATTCAACCCTTGAGAATGTAAGTTTTGTAAAATAAATACCTAGTCTAAAGTTTTTCTGTTTTTGTCTAATATATTGTACTTCCTTAGTTCTTTCCACCAAAAAAAAAAAATGTACTTTTTTTTTATTTCACAGGCAAGCTCAAGCTGTGTCTTTGCAACAAATAATCCTTGTACTTTTATTTTAAATAGCATTAAAATAATTTGTATAATCGTATCAACAGCTAACCTTATAACGAAACATAAATTATTGATAAATCAAAAGAGTTTACATGTGTTGCAATATTTTGACCGACTAATATATCAAGAATGTAATAAGATTACAAAAGTTAGTAATTCAAACTAGGATTTATTCTGATCCGCTTCTCTTTATTTTTTTTGATTGCTCCAGTAATTTGATACGAAATTTGTTGAATATCTTATGAATGTATTCTCAATAAATAAGTGTATTGAAAAATGTCATCATATTATAGATTGTCTGAATAAAATAATCAGATGCACAATAATTTGACCCACCATAAAAAAAATACATGAATTTCTCATTTTCAACATGTAAATCAAGTTGAGGGATTCAAAGATTTTATCAGCCTTGAATGTGTTTAATTGACCATGAGAGAACGCCCTTAATGCAAAAATTTCCTACCTTTCTAGCCGTGCACATTTCATTTGTGTATATAAGGGGTACTTCTCTGTTCATTTTGTTTATTACTTCTGCTACCTCTCTCTTCCCCCCTGACCCTCTGTGTGTGTGTGTGTGTGTGTGTGTGTGTGTGTGTATGTATACACTAACGTTCTATGTTGTAACGAAGGCAGATTTACTTTCTGGTATTGACCCGCTGTAAAGCATCACTCACGTTACATACAACATACATACGTGGAGATTGGTCAGTTTAGATGCTTTTCTCTGTTTTTTAAATAAAATTTATCATGCCATAAACTTTCTATTTTTTTCATTTAACTGAACTAACATGCTTCTTTTTTTTTTCATTTTTCTTTTTTTGGGTGTAAAGAACCTCTTATCAATCAATGATTGCATTTGTTCACATGAGGGCATCTCCATTCAAGATTTGTGGGTTTTATTCACCTGCATACATTCAAATTTTGGAATTAAAATGTTTCTATATGTATTCTGATTTAGCTGTTGCCATTGTTTTTTGATTTTTTTCAGTTCCTATTTAGTTGCTTTTGGTAAGTTTATTATAAGGTGTATTTATTGATGAGTAAAGTTAGCCATGCTTGGTTGAAACTTAGGAATTATATATACACATATATATAGGTTTGTGTGTGAACTTGTTGAGAAATTATTTTTCGAATTGAATTTGTTTTCATGAATGGTTATATATATTGCTCCAAATGGTTGTATTTTCATCGTCATTTCTATTTTATTGTGATTAGATTATTATTGTTTTGTGTATTGATTTCTGTGTAAAAATGAAAATATGATTGGAATGTGAAGTCCAAAAAATATTGAATTGATAGATCGAAAGGATAATATTTACGTGTCTCATGTGAACTTGTGAGTCTTGTTTGTTTAGTAAAAGTAATATCGAAATATTAAATACAATAGTGGTTTTTTGATTGTTATTGTTTAATTTATCGTGTATCCCAGTACAAGAATGAAAATGAATGGTTCTCTGTGATCAATGGAGTGGTTTGATAGACAAATACACATAATAGCATAGATAAGGTGAAAAATGCAAAGCAAAAATTTGATGTTTACATCACTTGGAAGATGAATGTGTAGGACATTTCCGACTCCTCAAGAAGAGGGAATCATACAGAATGGAGATATTTAGATTCCAGCAACTCCAAAATAGCCCCTCTTTTGCAGGATATATACCGGCTTTTTTGCAGAACCAGGGGTGTAACGGGCTGCCTCAAATGTTTGATGCAAGCAATTTTCAGAGTACAACAAATGCCAAAACAGTGAGTGCAATATACATGATATATATAGATATATATATATGTATATAAACAAAGTTTTTTTTTGTTTTTGTGAATCTGTCACTTGATCAGCAATATCCATTTTACTTCTGTTGCTAGATAACTTTGTTCCACATTTGCCTTATTACATTTGATGAAGAAAATAAAATGCTTAATATTGTTTGCTAATCACAATGACCTCCACATTAGGTTGGCTAAAATTAAATGGGATAAACGTTTCTAAAATCCATTTATATGTAGAAGAATAGACTCATCTTCCATGCTCTACTATTTGATATCCGTTTATTTTCATTTTCCCATCTCTTGTACATTTCGCAGTGGACATAGGAAGGAAAATGAGCCTTAAGTTGGTCCATAATCATTCCTGTAGAGTTCAGGTGAGGAAATAGGAGAAAAATAAGAATTCTCTAGAAGATAGAAATAATTAGCGATGACATATGTGAGTGATAATATGAAAGTGGTCATTAATTACATATATTTAGTGATGAAAAGATATTGTTTTGCCATAGAGAACTTCATAATGTCAATAGTTATAAAAACTGTATTTAAGTTGTCACCGTTGATAACTTGTGGCGCTCTTATGGTGACAATTTAATGACAAGGAAAATATTGTCACAAGACAATACTGATATATATAATATATATATATATATTTCTTTTGTTATTAAGTTGTCACTATAAGGGCGTCACTAATTGTAAATAGTGACAATTTGAGTACTAAACTAAATCTTGTCACTTTTGAATAATTTAGTGACAAAATATAAATTATTTTGACTAAATAAATTCAATTCGTGACAAGATAGATGATACTAATTCACTTAATGCATGTCATTAGTGATAGTTTTGCACTGCCACATTATTTTTTTTAGTCACTTAATATTATATCGGATCAAAAACAAGAAATACATTACATTTTGAAAAGCTAACATACCTTATCCTTCTTTGATGATTATAGATGAAACATATATTAAGAAAAATTTACCCAATATAAAATGATGAGTAAATTTCTGAACTTAAGGCTATTGAACTTGTCCTAATTGAATCCCCCCTTAAGGACAACTGTAAAATGGAAAATAAGTTCCTAAAGAGAAAATTCTGGACTAAATGAGAGGGCTTTGAGTATATTAGCTTCTTGCATTTCTTCTGTGTTTTTCTCTTGCAGAAAGCTCTGCAAGTCTGCATTGAGTTCCACGTTGAGGTTCATGACATGAATTTGAATTGAAACTCTCGTACGATGTTATCCTCAATCCCATTTTTTGGCACTTCGGTGGCTTTGTTGGTGTTAGTTCATCAAGTATGGGGTCTGATTTCCCATACTCAACTTGCTTTAGTTTATGGTGCCGACGAGAAATTGTGAACCATAGAGGATCAAACAACCCCAAACCCACCCATAGAAGTGTTAGGATGAGAGATTGGCATACATTTTACGAGGGTCCTGATGAAATCCTTGTCATAGAGCTCAATATTGTAAAAGAATCCAGTACAAACTTGCAGAGCTTCATGCAAGAGCAGATGGAAAGAGGGGAAGCTGATGTGTCGAAAGTCCAACATCAGGGGACCGCTTGTGTATATCGTGTTAGAAGGTGAACTGAAACACAACCCGGGGGTGTGCTCGCCACTGAAAATAATATATACACATAGGATAATTTTGAAGTCAGACAGTGCATGCACTCCCTTGCTTCAATGTGACAAACCACATAAGCATAGGTTTTCAAAGTTCTTTTTTTTTTTTTTCAATGCAATCCGTGCTGACAAAGTGGTCTATGTTCTAGTGATGCAGATGTTAACAGGGATGAACAATGAAAGGATGTAATTTATCATTGTATTTCATGTATATGTTTTAACAGTATTCTCCCTGTGCGAAGAATTGATTATTTGATGTATACATATTGCTATATGGATTATAAGAAAGCATCTTCTTCAATAACGAATTAGATTGATTGCAAATCTGTTGATAAATAACTTGTTACTATTGTTGCTTTAGTTCTACTTCAATATAATTCCATAACAAATACACAAAGCAAAGTTTGTCATCAAAATAACGAACATGGTTGACGTACATTTTTATGGAAATCCTTTGTTAACAAAATAGAGTTCAAAACTAATGGAGTCAAGTATATAATCTAAAACATAACAAGCAAAAAATCCTTCAACAAATCTGAATGCGAATATTAATTTCAAAACTAAAAAACAGCATTCGAATGTCAAAATATAAGTTGATGAGGCAGAAGAATAAATCATAGAAATGTAAAATCTTGTGTCACTCACTCCTAAAGACTTGTACATTTGTGTGTGTGTGTGTGTGTGTGTGTGTGTGTTTTAGTGCAGACCTGCGTCAATCACTCCTAAAGATTTGTCTATTTGTGTTTGTTTGTGTGTGTGTGTGTATTACAGTAAAGCTTGTATGACAGGCATAAAATATAAGGACAATTACTATTAATTTTATTTACAATTGCCTGATTATTGTTGTTATCAGCACTCCAAAAGAAAATCTTAATACATTTCATGCGATGATAGAACGTTGCATGGTCAAGATTTGAGCAAACAAAGAAAAATTTGATTATAGTCAACGCTACATTTTATTTTGACTTTGACTATGACCTCTAGTCTTCTACTTTCTTTCTTTTTTTTTTTCTTTCTATTTTTTCTTTTTCATTTTCCATTATTATAGTTCCCGTCACACAATGCCATTCTAGTTAATTATTGTGAACATAAAATTTTGTCGGAAAAGTTGTTCAGGGTCCATTTGAATAATTTTAAAAAAATTGTTTGTCAAGGTTCGTTTTTTATTGTAAATCTTTTTATTTAAATCAAAGTATTTTGTGTTTGAATGCATTAAATTAGAAGTAATTTAAAAGGTATTATCCTATGAAAGCTACTCTAGTATCTTCATTAAAAAAAGAAACATTTAAGTTTTCCTTTATTTCTATTTCTTCTTTTTTTTTAAAAAAAAGCCCGAACCAAATTTTTTTCATTAAATTGCTTTTCTTAAAAAAAAAAAGTTATTTTCGTTTAAAAGAATGCTCATCCAAACGGGTCTTTAATTGAAGCATTTACACACGAATTCAATTCTAATCGTTTTTGACACCGATGCATATTTAATGTCATGATTTTTCTGTAAATTTCTATAACGGAACTCCTTTCTTTTTAATGAAAACATAATATTTATTTATGATTCTTTGTATGATTGAATTTCTAAAATTTAGCCAGAACAATGACATGAACAAAGAAAAAGCATTATGCCAGGAAATCCTTAATAAAATAAAGGGTAAATTACATCCACCTCCCCTAAAGTTTGACGAAATTACAATTTAATCCATAGTTTTTTATAAATTACAATAAACCCCCCTTGGTATATTCCGTTTAACAATTTACCCTAGCCATTTACGATCGTTGATTTTTGTATGTAAAGTTTCGATAATACCCTTGAGGGGAGGGGCTTTTTTTGTAGTATATATAAAATATTTGGGGTTGTATGTTATGTATTACATTTTTGTGGGGCTAAAAGTAATAATATTGAAAAAATTGCTTCCTTTTTAAGAGCTGAAAATGACGAGTAGGTGGGAGAAGAGAGAAATCTACATACATATATGTGCAATGTATATACACATGTAAACTGAGAAATCCTACACTTTCAATTTATCATAACTCGCTTATTTCTTATCCAAATCGAGCAAGTTGTTTGTCAAAATCGATCATCGCGACGAGAGGAACACATTGGCAGTGAGAGTTTCGGGTTTCCCCGGAAGGTTGAGAACCGACAACGGCGGCAGCAACGATGAGGTGGTAGTAGGTTTCCATTTTCCAACAAATTTTTCGGTAAAACTTGAAGCGGGTCTTAAACTTTTCAACATGAAAAATACGTTGGTGAGGTCAAGTTTGGGCTAGAGTCGACTGAGGTGATGGAATTGAGGTGAAGAGTGGGTTTTATACATTTTTCGTCAATCACTTGTAATTATTACATGACACAGATGGTTTCTTGTAATACACACAGAAACGTGAGTTAAATTGTAATTTTGCCGAACCTCAGGGAAGGTAGATGTAATTCTCTCTATTTAATATCAGCAAAAAATAAAGCGCGAAACGGACTTTATACATTTTCCGTCCATCACTTGTAATTATTACATACCACAGGGTATTTACTGTAATTTTCAAAAAATTATGAGTTAAATTGTAATTTCACCAAACCTCAAGGGAGGTAGATGTAATTCGCTCTAAAATAAATAAATAAAATATGAGAGAAAATGAACAGTGTGAAAATGAGACTGTATAAAAAAACAAGTTAACCCATGGTGAGTTGAACGCACGACCTTTTGATCCAAAGTTAAACGTGTTAATTCACCGCGCTATGCAATCAATATTAAATATTATCATTTGCCAATTAAGAGAGCAAGAATTACATTTATTAACATAGAGGGGATGACCCATACATTTGGTATAGTTGATGATGTAAGGTGTATTAACTATTAACCCACAAAAAAATCCAAAAATGAACCAAAGAAAATCATTTCATGTTGTATTCTTTTGCCTTTTTCTTTTTATTTTAAATCCAAGATCCAAAAATAATGAGACTCCCTTAAAATCAATTTGTCGACTACTATGGATGACCTTTACTTTATTGCAATGGCAGTCGTATTTTGCTTCTTATGCTAAACAATTTATAAAAATTAGTTTGCGTGTGGCAAATAAAAAATATATGTAATTTTTAATTATTTGTTTATGTTTTGATAAATTAAATTATAAATATTTATTAATTTTTTATAATTAAAAATTTTCTTCTGTGATTTATTAAATTTGAGATAATTAAAACTTAAAAAGCCTAAACAAAAATAAAAATATATGATGGAAAAATTGTTGAAACATAATTACATAAGAGAGTTAAAAATTATTTAATTGTATGACATGAGAGCGAAAACAAAAGAGAGCGAGAAAGATTAAAAAAGTAAAGGAAAAGTAACGTATAGTGGAGGGAATGGGTGAGAAAAAAATTAGCTATCGAAAAATCTGCTGCTAAAATGGCACCAAGTTTTGTGGCTAATATTCCCCCCTCCCCCACCCCCCCACCCCCCCTTTGTGGCCCCGAATTTTTCTGTGACTAAATCGATCCCTATTTCTGGAAATTTTTTAGCTATTTAAATTTCTGACTGTTAGTTTATTTCAATTGTTGTAGATCGCTATTTTTTTTATCATCTTATTGAGTAAAATGACAATAGACCTCAATAAATTTAGACATATAAGTCAAATATGTGGATTAATTTTATGGAATTAGTGATTCAATCCCTAAAAAGCTAATTAATCAAACTGATTTTACGTTGAATATGTGAAATTACAAATTCAATTGGACAATTACTCGTAATGAAAAGACTTTATCATTTGATTTTTAAATCAATTTAAATGTATAAAGTCAAATATTTGGATTTATTTTATGAAATTTGTGATTCATTTCCAAGGAGTTAATCAAACTGAAATTTTCATTTAATATGTCAATTTTTGGTATCCAATTAATTCAATTGGTCAATTACACATACAATCAACCCACTTCGAAAATGTAGTTTGATTCTCATGTAGCTAGTCCTCTCATGTAGCTAGTCCTAACCCCATGCCTAGGCACTGTATACTACTATTTTAGAACAATATAAATAATATGAATTTTATAGTAATAGAAAAGAATGAAAACAAATGATAAATTTGAAATATATAAGTGTTTGAACAAAACTAAATTAAAGATTGGTGGACAATTATTTATTAAATATGTTTCGTGGCAAACTCAAAGTAAAAAACCTTATACATGAACAAACTTATATGAACCTATAGTTGAAATATGAAACCAAAAATTATAATTTATAGTTTGTAAGAATTTCTACTATATTTTAAAGACTTCTTTTAGAGCTTTGGAATTAAAATAAAGTGTGTTGATCGACTCAATGCAAATATACATTCAAAGGTTTAACTCATTACTTTATTAAATATAGTAACCTTAAACACATGCCAAGTTAATAGACGCCATTTTCCCATTAATTGGAAATGACATTTGTTTTAAATAGTATATCATCTTTTGCATAAAATTGCGTTGGAGGGTGATTTTTTCTTTTTCTTTTTCTTTTTCTTAAGTTGTTTATTAAAATTTTGTATTTTAATCTTGAAACTTGTGAGTTCTCATTCCACATTTCGATAAAATACTCTCTAATATTTTATAAGCTCTTAAATACATTATAAGATACATTATGCAATTTAAAAATCAGTCAAACATGTTTTTGTTTGAAGTTTGAAAGAAACTAACAAAAATGAATAATAATCATAGTTCTATAGAAATAAACTTTTAAATATAGAAATTGTTGGTTTGGCCGAGTGGTTAGGCGTGTGCCTGCTAAGTATATGGGGTTTCCCCGCGCGAGTTTGAATCTCTAAGGCAACGATTTCATCTAATTTCAACCTTATTTATTTACCTAAAAAAGAAGTAACGCCTTTTAAGAAATAAGGGTGAATGATGGTTGTAATTGTTATCTTCTGATGCATGAATCTTCGTTTCGTTTGTGATTTATAGTGCTTGTAACTTGTAAAATTGCTCTTAAAAAAACTTTGCTTGTTAATGATGTTTTAGACTCACTCTTGTTATGTAGATTGATCTACATACCAATAATTGAAAAATTCTCTCGTTTTTCGTATGCATATTGAACTTAATTAATAATACTCGTAATTTGATATAAAACAATTAGGACATTTATCATACATACTCTGTATAATACTTCATTGTATCGAATATTTATTATATACCTAAAATGTATCGAAATTATTTATGCGTGAAATATGTAAAACTCATCTATTGGCACCAATTGAATATCATATAAATTAAAATTTGCAATAGTTCATAAAAATATTAATTATGATTTAAATAAATAATTATATTGTAGTTATAACAAGATCATAAATAATTGCATAATTTAAAGTAACCACAAGCATGGCATATGTAAAAATAACACCAAAACAAGCAATATATTGACTCTGGAATATTTATTTCACATTCATACTTTTACTTGTACATCTATCAAATTGCATACATATCGATCGCCCACATCAACTAAACACTAAGATGTGGTTTACTTAATAAAAGTTTGGACAATCCTCACCTCTTGAGTTAGCTTTTAGGGTTAAGTTAAGCCCAAACTCCTATTATTTCTACAGGGGGAAGAGAGAGAGAGACAGAGAGAACTAATTGACAGTTAATTCAATGTTTGCAAAACGGAGATCAACAATTTTCTCAATCAGCCTTAATATATGCTTGATGTCAACTCTCAATTATTCTTAATTACAACTTCATTAAAGAGAGAGAGAGAGAACTAATTGACAGTTAATTCAATGTTTGAAAAAAGGAGATCAACAATTTTCTCAATAAACCTTAATATATATGCTTGACGTCAACTCTCAATTATTCTCAATTACAACTTCATGAATGATCATTAACCACAGTGGGAGTTGAACCCACGACCTTCTGATCCGAAGTCAGACGCGCTAATCCACTGCGCTATGCGGTCCATATATTTAAAAGTGAATAATTATATATTCTATCATGGATCTGCTTGCCAACCCAGAAATTGCATTACTAAATGTTCGAAAATGCAACAAAATTCAAATAGAAGAAATTTAACAAGCCCCTAAACTTACTTTTTTATTTTTTTTATATAGAATGGCCCCTAAACTTACTAGTTTAGTATTTCGCGATGTTTTTTCAATTTACTGATTTCTTGAAATGGCCCCTAAACTTACTAGTTTAGCATTTTACTGATATAGAATGGCCAAAGATTTTATGAGTTCTTGAAATTTCCCTCCCACTAAGATTATTTAAATGAGTTGGGATAACACTTGAACTGAAGACCTTTATTTTTGTCGTACCTTTGATATTGTATTAAATTATGACTTTATCAGGAAAATTTGAACCGTTAAAAAAAGAGATTAAATCTTTAAATTTCTAGCAAACAATTTGATGAAAATTGAATATATGACTTAACATGGGATTGACAGGTCCGATGTAGGGCAAAAATTCTGAAGTGTAAATCACTTAGATTTCAAAATTAAATCAAACGTTGGGAATAAGTATGGATGGCCTTATCGGGCAAAGTTCGACTCCAAAAACATTATCAAGCTCATAAGTTTCTGAATAATTAACCGGAAAATTGTGTGGACCATAGTTTGATTTGTACTTCAATCCCTATTAATAAAAAATGCCATTTTACATGATTGCACTTATTACAAATTTAGAATTTGAGATACGGGTTATTGGCGGCGGTGGTGGTGGTGGTGGTGATGGTGGCGGCGGCGGCGGCGGCAGTGAATGAGGAATGGTGCTAAATTTAGTGAATTTATAACAAAAGAAAAAAAGAAGAAAAACATTATATTGAGGTATGTAAATTATATGTGCATAAAAATATTATTAATTTTTTTAAAAAAGCACTCTTTAATGATTAAATATACATTTGTTTATGTTTTACACACACACATATAAACATCGAAAACAATAAAAAGATAAAATATATTTTTTTTTATTATATATTTTCATTTACTAGCTAGGACTATTATTAATTATCAGAAATATCAATTCATACAATCGAGTACAAAAAAGGACAATAATTCCCATATTATAGGATTTGACATAGAACCAAACTACTTAGCAATTACATATGTGGCTTGATTTGCGAACCGCTTTACAAAATGAAAATTCAAATTGTCCAAATATTTGTTAATAAAACGATAATCTTTAATAATCAATCCATAGTCTATGTAGAGAGATTCTAATTAATGAAAAGCTTGAAACATTAAGAGAGCACTATATTCCAAAACTATATTTCTCCAGCCTTGCTCCTTGATTCAACTCAAGGTTTTTTGCACACCTAAATGACACTTGATTGGTTTTCAAGCACGCAAGGAAACACGAAATTGCATGTATATCCTCCAAACATCCTCCAAAATAAGAACTTTGTCGACATCAACATGTAAAGAAATATGAGCAAACATCTTTTTCATCCTAACCTCAGAAGATTTACCTTTTTCCATCATAAACCAATTGAAACAAATTCAAAAAAAAAAAAAAAGAAAAGAATCAAAACTTGTCAATAGACAAGACGAAAAATGTATTTATTTGGTAACTAGAAATTATTATTTTTTATTTGCCGGATTTCGTTAATTTTATATATTTTATATACATTCATAAATGTATGTGTGTGTGTGTGTGTATTAGTACACATAAAATTTAAAATTTTTAAATATAACATAAATTTATTTTGTAACTATAAATTAAAATTTTTATTTGCCCACTTTCCTTAATTTTATATATTCTATATACATCCATAAATGTATATATGTATATATAAGTTTATATATTTTACACAATATGTTACACAATAACTAATAATTATTACAAACAACAAGGCGTGTAAATAATTTGTGGTAATTATAAATTGGGATAATTACATTAGCTATCCTGAGATATGGCCAAATTACAAATTAAACCCTGACTTTTAAAAATTACCCAGATAACCGTGATATAAGACAAAAATGCCCTCGGATCTTTTAGCATTGAAAAATGGATAAATTACACTAAACTACACTGAGGTACGACAAAATTACAAAGTTAACTCTTGATTTTGGAAAATTACCTAGACAACCCCAGGGTTTTGCATATTAATTGTAATGCTAACGAGGATTTGATAAAGACAAAATTTCCCCAAATCTTTTGTAATTTGTGATTTTTTTTCATCGAAAATGAAGTTTTCTAATAGTTTATTTATTTATTTTATCAAGAATGATACTTAAGATATCATATATGTGATGTATTATGAAAAATAGTTAACATATGTTTTAGTATTTTTTTTTAAAAAATTAATTTTTCAATGTGAATTTTAAGGTTTGTATTTTTTTAATTATTTTTTGGTTATCAACGATTTTGTTTATTAAGTTAATATAAAATATTATAAAATCAACCTTGGACAATTTTTAAATTTGGTCAAAATTGAAAAAATGGTAAAATAGGAAAACATGTTAAAATTTAACGGTTTTCGTTAAAAATCCTAATGGTAATAGATTGAGAGTTACATATATATAATGTTTGTATACGTCAGGGTTATCTTGATAATTTTAGAAAATTAAAGATTTTATTTATAATTTGACCATATCTCAGGATAGTCGAGTGTAATTATCCCTTATAAATATATAATTAATAATTTTTAACATTCATTTTGCAAAAGATTCATTTTGGGAAAATCTAATTATAGTGAACATCATTCTATTTTGACTTCCAGTCTTTTAAATTATAGTGTTTTTCCAAAATATTATAACAACTAAAGTTAATCTCCAAACGATTATTCTTTTCAAAATATTTCTCATATGATTACTCATATTGCCATATAGATTGTCATGCAGACAAAAATTAATTAGTTGATTTTTTTTTCCTTTTCCCTTGCTTTATAGGCCCATAAAGATTTACTAGCTAGTAATTTTCTATTTTTTGGGTACAATTTATATATGCTAATTTGACAGAATCTTATATCCTTTTTTACTTCCCACCATTTTCTACAACCGAGTAGCACGTAATTCAAATTTTGCTTCTTCTTTAACCACTAATCCACAATTTGAATAATGAGATGTAAGAACTAAAAAAATATATATTTTTCTTTTTTTTTTATAGGGTGAATTTCGTTAAGCATTCAAACCTCTCGTATTTTTTGCATTTTAATATCCAACATTTGTAAATATGGAATTTGGTACCCAATCTTTATCATTTGTGTGTTGATGGTTTTTTTCTGTACTATTCCAGTCACTACAAGAAAAAAAAACAGTAATTTCCGCGGATTTTTTGGCAGAATTTTGGCGGACTTCTGCCCAAAACAAGTTCCGCCGACAAAACCTTCGTCGCTTTTTAGTTTCGGCGGAGTATTGACAATTTTTTTTTTAAAATTTAATTAATTTTTGGCAAAAATTATTTGCCAAAATTTTAATATTTTTTTACTAAAATAAAAGTCTTCGAATAGAACCCTATCTTCGCTGAAATTTTAATATTTTTTATTGAAATAAAAGTCCAAATGCCAAACCTTAAAATAGAACCCTAGACCTCTACATCAACCTCGTGAGCGTCTGACTGATTTTATTCCATATTTTGCAATCACTGGTACTTAAACCATCGCCTTCTCGTTGGCAAACAAGACTCTTGCCGCTAGTCTATCATCACTTTGTTGTCATGTTATATCTTTTTCTATACTTAACATATATATTTGAAATTACCACTTTAATAATTTTTGAAATATCATTACATTTTTATTTACTCTTAGTTGCATCAAATTTATGATTAAATTATCAAATTATTTATTTTAATTTATAATATAACTTAGGTTAATATAAATATTTCTATAACTATAAAGTGGTCGATCCCGGTCGCTAACTCTGATCGAGTGTGTGGTTGAAGGTGTTTGATTGGGAAGCTAAACTGCAACAAGGGAAAGGCAACGTGAGCTAACTGAGATGAGTCTAGGCTAAGATCCTCCGATGCTTAAGTCAGTTGATCGATTTTTGTAGAGATTTGAACAGAGTAAGAGCATTGAGAGTAATTAATGAATGTCTCTTACCATAAATGCGAGGGTATTTATACTATGCTCAGGTAGACCGCGCTCCTGTAGGCCCGCTAGGCCAAGTAAGTCGCTGAGGGCTGATGTGGACGACCCACAAGCCTAATGGTAGGGTCAATAGATATTAGCTGGAACTCCATTAATGAGGTATGGGGTTTGGTGGCACCCCCATACCCTGGTTTGACGAAGCATTTAATGCTAGTAAGGATCTGTTGGGCCCGGCATGGCCCTGGTCGATCATGTAATCGATTAGGGGGGCCGAGGAGTTGGGTTCAAAGGGCCGAGGCCATGGGTCCGATCAAAAGAGAAATCATCCGGCCGAGCTAGTTAGGGAGAGAGGCATCCGGTCGGAAACGTCTCCAAGGACTTCGAGCGGAGTAACCAATGAGCACGTCGCGAGAAAGGCGATCGAGAGATTCAATCGGAATTATGTCACGTCAATAATATATATATATACAAACATTATATATATGTAGGATACACAAATATTATATAATATTTTTTAATTTTATTTTAAAATTTTAATAAATATTTTAAACTTATTTTTTAGTTTTCAGCGGCATTTTCCATCAAAATTGGAAATTTTATTTTATTTAATTTTTTTAAAAAAAATCGGCAAATTTTTTCACCGAAAATTGAAATTTTAATATTTAAATTTTTTTAAAAAATATTCGGTGAAAATTTCTACCAAAATTATGCCGAAACATTTTTAAAATATATTTTTTAAAAGTTCAGCGAAATTCCGTCAAAACAATTTGCCAAAATTTTAGTTTTTTCTTGTAGTGGGTGGAATATTCCCTAAAATACCCCTGAATATTCCCCATAGATTCTATTGAAATAGTGAAAAAAGACTATCACTACACAAATAATAAAGGTTGAATATCAAAGTACACATTTACAAAGGTCGGTTATCAAAGTGCAAAACACTCCAAAAATTGGGAGGCTTAACGTAATTTGCTCTTTTTTATATCATGAATTTAATATGACGTTATAAATTAAAATTTTCGTTCAATGTATAAAAAGTTTTAGGATTCTAATTTAACTACATGAATCTAGTTAATATTATTTATTGGGCAATTAAATTTTATTTCTTAGCCTATTCGATCTTTTTTTTTAAAATAAAAAATCACCGTTAAAGATCCAATTTGATGCAACAATATTTATAATAATTATTTAAAAATTTCGACAACAATACAAATTGATATAGTATTTGTTGCTCCTTGATTCATACATCATTAAATTCATCATTTTTTTTTTTCATTTTCCATCTCTTAGCTTTTAATGAAGGCCAAAAGTAATATTTTCTGTACAATAATCTCAGTTTCAAGAAAAAAGAAATTAAATTAGCTCATACCTATAATTGAGCGATAGATAAACACCAATTAATTAATAATATTCTCTTATAAAAAGAATATGTAAGTCCTTCTTATAATGTCATGATTACTCGATTATTTATGTGTAGATTAAGTGTTAAAAACATAATTAAAAACTAAGAAAATAAAACGTTCAAAAAGATAAAATTTAAATTAAAAAAAATAAAAAATGACTCGCTAAATGCCCGAAAATATGGGACAAATGAATTAAATATCTTTTTAGAAGATAATTTACACTAATCGGGTGGGTTTTATTTTTGCAATAATAAAAGACAATTAATTACAATTAATTAATTATATCAAGACTGTTAAATGAAGAATAAAGATTTGCCCGCGGGCCTATCAATTAGGAAAGAAATAAAACAATAAAATTTCAAATAATAATTTTTCATTCACGTGGTGATATGAATAATGATATAGAAAATATTTGATCTATTAATAATTTGGGAATTATTTTTCACTATATTAATATTTCGGGAAGAACTCTTTAAAATAATATAATTCCTCTCAACCGAAATACAAAGAAGGCAAAGAACTTTATGCAAATGCAAACTAAATGAATTTAAAAAAGCATTTATATACTAATAAAAAAAAAACAACAACAACAACAACGAAGCACTTATACCCGAGCTCAACTCTAAAAGTTTCTTGACTCGATTCATATTTACTATAATATAACGGTTTTTTTTTATTTGTGAACTGTAACAAATTAATTTGGTGTATCCCATACCCAAAAAAGGAAAAAAGAACATGGATGAAATGTAATGAGTTTTTCGTAAATTTCTTGAATAGTTCTATATGTGTGTGCGCGCGCGTGTGGAAAATAATAAGATTGAAATATTTAATTTGATTTTTCGTATCATGGAGTCACTACATTTTAGCCAGAAAATTGTCACGTACATCTGAAAATTGAAAACTAAGGGAAATAAAAAACAAATTACTGTGATCGACCACAGTGGTAGTCGAACCCACGACCTTCTGATCCGAAGTCAGACTCGCTAATCCACTGCGCTATGCGGTCCTGTTGTTAGGAATTCTCTAGTTACTATATATAACCTTTATTCGTGTAAATCTGGCCTGTTATTTTCAAAGCTTAATCGAGGATTCATTTGGGTAAATTTTAAAAAACATATTTCTCAAATGATGTTTTTATAATATATATTTTTTAAGTGATGTAATTTTATTTTTGAATGCATTAATTAAAAATATTTTAAAATATATTTTTATTAAAAATTACTTTGGGGTTTTTTTGTCCCCTCTGGCTTCTACCTTTTTAAGAAAATCCAGTCAAATATAATTGTTCTTACCAATGTTCTGAAAATCAGACCGGACACCAAACCAGCGGCTTTACTGATTACCGATTCCATCAGTGTGACATTATAAATATGTATTAATTATTAAATTAATTTTTTATATAAAAAATCATAAATACATAAAAAAAATTAGAGGAAACCCAATAATAATAATAATAATAATAATAATAATAATCACCAAACAATAAATTTACCTTACTATTTATTAAAAATCCAACTCATCATTCATTTTAAAATTTCAACTCCTAAGAGCAAATTCAAATTTACCTTAAAAGGCATTGTACTTCACCATATTTTCCATCTCCTAAGAACAAATTCAAAATATTGAAGTTAGTCATCTTTTTCGATTATGAAACAAAAATTACACTGGTAAATTTATATAAGAAAATAAAACTAGAATTTTTGCCATATTGAAACTAGTTATTAAAAAGATAGGTGAAATTGAGGGAATATAGCTAAAATTGGGGGGAAAAACAATAATTGAAACAATAATTATACTTACTAGTTTATTAGAAAACAATAATTGAATTTTTTGCCATATTAAATTGAAATTATACTTACCATATTGTAACAAATTACATAAATTGAAAATTTTTCCATATTAAAACAGATTACATAAACTGAAATTGGGGGACAAAATATAAATTAAAAAAAGGGCTAAAATTTGGGGGAAAAAAGAACAAAATAGAAAAATAGAAGAACATTTACCCGTTACCAGTAGCAAACGACGGACAACTAGAGCAGAAACAGCAACATCAGCAGCAGCGGCAGCAGTCCAACAGCAGCAGCAGTCCAACAACAGCAGCAGTAGCGGCAGTAATCCAGCAATAGCAGCAGCAGCAGTCCAGCAGCAGTAGACAGGCGGAAGAGTGGCTAGGCGCGCGCGGTGGATGCGAGCGAACGAACGGTGGCTAGGTTTTGGTTTGGACAGAAAGAATAAAGAGGCAGAAATGAGCTGTTGCATTGCCTTTCAGACTAATTCTGATCTCAAAAAACAGAAAAAAAAAAAAATAAATAAATAAAAATTGGCCCGTCGAACCGGTTCATGAACCGGGACCGATTCTACCGATTTTTACTGGTTCTAGCGGGCCGAGACACTCCTGATTTTGGGGGCTAGTTCGGACCGGACCAGGCGCCGTCACTGGTCGGACCGACCGCTCCAGTCCGGTTTTGAAAACACTGGCTCTTACTAAAGTGCTTTTTTTGGGCAAATTACGTTTGCACCTACTATTAGAAAAAGTAATATTACTGATCAAGTAAAAAAACAACAATACAAAAGTTGTAATTAATAATTATATTAAGTGACAGTACCTTTTATTTTATCATTAATTAAATTTTTTTAACGACAATAATTTTTATCTTATCATAATACGCATTTAATAACAACAAAAATTAATATTTTAGTGAGTGGCCAGCCTGTTGCATTGACTATTCTATTGCAATTTGTCTAGTAATCTACATATATTATATTCGAAATCTCAGCGTCATTCCAAAATTATTAATTTAAAATATTTTCAAGTCCACACGCAATATCAGCAATGTCTGCAGAATCTTTACCAAATCAAATTGTTAAATTGAAATAATTGATCTTAATTAAACACGCTCATCTTGCAAGTCTCCATAGCCAGATTGTGAGAAATCATAGAGATCAGAGATGGCAGCTTATGCAGCTCTAGTTTCTCTTACGCATGTTATAGACCAGATCCAAAATCATCATCACCTTCAAATATCTCTCCACAAAGAATTGGCTGAATCTCTCACTAAAAACATCACTTTCTTGCAAGATTTTCTTGAAGCTTATAATTCCCACAGCGGCAGCAAAGCAGATAGCTTGCAGAGTCGCATTGCAGATGCAGCTTATGCAGCAGAGGATATCATCGAATCCCATGTAGTGGATCAAATTCTTGCAGGTGATGGAGAAAAGGGCTCCAGTTTCTGCAATCAAGGTCTGCAGAAAGTGATAGTAGATATTGATTTTATCACAAAGGAGGTGATGAAGACTATGGAGACGAGCAAACTCGAAGATCTTCAGAAGGAGTCCAAAAGCTTCACGCCTGCTCATTTGGCTCCAAGAGCTCCCACAATGAAGAATGCTATGGTTGGATTTGATGACCACTTGAATCGAATCATGGATAAGCTCACAGGACAGTCTAAACGTGAAATCATTCCAGTCATAGGTATGGGCGGTATTGGTAAGACTACGCTTGCCAGAAATGTTTATGACCATACATTTGTTGTGCAACATTTTGATAACCGTGCTTGGGTCACAATATCTCAAGCGTATAATGTAAAGGAAATATTTTTAGGCCTTTTATATGAAATTGGAGCTTTTCCTTCGGATCAAACGGAGGAAGAAAATAGTGACAATTCAGTTGCATGCACTACTAAAATGGATCATATGAGTGAATATCAATTAGGAGAGCAATTATACAAAAGTCTAGTGGGAAGGAGGTATTTGATTGTATTGGATGATATGTGGTGTATTGAAGTGTGGGATAAGGTAAGATTTTTCTTTCCAGATAGCAATTGTGAAAGTCGAATCATAGTCACAACCAGGCTATCGAACGTGGCTAGCTGTTTTGGCTCTTTTGAGCCTTATAAGATGAACTTTCTAAATGAAGATAGGAGTTGGGATTTACTTTGTGAGAAGGTGTTTGGACAGGAAGGTTGCCCTCTCGAATTGGAAAGAAAAGGGAAAGAGATTGCGAAAAATTGCAAGGGTCTTCCCTTGTCAATTGTTGTAATTGGTGGTCTCCTCACAAAGTCCGAAAGGACGCTAGAACACTGGGAACGTGTTGCCGAAGATGTAAACACAATTGTAAATTTAGAAGACGATGAGCGTTGCTTGAAGATATTGTCTATGAGTTACAGACATCTGCCTATGCACCTGAAACCATGTTTTCTCTACATGGGAGTTTTCCCAAAAGACCACGAGATTCACTGCTCCAAGCTCATCAAACAATGGGTTGCAGAAGGATTTCTAAAACCAATTAGCACCAAAAGTATGGAAGAAACTGCCGAGGACTACTTAGTGGATCTCATTGATAGGAATCTCATTCTAGTTCGTAAGTGGGGATCAACTGGAAAAATAAAGTCTTGCAACATCCATGATCTTTTGAGGGAGCTTTGTGTGAAAGAAACTCAAAAAGATAATTTTCTTCACATTGCAAGTTTTTATGGCCTTGACTTTCCATTAGGCGAGCGACGCATTTGTATCAATGGAAGTAGATTGGTGGAGACGCACCACCAACCTCAAGCCGTTCATTCCCTGCAATTAGCACCACTTGCCCGTTCTTTGATCTGCAACTTCAAGTGTGATTTTTCATTGCGTGACTCAAGATTGTTGAGGGTATTGGATGTGGTTAATAAGTACGTTCCTGAAGTTCTTTTTCAACTAGTCAATTCGCGGTATCTTTTGTTTGATGTCGATGAGCTATTATCAAGTTACAAGTTTCCGTCTTCCATATCCCTTCTTTGGAATCTACAGACCATAATTATTGAAAAAGCACGAGTGCGGATAATTGCACCATCTGAAATTTGGAAGATGCGACAACTTAGGCATGTCAAGATCGACATGGTTTTTCTACCTGACCCTCCAGACGAGAGCAAAGAGAATGGGCAATGCGACGTTGTTTTGGCAGATTTACAAACATTGAAAACGGTTGAAAATTTCAAATGTAGTGAAGAGGTGCTAAAAAGAATTCCGAATATCAAGAAGTTAAAAATTTTCTACGAGGACTTTTGCGGTCGTGAGGGGGGATCTTATTATGATCTCAAAAACCTCATCAATTTTCATAAGCTCGAGTCGCTAACTTGCTTCTTCATTCGGTATCTGCGGAACCAGTCGTATTTGCCGCGAAATCTCTCCTTCCCGCATTCACTCAAGAAGTTGACTTTACGAGGTAGCCGCCTCCTATGGAGCCACATGACGATGATCGGCTCGTTGCCCCATCTTGAAGTTCTCAAACTGAACTTCGAGTCCTTCATAGGATCCGTTTGGATCCCGGTCGTCGGCCAGTTCCTCCACCTGAAATTTCTGCTAATTTACCATTGTCTTGATCTCGAGCACTGGCCGGCAGATCGCCCCCACTTCCCGCAACTTGAGCAGCTTGTTCTTCACAATGTACCTAATTTGGAGGAGATCCCTTTGGGCATTGGAGATATACCAACGCTTCAATCAATTAAGCTGGAATATTGCAGCAATCATGCGATCGTATCAGCAAAAAGAATACTTGAGGAACAAGAGAGCATGGGGAACGAGAGCCTTCGTGTTCAAGTTTTGTGCAAGTGGAAAACGAAAGATGTCGAGGACTTGGCTAGTGGTAATTTTCAAGTACATGTCTTGGGAGGAGCTCAGGCATCCGTCGATTTCAAAGGAATGTTTTAGGAGAGTGATTAATCACGCAACGATTGTAATAACATCTGTCATGTGATTCATCAGTGTGCAGCCAAATTTGATTCGAATTAGATTTTCTGAGGTCGGAAAGTAAATTATTCAAGTTTCTTGCCGCCTTCTGTGTTCATGCTTTTGTACGTTTGGTCCTTATCATGTTGTGAAATGTAAATAGGGAGTTTATTCAAAATATTATCATAATCTGATTAACTTTCTTTACCAATCATCATCTCAAAGTTGTGCTTGAACTTTACCAATCGTTTGTTATTTTCTTACAATTTTATTGTGTTATTGCGCAAAGTTTGAGAAGACGAGAAGGGTGTGGCGTTGTGGGTTGTCCCCTCTGTCTCTCTCTATCTCTCTGTCCCTCCCTCTCTCTCTCTCTCTCTCTCAGAGTGCCGGCTAAGGATAAGCCAAGTAAAGTCCTAACTTTAGGCCCCTCAAATTTTGAGGGGGCCGTCAAATTTTTATTTTTTTTTGGGTCTTTTTAATTCAAAATCATTGAGCTCATTTTCAAAGTAAAAATATCAGCCTAATTTAATGAAAAAATTCTATTATTTAAATCTTGCACAAGTTAAAATTTTCATCAAATAAATTGTGTATATTTATCGATTGAATGTTATATTTATTTCTTTTAAAGTTTAGTTTATTTTAATTATTATTAAAATTTATTTGTTAATAATGTATTGTATACTTAAATTAGCGGTAAATCCATAAAAAATAGTGGTAAATTACAGACTCCATTTTGATTTTTCACTTTAGGCCACCAAAATCATAGATACAACCCTGCTGTATTTTTCTTCTTTTTTTTTTTTTTCTTGATATAAGACGTTCAACATTGGCATCTTTGACTTCGAAAGCTCATAGAAAATATTGACGCCACTGTTTGTAAGGATTGATAATAGCACTTCCAAAATTAAGGTTAATTTTATTTTTAATTTCTGGCCTTTGACCATTTATCAATTTTGGTCTTTCACATTTGGACATTTTTAATTTTGGTCTTTTACGTTTAGACGTTTTTAATTTTGGTCCCTAACTTTACATCTATTACCCAATGTCATCCTTCCGTTAGGTTTTCCGTTAAAAATCCTAATTTTCCCCCTTAAAAATAAAAAAAATACCAAAATGCCCCCAAATAAAAAAAGAGCTAAAACCCCCTCCCCCCCTGAAATATTTAAGTATAACCAAATAAATTTTATAAGTAATAGGATTCTAACCCAGGTTGATGAGAAGAAAAGAACAACTTAAGCTTTTTTTCTCAACCATTTAACCACACTCAATTTATGTTTTAAGATGTGGTATAAATAATAGTATATTCTTTGACATTGTTTAAGTTCAATTTTTCAATATATCTATAAAATAATAAAATAAATTATTTTTTAATATAAAGGGACAAAATTAATTTTTGTAAGTATATATTGAAAAAAAATTAATTTATTTATAAGTATGTGAAACAGTAATTAATTTTTTTTCAATATATGGATAAATTTATGAAATAAATTAATCTTTAATTTTTTAAACTTTTTAATTTAGATTTTCATGGCTTATATCTACTTTTGATATTTTACTTTCAATTTTTTTTTTCAAATATATAGAACAAATGGACAAAACTATAAAATAAATATTTTTTGTTAATTCATAAGTGTATACATTGAAGGTATATTAAAAAATTGAACTTAAACAATATCAAAGAGTATACTATTATGTATATCAGACCTTTAAATATAAATTAAGTTTGGTTGAATGGTTGTGGAAGCAAGTTTAAGTAGTTTTTCTCTTCTCATCAACACGGGTTCGAATTTTATTGCTTACAAAATTTATTTTATTGTGCCTAAATATTTCAAAAGGGGGTTTTTTAGCTCATTTTTTTTATCTGGGGGCCTTTTCAGTATTTTTCTATTTTTAAGAGGGCAAATTATATATAAAATTAGGGTTTTTAACAGAAAAACTAACTGAAGGACAACATTGGGTAACGGATTGTAACGTTAGGAACCAAAATTGAAAATGTCTAAATGTGAAGAATCAAAATTGGCAAATGATCAAAGGTCAGGGACTAAAAATGAAATTAACCCCCAAAATTATTATAGATACTTCATTTTCACTTTTATATTGAAATTTTGCTCAAAATATTCTTTCATTTTAAAATAGAATTAAATATACTTCACCATCCCCAAATTATATGCTATGTAAACTAGTACCATTCTATATATATAATCTTCATTATTTTTTTTTTACACTTGGTTCCTAAAATTCAACTCTAAATCTTTCATTAACTATAAAAGCAATTATAAATTTTAATTGAAAATATAATTCATACCTTCAGTAAATTTAAATAAAACTAAGTTATTATATTATTGTAATAATACTCGAAATTAATTACACAAAAAAAATTCTAATTTTTTTCATTTAATGAATTTATTAAGTATAAAATCTAAGTAAAGTTTGACTAATTTAAATAAAAAATGGATAAGTATTTTAATTATGATTCAAGTATGCATTTTTTATTAAAAATAGATTATGATATACTTGAGTAAATGTAATTTTTTTAAGGGTAGTTTTGTTGAATTTTTAATTGAGGAGGGGGTAAGTGATACTTTTATTTGTTTAGAGAGACACATGATGCATAACATATATTTTTGAGGGTGAAGTGCTTTTAATCTTATTTTAAAGTGTGTCAATTTTTCAATATAAACATGAAAGTGAAGTCCTTATAACAATTTTGAGAATGACAATACCAACTCCCATGTTTGTATAAATTAGAAAAGTGCACAAGGGATATACATGTATAGTTATTTTAAATTATTATAACAATAAAACTATCTAACAAAGTAATATAGATTAGAAGAAACTATAATTGTTTTTTTATCGATACAATCAATTCGAAACACTCAATAAATGTTAATCAGAAGGCCACATACGCATACACTCACCCATAGGAGAAGAGGAAAAGACAAGAGGGTTGTCAATCGAAATGCCACACACACATATGCTCACCCATAGGGGAAAAGGAAAAGACAAGAGGGTTTGAACGACATCAATGATACTAGTTCGAACCCCCACCACTAGGTTACAACTCTAATAACAAAAGAAATTATACATTGAATTTAATAAAAAAAAATACCATGTTTATTGTATTTTGGTTGTGTTGGCCTTCTTGTTATATGATGCTATTTTTTATGAATTTATGTAAGCTTTTGTAAAAAGCATAGTATATCTTGTTTATAATCCTACTTCCAATGCATTAAATAAAAGAGTAATAAGTGTACAATTTTACAAACTCCTTCACAAATTCTCCACTACATAAGTTAATGAAAGAAAGAAAAAAAAGCCAAAAACATAATAGAAGAGACTCATAAGTATTTGTTCTATATAAGTATTTTATTCTACATACGTCAACCATTTGTAAATAATCTTATGTTGGAGCAATTATACTAATTTTTTTTTTCAATTTAAATTTTTCTTAAGCTATTGTCAATTTGATTTAAATTATTTCTTATGGAGTGTTTGCTTTGATGAATTTCGAGTTAAGAATTTTAAATCGTTAATAACAAATATATTGAATTTCTTTTAATAATTAAATATTATAATATATTTTAGATCCCTAATATTAAGTTTGCTTTAGCACTTTTACAGTCATATGGCTGATTCAAAATACATTTAACATGTAATTTCTAAATCCTGCATTCCAAACTGGTACACAATCAAGTGGAGATTGGGATAGTGTGTCGGGTGTCCCCCACCTTCAACGATGCAGTTACAATCAAAAGATGAGACTGAAACTCAAATAGTTCACCCATTACCCTATCCGAAGCTGGAGTGGGGTCGAGTCAAGACAAACAAAGGTTGATGCATGTGGTATTTCTATTATACGGTACTTGGGGGTGTTTGGTTGAGCTTATTAGTTTTTAAAAATATCTTATAAGTTGTTTGAAAGTTTATAAGTTTTTTAAAAGTGTTTGGTAATTTTTTCAGTAAAGAAGTTTATAAACTCCAAAAACATGTTAGGAGCTTAAAAGCTCCCTAAAAAAAGTAAGCTTCCCCCAATTTTTTTAAAATAGTTTATAAATTGTCTAATGCTTAAAAATAAAATAAAATAAATATATTTATTTTTTTTCAATATGATATTTCTATTATCTCAAAAAATATTTTTTTTATATGAAATTAATTTTGCTTTTCTTTTTATCGTCATTATACTTAAAAAAAAACTTATAAGCTCTCATTTTTACCAAACAGAATTACAACTTATAAGCTGCAAAAACATCTTATGGACTATAAGGTCTTATTTTATCCAAATACTTTAAAAAATTATTTTTGAAATAAAATGTAGGAGCTTATAAGCTCCAAAAATATCTTACAAGCTATACGAACTTATAAACTTTTTATAATAAGCTTAGCCAAAGACTCTCTTAGTTGATACTATACATTCATACTTTTATACAAAATGAGAGAATTAATAATTGTTTTGGCATATCAAAATTTTTTGTCTATCACTTCTTTCCTTTTATTTATTGTTTTTAACTTTGTCTCCGAGTTTTTCTCTCTCTTACTCTCCTCACTACACCTTCTTTTTCTACTTTTTTTTAATTATCTCTTGTCTCTTCTCTCTCATACTACTCGCTTCAATTCTATTTTTTTCAACCATATTAGACGTAGTGCGAATAAAATAGCACACCAATTGGCACATTTAGCAGCTCATGAAAGTTTGGATATTGATGGATGGAGAGTGGATGCACCCCCAAGTGTTGCTGATCTTGTATTTGGTGCCCAGTTACAAGCTGAGTAAAATTTATGGGGGAGGGTCTATCCCGAGTCCTCATAAAAAAAAAAAAATGATCTCCTCTCTCATATTATTAAATAATTTTTGCTCTCTTTTGTAATTATTTTTGGTCACATATTTTTATTTTATTTTATTTTATTTTATTTTTTTAGTTTTTATTTATTTTAAATTAAATAAACACTGAAAAGTTTGTATTCATCATACAATAAAATTAATAAATATTTACAATTTCATTTATCAAAGTTTAAATATATAATTAAAATTTATAATAATTCTTTTTATCTTATACCAGCATCGAGTGTATTTATCTAACTAATATAAATAAAGCCCGTTATAAATTTGAGGAAAGGTGATCTCACTCTCCAGTCCTACCTGGCTCTACCCTGAGATGGCACAATTTACACAGCTGTATGCATATATGCACCAACCAACCAACCAAAGGTCCAAAAATGCAGTGTATATCTAACTTTTCCTCTGCAAATTTAATGAAAGGGGATAGAGGTTGTGGGAAATGATTAAGACCCTATAGGCTATAACCATCTCTTTTAGTCCACCGTTTTCCCACCTGCATACCTAGTTTCCATTTGTGTCATAATTCAAATTGCAATTAATTTGCGTTTTATTGTGAGAAATTCTAGTTGAACCCCTTTAATATAGCTTATAATTATAGTATATATGCTTATCATGAGAATTGAGATTTTTTGCTCTTAAGTTTATACCAATCAATAACATGAAAACGAAAATCCCGACAATTACAAGGTCTATAAGAAGAAAACAAAAACAAAAACAAAAAGAAAAAGAAAAAGAAAAAGAGGGGGGAGGGGGGGTATATCATAGTGAAAACTTTATTGATGTTGCTTATGTGGGTCAAATATATATTTTGTTTTCTTTTAAGAAATTTTGGGATATCAATTTCTTGAATCTCATGCCAAATTTCACCAATAGAATCACTTTTTAGAATATATAAGAATGAGGCATTTAATACTGACGCTGGTCGACCTCGATCGGTCACTCTGGTCGAGTGTGTAGGTGAATGTTTTTGATCGGAAAGTTAACCTGCAACAAGGAAAAGGCAACGTGAGCTAGTCGAAATGGGTCTCGGCTAAGATCCTCCGATATTAAGTCAGTTGATCGATTTTTGAAGAGATTTGAGCGAAGTAAGGGTGCTGAGAATAATTAATGCGTATCACTTACCATAAATGCAATGGTATTTATACTATTTCCAGGTAGACCGCGCTTCTGTGGGCCCGCTAGGCCAAGTAGGTCGTTGAGGGCTGATGTGGACGACCCAAAAGCCTAATAGTAGGGTCAGTAGATACTAGTTGACACTCCATTAATGAAGTATGGGGTTTGGTGGCACCCCCATACCGGGTCTGACGAAACATTTAATGCTAGCAATGATCCGTTAGATCCGGCATGGCTCTGGTCGATCATGTAATCGATCAGGGGGGGCCGAGGAGCTGGGTTTGAGAGGCCGAGGCCATGGGTCCGATCGAAAGAGAAATCGTCCTGCCGGGCTCATCGATGAGAGAGGTTTGCTAAACCGATCGACATACGACCGCTGGTCGGACTGGGCTCATAAGACTCCGAGCGGGGGCAACAACGAGCATGTCGCAAGAAAGGCAGTCGAAAGGTTCGGTTGGAATTATGCCACGTCAAATATATTAAAGGAAATTTCTTTATATTGATGAGAAAAAGGGGGGAAAAATGTGAGTTGAGGCTTGATGTGGCCGAATCTGCCTTGGCCACGTGTGCGCCTCCTCAATTCACATGTCGGATCCAGCTCAGCGCATGCCACCATCCTCCTGTAGCCGCGTGTCAGACCGAGTTCGATCAGGCTCCATGATCTTTCTTGTCGGCCTATTTCGGTCAGAGTTCATCACATCTCCTTGGCTCGTATGGTCTCCTCGGTGTCAGGACATTATCGATATCGGTCCTAATCCATCCTCGGAGTCATCACCCTGACATCCGCCTATAGCTATGGTTGTACCCAACGCGCCCATGGCGCGTGTCAAGGGGCACTCCAGTAACTAGCAACGGGGCTGGACCAGCCTAACCCTAGTCCGACCCACCTATTTTTTTTTATTATAAATAGTGCGACGACACTATTAATTAGAAAAGACACTTTTTATCCATTATTACGCTCGATATTACATTCCATCTTCCTGCCCGAATACTGACTTGAGCGTCAGAGGGTTTTCGCTGGAGACACTTCCGGCTAGTCTTACATGTGCTCCATTCTTGCAGAACAGGACCCGACCAGCTTACGTATTCCCTTACGTGGATTTCTTTGCTCGGATTCGGACATCCATACTCTGATCGAGCTGACGTGCACAGCGGATCAAATCTGATCGCATCAGGGCTTATTGGATCATTTCCTATGTCTTGAAGCTCAATATTTCCTCTTGATTGTTGGATTAAAAATAATTTTTATGTAATTTATTTCATCTTATAATTGTTACATTTTCCCGATCATTACACGTAGTTAAATGATGTCATTGTTCAAATTTTAATAAACTTTTCGAATTGCACTCGTTGCTCGGATAATGTTGTCCTACAACTTTTTTGCTATAAAACATTTGACAGTTTAGATTAAATTTTGATAATTCAAATTAAAAAAAAAAAGATTTATATGATTACATGCATAATTATAGGGATAGTGTAATTGACTCAATAAATCATATAGCCCATTGAACTATCTACTATTATAGAAAAGCTGCCTCCCCACCCCCCCCCACCCCACCCACAACATTTCACAGCAGCCTATTGAAATAATTGTAGTTAAATTACTGACTTTGTGTATCCCTTAATTAAACCTATTTAAAACTCTACTAGGCATGAAAATGGCCAAATTGCCCTCACTAAAACATTACATTCTCAGAAACAAAAGGGGAACCTAATCATGATTACATTTTTTTTTCCTCTTTTGAGGAAAAAGAATAATTGTATCTACACTTGTGTAAATACAATTAAACTTCTTGAGATTCATATAATTATAGAAACTAACCCTATTGTCGATATTTAAGGAGTCTAACTGTAAAATAAAATTAACGACAAAGGATATTTAATAATTATATAAATTTTGAAATATTAAATATATAAATTTTGAAAAGGGTCTATATATAGAGAAACAAAAATTGACGACAAGAGTGATTTTTGTTGTTATATGAACTTCGAAAGGTTTAAGAATATTTTATTGTAAGATACAAATAAAACAAAAATTGATGATTATAACTCTACGGCCCGTTTGGATTGGCTTTAAAAAAAAATATTTCTCCAATAACTCTTTTTATAATGGAGCTTTTTTTTTTAAAGATAAACAGTTTTACATTTAAATACAATAATTAAAATTATTTTTATTTAAAGATATTTTGGAATAGTTAATCAAAAAAGTCAATTTTGGCTTTATTTTTATTTTTATTGTTTTTTGAAAAATATATCCAAACACAAAATTTTTTGCTAAAAAACATACTTCTTTTCTAAAAAAAATCTATCCAAACGGGCTCTATAAAATTCTAACTAAGTGGGGTTTAACTATACAACAAAAATTGACGAAATTCGAATGATTTAAAATATCATACCAAACCTTAGAGGGCGTAAATGTAATCATCCCTTTTGGGGAAGGGGGGGTGGGGGGGGGGGGTGAAGAAATGTAATGAAAAAACATATCCATGTTCATCCTCCACCTACAGCACGTATTCTTGCATGTGTGCCCACCTACGCATTAAACACCTCCAATGATAATTTTCAATAGCCTTTAATGGCCCCTAACTGTAATGTCAGGCTCTCACCATTAGATATACTCTCCCATTTTCTGCAAATTTTTTACCACAATCATCAAATTGGCAAAACATCAAACACATCACAGGCATGGCGTCCCTCATTTTCACAGCGTTAGCAACATTTCTTGTATCAGCTTTCATCTTCCTCATATCCCGCAAATCGAACCCCAGCAAGAAGAAACTCAAACTGCCGCCGGGCCCGCCGGGGTACCCGGTGGTCGGCAACCTCTTCCAGGTGGCGCGTTCGGGAAAGCCCTTCTTCCAATACGTGCGCGAGCTTATTCCCATATACGGCCCCATTTTCACGCTCAGAATGGGGACCCGGACAATGTTCATCGTCAGCGGCGCCGATTTGGCCCACAAGGCCCTGATTGAGAATGGCACGATCTTCGCCACCCGGCCGGCGGAGAACCCGACGAGGACCATCTTCAGCTGCGACAAGTTCACCGTCAACGCCGCCTACTACGGCCCCGTGTGGCGCTCCCTGCGGCGGAACATGGTGTACAACATGCTCAGCACCGCCAGGATCCGGGAGTTCAGCCGGGTCAGGAGCAAGGCCATGGACAGGCTCGTCGAGAGGCTCAAGGCAGAGGCCGCTGCCAACGGCGGCGCCGTCTGGGTGCTGAGGAACTCCAGGTTCGCGGTGTTCTGCATACTCCTGGCCATGTGCTTCGGCGTCGAGATGGACGAGGAAACGATCGAAAGAGTCGACCGGATCATGAAATCTGTGCTCATCTGTCTCGATCCGAGATTGGATGATTTTCTCCCACTCCTCAGGCCCTTTTTCTCCAAGCAGCGCAAGAGGGTCCAAGAAGTTAGAAAAAAGCAGATCGAGACCCTTGTCCCCTTGATCGAAAAGAGACGAAATGCCATTCGGGATCCGGGTTCGGATCCCAGTGCGGCCTCGTTCTCGTATTTGGATACGCTCTTTGATCTAAAAATCGAGGGTCGGAAATCGTCACCATCAGACCCGGAAATCGTGACCCTCTGCTCGGAGTTCCTCAACGGCGGCACCGACACCACCGCCACCGCCGTGGAGTGGGCCGTGGCGCGTATGATCGAGAACCCAAACATCCAGTCCAGGCTCTACGAGGAGATTCAAACGACTATCGGTGGAAAAAGGGTCGACGAGAAGGACATTGAAAACATGCCCTACTTAAACGCCGTCGTAAAGGAGCTCCTACGCAAGCACCCGCCGACTTATTTTGCCCTGACCCATGCGGTCACGGAGCCCACCAAATTGGGTGGGTACGATATCATGCCGGGTACGAATGTGGAGTTTTTCTCCGCGGGTATTTCGGATGACCCGAAAGTGTGGTCCAACCCGGAGAAGTTCGACCCGGACCGATTCTTCACGGGTCGGGAGGATGCGGATATCACGGGTGTAAAGGGAGTGAAAATGATGCCCTTTGGAGTCGGGCGGAGGATTTGCCCCGGGCTGGGCATGGGTACGATGCACATCAGTCTGATGGTGGCCCGAATGGTCCAGGAATTCGAGTGGTCGGGTTACCCGGAGGGTGGGAAAGTGGATTTTAGCGAGAAGTTGGAGTTCACCGTGGTTATGAAGAATAGCTTGAGAGCCAAAATCAAGCCGAGGACATAGGTGGAATCGCAAAAGTTGCGGCGCTATTAAGGACAATCGTCTCTCGGGGAAAAGGTAAAATTTATATATAATCATACATTATATATAAATTTACACGATTCAATTGAAATTTACAATGTCACCCTGTGAAAATAATAAAATTGTTTTTATGTTTGATGCATTAACTTCTCCTTCAGAAGTCAAATTTCATGACTTCATCTGTAATTCATAATGTGGTTGTGAAAAATAATGCATTGATTTGGTTATTTGTTAGCGAGTCTGTAAGGGGGTCAATAAAAGTGAAAAAAGCAAAAAAATAATGTGATTCCGTGCTTTTTAGTTGAAAAAATCACTAGAAGTGTTTTATTTGAGAGCTTTTATCTGTAAAATCTTTTGAAATAATTTTTAATGTCCTTCTCAGCCAAATTGAATAGTGTGTGTGTGTGTCAAATTTTGGATTATAGTGATTTTCATAAGATTCTCCTGTCAACTTTTTCGTAAATTGGACAACGACAAAAACTTCACCTCATTCACCATACTGTGCTGTGCATGAGAGAGACAGAGAGAGAGATTTCTTTGAACTTAAAGCATGGTCATCTCTCAAACATGTACATTTTCATGGTATAATCACCAAAAAGTTCCATAAAGTTCTCAATTACCAAAAATAAAAAATAAAAATCCACTCCATCGATTGAGCTTACAATCATCCCCCGTATCAGTAACAAATGGAGAGACTTTTTGTAATTGGGGTAGCTAACAACTGGTGCTACATGTAAAAACAGAAGCAAACCTCAATGGTTGGAATCGTAATTTCATAGATACAGTCAGGTTTTTATGAATGGGACAAACCTAAAGGGTTTCATGGAAATTATCCCAAATGAGGCAACTCCTCTAGGCACAACCGACCATAGGAGTTCCCCACCACTACCGACTACGCAATTTAAGTCGAGTGCAACGCTCCGAGGACAATCCCATCACTACGGCACCACTAAAATGCTACTCAGACTGAAGCCCTCCCTACTGCGGAGAGATGACTAGTCCACAAACTAGTTCGGCGCAAGGAGGTTCAAATGCATGAACTCATCGTCGAAAATAATGGGTCAGACCAGTTGAGTCACCTACTACCTTGATGGTTATCTCTCAAACACATGCACATCGCTTTCTAACTAAACTAACAACACTTGGAATGAGGAAAAAGACGAGTGCCAAATTTGAGCATGCTCCTTACCTTCCAACCACACGTCAAGCACAAAGAAGCATCATAGTTGAAGAAAAAGCTTACAGATTTGACGGGCACTCTACTTTCCCATTACCCGGATTCTTGATATTCCGTTCATGATCAATGGTGACAGAGTTTCTATTAATAACATCAACTCCATGCCCCTGTGAGCAACAACCAACCTCCGGGGTGGGGCCAGTTATCTCAACATCAAGGGGCCCTGATGAATGCCTATTAGCGTTCGCCATGCAATGACAATAATGTGCATTTACAGATCTCATACTGTACTGGGATCGGACTGCCGGGCTAAAAATTGGCTGCATGAACCACCTCCTCTCAGGAAGCTCGCGTAGAGAAACTCGACATACTGGACATGTCGAGTGCTGTTGCAGCCATATGTCAATGCACGTTGCATGAAACGAATGCCCACACACAGGCAGGATACGCAATGTATCTTCCCCGTGGTAGTTAGCTAAGCATACAGTGCACCTGTGACATGATTTTTAAAATTAAAATGATTACCCAAAAGTATGTCAACTATGCTACATAAACATTGAATTTGGAATGAAAAAAAGAAAAATGAAAGAAAATGTACCGTGTACGGTACCTGCTTTGAACCATATGTTTTGAATAATTGTGGAAGCAGTGTGTGTGTAAGCACGTAGACCAAAAAAAAAAAAAAACCAAGGCAAATTGGAATTCATAGAAAGAGTTCTGCAGAAAGCATATGAAGCATTGGTTCTTAAGATTTAAATCTCTAAGTTTGATGCCCATTTATGCCAAACAATGAATTGCTAACCATTGATTGACTTTCAAATTCTTAGAGGAACTATTACCTTTCTAAATTTTTTTCCCAAACTACACATTCAAGTTATTGCTCCTATAATTAGTATAAAATACAAGTTATATATTTATTGACCAAATGATGATTCAAGTTTCTTTCAGTTTTCCAGTTTACCACGATCTTTTACCTTAAAATCAATGTTAAATATGTTATTAGCCTGATAAAACGAAAACTTTTCTGTAATAGAATTAAGCGAACTCGCTTCTTTAAATTTCCCATTTTACCGCCATTTTTTACCTTGAAACTCAATGTTCAATATGATATTAGCCCGATAAAACAAAAACTCTTCTATAAAAGAATCAAGCGAACTCTTTGGCTTAATGCCGTTATCACTATTTCCATAACAGAATCAGGTGAACTTATTCAATATAACTCCATGTGATGGTTTACTGCACAAATTGATTAATAACTGATGTTCAAACAGCCAAACAATTTAATCACGTAAAATTTCAAGTAACACGAGGTTCAGAGAAAAGTAACTCCTCCCAGAAGTAAGAATCTTGGAGTACCCAAATTCTACTGCCAAAACACACACACACACACACACACACACACACTATTCAATTTGGCTGAGCTAGTATCATAGAAACAAATTTTCAGAGATTAACTAACCGAATATTTTCATTCGAGGACAAGCATAATTCTCGATACTTCTTTTTAGGAAAGTTGGCCAGCGTAACAGGCTCGAGACCGTGAACACCCCTCTCCAACTGCTCAAGAAAAAAAGCAGACAAATCAGCTCCTTTTAAATTTGAAGAGTTACAAGTGATTCATAGTTGGATAGAGCAAACAAGATCCTCAAGTAAGAGGTATTGTAGAATGAGACAATGTACAAACAGAACAACCCCTTCTAAAAGGAGGATAAAACAACAGAAATAACCGTATAAGATACATGCTTTTTTAAGACATCTAGTAATCTAGTACAAGTATGTTTTACTGGGCTGTCCTAAGGATGTGACGGAGCAGCACCTACCTACAAGTATATAAATCGTAAAAGGGACCAAAAAAGAAACATGTATAACAAAAATCAAGAAATGAGAATCCTTCCAAAATTTCTCAGACAAGAGGAGACTTTTAGAAACTGCCTGAGCAAACAAACAGGGAAATCTCATTTTCTTGGTCCCATAACTTAGCCCATGTTCGATTTTAGCCCACATTCTTAATTTTTCTCAACATTCATCCCTCTTCACCTTTTTGGTTAGTGAATTAACAGCAAACGCATGTGACTGTTAACTCCCAAACTACTTGAGAACGTAAAAACGGCAGAAAAAAAAAAACCCAGAGTTATAGTACTATTAAAAACGAACATGAAAGAAAACACAACTCAATTCAAGATTTTGGTTCACATTAAGACAAAAACACACAAACTTGACATGGAAAACAATAAAACATCTTAGGCCGCAACAAAATCACAAAAAAGATATATGGGGTGTGATAAAAAAAAAAAGCAAGAATCATGCTTACAATGCTAAGATTAGATCTAGAAGACCTCCTGGATGAAATCAAAAGTATTCTAGCACAAATGAGCCTTGTGCATACAAACACTATGAATATTGTACTCACAGCAAATCCAATCACAGTCATCACCAAATTCACCCCAGAAGATGACATTTTTTTTTCTTTTTTTCAACCTTTCTGAGGTTGTTACTCACTATATCAAAATCCCAATTCAAGTTTTCCCTTGCTTTCTCCTTCCACTACATAAAAATTCCAATTCCGTTTTCTTTTTTATCACCCCCTGTAAAGTACTTCTGTTGTAACTACTGTGTAGGTATCACTTTTCCAGTGCCCCCCAACTGCAAATCGCATAGAAATTCAAATCTTGCACTGTTCATAACAAGCCAAAAACGCCCCTCGAACAATCTATGCAATCTACACTTCGAAAAGACTGCATCTTTTGACTATTACTGCGAAATCCCATTCATTTTCCCGCACCAAATTTCATTTTTGTTAAGTATTTTATCTAGCTTTCACTGCCACAACGCTCTCTCTCTCTCTCTCTCTCTCTCTCTCTCTGTGCCAGTGGGTGTGAATTTGTCTGCCCTTGTGTATATAAAGAAGGTATGCGTTGTTTAGACCTCACATTTAAAGGAAAGACTAATGGTGGAGGTGGGAGAGAATCCATAGTGGAATTGGGTTGAGGCAACGCCTCAGAAGCCCCATCGTGCGAGATATAAGCAAAAATGACAGAATCAAAGAAACATGAGAGAGAGAGAGAGAGAGAGAGAGGTTTGATTCAAACAGGTGAGACCATAGAGAAAAAGACACCTTAATTGCGTGTGAAAATTAAGTTTATGCAAAAAATTATCTAAAATAACAAGTTAAGATGTTGATTGACAGTCCAAAATTTATTATTTTAAAATAAGGTTAAATATATTTTAACTCTTTAATTTTCGTATCATTTTATTTCTCTCAACCGATAAATATGATACCCCTTCCTCAATTATATATTTCGACAAAAGTACCTATAAATTTATATAAATATATATATATATATATATATATATATTTATAGTTCAAAAAGTGTCAAAAACAATTTATAATTTAAATTTTATTTAAAAAAAATTACCTAAAAATCAAGCTATTGACTGTTCAATTAAAAGTAAATTTTAGACACTTTTTAATAAATATGAATAATTATATATTCACTGGTTACTTCAATTTGTGCATATCTAAAAAAGACCAAACGAGTTTTTTCATCTTTCTTCTAAAAAAAATTACATTTATTTAACTATATCACAATCTAACTTTAATTAAAAAAAACACATATATTTAAATTATAGTTAAAAAATATTTATCCATTTTTATTTAAGAATGTCAAACTTCACTTAGAACTTATACTTGATGAATTTTTCAAGTTACAAAATTAAAAGAGTGTTTTCATGATTCATTTTCAAGTACTATTATAACAATTTATAAGCTTAGTTTTTATTTCAATTTATTTAAGCTATATTAAATTTTAAACTAAAATTTATTTTTATAATTAATAAAGAATTTGGAGTTGAATTTAAAATGCTTAATCCAAAACTAAATATTGACAATAGTATAATTTTGACTAATTATTTAATTGAGGGGATTGAGTATTGTATTTGACAATATGGGGAGTGAATGAGAAAAGGTTAAGAGTGTATTTAAACCTATTTTACGATGCATGGGTATTTTAGTTAATATTTAAAAAAAAGGTCAAAGTAGAGTTCCAATAATAATTTTTGAAGTGCTAACAATAATTTTCGTCAAATAAAAAATGCCTAAAATGTTATGATTTAAATTTTTGGGAATAAAATAATTCTAATTCTAAATTTTATAAAACATCAATGACATTAAACCTGATCTAAACTAGTTGTATCATATATTAAACTTGGATACCTTAAAATAAATAAATAAAAACTATTACATAATTTGAATTATTTGTTATAAAAGCTATGGATGTTTTTGACACATGTTTATAAGGCATTTAGATCCCTTGAAATGTATTTTTAAGAGTATTTGACTTCTCGTCAAATTTCTTATGAACCGATCAATTGTAATCCGGCTTGCATCAGGAATGCCATATAATACGGTATAACAATATCACCTTTTGGCATTTCAAATTATGCATTTTAATTGGCTTATGTATATTATCCATCTTATCCCTAAAATTGACCAGTGAAATTACTAAAAAATGACATATCATAGAGGCAAAATCGAATTTTTGTATGTTTAATATGTAAGAGAAATTTTGTAATCGCAGGATCGATACACCATGAATTTAGAACACAATATATGAATATATATAAAGTTAAATTAATGTACCTTAAATCGATCATTGATAGTCGATTAATATGGATGTTTAGACAAACATCCGTGGCTAGTTCTTCCTCTCCATCTCTTACCGATATTAACAGCTTTCAATGGGACAAGCGATTATCAGAGTGTGGAGTGGAGAGGGGACCTAGCCAAATATATAATGTAACCTTAGGGCCCTCCCATTAAGGGCTTTCTTGGATGGGCCTACACCAACTGTCAGACCATGTCTGCTATAATCAAGGCCTTAACAATAGTGGGTCAAACAAATCAGGCCTTATAAGTTAAGTCCCATTATCCGTATTAATTTAGCCCGTTTTTATAAAAAAACAAAATATTCAATTAATAGAAGTCCACATTAGAATAAAATTCTTACAGTCTCCCACTTGGACAAATATTAATTGACGTTTTAATCTCCCAAAAATAATTTATTTGAAAAATGACTCTCGGGCTAAATTACAAGTTTTTTGACTGTGGCCACATTTTGAAAACAACAATACGGCAAGGGAACAAGACTTCTGCAATCCGGTCCAGTGAAAATCACTAATATTGGATCATAGCGATAATTGCATCCTTAATTGACACAAGACCTTCCATGGTCACAAACACCAGCAATTCCACCGACATGGATTCAGACATGGTGGTGTAGCAAGAAATAGCATCACAACATGACCCAAACACATGCTATTTCATTGTCGGTCCTTTGATTTTCTTGTAAGATATGGATTTCTGTATCAATATGAAATCCCAAGAAAATCTGATTTTCTTGCAAAATATGAGTTTCTAAAACAATATGAAACTCCAAGAAAATCAATATGGATTTCTTGTAAAATATGAGTCTCGAGGTCAATATGAAACTCCAAAAATCCAACATGGTTTTCTTGTAAGAAATGAATTTCTAGACAATATGAAACTCCAAGAAAACCCAATGACTTCTTAGGAAGTCATATATATCTCGATCAATAATCGGATAACAACATGGTGTCATTTATGAGACATACCCATCTCTTAAGGCCAACACCAAGCCTTAAGATATCAAAAAATGTGCGCACACAAATATGGATTAATCCAAGAGCTTTATATATTGATGCGCATAGTCCAACTTAACCCTGTAACAAAATGAGTTAAATAATAATATATGAACCAAGTTAAATGGCTCCCACTGTTTCAATATGCCAAGACTTGATTGCATATACATGTTTAAATTATGTATATCCCACTTGATGGATATCGACTAAACCATCAATTTTTTTAGCAACTGGCCCAAAAACTATTTGCTCTACTACAATGCTTCTTATCATTGATCAAGTCTATACAAGTGAGAAATTTAACTTCATATATCAACATATTTGAGGATGAATAATCACATAATCATGCTATAAATAAATCCTCGACCAAGAATAGATAGAATCATCAAAGATATATCGTGAGACAACATTCATCAAAATCTACACATATAGTGCATTAGACCCAACACACAAGTATTAGCCTTGATTTATTGAAGCCTTCAAAATCCTTGATAATAATTTTCCCAACAATTACTTATTCCACTCAAGTTAATAAGTAATTCAATATTAGAAGAATCAATCACTCTAGAATGAGTCTCCTCTATATTAATTTAAACTTATAATAATTGAATCAAGAAAATATGCAACAATACACCCCCATCAATCATAAAAGCACATCCAAGTTAAATGATTCAATTATCAGGCCTACTAACAATGACCACATGTAGGCAATTTGAGAAATCAACAATCAATTTCAAATCTTATAGGCCAAGTCATAGTATCAAGCAAAAGTTTATTTCTCCAAGCATTCCATGAAAATAATAAGACATTATTGTGCTTGGTTTATCAAATAACTCAGACAATCAGTCAACAATTTATTGACCATTTAATATTCCAATTTGTCCAAAACAAGAAGTTTTATCTTCAAATTTTCAATCAAAATTTTACGGCCAAAAGAGAACTTGAATGCTAAAGAAAATTAGAAATTGAGAATTTTCAAGTTCATCATGTTATTAAGAAATTTATTTGAAACAAGAAGAGTAAAGGATTTATCCTTATCGACACATACCCCCTTTTGAATAAATTTCTTAGCAGCAAATTTTGATTGAATCATTCACGAAACTTCTCACAGATCAAATATTTTCTCACAATTGACCATTTACAATAATGATCCATATATATGACTCCCACATATCATTGTGAGACATGGATTATAACAAAGTCCATGTATTCCCAACATAAAAATCAAACTGAAAACTAGAAACTATATATATTAGTTTCCCAGGATCAGTTAAACAATTCAATAATAATCACTTTCGCAACAATCAAGAAACACAAAATATCTTTCTCAAAAATCAAAATAAAGATATCTTTGCTATATAAAATTTTCAAGTATTAGATCCTAATGTGCTATCGAAAGTGATTATATCAATTAGATTTACATTGAGAAACGTGATAAGTTGGGCAAAATTTTTCCCATTTAACTCTTAAACACATAGACTTGGGTATACAGAAAAGAATATGAATTTGCTAAATTGCTTTCTCATGAAGCGCTAGTAAAAAAATATAGGATCAATATTTTCAAATATTGCACAATAAATCCCAATTGAAATCCCTCATTATATAAGATTTCAAATAAACTCTCTATTAAATACATAAACTTCACCTTTCTTCAATACAAGAGGAAAGCCAAGAACAAAAACACAATCAAAGAAGTCTCTCAAGGTATGACACCAAATATTATTCATACCAATTACTCAGAACTATCAGGGTGATAAGTGAAGTTTAATAACAGGTACACCTTTAAGATAAATGCGGAATTTCAAATATGTTCCAAAATATTCACAATCAGTATGATACTTCACCATTTGAATAAGAATTTTTCAAATATATTAGTCATTTTCAAGAAAACAACTTGCATTGTAAGAAGACAATTACAGTGAAATAAACTGAGTGTAAATCCTCACACGAACTACGAATGGTTCCTCTTAAATATTATGGAAAAACTATTCTCAAATATATCAAAAGATTAGAATGTGAAAGCACCGTATCCAATAATTTGGTCAAAAATTTGAATAATATTTATGAGACTAATTAAAAATGCTAATTTCAATTAGCAATGTGATTATTTCCACTCTCAAGTGACCTAAGCATTTTGTCATCACATCAAAGAATTTCTCTTTATTATATTTCATGAAATAATTTTATCAAGAGGAGGAACTCTATAGTATTCATGAAAATAATTACACAGTACATATGACAAATACTTTGAAAAACCAACAAATACGCTCTTTTGTTATTTCTCATGATCAAAAGAAACAAATCACATTTTATCAAATTGAATTAAATTCAATTTCCAAAGCTACCAATGGTAGTCTTTTCATTCAAGTATTCCTCACATATGGGTTAAACAAGTTCGTTTGTCTAAAGGCTTTTAGCCCATTGGGTCTTTACAAACATTAACCCCATAATATATGTTTTGACCAAATAATGAATGAGCCTAACTTTCATGACCACAGTCTATTGTAGAAAATCAAGTTCTTTACTTATCGAAAATTAATATCTTCTATGGTTCCATTCATACATATGACGCAAATCTTTATGTTCAAAACTCCTCAGCTATGAGAATGATTTTCACATAATCAAACTCTAGGATAATAAATTGATAATGTACATCATTCATATCAAGTATAGAGATATTAAACCTTAAAATCTGGTTTAAACTTTTAAGATGTCTAGAATCCTCCAATCATAAAATGCTTCTTATCGCGAAATCAAAAGCAATATTTATGACATCAAAATCACAGAATAGCAGATTCTTTAGATGCACAACTCTAATTTTGCGCTTAAATCAAATAGATAGAGCCGACTCCCACAATAGTCGGATCATTGCTCATTTGCTTCTAAAGTGGCTTTTTCAACAATTAGGAGACTCAAGTGATGATTCTTATTATTCAAAACAAGGCATTCTAGAAGAGCAACAACTTTAGAGATTTTATTAAATTCAAGACTATGTCTGTATTGGTAAATCTCACGATAAATAACATATCATGTCCATATCATATTGCCTTTTAAAGTCCGAAATAAACTCACTCTTGTTGAGTAACTTAGAACAAAGGCAAATATCTAACAATAGACCATTTTATTCCACATAGGGAATAATAAATAAAACAAATTCAAATATGCTGATATATATAAAACATGCCCAAACATAATATCAGCTAACAAGATCAAGACCTCTTATGTGATAACAAACTCCCCTTTGGGCAGAGTATGCTACACACAAAGGCTCTATTTTCCACAAATACGATTAACATGAACGTCATAATAGTCATGTAGTGTGGGGAGAATTAGTGAGAATAAACTTAAACCAACGAAACTTATTTACTAGAGGATCTAGGCACACTATGATAAAACTCTCCTTTGGGCAGAGTATGTCATCCACAATAGGTCCTCTACATGCAAGAACGAGCAGGGGAATATCCTGATTTTCGAAAAGTTGACTCCTTTGGGAGAACAAACCCTCTATATCAGTACATCCCCATCAATATGTTCTTACACTACCACCATTTAAGTTCATAGTAATAGTCCAAATCAACAAGAATACAATGAATTATTATCAATAGGCAATTAATTGGAATAAGCTTAAAACAATATGACTTTATTCCTCCGAGAGTCCAACATGTCATGACAACTCCCCTTTGGGCAGAGTAGTCACACATGATAGGTCCTTCTGTGCAAAACGGTATAAAAGTACCCTAATCTTCGAAAATTGCCTCCTTTGGGAAATTAACTTTCTAGATCAGCATACCCCTATCAATATGTTCCGCACCAACTAATCAAAATTATCACACATATTTTACCCCCTTTGGGCAGGTAAGAATGTATAATAATTTTATCAACTCGAACTATGCATGTCACAAATTTTACAAATTTCAATAAATAAAACACTTTGGTGTAATTATTTATCTCAACTCATAAAATTAGGACATGATCGAGTTAAAAATAATTGCCTGACTTGCACACGAGCAATATGCATGCAAAACTCCCACTAGATTAAGTACGAGAGCTATATGTACTTTTAAGGAGTTACAAATATAATTCATTGGATTCAAGTTGTCACAAAATCTAATATGATTAACTAGTACATAAATGAATCAAACTAAATTGGATGACTAAATATCATAACAAAAGTTAAAAATCCAAATCATATTCATAACTGAACCAAGTATAATTAGTCATCAAATTATCAACTAATGTACTAGAATTAGCAAAATATTTTTACATCAGACCATAAATCACAGGATATCAATATGACAATGGAAATTTACCAAGTTACACATATACATATAGTGACAAAATTAACTTGCATGTTTATGCATACTTTAAAGATTTAATAGCTTTGATCCCACGCCTGAGTTTATATACCCACATGATATCATCCGTAATCTTAAATCTATTATAAATCTTGTGGTCTATGACACAAGCCATATATGTATATCAATATATAATATACACATAACTAAAGTAGGAATTCATGTGCATGAACGCAAATCAAGGAAGGAAACTTTTGAATTAATTGGATCTGCACATCCAATATATCAACACTATTGCATCATATTATATTATCGTATTCTATTTGGGCAAAAATATGATACGATCAAAATATGATATGTTTAAATTTTAAAATCTAAAGTGCAATTCTATCAATTTTAAAAGTAACATGATATTACATAAATTTAAAAAACGATAACGATTATCGCTACCAGCCCGTTAATACCAAAAACAACGCATGTTCCCACTTGAGAGGACTTAACATTATTGCTGATATTATTACACATCTCTTTTTCCTCCCCTTTCATTACTATATTTTCAGTTATAATAAGTGACAAGTCCTTGAAAATCAGTGAAAAAAGGCACTATTTTTCAGTTGAGATGTTTTCGGAATTTCAAGAATCAGATTTTGCAGCACACATAACTGCATCAGCTCAGCATCCCCATTACAATATATGATATGATCAAATTTGATATGTCAAGGACAATTCGATACAAAAAAAAAATGATCTTGATACCACGAACAGTTTTATTTATGTATCCAACTAACAAACACATGTCCGTAATACCAAATTTATTAATTCATTCGGCCAGTAATTGATTCAAGAACCCAATAAATCTTTCATCGAATACTAACAATAAATATTAGGGTCCTAAATTCATAAGTATCCTGCTCTGATACCAACTGTAAGAGAAATTTTGTAATCGCAGGATCGATACACCATGAATTTAGAACACAATATATGAATATATATAAAGTTAAATTAATGTACCTTAAATCGATCATTGATAGTCGATTAATATGGATGTTTAGACAAACATCCGTGGCTAGTTCTTCCTCTCCATCTCTCACCGATATTGACAGCTTTCAATGGGACAAGCGATTATCAGAGTGTGGAGTGGAGAGGGGACCTAGCCAAATATATAATGTAACCCTAGGGCCCTCCCATTAAGGGCTTTCTTGGATGGGCCTACACCAACTGTCAGACCATGTCTGCTATAATCAAGGCCTTAACAATAATGGGTCAAACAAATCAGGCCTTATAAGTCAAGTCCCATTATCCGTATTAATTTAGCCCGTTTTTATAAAAAAACAAAATATTCAATTAATAGAAGTCCACATTAGAATAAAATTCTTACATAATATCATGTTACACATACAAATAAACATGCACCTTTTTAAAAAATCTAAAGTAAGAAAAATTATCATACCAAAACAAACACACTTATGAAATGCCAAAATATGAAGCTCACTTGCTTAAAACATTAAATATTTTATGTGCAAAATTTATTATCAAATACGTCACATATATATATATATATATATATATATACTCAATATTGGATTCATGATAGATTTTCTTTTTTTATAGGGATAATTACATCTACTACCCCTCGGAAGATTGAAAACTATAGTTGGTCCCCCAAAAATTTTCAATATACAACCACATTCCCTAAGGAATTTGAAAATTACCAAAACCCCCCTCATCAGCCGGTTCCCGGTCATTTTTGGATGACATCAGCCAAAATATGAATGAAAATCCAAATTTACCCTTTGTAATTAAATTATATATATAGGGTGTTTTTGTAATATTAATTTTAATGAGGGGGTAATTGTAATTTTTGGTTCAAATTTTCTGGGCTTAGAAAGACTAGCCATTGGCATTTGAAAATAGTCGTTGCTCTTTCTTCATTTTGACTGTTGCTCACTTCTCTTTATATATGTGTTGCTAGATTGCATTTTTTCACCATATCTTTACTACATATGTGAAATGGCTTCTTCTAGTGGTTCCTCTAGTGTTTTGGGTTTAAAGTATAGGAAAGAAAATTACAAGCAATCAAACTGTGGTAGAAAAACAACTATCAAGGTTGCGGAGACGCCAAGAAATGCCAACAATTGTTTTGTTGGTGCTCAATAAACGGGTTCTCACATTGGTGTCTTCCTTACGCAATCGAAGAAGAGAATGAATGCATGCAAGGTCGAAATAGGCAATTTGAGCAATAAGCAACAAGTTCAATGCCCACAAACATTGCACCAAGAAGCTCAATTCCAACAAACCTTGCACATGGTGAAATTGAGCATGGCGGCATTGTTTATAAACTTATATCTTTGAATCTTAATTATTTTACTTTTTTTTTTTGTTATTGAATCTTATTTTACTTACCGTGTATTTGCTAGCATAAATTTTATCTACTTTAGGAAAGTGAGATATCAAATTAAACCCCCGGCTGACTAGGGGGGTTTTGGTAATTTTTAAATTTCTTAGGGAATGTGTTTGTAATATTGAAAATTTTTGGGGGACCAATTGTAGTTTTCAATCTTTTGAGGGGTAGTAGATGTAATTATTCCTTAACATATTTTTAGGTTTTTTTTAATTTAATTTTAATAATTAATAAAGCAGGGGTAAAATCGGAACTTTTTTAAAAAATGACCGGAAACCGGCTGACGAGGGGGGTTTTGGTAATTTTCAAATTTCTTAGGGAATGTGGTTGTAATATTGAAAATTTTTGGGGGATCAACTGTAGTTTCCAATCTTTCGAGGGGTAGTAGATGTAATTATCCCTTTTATATATATATATATATTTTCAAGTGGTGATTATTGTTCTGGTGGTCTTTTTCATGTTTTTATTTTCTTTTTCCGCATAAAAACAAATAAAGGAGACGGGAATGTTTGATTTGATATGGCGGGCGCATTGAAAATGGAATTTGTGGAGGGAAATTAATGTTGTTTCTGTCAACCATTAAAATCATTCTGCCGTTTTCTTGCCATTTTTTCTTTTACGTCTTCACAATCCATAACCTGTGATTACAGCGCAATCAGTGGACAAAAGAGAGAAGGTCCCATGTTATATATATATATATATATATATATATAGAGAGAGAGAGAGAGAGAGAGAGTGAAAATTTTGAATTCATTCAAATAAGCATCATTTATACGGCACTTGAATAGTCTATTATATGGTATTGAGACATGTACAAAATTGTAATAGTTTTAAATTTTAATTTGTATAAGTTTATCGCTATTTATAATTATCCAAAACCTAAGATAGGATATAAATAATTGTTTTAATTATTTATGATATCCTATTTATAATATTTATCAATGATTTGAATTCTAAACTATTGAACTATCCATCACTTACATAAACTTTAAAAAACAATCGTCATGACATAATTATACCAAATCCTAATATTAAAATTGAATATATTATGTTATCAATTGAATTTTTAAATATATTGATTTATCATTAATTTTCCTACAGTGTGATTTATCATTAAATATCTTTATGTCTCTACAATATTACATTTTTATTATCTCAAAGAATATTTATTTACTTGAAGTTAATTTTACTTTATTACTTTTTCTCACCATTATAGTCAAAAGAAATTTTAAGTTTTTATTTTTTACCAAACAAACAGATAACTTATAATCTCCAAAAATATCTTATAAGCTTCAGGATCTTATTTGATCCAAATACTTTAATAATTTATTTTTAAAATAAAATATATGAGCTCATAAATTCAAAAAATATTCTATAAACTGCAAGAACTTATAAGCTCTTTCAAATAAGTTCAGCCAAACACCCTCTTATTCCACCTGAATTATACATAACATATGTCTGTTCATTTTTGAAGCATAAATATGCTTATTATAATATGTAAATGTTTTATCTTGTTACCTTACTATATATCAAACATATATTTATACAAGAATTGTTATTGACTTTTTTCTTAGTATATTAAATTCAAAAATGTTGAATAATTCTTTAATTCATGAAGATCCATCCAAAACAATTTATAAATGTACATCAGAACAAAGAAAAAAAAATATTAGTTCTAAAATGAATTACTTTTAGCTGAACTTTAGTACTATATTAGTTATAAGGTGGGAAATAAGAGGACTTAATGAAAGGAAGGAAGGTGGGAAATGTGTCATTTTTCTCTAAAATCAGATGATGTTGCTTATTTTCCCCCAAAAATTGAAGATTGGCAGTGCCCGACCCGTTCACATTCTTTCACCGTTTAAAAACTAACAAGGGGACTACTTTGACAACGAACGTTGTTCGGTGGAACCGTTTTGATAATTCTTTTTAAAACCGGGACCAAAAAACCAGAAAATTGAGTATAATGGGACCAAACTAGCAATAATTTACATAATTATAATACTAATATATATAGATACATATATTCCATATTTATATCAACTATCAGTTGGTCTAGTAGGATGAGGCGCTAGATCTCTTAAACAACATCCAAAGGTCGAATCTTGATGTTGTAAATGGAGCAACTGGGTTGGGAGGATCGCTCCCATAATGGGCCTCTGCAGTACCAGATCTGGATTAGTCAGCCAATGAATCAGAACCGGGTGATTAAGACCAAAACAAAATATATTCTATATCTATTATATATAACGGAATAATTTATCTAAAATTTTGAAAAGTGTCAGTATAGTTTTACGATAAGTGTTAGCAATAGATTCATTTTACATATATATATCAAGTAATAGAAACACTCGGCAACAAAAATCACTATTCAAAATATGTAAGATTGTAACCGCAAGTATCAGGTTGGAAGGCGTTTCACTTACTCTGAATCAGTTTGATGCAGTGTTTTGTGTGATAAAGATCAATGGAATGGCGCTTTGGCTCATTTATCATCACGACGCTGTAGTTTCACACCGTTGTTCGTTCAGTCGGTTGTCATGGAACACTAACACCCATTCGATTTTCGAAATGCCTAGTCCAACTAATTTATCGACGTTCAGGCAAATCATGAGCTAAAACCCTAAAAATATTCACATGATTGCTATGTTCCTTTCTTAGCTAAGAGAAATCAAGAAAAAGTTGTAATTATTATTACTATTTAAAGACAAAACAAGTTGCCTGTTACATTATGGGGTAGATGGTTGATCACCTTCAAGAATAAAATGAATAGCCATTATTATTTTGTTAATCTAGCTAATTTGTTGTTCTTATTCTGCTAGATGAAGTACAATTTAGAAAGATTTGTAGGTGCTTTCAAAAGTTAAAACTCTTAAAGTTCTTGGTTAGAATTATAAGATGTTTTTTTATCAAGTGAGTTATTTAAATTTTCGATAAATTATAGTTTAGGTACAAACTGCAAATTTATGCCTATAATTATTTTTATTGCAAGACACCCCTCCATTGGGGTATCCACTGGAAATTGAATTTTTGATGGATAGAAAAATGTTGCTCAAAGTTCAAGCCAAGCAAAAGAGTAGCAAATATAAAGATGAGTTCCACACAACGTTCGAAGTAAATGAGGACAAGGGATAGGTTACTGAATATTGCCAATACTACTATAAATTTGAGGGATGTATATTTATGTAATTAATTTTCTATGGAAGTTTGTAATATTTCATAATTGTGATGGCATGATGAAAATAAAAATCGTTCATGTGTATGCAACCAGTTCAACTTGATAATATGTCTCTTTGATAAGATGCTAACACTGCAGTGTAAATAAAAATTTTGTATCATAATACGAAATATAACTCTCCAAATAAAACACTTGCCAAAAGATTATCTTCTCTTGATGATAGCAAGACTGCAACAAGTAATGGAGATCCAATGATGCAGTTCTACAACAAGTTTAACAGTGTTTTGGTAAAGGAATAGAAATAACTATAAATTTTTACTTTTAATTCCATAAGTTGTATTAGATTATAAACTTTTGATCAATATAATGTATAGAAAAGTGTTTTGTAATTTGGCTTGATGTTTCAATCATTATACTTTATTTTTATTTATTATTGGTTTGTTCATAAATTCCGTTATGGTTTTTTTAGTGTAAGTTTGAAGCTATTTCTAGCAAAATTATTTTATTTATTAAATCTTTATTACTATCTTATGCAGTGATTTATCAACAAATTTATTGTGTGCAATACGCACAGGTATAATCCTAGCGTGTGTGCGTGTGTGCGTGTGTGTACTATATTAATAAATCCCTTAGGGAGTCTAATAACCACTTTGGTATCTTTGATATCTTTTGGTGTCTTCACTTTCTTATTTATATTCTCTCTGCTATATGCTCTCTTACTATTAATGTGTTTTTTTTCATCTCATCTTTATCTTCTTTTTTTTTTAACTTTTCATTCTTGATTTACATATTGATCTTATAATTTTATTTTTAATTTAAACTATTTTTCTATAATAAATTTAGTAAAATACATACATTAAAAATAATTAAAAATATATAATAATTATAAAATCCAATAAATATTTTAATTTTATGTTCATAATTTCAATATATAATTAAATTATATTTATTATTTGTATTTTTTACAAGCATCGAATGTGTCTATGAACTAATTTCAATAAAGTTCATACACACGACTTGAATGTGGTCCAATTTAGATAATATTATAACCCATTACGTAATGATAAAACTTAGTTTTAAACCGAAAATTTGTCTTTTTATCAAGAGAAACTAGTTTTATTTATAATATCAAGAAATTTCAAGTGGAACTCATAAAGATTCTAAATTTCACCAATAGATATTGATTACCTGTCCAAGGGTTTTTTTTTTTCCATGAATCGAGTGTTTACATCTTAGGATTCAGATTCAACCACGTGTTATGTATTATATTTTTTTATAAAATACATATAATACATGATTAAATTTGAACCATAAAATATACGAACATGGCCCATACACCAGTCCATATAAGAATTTTCCCGTCCGATGTGCAACCAACCTTTTCTTCAATCTTACTTAACCATTTTTTTTCGGTGGGTAGACCATATTGAAATGTATAAGAATCAATTATGCACAAATATGCATTGCTGGCACGTCCTAAAGCATCAGTTCAAATTTCATTGACAAAGAAGTAAAATTAAATTATAATAAAAAATAATAATTATATATATTATATCGTTGATTTAGATAGGATCATAACATGGCTAGTCATGAAAAAGTTCATAATATGTAACGCTTTTCAGAGTTTTTTTTGGCTTTATTCGTACGATAAAGTACTAGATTAAAGTATTTAAAAGTAAAATACCGACCATCATGCATAAAATCCGCATATTGGGGTTAGAATCAGGTTGAGCGGCCCATTATCCAATTAAAATAAATAAATAAATAACGATAAAGAGGTCAAAGCACCTTGCTCCTAGACACTACAAAAAAAAAAAAAAAAAATAAAAAATTATTGATCAGATTTAATAGTGTCAATATAAAAATTACCAACAATAATTATATTAAATGATAATACTTTTTATCTTGTCAATAATTAAGCTTTTATGATGATAATAATTTTTATGTTGTCACAATATCACTTAATGACGACAAGAATTCATATTATAATTGTCACCATTAACAATGAATGACACATATATAGTGAAAATTTGGTGGCAACAAAAATTGCCCTTAGAATTTTGTGATAAAATTTCATTGTCCCTAAATTGTCACAATAGGTGCGTCACTAATTGTCAATTTTGCACTATGTTGTCACCTTCTTACAATATGTTGTCATTATTAACATTGTGCAAATTATATTTTGTGACAACATAAATTTATTGTCACTAAATATATATATAATTAATGACAACTTTTTCGTTGTCACTTATTATATTATTATAAATTTACTCATTTGCTTATAGTGAGATATGACAATTTCTACATTTTGGTTATTAGACTATTTTTCAACCTATCCCTTTTTTTTTTCTTTTCTTTTCTTTTCTGTTTTTGGTCTTTTTAGATTTTTTTTTTTTTGGCCGAAAAATGATCTTAAAGTACAAAGCATAGATTCCATAAATTTTGTTCGATAAAATGTAATGAGTGATATATTTACAAGTGAAATATAAAACAGTTATAATTAGACAAACGAAGTGTTTTTATTCAAAAAAAAAAAAAAAAAGGGGTTGAGGGCCTTAACTTTTATCCCTTAGAATAGCTCTTGATATTTGGCATACTTGTTTTAAGGTGATCGGCAAAAAGGGTTCTATTGGTTTCAGAAGCTGGGACTGCTATGTGCTAAATTGTACTTTAGGAATCAAATCTTCATACGAGGATATGTATGTTTGTTACATATAATTAAAATAACGATAAGGACATTTAAAATGCTTATTTTGGCGCTCCATGAAGCACATAATAATGCTTACAGAATAAAGTACTTTAAAATGCTACAGACATGATAAGCACATAATAATACTTTAAAATGCTGTATCGTCATTCAAAACCTACAGAAATAATCATAATAGATATTTTGGTCGAATCATTTTGATAAAATATCCCAAAAAGATCCTCATAGATATTGCTTTTCCGCACAACTCTCTTCGCTATAAATTGAGTCTTGCTTCATTATTATGCAACATTTGCATTAAGTTGTCTCTAATTTCATCCTACAATATAACTTTCATTTAATCTCAATATCGATTTATCAACAAACTTTTACTCAGTTTTGAAAATTCTTACCGGAAACTTGTTTGGTCAAATTCAACGAATTATACGACAAGTATAAATTATATGACAAGTGTATTATATTTGTCAAATGATTGGTCACTTATCTTAAATTATTGACCATTTGCAGGGTAAGTGTAACACACTCACTACGCGATTAAGAGAGTGTTTGGCTAAGCTTACTTGAGCTTACAAGCTCGTAGAGCTTATAAAATGTTTTTGAAACTTATAAGCTCCTACATCTTATTTTAAAAATAAGTTTTTAAAGTATTTAGATAAAATAAGACAATGTAGCTTATAAGCTGTAATTTTGTTTGGTAAAAATTAGAGCTTATATATTTTTTTAAGTATAATAATTATTGGAAAAAAATAAATTAAAATTAATTTCATGTAAGTATATATTTTTTGAGATAGTAGAAATGTAATCTTGAAAAAAAATATATAGGTTTACATTATTTTATCTTTTGGCATTAGACAACTTATAAGCTATTTGAAAAAAAAGTTGAGGAGAACTTACGTTTTGTTTTGGAGCTTATAAGATCCTGACAACTTATTTTTGAAGCTTATAAGCTCAGCCAAACACTCTCTAACACTGATTCGATCGAGTCGGATTTGGGACTACAATTTCCCAATTTGTAATTGAGAAATTCAAGTGGCACCTCCCAAACTTAATGTGAGAGTGATTTTTACATGTGTTTGTTGGTTAAAAGCTGATGGACCTACAATAGTGAGAAAAATATATATAATAAAAGTCATTGTTCACACAAATTCCAAATCTAAAAATATAAATTACAAGACAAGAAATAATATGTGACAAATATTTGAATTTAATGAAAAATAATCTCATAGAAGACTAATTCTCTGATTCTTTCTCCGAAACATTTTGTCCTTGAATAATGTGATTCATAGGCCTTGTAGCTTGATTTACAAATCAAATGCTAGAAGTTTTGATAATTCCACGAAAAAAATTGTAAACACCATGGACTTGAATTGAATCTAACTTGGGAAAAAAATGCCAATTTATTGGTTTGACACTTTAATTGCAGATTGAACGACTTACTTTACTTACTTTCACGAATAGCACACTGAACGTTGCTTTAATCACCGTAAAGTTGACTTGGAAGAAACATCAATATGTAGGCCAATCGAGGATTGAATGCCTTAATTTGATTTTTTTGCAAAGAACACTAGGAATTTTGCCTTAATCTTCATGTATTTTATCGAGTTTGACTTGAGAGAACTTCGCAACTTCTTTGGCTTCTCTGGTTCTAGAAGACTTTTTCATTTTTTTTGAACCCCAAATGACCCCGACCCCTTTTTATAGGTATTTATGTACGGTCTTTTGGATTGCCATAGACTTTTTTGATATTTATAACTTTAATTTAAATTTATTATAAAAAGAAAATATCATTTTCGTATCATTATTTGATTAGTCGACATGCCCAAACACACAAATTGTCAAAATTTAATTGGTTTTAGAATTTGGGATTGCACAACTTCATTTGATTGGTCGGAACATAACAATTCATACGGACACTTGGCAGCTTCTTATTCGTTGGTAAAATAAATATTAAAATATCAATTAAAATTGATTATCTAATATTGAAATTAAATTTAGTAAATTTCAAAATATAAAATAAAAAAATTAATTAATATTCAATATTTTAATTTATACTCGTCAATTTTTCACTGAACGAAATTTAATCACCAACAACTACATAATATAATGTAAAATAAACGCAAACATTATTATCAATATTGAATCAAACCTAATTTAGGGGACGCAAAATGACATTTTCTTGCAGTTTCATTATTGAAGTGTTGAAACAAAAAGAAAATTCAGACTTCTTCTTATTATTATTATTATAAGAAAAATTCAACTACAGAGAGAAAGAATAAATCTCGAACGTCATCAAAACCAATTCTTTTTGGTGTCCACCTCACACGTAGATCATTAAAACCATTCATTTTTGTCATAGAAAATAATGAAACAATATTAACTAAACAATTTTGGGACACATATCAAATGATCCATATATAGAGATTGCACATAATGCAGTACACCACATCATTGACATGTGCTCCCAAAACCCTTTTTATTCGTGTCTTTGTACTTTTACCCTTTATCGAGCATATGATGATCACTTTATAGGGAAGCAATTATTATATTCAATATTTTGGCTACTTTAATTTGATTAATCGCTAATCATGGATTCCAAGTTCAGCTTCACTATGTTTATTATTGCTTTGTTGACACCTAAGTCAATAACAAAACTTCAACACATGCCAAATCAAATTCAAGGTTTATTTATTTACTTGAAAGTGGGCTTTTTTTTTTTTTTTTTTTGGTGTTAGATGGATTCAATTCTCACTACCACAAGAATCTGTGCATTCGTTGTAATTGGAATCTATTCGTAGAACTTGAGTTCGAACAGTAAATAGAAAAAAATAGTTATTCAACGTGTTCAATTTACAAAATCCCTGTGTTAATTCAAATTAATACAAAACACTCCGTGTTAAAAAAAAATTAAACTCCTCATTTTTTAAAAGCTAGCAAACCGCCTCTTGGGTTCTTTTTCTAAAAATTTGAGTACGAATTTTACTTTTTACTCATTTTTAGAAAATTAGAGAATAACAATATGTTTTGTCTCTCTAAAAAAGGGAAAAGTCTAATCCAAAATATGAAAGAGGGGAAAAACTCAAAACGCGTAACCTTCAAAATTTCACACACATTTACAATCAATTTCGAGGCACAGGAATTGTGATACATGAGTGGCAGTGAGCTAGTTTTTAAAAATATGAGGGATTTTAGATTAGTATTTTTTCACAAAGGATTTTTTGTACTAATTACTAGAATTAACACAAAGGGTTTTGTGAATTTAACTTAAGGTTAAAAGGGTAAATATGCAAGTCTAAAGTACTATCATACATGCAGAAATTATGTATGTAAAGTATACTATCGATTGAGGATTTTCACATTTCGTTGGGTCTTTTGTACTAAATTTTATTTTATGGAATTTTTCGATTTAATTAAACTCAACACAAGGGTGTTACATGACAAAAATCCTAACATGATATTTTAATAACCGCGCACTGTTTACATTTTTCCTTAAATCATTTATATTTAGCACTTGTGTTATTGCAATATATACTCTATTTCATTGTGATTTGTCTCCTCTATTCTTAGCAATTTCAAGGTTTAGGTTGATAAATCCCCATTTTTCCTCAAATAATTTCATATTGATATACTTAATTCTTTATATTTCATTGTTTTCCACTCCTCATGATATCCTTGGCTATTTGAAGGTTTTAGAATGGTTGGAAACTTAGGTGCCCATAGGATTGATACAACATTAATTTAAGTGCTAGTAGTGCATGAGACTTGAAAGACACCATAATCAATGGCGGCAAAATTGCGAACAATGTGGTAAAATAATGTTCCACGGGCTATACACCCCTTCCATTGCGGTTTGACTTAAAGTTTAAACTATATTAACAACAACTAATGGCCTTTCTTCTATAGGGTGCATTGTTCAAGAGATCAAGCTTGAGTGTTCATCTTTTTCTTTAGTTGGTTTTTCTTTTGTTCACAGAACTGCAAATTCGGTGGCTCACTTGTTAGCCCATCACTCCCCTGTTGAGGATGATGTGGTATCGAGCATTCCGAGCTTTATTCATCATGTTATCGAGGCTGAAGCCTCTCGTTCGCATTAAGCTATAATATCTAGGTCTCTTTTTTAAAAAAAAAAAAAATTGCCAAGAGGTCTGCAATTGGAATGTAAACATTTAATTAGCCTTTAAAATAATATTTAAGTGTTGCCTAAAAAACTTTAAAAAGGGAGATAAATCTACTTTTAATTTCATAGGATTGAGGTCGAGCCACATTTAGTCCCATAGGAATTTTAATTCCAAAATTAGTCCTATAAAATTTAATTTTGGGACAATTTAAGTCTCACTAACAAGAAATTTGATTTTTCCGGCCTGAAACTCAAACCTATTGGTGACATGGCGCGACTTGCTATACGATAAAATCACTTTTAATCTTATAAAATTGAGGTCTGGCCACATTTAGTCCCATAGGAATAAAATTTCTAAAATTAGTCTTATAGAATTCAATTTTGGGACAATTTAAGTTCCACCGATGAGAAATTTGAATTTTTCGAAAATTGACCCAAAAAATAAGGTCAAGTTCCACTACTAGAAAATAGCAAAATAGCCACGAATTTTTGTCACAGGCCATTTGGGTCACCAAAAGCCACGGATTTCGAAACATAAAGAAAAAAACTATTGACTAAATCCATGGCCAGATTGGCGCCAAAGTTGGTGCCAAATTTTTCATTACATGGCGACGGAAATTTCCATTGCCAGAGGAGCATTGTCTCAGTGACGACTTTTCCATTGCTAAGTTTTAAAGCATATCATTCGATTCCACTTTTTGGGTGTTTTATTGGTTCAAACAATACTTATTATATTTTACAATATCCCTCAATAAATTTTCAGTTATGAGTTAAATATTCCACTTTATTTCAAGAAATACGTTTTCGTTTACAACAATATATATGAATGACTTCATAGTTATATAAAAATTATATAGCAACGTTAATTAACTTATCACAAATTATTAAAAAATTGATTAAAACAATTAGTTCAACTATATTGAGTAATTTTGAAGCTATATTATTTCAATTGTATAGTTTCGTCTAAACTCATTGACGAAAACGTTCGATTTAAAAAAAAGTCAACAATTAATTTTGACACTTAGCCACGAAAAAAATCAGTGGCTAAGCTTATTATTTATTTTTTAAAAAATTTAGTCACAGATTTATCCGTAACTATATTTATTTTTATGTTTTCTTTTTGTTTTTTTTTGAAGAAAATGATTTAGCAATGGAAAAATTTGTAGCTAAGTTATTTTTAATTTATTAATTTTTTAAAGTAAAAATCTTAGTCATGTATAAAACTGTGGCTAAGTATAAATATATTTTTTTTAAATTTTCTTATTAGCCAAGTTTTAATTAATTTTTTAATAGAAAATTCTAAGCCACGGATAAAATCATGGCTAAGTATAAATAGTTTTTTTTTTTAAATTATCTTATTAGCCACAAATAAAACTATGGCTAACCATAAATATTTTTTTTAATAAAAATTTATAGTTAAACATAGATAAAACTGTGGCTCAATATAAATAAGTTTTTTAAAAAATAAAATTCTTAGCCCAGGATAAAACCGTGGCTAGGCATAAATGATTTCTTTTTTTTAAAAAATTATTATTAGCCATGGCTAAAACCGTGGCTAAGTATAAATAATTTTTTTTAAATGACATTGTTAGCTACGGATTTATCCGTGGCTAAGTTTCAATTATTTTTTTAAAAATAAAACTCTCAACCACAGATAAAACCGTGGCTAATAATTTTATTATTTTTTTAAAAGAATTTCTTCTAGCTACGGATAAAATCGTGGCTAAGTATAATTAATTTTTTTTAAAAGTTTTATTCTTAGCCACGAATAAAACCATGGCTAAGCAGAATTTTTTTTTAATGTTGTTTTTAGCCATGGGTTTATCCGTGGCTATGTTTTAATTAATTCATTTTAAAATAAAATTGTGGCTCAAGAGAAATATTTTTTTTAAATGGCATTTTCAAAATTTTAATATTAGCCATGGATAAAATCGTGGCAAATCATAAATATTTTTTTTAAAAAAAATTATTCTTAGCCTCAGATAAAATCGTGGCAAAGTACAAATATGTTTTTTTAAATTTCACTGGTAGCCACATGATGCGGATTGAATTTGAGAGCTAGTCGACCTCGATTGGAAACTCTGGTTGAGTGTAGGACTAAGGGTATTTGACCTGCAACAAGGGAAAGACAACATGAGCTAGCTAAGATGGGTCTCGGCTAAGACCCTTCGATGCTTAAGTCAGTTGATCGGTTTGTATAGATTTGAGCAGAGTAAGGGCGTTGAGAGTCATTAATTAGATGTCTTACCATAAATGCAAATGTATTTATTGCCTATCTAAGTGTGCAACGACCTGGTGGGTCCTCTAAGCTATGTAGGCCGTCAAGGGCTGATGTGGGTGACCCATAGGCCTAATGGTAGGGTCAATAGGCATTAGTTGACTCTCAATTAATGAGGTATGGGGTTTGGTGGCATCTCCATACCTTGAGCTGACGGAGCATTTAATGCCAGCAGAGATCTGTTGGATCCGATATGGCCCTGGTGGAACATGGAATCGATCAAAGGAGTTGAGGAGATGGGTTCGAGGGGTCGAGGATATAGATCTGATCGATAGAGGAATCGTCAGGCCGGGCTCGTCAGGAATGGTTATGATGGTTTGCTAAAATCGGTCAATATACCGACACTCAATTGGAACCGTTCTCAAGGATGTTGAGTGGTGGGAAGTGGCGAGCGTGGCGCGTGAAAGGCAGTCGGGAAGTCCAGTCGAAAGTATGACACTTCATTAGCCCTCCCATTCCTCGAGTCGAGTACAAAGTCGACCGGGGGAGTGAGTTCGACCGGGTTGTTACCACCGCTAGAGAAGGCGATCGACGACGTGGTTTCCCCCCCTCCCAATCTCCCCCAAAACCTATACTCCCTCTCCCTTTATACGCAAAATTCGAGGTTGGATGTGTAATAGGCTAAGTCTTGATCGAAAAAATTACACCAAATAATTTATGAATGACCTTAATCAATTTATTCAATTTGCAACTACACAACATAGTGCATAATTGATAAAGGCATTATTAGGTGTATGTGTTCATACTAATAGGAAATAAAAGGATGCTAGTACTGTACGATGCAATTTGATGAAATTTAGGTTTCAACCTGAGTATTGGTATTAGACATCACATGGTGAGTTAGGTCCAGAAACTTGTAACGTGGAGGTCGGTAGTTCAAGTTGTTAGAATCATGCTAATTTTTTTGATAGACTCAATAATTAAGAGAATTTGGTATATGATGATATGGGTCAGAACTCATTTCAACATGGTATGCATTACAATTTTGATTCGAACGTCGATGTAAGTCATGATATTGAGATTGAGCAAAATGATGAACAACCGCCTAATATGCAAATTCAACAGTTTTATGACATGTTGGAGGCTACGCATCAACTATTGTTGCCAGGCTGTGACTCTCAGATAGAGTTATCGTTGACTTTTCAAATGATGTCAATTAAATCCAAGTATAATTTATCTCAAGGCTACTTTGATCGAATGGCAGAGCTTGTGAAATTGTCAAATCCACTGGATAACCATGTTCCTAACAACTATTATGAAGCAAAAAAAAAAAAAAAAAAGTTTAGAAGTTAGCTTTAACATCGGTGAAGATTGATTGTTGCATCAAGTGGTGTATATTATATTAGGCATCCATGATTTTAACCATCTCAGAGTGGAGGTAGAGATCGTGTTGCTTATAGAAGAATGCACTACATGTCTCTTATTTTGACGTTGAAAAGGTTGTATGCTTTTTAAAAATCAGCTAATCAAATAAGGTGGCATCATGAGCACAAAGGAGATTCTAGTGTTCTTTGTCATCCATCCGATGGTCTTGCATGGAAACTTTTCAATGAAAACATTTTGACTTTACTATCGAGCCACAAAACATTAGGCGTAGATCATGTGTTGATGGATTTAATCCATTTAATCATACTTCATGAAAACAATACTCTTGTTGGCCCGTGATTGTTACACCGAATAACTTGCCACCAGAATTGTGTATGACTACACTGTATATGTTTTTGACATACTTGATTCCGAGGCCACATAATCCAAAAGAAAGGATTGATATGTATTTACAGCCTCTAATTGATGAGCTAAAAATTCTGTGATTAGAAGGAATTGAAATGTATGATATTCAAAAAGGTAGAATCTTCAATTACGACCCTCCTTAATGTGGACAATCAATGACTTTCCCCTGTATGGGATGTTGTCGGGATTGATGACTTCGGGACGTTTGACTTGTCACATATGTATACGACAAACAAAGGTATTCAGACTGAAAAATCGTGGAAAAATGTCTTGGTTTGATTGTCGTCGTTAGTTTTTACCTGACAATCATCCATTTAGGCAAAATAAAGATGAATTTTTCAAAGGACGACGTGAATGATCACATCCTCCGTTATGAATGTTAGGCGCGCAGGCGTGGAAAGAAGTGTGTAGAATGCCTAAAGTTATCGATATGTTAGTCAATCATCCTAAATTATAAGCATATGACGTTGATCATAATTGGACCAAATAAAGCATTTTTTTAGAGTTTCCATATTGGAAAGATAGTGTGGTCCTCCATAATTTAGATGTAATGCACGCTGATTTTTAATCAACATTGTCAGGGATGTCAAAGAAAAGACAAAAAGATAATGAGAAGGTAAGATTGGACTTCGTTGAGTATTGCAAGCGACATGAGTTGCATCTACAAATGATGCCCAAAATGGTAAGGTGTTAAAACCAAAAGCCAATTACACTTTAAATAATGAACAAAAATATGATTTATGTGCATTTGTTCAAACTTTAAAGATGCCTGATGGTTATGCATCGAACTTAGGAGCTTATGATGATCAATCGAGAAATAGGTTGTACGGTATGAAGAGTTATGATTGTTATGCATTCATGCAACATTTACTCCTAATAGCATTTAGTGCACTCCCACAAAGTGTTTAGAAGCCTCTAATTGAAATAAGTCAGTTCTTCAGAAATTTGTGTTGCATAGAGCTTCGCGAGGAAAGGTTGATGAAATTGGATAGAAATATCCCTTCAATTCTATGCAAATTAGAATACATTTTTCCTCTAACATTTTTTGATTCAATAGAACACTTGCCCATACACTTGCCTTTTGAAGCTGCTATATTGATCTGTTTGATATAGGTGGATATATCCATTCAAAATATAAATATTTTTTTAAGGTTTGTCTATGTGTAATTTTTTTTAGTGATACAAAGAATATTTAGTAACTTCGTCATGTAAAATACGATTATATGTTTCTACATGACTTGAAAGGTATGGTGAAAAATAAAGCAAGGGTAGAGGGCACAATATGTGAGGCGTACTTAAATCAAGAATCATCCTATTTCACATCTTATTATTTCGAAAGCTACATCCAATTGAAGAGTACAAGAGTTCAATGTAACGAGAATGATGGAAGTGCTGAAGAAATACCCTACACTTTGTTTGTCTACAATCAATCTAGCAAGCCTAGTGGTAAATGGGGCGAGCGATTTTTGAACGATGGTGAGTTGAGGAAGACGGCATTACACGTCCTTATTAATTGCTACAAGTTCGTGCCTATCATCAAGTAAGTAATTAATAACTATTATAAATACGCCAATAATTTGGTATAAAATTCTAACTTACAAAATATTTACTTCAGTATAGAGAATGCATAGGTTGTCAGTCCGATACCATTGACCACATTTAACAAACCAAGAAATTGAGGAGCCTGTAGAAAAAAACAAATTAACAAAATGCGAAGCATCCATTCTGTTCTATCAATCTATTGGGCTACAAAAGACCACACAAAAGTCAAAAGTCGAGAGAATTTTTTTAATCCTAAGCTTCATCGTCATTTGTGACTATTGTAGCTTTGTATGAGTACATGATTTCTAGGCTTGACCACAGAATTGGATGGTGTTTGGGCCATGGTTTTTTTTTTTTTGAGTTATTCTCTATTTTTGAAAATAAAAAATATAAAAACGTATTTTGGCCATCAATTTCAATTAAGTTATTTTTGCAAAACAATTTGAAAACAATACATTTTGGGGAATAGGTTATAAGGTGTTTTTAAGAATAACTCCATATTTTTCGCTTGAAAAGAATCGGAGCAATGGAGGATATAGAATTTTCCTATCTCTGGCGAGCCACCTTCGACACCAACTCCAGCAAGGCTATCGCTACCTTTGCTCTGATTTTCTCACTTTCAGTTGTGGTTTATATAATATTCAGTAATAATTTTTTTTGACTTTTATCAAAGAATTTTCCTGCATCAATCTAATGTTTCTTTGAATATATATATATATATATATATATATATAGATGCAAACAAATGGAGCTTGCTTGCGAGCCTAACGAGCTGGCTCAACACATGTTCGAGCTTAAGCCTGGTTTGTATAGTTATCGAGCCGAGCTCGAGCCCGATAATTTTCGTTAGTAAGCTCGCGAGTCTTTAAAATTTTAATATTTACGTAATTTTATATAATATATATTAGTCGGTCGAGCACATTCGATGCGTGTACAAAATAAAAATAAAAATAAAAATAAAATATAATTGAATTGCATATTTAAATTATGAATATAAAATTAAAATAATTATTGTATTTTATACATTATTATATATTTTACTTTATTTTTAATGTATGTATTTTATTAAATTTATTATAGAAAAATAGTTTAAAATAAAAAAAATAACAAGATTAACAAATAAATAAGAAAAAAATTAAAAAAACATGAAAGAGATGAAAAAATATTTATATATATATATATATATCTAATTATAAAAAAGGTAAAAATTTTAAGTCACAAAAAAAAACATAAAAGAGATGAATATATATATATATATCTAATTATAAAAAAGGTAAAAATTTTAGGTCAGAGGAAACAAAAACATAAAAGAGATGAATATATATATATATATATGTATATATCTAATTATAAATAACGTCAAAACTTTAAGTCAAAATTAAAACTAAGTAAAAAACCCCACCCGTCTCCTTTGTCTTCTCTATCTACAAAACCGTCGTCTCTCTCCTCTCTCTCCAGTCTCTCTTCTCCCGTCCGTCATCTCTCTCTCGTCTCTCTTCTCTCCGTCGTCTCTCTCGGCCACCTCTCTCTAGTCTCCCGAGAAGAGAGCCTCCCGCCGTGGTTTGTTGACACTGCGCCTCCCCCTTCGCTGCCTCGCCGCCGCCGCCGTGGGTTAGTCTCAATCTAAAATTTCAGGTTCTTTGCTTGCATTTGTATTTGCATAATTTGTAATATCTATTGGTAGAACTAGCTGATTTTTTTGTAATTTGCGTAATTTCTAGTCTCTATTGACATATGGTGATTTTGTCGTCCATCTTGCCTATTTTCTATAATATTTTGGTTTGACTAATTTTGGCGTGGGCAAAATTAAATGACTAGTATACTAGTTTTCGAGCTCGAGCCGTGCTCGAATATATAGAGGTTCTCAAGCTTAAACAGGTTGAGTTCGAGCCAAACGAGCCAACCAAATTGAGTCGAGCCCGAACATAGGTTCAATCCTCACAATTTCTAGTTTGTTGGGCTCAAGCTTTGGAAAAATAGTACGGTTCGGCTCAACTTGTTTGCAACTAATATATATATATATATATATTGAATTCATGAAAATAATGTTTTCGAAAAGGCCAATAATAATGAATTTTCCTTAATTTTTTTAATTAAAAAAAAATTAATGAATCGATATTCTAATGAACTTTTTATTAAAAACTACCATGCTAGTAGAGAAAATTTGGCCGATAAGGCCCTTCAAGTTTTTATTTAAGAAACTAACCCTCCAATTTTATTTCCTTTTTTTTTTTGGTAGAAAATATGACGTGGCACTAATTAGGGCAAATAAGTGCACATTTTAGGCCAGGATTTCAAACGGGGGTCGAATTATAAATAACTTAACTTCTACGCTCACGCGGGGGTCAATTTGAAAATAAATAAAGGTACAAGAAAAAGGTTCACTACCAATCCGTGTTCGATGCAACGGCCGTGATAATAAAACGATGAGAACAAAGGTGAAAACTCAGTAGTACAAGACGCCAAGGTCGTTTGTACAAGACGGCCGTACTGGTTAACAACGGGCGTGAGTAGTTTGTTGACTCTTAATGAACAAGCAGTTCTATTTAGGGTCGATTCTTAAACAAATAATGGATTTTTTAGCATAAACACATTAACGGGATCGCCGTATGTTTGAACACGGCCGTGTTTCATTTCTTCCTTTCGGGGATTGTGTACTAATTATTAGAAAAACGCCAAAGTCGTTTGCGTAAGACGGCTGTGTTCTGTCTAACAACGGGCTGTTTGCTTTTTCGTCTCTTAAGCTGCTAATATAATCTCTGAAACGAGTCTTTGTTTCTGTACCTTGTCGATCCCGCACACGGGCGTGTGTTTTATGAACACACGGGCGTGAGTATTTTGTTGTCTCCTAATGAAAAAGCGGATTTCTAGATTCTTAACCAAATAATGGATTTTTAAGAATACAGCCTTTAACGGGATCCCCGTATGTTTGTACACGACCGTGTTTCTTCACTTCTTTACAGATATTCTGTGTTAATTATTAGAAAAATGGCCAGGTCGTATGTGCAAGACGGTCGTACGGACTAACAGAGGCTGTTTGTTTGTTTGTCTATTAAGCTGCAACCTTACTCTCTGAAACGAAACTTCGTTTTTGTACCTTGTCGATTCTTCACACGGGCGTGAGTATTTTGTTGTCTCTTAATGAGCAAGCAGTTCTCTTTAGGGTCGATTCTTAAACAAATAATGGATTTTTAAGAATAAACCCATTAACGGGGTCGCCGTATGTTTGAACATGGCCGTGTTTCATTTCTTCCTTTCGGGGATTGTGTACTAATTATTAGAAAAACGCCAAGGTCGTTTGCGTAAGACGGTCGTGTTCTGTCTAACAACGGGCTGTTTGCTTTTTTGTCTCTTAAGCTGCTAATATAATCTCTGAAACGAGTCTTTGTTTCTGTACCTTGTCGATCCCGCACACGGGCGTGTGTTTTATGAACACACGGGCGTGAGTATTTTTTTGTCTCCTAATGAAAAAGCGGATTTCTAGATTCTTAACCAAATAATGGATTTTTAAGAATACAGCCTTTAATGGGATCCCCGTATGTTTGTACACGGCTGTGTTTCTTCACTTCTTTACAGATATTCTGTGTTAATTATTAGAAAAATGGCCAGGTCGTATGTGCAAGACAGCCGTACGGATTAACAGAGGCTGTTTGTTTGTTTGTCTATTAAGTTGCAACCCTACTCTCTGAAACGAAACTTTGTTTCTGTAGCTTATCGATTCTTCACACGGGCGTGAGTATTTTGTTGTCTCCTATTAGAAACACGCCCAGGTTTATGTAGAAGACGGCTGTAGTGATTAACAAAGGGCCGTTTGCTTGATTGTCTCTTAAGTTTCAAACGTAATCTCCGAAAACGGGCGTGAGCATTTTGTCGTTTCTTAATGAACAAGCGGTTTCCTTTAAGCAAATAATGGATTTTTAATAATATACCCATCAACGGGATCGCCGTATGTATGAGAACGCTCGTGTTTCTTCTCTTCCTTTCAGAGATTCTGTATTGATTATTAGAAACACGCCCATGCCGTTTGTCAAAGACGGCTGTTTTATTTTTTGTCTCTTAAGTTGCAACACTAATATCTGAAACGAATCTTTAACTCTGTACAATGTCTATTGCGAAAACGTGCACGCGTACAGCGAAAAACGGGAGTGAGTATTTTGTTGTCTCTTTAATAGAAAGCAGTTTTCTTTATGGTCGATACTTAAACAAATAAAGGATTTTAAGAATATACCCATTAACGGGTTGGCCGTATTTTTGTCCACGGCCGTGTTTCCTTCTCTTAATTTCAGGGATTCTGTATCAATTATTAGAAAAACGCCCAGGTTTATGTAGAAGACATACTCTTTGTTAACGGGTTAACGGGTTGGCCGTATTTTTTTCCACGGCCGTACTGAAAAATTGTTTGTCTCTTAAGTTGAAACATAATCTCTGAAACGAATCTTTGTTCCTGTACCTTGCCGATTATGAAAACGGGCGTGTGTTTTGTGAAAAATGGGTGTGAGCATTTTGTCGTCTCTTAATGAACAAGCGGTTTCCTTTAAGTTAGATTCTTTAGCAAATGATGGATTGTTAATAATATAACCATCAACGGGATCGCCGTATGTATTAGCACGGCACAGCCGTGTTTCTTCTCTTCCTTTGAGAGATTCTTTATTCCTCAGTAAAACGCGCTTTGCTTGCTTGTCTCTTAAGTTTTAAATCGTATCTCTGAAACGAATTGTTGTTTTTGTAACTTGTCGATTCTGCACACGGGCGTGAATACGGTGAATTACGGGCGTGAAAAGTTTGTTGTCTGTTAATGAACAATCATTTCTCTTTAAGATTTATTTACATTTCAGAGTCAGATTAATTTACACTTATATCAATACATAGTAACATAATTTACACATTTGTATGTAGTTAGGAATAATTTCGAAATATAGATTTACACTATACGCCTTTAGCTTCCTCAATAAGGGTATCCATCTCCCCATGGAAAATCTCCACTGCGATGCGTTCTCGAAATTGATCGATTGTGTTGTCGTTAATGGTGTCCATAGGGGTACCGGTAATATGGTATTCTATGAACTTCAAACTATAAACCCCACAATCTCCACTGCAGAACAAACAATACACAAAACATTATGGAAGAAGAACTGAATAAAGTATTCGTAGGAATTATGAACAATTTATTTTTTGAGATGCTAACCTTCGATCATTATGCGGCGACGGAATTCTCACAACCGGCCACTTCCGATCTAGAACATCCCCAAGATGGGCAAATTTACCAGTCTTCTTCAACAACTTGGGGAACACATATGAAGGCCCACGCATTAATGGATCAAATTTCGTCGCCGCATAACACTCCGGGGCGCAATCCATAACTTCTACAATCCCCTCTTCTAATTTCCAAACTACGGCAATCCAGTGCATGTTTTCGACGTTCAAAACACCATATACCTTATTGGCCCCAACTAAGCTGCCCCCATGATTGTGTGTCTTTGTATCTACATACCTCATGCAGAGTTCATTAGGAGCAACAACTGCATCAAACGCAGCTTCAAGTGCGCTGTTACTAACTTCTCCATTTTTTTTTATTCTTCGTTTATCCAAGCGAGCCCAAATATTTTCCATAACACAACGAAGATTGTGGGTGAAATATGCATCCACGGTGGCATACGAATCCATCTGACCCCACTTGGTGTTGGGATGTTGTTTTTGTCTGACTCTCATAAGAGCTAATGCCTTGTGGATTTCCTGCATAAAGATGAATAAGCATAACAGTTTCACAGAACATTGGTATTACATATGAATATACATGTACATGGTTAAACTTACATCATCAGACAACCATTTCTTCGGTGTTATAAGCCTTGTAAACATGGGCTTCCCCACACCTGCTACGAGAGAGCTCAACTCCGCGTCATCCCCAACCGCATGATACCATTGCCTGAAGACAGTCCTCTTTCGCTCAGAAATGGGCATCAAAAAATTGGGTTCATGTTCGATGCTTGAAGCTGTTTCTCCTTGTGCCCTCTGGGTAGAGGGAATCACGCTTTCAACCACAGCCCGATCTTCTTCCTTTGCGGGTTCAACTTTGGGTTTCTTTCCCTTTTTAATCTCAACAGTAAATGGAGACTTGAAATAACGGCTTTTTTTTTTCTCCCTCACCGGTCTCCTCAAAATGCTAGGCACCAAGTTGATCCGACTTTGTTTCTTCTCTATCCTGGCCAAAGATGCCCTCATGAAATCTTCGAGAGAACTTAGTTTGGCCCCCAATTCTTTGATATGTTCAATAATTTCAATATGGTGGGGGCAACAATCTTTGGCCCGGATCTCTTCAGGAGGACAAATTAGTGGAACTGTGGGCTCCAATGGAGAAACTTTGGCAACAAATTCTTCTTTTTCCTTTACATCTGCAAACCCTTCATCATCGGCAAGTATTTGTTCACCTCCGGTCTCTACTATGTCGACTTCAACCAGGTCGACTTGCTCATCAGACGGAGTATTAAGTTGTGTGACACCTGCCAACTCATTCGCCTAAATGATCAATACGATCATCTACTTCGTCCTCCAATTCATCACAATTGATGCAGTAGGCCTGATCCAACTCTCTTTTTGTTGGATAGAGGAATGGGTGAACGTTCACCTAAAAAAATAGAGCTACAGCTTAGAACATTGTTATGACTTCAAAATTGTAAGTGACACCAAAAATGGGCGTATTAAACAAAACGGCCAAACTGTTAACATGAATCTCTTAATGTCAAAACAAATTGCTTAAGGGATGACTCAGAAAAACAGAAAAGAAACAAATACATTTGAAAAGAATGTTCTTGAATGAAAAACATAAAACGGCCGTATTTTACGAAACGATCTACCCGTTAACGTTAATCCCTTAATATCAAGCGCAGTTGCTTAAGGGGATAAATCAGAAAAACATAAGAGAAACTAATAAATTTGAAAATACGATCAATCGGTGATGAATGAAAAACACAAAACGGCCGTATGTTACACGACGGTCAACCCGTTAACGTTAATCCCTTAATATCAAGCACAGTTGCTTAAGGGGATAAATCAGAAAAACATAAGAGAAACTAATACATTTGAAAATACGGTCAATCGGTGATGAATGAAAAACAAAACACGGCTGTATGTTACACGACGGTCAACCCGTTAACGTTCATCTCTTAATATCAAGCACAATTGCTTAAGGGATGATTCAGAAAAACAGAAGAGAAACAAATACATTTGAAAAGAACGGTCATGAATGAAACAGTATTTTACGCAACGGTCAACCCGTTAACATTAATACTTTAATATCAAGCACAGTTGCACAACGTTAATACCTTAATATCAAATCGTATGTTACACAACGGCCGTATTCTATAAAACGGTCAACCAGTTAATCAGTATCTCTTAATATAAAGGATAGTTGCTTAAGGGATGACTCAGAAAAAATATAAGAGATCTAAATAAGCACGGTCGTGTATGGAACCACACCTAACCGTATTAAAAGATCTCTTAATTGTTTTTGTGAATGTTTAAGCGTTTAGGTATAAAAAGTTAAGAAATCAATGTTTTAGAACTTACTTCGGAGCTTTCCATCTCCTTGGCGATTGTCTGGAGGTCCCATTGAGATGATTTTTTGTGGAACCATCTCACCATTCTTGGAAGGGGGAGCACGGGGAATTCCTCCGACACCTTAATGGTCTGGGTACAGCTTGCGAAATGTGGTACAACCTCGTATACCCAAGCCTTATGTATAGAAACATTAGATTGAATGAGAGGTATGTCGGTTAATTTATAAGGATCAAAATTCGTACTAGTAAAAATACTAAGGAATTGGCTCTTACCATTATAGCCCAGGGGAATCCATAAATATTGTAATTTATATTTTTCTCCTTTCTCTTTTCACCCTTACGTGGTTTATCAAACATATGGGTGTACTTTCTCTTCAAGTCTGTCCAGAGGATGGAATCCAAAGTTAGCTCGTAAGATAACCTCCCCCAAGGATAGGAGTTGAAGAAATCTATATCATGTGCCATCATAATCCAATCCTTGTTCACCCACTTACTCTCATCCCCAGCCATAAGGATTGAATGAACGAATAACACAAGACAGATACTTATCTTGTCCTTCCCCTGGTATTTGGATCCCTTGAATTTCTCCTCCAAATGCGACCCTCTAACATTGGGTGCACCATCCAAGACCTTCTCCTAGAATCTTTCCCCTTTCAGCTTGGCTTCCATCACATCAGCGTCAAGGGGCAATTTGCCACAATTAAGGCCTGTCATAATTGCAAATTCTTTGATACCAAATCTGACAGGCTTGCCCTGAACAAGGAACCACAGCTCTGATCTCTTGGCACATTCCACCCTATGAAGCATCAGATAGTGGAACAATTGGCCCCAGAAGCCCCCTGGCCATTGATACACATCGGCAATGGGGAAGAAATGCCCGAAGCACGAATTAAGGAATAACTTTTTATATTTAGAATGCATCACGTTCAGGGTATCCCTTATTGATTCAAACTTACTCCACGACGACCTCACTGTCACCCTCGCGGGGAAGTAGTTGATGTCGTGCAACGGGATGCGTAGCTCATAAACATCGAAGTCAATCCCCACTGACTTCGACGGAACAGAAAGACTCTCCGGGTCATCTTCCTGCATTAAAACCTCATCTACTGTTAATGCATGAAATTATCAACCTCTAGCACTTTTCAAACAAAGATAATAAATGCTTATGTACTTTATCCAACAGTAGCTTTTCCCCAAACTGCAATCCAAAGTCGTTATGATCATGTCCGTACATATTCGCATGCAAGTCCCTCGCAGTTACCATCAGAACAAGCTAATTAAAATAACGACAACAATGATCATATTGATGGTTTCAAGGACGCACTATTGACACAAATATCTCTTAAATACAAGCGTAAACAAGAGACACAATCGAAAAATAAGTGTACCGAAAGCTTACCGCATCTTCGGCCTCTCCTTATTTTCTCTTGATTTCATCAGCATGAATACTTTGTGTGATTTCATTTACAACTGCCAATACTTGTGTTGTAATGGCATCGCCGTTAACATTGCTGGTACTTTGTGTTTCTTGTTCTTCGCGAATGTCCATTCTCGTGGGTTTTTGTTTTGCTTAGGGCTTTTGTTTTCCGAAACCAAAATAAAACGGAATTTGTTCCCCAGGCAAGAGCTTTGTGAGGGAGCCTACAGGAATGATCGACGGAGTCTATACCAACGGTCGTGCGTTTCTTTTTGTAAGGTAGCTTGCAGAGAAGGCGGAGAACGAGAGAGTTGTTTAAGAGCAAGGAGATGAAATGATGAAGAAGAAACGTTTAACTAAGGTGGTGTCGCTTCGTGTTCGCGGGTAGTGCTAGCAAAATATTCAAAATTATTTCTGAAAGGGACCCACAAAATTATTCAAAATTATCTATTAAGCGGTGTTGGTGTCTCTTAATGGTATTCGCTCTTAAAGCCCAAACTTTGCTCACAGCCATAAAGAAATTACTGAACCCGGGTTTAACATCGTCTCTTAAGCGGTGTTGGTGTCTCTTAGTAGTAAATAATCTATTCAAAAATTGATATATAGTTTAAAAAAGTTTTACATTAAAACACTCCAGAATCCCTGAATGGAAGAGTAGCGATACGGCCGTGCAGAGAAACAGGCCAAACAAGTTAATGGGTATTGTAAACACACATGTGCAACTAGCTAATGGATCTATTCTTTGGAAATCGATAATTAATACAAGCGATAATCTTGGTAGTAATAATAGATAGTTTAAGAGAGTTTTGCAATAAGAAATAATCTCTTCAGAGATGTTTTCAGTACGGCCGTGCAGAAACACAGGGCAAAGAAGTTAATGGGTATTGTAAAATAGCTTGGAAAAAAGGATCAAAAGATGAACGCCCGTTGACTAGCAAACTGGCAGGCCGTTTTATAACAACTATTACGTATTGCATGAGGTTATGAAACGACAATGTCAAGAAAACGAAGAATCTTTTCAGAGATTACCGATGTTCTTACGAGACAAAAAAGGAATAAAGCCCGTTGTTCGTAAAACGGGCAGACCGTATTGTATTGTATCCTTTACTGAAAATAGCTGAGAATTAAGAGATTTCATGATCTTATCCTTTACAGAAAATATCTGAGAATTAAGAGATTTCATGATCTTATCCTTTACAGAAAATATCGTATTGTATTTAGGCATCCAAAAAAAAATGACATATCAGATTAAAAAAGCCCTTGCACAATAAACATATTTATTTATCGATAAGATGTTATGGCCTGAATTCAACTGAGTACAATAAAGAAACATATCGCTTAACAAGCTCATAATATTTCTGTTGATTAATGAAATATAATCGCTTAAACAGCCAATAACATTTCTGTTGATAACTGAAACAGAATAGCTTAAACATCTAGGTACAATACATTTGTTTAGTACGCAATGTTGTCAGCCGAAACAGCAAACAAAAATGGCTTCCGACAAGAAAGCCATTTTGTTGTTCAAATATATACAAAATAAAAAAAAATAAAAAAGATGTGGAAGACAATCTGATAAGCTTAACAAGGAAAGACACCAGCTTGAATGCCGATGAATCGTCTTCCACAGCCGTGTCTCCACAAAAAATTGAAGACACCGTATGCAATTCCCTCTCTTGAGCAAAGTTTAAGCTAAATTTGTTGCAGATGTCGATCACGCCGACAAACCGTCAAATATATCACGGCTTGGCCGTTCTCCTGTGCTTGACGTATGATCTCGTAAACAAAACGTCCAAAAACTCCCCCATTTTGTACCGACATCTGCGGCAAATTTAGCCAAATAAATATCAGTTGAGTGGTGACATTATTTTTGGCTAAATCGCTGCAGATGTCGGGATGAACATGGGGAATTTTATTCATGATAACATATGTAAGATTTCTTCAAATGCTTAGGTCCCAATAGCCCAATTTACAGCAGATATTGGAAACGAGTACGGATGTTTAATTGTTAATTGGATATATTGTGGAAGGACCTTTTCTGACGATCTTAAGAGATAGGTCTAACATGTAAAGATTCAAAGAATCTCTCTTTCTATCATGACTCCACATGCATGTAATAAAAGCCGAAAAGACCGTTTCTCTGGTATTGCTTAAGGTATATGTCTATCCATTAAGAGATTCAAAGACTAGACTGACATCCCACACGGAACTCAATGCCCATGGGACCCGCACGAAAAGACCATGTCTCTGATATATCTTAAGAGATATGTTCTCCATTAAGAGATTAAAAAAAAAACTAATATATTTATTGTTTGGTAATGAAAACACGTCACTTCTTTATCGAACGATGTCCACGTGGGACCCGCACGTACAGCCCGTGACTCTGATAGAATTAAGAGATTAAAAGAGACACTGAAATCTCTTTGAAGGACGTGCCCAATTTCAAATATCGATCCTTTGATATGGAACGACGTGCCGTTGGAGCCGCACGAAAAGACATGTCACATAATATTTTGAGGGATATGTATAATCAATTATGTCTCACACTAGACAATATATGTGATATTTCTTAAGAGATAAGTTTATGCATTAAGAGATTCAAAGAAAAACTGGACGAAGTTCGAACAGGACAAGATTTGCCTCTAACAGACGATATTTGGTAATTCCTTAAGCGCTTCAGAGATAGGTGTAAGATTTTAAGCGACCAGTGGTCTCACGACCGTTTATAGGAAAACGGCTAGGGCGTGGCTGTCCTATTATTCATTTTTGGTGTATATAAACTTCTCCCTTTTGCGACAATGGCTTATAAAACGAGATCACGCTGGTGATTAATACGCCATATCACACGATATCTGGTTTATATTCGTTCCTTAGTTTGCAAACGTGTTCGAAACCATGTAGAAGAACCATTTGTAATAGCAAACATGTACTTCAATCAAGTTTTGTTATTGGTTACTACGAGATGGAAAACTAATTAACGTAGCAATCTGGTGGTGTATGAGGAGGGATGAGTATCTAGGCCACGCATGTTACCAAGGACAAGACTTATACGGTGGAAGTGACCATAATCACGATCGGGAAGATTCATGCGCACTCGCCACACAAAGAATAGGAGAAGTTCTCACGAATCGCTTAAGGCGATAGGGTGGTCCATTAACCGACAAAGCTTAAACATCGCGCGAGCGCTTCAGAGATAGGTGTAAGATTTTAAGCGACCAGTGGTCTCATGACCGTTTATAGGAAAACGGCTAGGGCGTGGCTGTCCTATTATTCATTTTTGGTGTATATAAACTTCTCCCTTTTGCGACAATGGCTTATAAAACGTGATCACGCTGGTGATTAATACGCCATATTACACGATATCTGGTTTATATTCGTTCCTTAGTTTGCAAACGTGTTCGAAACCATGTAGAAGAACCATTTGTAATAGCAAACATGTACTTCAATCAAGTTTTGTTATTGGTTACTACGAGATGGAAAACTAATTAACGTAGCAATCTGGTGGTGTATGAGGAGAGATGAGTATCTAGGCCACGCATGTTACCAAGGACAAGACTTATACGGTGGAAGTGACCATAATCACGATCGGGAAGATTCATGCGCACTCGCCACACAAAGAATAGGAGAAGTTCTCACGAATCGCTTAAGGCGATAGGGTGGTCCATTAACCGACAAAGCTTAAACATCGCGCGAGCGCTTCAGAGATAGGTGTAAGATTTTAAGCGACCAATGGTCTCACGACCGTTTATAGGAAAACGGCTAGGGCGTGGCTGTCCTATTATTCATTTTTGGTGTATATAAACTTCTCCCTTTTGCGACAATGGCTTATAAAACGAGATCACGTTGGTGATTAATACGCCATATTACACGATAACTGGTTTATATTCGTTCCTTAGTTTGCAAACGTGTTCGAAATCGTGTAGAAGAACCATTTATAATAGCAAACATGTACTTCAATCAAGTTTTGTTATTGGTTACTACGAGATGGAAAACTAATTAACGTAGCAATCTGGTGGTGTATGAGGAGGGATGAGTATCTAGGCCACGCATGTTACCTAGGACAAGACTTATACGGTGGAAGTGACCATAATCACGATCGGGAAGATTCATGCGCACTCGCCACACAAGGAATAGGAGAAGTTCTCACGAATCGCTTAAGGCGATAGGGTGGTCCATTAACCGACAAAGCTTAAACATCGCGCGAGCGCTTCAGAGATAGGTGTAAGCTTTTAAGCGACCAGTCGTCTCACGACCGTTTATAGGAAAACGGCTAGGGCGTGGCTGTCCTATTATTCATTTTTGGTGTATATAAACTTCTCCCTTTTGCGACAATGGCTTATAAAACGAGATCACGCTGGTGATTAATACGCCATATGACACGATAACTGGTTTATATTCGTTCCTTAGTTTGCAAACGTGTTCGAAACCATGTAGAAGAACCATTTATAATAGCAAACATGTACTTCAATCAAGTTTTGTTATTGGTTACTACGAGATGGAAAACTAATTAACGTAGCAATCTGGTGGTGTATGAGGAGGGATGAGTATCTAGGCCACGCATGTTACCAAGGACAAGACTTATACGGTGGAAGTGACCATAATCACAATCGGGAAGATTCCACGACGGCCGGTTTTCAAAAACCACGAACCCGTTTTTGGGAAACTGCTTCTGAGATAAAATTGTCAATTAAGAGATTTAGACGGGTTCGCCGTTATAATTTTTTCTTTATGATCAAACTAATGGAGTTGGTTGAAATCAATTCATTCAAAGACGCCCGTTTTCAAAAACGACGAACCCGTTTTTTTGCAACTGCTTCAGAGATAAAATTGTCAATTAAGAGATTTAGTTAAAACAAACACTTTTCCATTAAACGGTTACTGGCAAAACCTATCCATTATAGATTATATAGCCTATTCAGAAATTTAGATCAGTCGGCTGGTGGACCCTGGGTTCCCCGCATCTGGCTCAATGTATTCTGGATGTCTCGAACATCTTGGTGCAATGCCCCAATCAATTCGAACAAGTTTGATATATTGTTGTTCAGGGCAGCTATCTGCCGAGATAGTTCTATTACAGTCGATGGGGTGGGGGCAGAAGCATCATTCACAGCGGCAGCTGGGGGTATCTCTTTTTCACCAGCGTCTTCATCTTCATGTTGAGGTGCTTCGCCTGTATTGTGATCCCTATTGACGCCGGGTGCGATTCTAAAACGCGTCCCACGTAGCTTAACAACCGACATATTCCTCAACGTCGCCATGTCGACAGTAGGTATTTCCGGTTGGACTGGTAGCATGTTCGGTGGAATCTCTGCGAGAAGCTCCTTTGCAAGATGCGTCACATATCCACCAATAACAATATTTCCTTTGTCAGCCTTAGCCACCCGAGCAAGATTCGCAAACAATAAATCAGTTCCGTTGATCTTTTGGCCTGAATGCATACACCACAGAACCAACAATTCCCCGTTGTTCACTGCTCCATCGCTCTGACTCCGTCCAAAAATGGATCCAGACATCACCCTGTGCAAGTATCGTAGAGGGAAATTATACAACTTCGATGATTTCGATCGTGAAGTATGTACCTCCTCTAAATCGTCTGTGATGAGCTGCCACTGTCGATTAGACCCAACACGCTCAGGTCTTTCCCGGATTCCATTGGCAGGGAAGCGAAAAATCTCCGTAAGACGATTGAATGAAAATTCGTATGCAATATTGTGAAGCCTGAATTCAACGTGGGAGATCTAGTTTGGCTCGGCTTTGTCCATAGACACCTCCAATGAAGACAAAAACTCCCTCGTTAAATCTGCATATGTGGGCTCTCGGATACCCATAAATTCCCCCCAACCAGCCAATCTCACATATTGCATAACATCGTCATAACAGTTGAGGTCCTTTAAGACATCATCGTCCATGTAACGGGAAGGGACCACATCACGCCTCAACAGTACTGCATACCGACTTTCCTGTTCGGCATTTTTGAATGTGAGTCCCTCAGGCAATGCAGGTGGCGGCACGGGCGTATCTTTTTTCTTTTTCTGTTTCTGTTTCTGTTGGGCAAGGGCGTCCTCGTGCTCGTCGTCAGGATGAATTTCACTCTCCTTATGCTTCTTGCTCTTCCCTCCTTTCCGCGAAGGTTCCCCAGCTTCACTTTTTTTGATGTCTTGTGAGGAACTCACCGGTCTCTTTCGTTTCGGCGGTAGTTGTTTATCCCCTTCGTCTGTAATCGAATAAACAGTTCTCGACTTTGGCTTTTTGGTGGGCGATTCTACAGGGTCTTGTGTTCTTGTGGGCGGTTGTGGTCTTCTTTGGGGTGGTTGTGCACTCCGTGAGCCAACATTTTTTGCAATCCTCGTTCTAACCATTTTTGTCTTATGGGATTTACGTCGAACACCAGGTAGTCGAGGGTTAATAAAGTATTGTAGTGTTAGTAGAGATCGTACAAACTACGATGATGAGGAAATGAAAGGATTTCAACTTACAGTGTATAACATCTAAAAATACAGTGTATATGAGCGGGAAGAACGATATATCTTGAGATTTAAAAATACTGATTTTCCTCTAGAGAAGAACTACGAACGGGTGTATAATGATTATCATACAGATATACATCAAAGAAAACAACTATATATATACATTATTAATCTAATCTCTGAAGCGTGCAGTTAGAATCGCTTAATCGATTTTTTCATTATTACTGCAACGTCAAAGAACGGCCATGGTTATAGTAACGGGTGCGCCGTTTCTGTTTTCTCATCTAAAGTATCCAGAAATGATGTGCACGGCCGTTTTAAACTACACGCCCAACTCGTGTAATGTAATCGCGGAAGCGTTAACTCTAATTGCGTAATCGTTTTTTTAGTACTACAATAATGCCAAAAAAACGGCCGTTGTTATAATAACGGCTTAGCCGTTTCATTTAACTCAATCAATCTACACAAGAAACGCTTACGAGACAGAACAAAAGTATCCTTGCTTGAAAGGTAAACGGCCGTTTTATATAACACACCCGTGTCGTGTAATGTAATCTCTGAAGCGTGAAACTAGCCCCGCTTAATGGATTTTTTTCGTATAATTGTAATGTCAAAAAGACGGCCGTGTTGAAAACGACGGGTGGGCCCGTTCAGTTATACCGCGTGTCTTTTCATACAGATATCCCGTTCAACAACACAAACAACTATGCATATACACTATACAGTATGTAATGTAATCTCTAAAGCGTCAAATTGAAATCGCTTAATAGTTTTTCTCATTATGAGACCAATGTCAACGGACGGACGTGGTTATAATAACGGGTGCGCCGTTTCTGATATCTCATCTAATGTATCCAGAAATGATGTGAACGGCCGTGTCTTACTCACGCCCAACTCGTGTAAAGTAATCTCGGAAGCGTTAATTCTAATTGCTTAATATATTTTTTAGGACTTCATTAATGCCAAACAAACGGCCGTGGTTATAATAACGGCGTAGCCGTTTCATTTAACTCAATCAATCTACACAAGAAACGCTTACGAGACAGAACAAAAGTATCCTTGCTTGAAAGGTAAACGGCCGTTTCATATAACAAGCCCGAGTCGTGTAATGTAATCTCTGAAGCGTGAAACTAGCCTCGCTTAATGGATTTTTTTCGTATAATTGTAATGTCAAAAAGACGGCCGTGTTGAAAACGATGGGTAGGCCCGCCCGTTCAGTTATACCGCGTGAAAACAACACAAACAACTATGCATATACAGTATGCAATGTAATCTCTGAAGCGTCAAATGGGAATCTAAACGGCCGTTTCATATAACACGCCCAAGTCGTGTAATGTAATCTCTGAAAAATTGAAAGATGAAAAATTGACAGTATGAACACATTGTACAGTTTACAACATAAAAAATTGAAAAATTAAACATGAGTCAACTACAGATTTTAAACATTTTGGCTTCTTGTGGCCAGTTTGTCCACAATGGGAGCACTTGTTCTCTTTTTTTGAGGTCACCTCACATGCAGACCTTATTCTCTTCACTCTTCTTCTACCTTTTGATGTTTGCACAATTGGAGGTAGAACTACGACATCTGCTATTACCTGAGGAACCTTCCACTCCTCTTCGGCCTTAACAGGATATATTGTTTCGGCATAAGCATGCAAAACATATTCGGCTTCATACACACGTGAACACAATGTGTATATTCTCTCACCGAAGTTAGGTACCTCCAAGTGCTTGAGAGCCGCTATTGCATGTGGACATGGAATCCTCTCAATATCAAAAACTCTACAGCTGCATGATTTATTATGGAGATCAACTTTTGCATCCGCACCGAGACCACATACTACAAACTCGTGCACATTCAATTGCGTTGCATGAAGTGATTTGGACTTATCCAAATTATCACGCAATGCTTTTTCTTTGGAAGGAACTAAAATTGTGCTACATTGATCCATTTCTTTACGACGTTCCAGAAACCACTTAGACAACATTCTCTGGATTGCATTGAAAAGAGCAACTATTGGAAACTCTCTCTCTTTCAGAAGCCTTGAATTAATAGACTCTGCTATGTTAGTAGTCATAACATCGTACCTATTTCCAGGAAAATGAGCCCGGCTCCATTTGTGGAAACCAACATCATGCTCGAGGTAATTGGCTACTTTAACTCTATCGCGGCGAATTTGATCGAAATGCTCATCGAACTCCTCAATTTTGTAAGCTTTGGCTGCCAAATAATACAGCTCGAGGGTCTTGCCGCACTTGAACTTTTGATTTAAATTCTCCCCAAGGTGTCTCATGCAATACCCATGATGAGCCAGAGGGTAGACACTTCCAACTGCCTTCTTGATGGAAGCATGTCTGTCGGAGATTATGCACAATTGTGAACTATCAGGCACTACTACCTTGAGCCGGTCAAAAAACCACTCCCACGACCGGTGATTCTCTGAGTCTACCACGGCCCAAGCAATAGGATATGTATGGTTCTCACCATCTTGTGCTGTTGCCACAAGCAACACACCGCCAAACTTTCCAGTTAGAAAGCAACCGTCAACAGCGATGACCTTTCTAAGAGATGCAAAACCCCTTATACATTGTCCAAAAGCTACGAAAAAATACACAAATCGGCATTCGGAGTTAACAACCAAATCTGTCATGCTTCCTTCATTTTCCAGTTCTAACATATAACGATAGGCCTCGAGAATAGCATACCCATGCTCCGGTGTACCCCTCACAAAATCCTTAGCATGTTGTCTTCCTTTCCAACATTTCCAATAACTAACATGACATCCCAATTTTGATTTAACCAATGACTTCATAAGTTCAATAGAAGGGCCGCCACTCGCATCAACAAACAATTGCTTAAAATACTCCCGAATTACCTCGGCCGAGGCTTGGCTATGTCGTCCAGAAATATCTTGCAGACCACATACATGCACAGCTGAATATTTTTTGATAACAAATTTTTCTGACTCTTTGTACCGAACACAACGAACCCTCCAACTGCAATTCGAGGATTTGCATTGAACAACATATAATGACTTGGTTGACTTCAAGGTTTTGTATTCGAAGTTTCCTCTCACAGCAAGAAGTTTTAAGTTTCTCATTGCTTCACTTTTGTTATTGAACACATACCCTACATAAAATTCAGATCCATCCTCCCACTCACTGCGTGACCTGCTTCCTACTAATCTCCTTTTAGTCCGCCCCGCGAGAATTCGGTAAGTGGACACAGTTTCCTCCTCCCCATCAACATCTCCACTTGTATGCTCGTACACCACAATGTTCAGCTGTTGTTCTTCATGTGCAGCAACATTCTCTTCGAGGTCGTTGCGTTTATTCTGTGCTATATCTTCTGTTGCATCCTCCTTGTCATCACAATTACCACCCAAATTACAATCAATTTTTGAATTCTCCGTCACTACAAAGGGTATGCTATCATCTTCTTCTACTGGGTTAGTAGTACCACCATCCGACGACTGAAATTGAACTTGCATGATTAACAACAGAAACTTTCAAAAGAGGTCTCCAACCCTCGGGAGATACATCACTCATGTACACCTTCAAGTCTTCATCTGACTTTATTTCACAGGGATGTACATTGTACATAGGAGGTGCATTTGTTAGGATATACTTCAAACGTACATCACCTGGTTCACAATTTAAATCAACCCTGCGAATAATTTCATTCACCAACAACTGAAAACTAACTTCGGTGGTCAACACAATTGGTGTAGTAACTTTTCTTTTATTGCACCACTTCCAAGCATTATCTTTCTCCACCCATTCGCCATATTCGACGCCAACGACAAATGTTTGCATGCTGCATAATAATTATACGTGATCGTTTAATGGATGGTAACAATCTCTTAAAACAAAGGAAACGAATGTTTAAGGGATAAATGCTATCGCTTTATAGATAATGTGATCTTTGAAGAGGTGGTAAAGATATCTTAAAACAATGAAAAAATAAGGAACCATTATTTAATGGATAAATTATGGCTTAAGAAAAATATGAAAATCTAACATTATTACCTAGAAAATGGCCGTTCCAAAAATAACGGCCAGGGCGTGGGGGTATCTCTGCAGAGTTATCTTAGAGGTGGTATGGATCATAACACGACCGTTCATTAAATAACGGCCTGGGCGTGAGGATACATCTCTAAAGAGTTATCATAGAACAATGACAAGATAAGGCACCAATGTTTAAAGGATAAATGTTATTGCTTAAGAGAAATTTGAAAAAAAATCTAACATTATTACTAAGAGAACGGCAGTTCCTAAAATAACGGTCTGGGCGTGAGTGTCTATTAAGAGGTGGTGGGTATAAGACTTCAAACAGAGAAAAAATAAGGCAACACTGTTTAATGGATAATTCTATCGCTTAAGAGAATAGTGGATAACTAACAGTGATTAAGTTATTACCAATAATACGGCCGTTCCTAAAATAACGGCCTGGCCGTGAGACTGTATCTAACAGCTTTATCTTCCCTTAGGGGATGGTAGCGATATCGTAAAGCAGAATCAGAATAAGGCAGCAGCGTATACGAAACGGATAGGCTCATGAATGCATAATTATTAATGGGTGATGACAGTAAAAAACCAAGTGCTTCAAAGATCTGTTAAAGGTTCATGTAGAAAACCCTTAAGACTGGAAATATCTACATTTACTGGAAAAGTAAAATTTACCTTCAAGAAATGCAATCTATTCAATGTGACGAATCGATGAACAGTTGACGAAGATCTACAAATATATTGCAACTAATAAGATCTAATCGGCTAACATTACCAGATAATGGAGGGAATGAGAAAACGAAACAAGAGATCGAATGAAAGAAAGAAGAGGGGCTACAATATTTTAGGATTATATTATTTTGTGGGTCAATTTCATAACTATTTAATTATTGGGGTCAAAATCAAATTTATAAAAAATATATACATAATCGAATTTAATAATACTTAAAATTAATTAATAATTAAATATATATAATTATCAAAAAAGTTATCCAGCTAAAAATTAAATCTTAAGGGTCATTCTCTTAAAAAAAAAACTTGAAAGGATCATCTATTAGAAAACCTAGTACCACGATGTTTACAAACTACTCTGCCCCGTCCCCCGTCCCTTTTGTTTCTTGTTCTTCCTAACCCCACTCACCATCGTCCCCAGCCCCTGACCGCCGGCGCCCCACCTCCTTCTGCCGCCATCCAAGCCCATCGGAGCTAGCCCAGCGGAACCCTTTTCCTCCACCAGAAGCCACTCCCAGCCAAGCCCAGTACATCGCTGCCAGCCCATTCCCCACTCTCCAGTCGCCACCTCCTAGCTGTACAATTTGAATGCATCTCTTGGGATGATTGATGTTGCTCATCCATGGAGGTGAGTGGATGTTGCCTTCTCGATGGTTCTCGCAAGGATTTGTGGGTCCTTTGTTAACTTCTCCTTGCACCAATTTCCTCTCAGAGCTTCAGCAAACATTTTATACAAGGTTCATTTTGATTTATTTCTATTTTTCTCTGTCTATCTGTGTATAATTGATTTCTAGTGCACTGTAATTCAAATTCCTTTCTAGCATCAGAATGTGATTTTATTGTATAATGTTTTGTAGTGCGGTCATTCTTGTCAAGCTCCCGCGTCCAAGGTTTTGCCTTTTAGCAGCACTGCATTATCTTGTGCCTTAAATGAATTTCCAGTCGAAGAAAATGTGCACAACTTTGATGAAACAAGTCCCGAAAGACCGACAAGTAATATTTTGTGCTCACCAGATGCCAAGAACATTCAAGGGGAAAATTTGGGAATTGGGTTGAATGGAAATGGTGGAATTTCTTGTGGGCTTGTCGATAATTGTGCTCCTACTGGAGAATTGGATTGTGAATTACGGGTTGTGGATGATTTTTCAAGATATAGATATTCAAGCTCATGGAATAAAATGATATCTTTGAGCACTGAGAAGAGGTTGTACAGTGAAGTATCGAGTCTATTTTCACGAATGCGTGATAAGAGTGTTGGTCTGGATGATGGTGCTGTAGCTAATATTTTGCGGGCGTGCAGTGGGGCTAAAGTTCCTTTTCACTTTGTTCAACAGATTCATGCTAAGATCATCCGTTGTGGTTTCAGTACAAGCTCGCATGTTTGTAATACTCTGATTGATTTGTACCTTAAAAATGAATTTGTAGAATGTGCAATACAAATTTTTAAAAATATGCACACCAAGGATAGTGTTACTTGGGTTGCTATGATATCTGGCTTGTCCCAAAGTTGTCATGAGATAGAGAGCATCCTCCTTTATTGCGAGATTCGGAAGTTAGGCGTATACCCTACTCCATATGTCTTTTCAAGCATTATAAGTGCATGCAGCAAGATAAACTCATTTGAATTAGGAGAGCAGCTTCATGCTCTAATCTTGAAGTGGGGATTTTCATCAGAACTTTTTGTTTGCAACTCTCTTGTTGCGCTTTATTCTAGATGTGGAAACTTAACTTTTGCTGAACTGATTTTCAGTGAAATGCAGCTTAGGGATAAAGTTTCTTACAACACTCTGATCTCTGGATTTGCCATGCGAGGATCATTTCAGAAAGCTCTCCAGTTATTTGAGAAAATGAACACTGAGTCCTTGAAACCTGATAGTGTTACAGTCGCCTGTCTCTTGGGTGCTTGTGCATCAATGGGGGCTCTTCATAAGGGTATACAGTTGCATTCTTATGCAATCAAGACAGGAATGTGTTTGGATATCATCATTGAGGGTTCTCTGCTAGATCTTTATGTAAAATGTTCTGATGTTAAAGCAGCCCATAAATTCTTCCTTGCAACTCAAAGAAATAATGTTGTACTTTATAACGTTATGCTAGTGGCTTATGGACAGATGGGCAATCTCCAAGAGTCGATCAATATATATTCACAAATGCATATTGCTGGCCTGCAGCCTAATCAGTACACATATCCTAGTATTCTACGAACGTGTACCTCTGTTGGAGCCCTTGATCTTGGAGAACAAGTTCATACCCAAGCTATAAAAACTGGATTCCAACCAAATGTGTATGTATGTAGTGTGCTTATTGACATGTATGCCAAACATGGAAAATTGGAAACCGCATTGAAAATATTCAGACGCCTTAATGAAGATGATATTGTTTCTTGGACAGCAATGATTGCTGGATATGCTCAACATGACATGTTCACTGAAGCTCTTAAACTGTTTAGAGAAATGCAAGGACAAGGTATTGGATCAGATAACATAGGATTAGCAAGCGTTATAAGTGCATGTGCTGGAATTCAAGCTCTCAATCAAGGACGTCAAATTCATAGTCAATCTATTGTCTCTGGTTTCTCTTCGGATTTTTCAATTGGAAATACACTTGTATGTCTCTATGCTAGATGTGGTTGTATACTGGAGGCACACTTGGCATTTGAGAAAATGTATGCACGAGATAGTGTTTCATGGAATGGATTAATATCAGGTTTTGCACAGAGTGGAAATAGTGTGGAATCCTTGAAGGTCTTTTCTCAAATGATGCAAGCTGGAGAGGAGCCTAATATGTTCACCTACGGGTCTGCTGTTAGTGCAGCAGCGAATTTAACAGATGTAAAACTAGGTAAGCAAATTCATGCCAGAACAATAAAAACAGGTTATGACAGTGAGACAGAAGTATGCAATGTGTTAATTACATTGTATGCAAAATGTGGATGTCTTAATGGTGCTAAGAGGGTGTTTCTTGAAATGCCTCAAAGAAATGAAGTTTCATGGAATGCTATGATTGCAGGATATTCTCAACACGGATACGGTAGGCAAGCTATAGAACTCTTTGAGGATATGAAAACGCAGCAAATGGTGCCAAATCATATAACATATGTGGGGGTTTTGTCGGCTTGTAGTCATGTAGGATTGGTGGAGGAGGGGCTTAGTTATTTCAAGTCCATGAGCGAACAACATGGCTTAATACCAAAACATGAACACTATGCCTGTGTGGTTGATATTCTTGGGAGAGCAGGCCAAGTTAACCGTGCAAAAGCATTTGTGGATTCTATGCCAATTGAACAAGATGCAATGGTTTGGAGAACCCTCTTAAGTGCATGTGCGATTCACAAGAACACCGAAATTGGTGAAGTTGCAGCTAAGCAACTCTTAGGATTGGAACCTAAAGACTCTGCTACGTATGTTCTCATGTCAAATATGTATGCTGTTACTGGTAAATGGGATCGTCGGGATCGTGCAAGACAGCTCATGAGAGAAAGAGGTGTGAAGAAAGAGCCCGGTCGCAGTTGGATTGGAGTAAAGAATTCTGTTCATGCATTTTTTGTTGGTGATAGACTCCATCCTCTTGCAGATGAGATTTACAAGTACTTGGAGGACTTGAACAAACGGGTGACCGCAATTGGTTATGTACAAGACCGCAGTAGCCTATGGAATGATATGGAGCTGGGGCAGGACCTGACTGCATACATTCACAGTGAAAAATTGGCTGTTGCTTTTGGACTTTTAAGTCTGTCTCATGTGATTCCTTTGCATGTTATGAAGAATTTGCGTGTTTGTAATGATTGTCATAATTGGATTAAATTTGTATCAAAGGTTGCTGGTCGAACTATTATTGTACGTGATGCATACCGCTTCCATCATTTCGAAAGTGGAATTTGTTCATGTAAAGATTATTGGTAACTTGGGACAGATGATACAGAGGATGGAAACTTGCATGAAAAATGCAACTGAGGTTGAGAGACCAATTGCTTATTTGCAACTTCTTCACACAATGTTCTGCGCACTTGCTGGAGGTAAAATTTTATTTATGTTTATTTATTTTTGGTTTTTTATTTTATTTTTTATTTTTATAATTTTTATTTATTTATTTATTTTTGGTTTTTTGTGTTTTTATTTTATTTTTTATTTTTGTTATTTTTTGTTTTTAAAATTATTTTGTTATGCGGGTAGCCCTAGTAATAGAACCTAAAGATAAGGATGCAAGTCTTATGTTCAAGCAGGCTTTGGAGCTTCTACCTCAAGCTTTGGAAGTGTGGCCTAATGCTTATGTCAAATTCAATTATTTGGAGATGCCGCTCAGCAGCACTCTCTCGTCTCAATCTAAAGACCCATCCACTGCTCTATCCCAGGGTCTAGAAAAACAACCACATTTGTTTGTGACGAATAATATCAACCAGATATCCCAAGTAATATGTCTTCGTAAAATCATGATTTTTGTTGTGTAGCTTTCTCATAGGTCAATGCTCCAGCTTTATCATTTGACTTCTTTATTTGTTCCACAGAATCTAGAACCATGTCACAGGCTTAAAATGCTTGATGCTGGAAACTCTTTGTGCTCCTTATTGAAGATGGTTTCTTCTGCATTCCCCCTGAAGCAGCAAGCACCCCGCAAGATGTAAAGATGTATCAAAAAATTGAGGAGCCAGTGCAAAAGCACCTTGCAGTGGTTGCTGCTCCCCAGACTTCAGGGGAAGATAATTCTACTGGCATGATTAGCTCTATGTTTTATGTTATTAAATCCTTGGCTGAGGTGCATAAAAACCTTGTTGATCCTTTCAATTTGGTCCGTGTCCTTCAGCGACTTGCACGGGATATGGGATTATCCAGTGGTACCTATACAAGACAAGTATGTTTCTTCTTCTGAAAAGAACAAGCTCCATGTAATATGCATGCTTATTTTGGTATGTGTTTCAGCGGAAATCTAAACCTCAATGGATGAACTCTTAGCTACATTCTTAGGATGAGGCTGTCTTTTTCTGCTGTGAATGTCTTGTAAATAATTGGAAGCGCTGATATATCTTATAAGTAATTGAAATTCCATGTAGCACTTTCATGATTTTTGTAGTTTTTACTGCAACGTCTCTTACTTCTTATACCAAAGCTTCTTATTTCCTCTTCCACGGTCAGAGATCGGACCAGGATTTTGTGGTCAATTCCTCTCGTCAAGGTGCTGATGTTGGAGTTGTCATAGCCAACTTGAAATCTGTGTTGAAACTTATCAGTGAAAGAGTTTTGAGTGTACCTGATTGCAAAAGATCTGTGACTCAAATTCTCAACTCTTTGCTATTGAGAAGGGCACTGATCCCTCTGTGCTTCTCTGCATTCTTGATTTAATAAAGGGTTGGGTTGAAGATCCCAATACTTTTATCATGCCTAAGGAAGTTGTTTCTTTGCTCCAAATCTTTCACAAGCCAATAAACAGAACTTTTCCTGCAGCACTGCCGAAGAATGGGACCGGAAGTATCTTGAACTTCTTTATAAACTTTGTGCTGACTCAAATAAGTAATTACATTCTCGGTATCTAGCTTTCTTTAAAAACCTTGATATTTAATGCACGTATTGACCTAGTCCTTTGTAGATATCCTCTTGGTTTACGTCATGAAGTGTTTCAACAAGTAGAGAGACAGCATTTACTGGGTTTATGGGTGAAGATCTTGAAGTGCGAATGGAATTTTTCGCTATTTATCATGAAAATCTTGGGAAAACATTATTACGAGGCTACATTACATTATCCAAGTTCAGTATTGGGAGGCTCTGAGTGATGTTTTCTGGCTTAAGCAAGGACTTGACCTCCTTTTGGCTATATTAGTTGAGGATAAACCTATTACCCTGGCTCCAAACTCTGCCAAGATCCCACCTCTTTTGGTACCAGGTTCAATACCCATATAGTACTGGTGTGCAGCCAATGGCTACTATATTCCGGAAGGCTCAGAGGAAGCTCCTGTAACACTTGATAACCTTGTGTTGAAGTATGCTCGCTTTCTTTACGAAATGAGAAAACTTCAGGTACTGTTTCTTATGTTCCTTATTTTGGAATTAAAGCTGGCATGTTTCATTATCAAATTGGGATGGAATTGGTAATCAGTGGTTGATGCAGTTCACTTATAAATGTATGTTGCATCACCCTAATGGCATTTGGTATTATGTTGCCATAGCATGTATTTTAGCTCTATCGTGCTGTGTCAAAGACTACCCAATCTTTTGTTGTCCCAGTAGAGGTTAGCGTTGATGTGTGTGTGTGTGTGTGTGCGCGCGCACGCGCCTGTTGTTTGTCTGTTTGTGTTTGGTTGTAGGGTAACACTGTACATACTTTGACTATCATTGTCTGTTTTAAAGAATAGGTGGTGAATGATTGGTTTCAATCTGATTGTGCTCTAGGTTGCAGATCTTATTATCCCACTGAGGGAGCTTGCCCATACAGACGCACATGTTGAATACCATTTGTGGGTTTTGGCGTTCCCAATTGTTTGGGTGACCTTGCATAAGGAAGAGCAGGTGGCACTAGCTAAGCCAGTGATAGCTCTCTTATCAAGATTATCATAAGAAGCAGCAAGCTCATCGACCAAATGTTTTGCAAGCTCTTTTGGATGGGCTTCAATTAAGTCACTCACAGCCACAAATGCCTAGTGCACTAATCAAACACATAGGAAAGACTTAGAATGCATGACGCATTGCTCTAGGACTGCTGGAAAGTCATGTAATGTTGTTCTTGAATGACACTAAATGTTCCGAGTCTCTGGCTGAGTTTTATTGTTTACTCAATGAAGAAGATATGAGGCGTGGTTTGTGGATGAAATGGTCAATTACTGCAGAAACTAGGTCTGGTCTTTCACTTGTTCAGCATGGCTATTGGCAAAGAGCACAGAGCCTTTTCTACCAGGCCATGGTAAAGGCAACTCCAGGCACTTACAACAATACTGTACCAAAAGCTGTGATGTGCCTTTGGGAAGAACAGTGGCTCAATTGTGCCACTCAAATTAGTCAATGGGGTGCTCTTTCTGATTTTGGAGAACTTGTTGAGAATTATGAAATAGTACTTGATAGTCCCTGGAAACAGCCAGATTTGGCATATTTAAAGGATCAAGTTATTCCAAAGGCTCAATTGGAGGAGACTCCAAAACTTCATATTATTCGGTCATATTTCTTGCTTCATGAAAAGAATATGAATGGGGTGCCAGAGGCTGAAAACATAGTAGGGAAAGGTGTTGATCTAGCTTTGGAACAGCGGTGGCAGTTGCCAGAGATGTCCGGTCATGCTAGAATACCTCTTCTGCAGCAGTTCCAGAAACTAGTTGAAGTACAAGAATCAGCTAGGATCATAGTTGATATTGCAAATGGGAGCAAACTTTCTGGAAATTCTGTTGTTGGGGTTCACGGTGGCTTATATGCAGATCTCAAAGATATCCTTGACACGTGGAGATTGAGAACACCAAATGAATGGGACAATAAGTCTGGTATAATTTTGCTTCAATGGAGGAATGAAATGTACAATGCAGTTATAGAAGCCTTTAAAGATTTTGTTACTACAAATTCACAACTGCATCATCTTGGTTTCCGTGATAAGGGCATGGAATGTCCATAAGCTTGCCCACATTGCTCGTAAGCATGGATTATATGATGTTTGTGTTTCAATACTAGAAAAGATGTATGGTCACCCTACAATGGAAGTTCAGGTCTGTCTGAGGCTTTCTAGTTGTTTTTTTTCCCATTAACATCACATTTTGTAGACTCTCTCTCTCTCTCTCTCTGTGGGGGTTGTGGGGTTGGTGGCGAACGGGAGTTATCATTCATTAGTCTTGCTGTTTTTGTTCGTTTTTCTACTCAATTGTTGATTGATTGTTTGCAGGAGGCTTTTGTGAAAATAAGAGAACAAGCAAAAGCATACTTGGAAATGAAGGGCGAGCCTACAAGTGGTCTTAATTTGATCACAGTACCAATCTGGAATATTTTCCTGTCAAACACAAGGCTGAAATATTCGCCTCAAAGGTGATTTTCTGTTAAAGCTTGGTGGCCGTGAAGGTTTCAACCTTGCATTCAAATGCTATCACCCTCTACAAGCAGCTACTTAAAGGATGGATTAGCTGGGGGGATTATTGGGACATGGTACAGACATTGGTGGTTGGTTACCAAATGTCTGTTTTTGATGACTTTAAGTGCTTTCTCTGCCTTTTTTTATTTTGCCCCGCAGGCCTACAGGGAAACCCATAAAGAGGTATGGTTAGAAACTTAGAATATGTGCAGTCAGCTGCTTCCTCGGGGCATCAAATTTGGGATTCCAAATTCAGAAAGCCATCTAGCCCGTGTTCTATATCTTCTCACGCATATGATCGCCACTATAAGGGAAGCGATTATAATTTTCAATATTATATCTACTTTAACTTGATTAATCACAAATATTCATGCACTCCGAGTTCAGGTTCAGTACGTTTATTAACTTTTTTGGTTGACGACTAAGTCAACTACAAAACTTGAACACATGCCTAATTAAATTCCAGATTTATTTTTTTAATCGAAAGTGGCCTTTTTATTATTTATTTATTAGATGGATTAAACTCTTACTACTCCAAGAATTTGTTTATTCATTATATTTGGTATTTATTTGTGGCTCTTAAGTTGGAGTAGCGGATCAATTAATTAGTAAATTCTTTACCCATAAATAGGCAAAATGGTTATTTTAACGTGCTATTTTACAAAACAGGGTCTACATTTTTCTTCAGATCACAATTATATATTGCACTTGTATTCTTGCAATTCCCAATTCATTGTTTTTATCACCTCTTGTTTTTAACATTCTCAAGTTTCGCTACTTCATGTTGGCGATAAAATATAAATGTGATAATATAAAACTTGTCACAAATAATAATATTAAGTGACAATATCTTTGACTTTGCTAACGACAACAATTGTTATGTTGTGATAATATGATTTAATGGAAACAAAAATAAAAGTCAAAGTTGTCATCATTTACAGTTATTAACACTCCTATCGTAACGAATTTTTTGATAAAAAAAACTGTCGTAATAATTTTGTGACAATAATTTCATTATAACTAAGTTGTCACCATAGGAGTATCAGTAATTATCAATGGTGACAAGTTTGTCACTATTGACACTATGCAAATTATTCTTGTGACAAAATAATATATGTATTTAATGGCAATTTTTTTATTATTATTTATTATATTATTATAAATTTATTTATTTTCTTGTCGTAGTTCAGACAAGTTGAAAATTTCGTATATTTCCACAAATAATTACTTTATATTTCTATGATCTTACAATATATTTTATTGTTTTCTCACTCCTCCTATCCTTGGCATTGTCAAGGTTTGTAGAGTTATTAGCATGACACCTAATACTGGATCCATTTTGTTGTTTTTCCTATGAAAACTAGACATCATAATCAATGGCGAGGAAACTGCTGAATAATGTGGTAAAATAATGTGTCACAAGTGATGCACCCCTTTAATTTGTTAAGATGAAGGAGAGTTTATTATAGTACAAGAGGGTAAAGTATTATGTAAGTATAGTTCAAGGAGGTTAAGTGTATGTTGTTCAAAAATATATTATGTTCGATTGTGTATTAATTAGCACCCCACATCAATTATCGGATGTGTATAAATCTGAAGGAATAATTACACCCATAACCCCTGGCATTTAGTTAATTATGCTTAGACCAAATCAGCCTTTCTGTCAATTTAATTTTTAGGGGATCTATTTGTGAAATGAAAGTTAACAATATGAAGAGTTTTTTTTACCAAAAAAAAAAAAAAAACAATATGAAGAGTTTTCGTAAGTATGCAAATTTTAGAGGCTCTAATTGTAAGATAAAATTTGACAATTAATATTGCTTTTGTAATTATACAAATTTTAAAGAATTTAAGTATATTTGCACCAAATTTTAGAGATGTAATTGCCCCGCAAGGAGCACTTATATATATATATATATATATATATATTAAAACATAAAGTACATTAAAAGACAATCAAAGGTGAATAACTTGGGTACTTAGCTTGATCATTGTCATCCCTTCATTTGAAATTCAAAGTTCAAAAAATTGGGGTGAATAACACTTTATCCCTTGATTTGAATTGTGTTTCAAGTAATACTTCGCCTTTTCATGATTCTAGAAATATATATATCCTCCGTCGTTTTTTAATAATGATGGCATGGAAGTTGCTTTTGAGACATATAATGATAGAAGTTCAACTTTTAAAATGTATATCTTCAAAAGTGCCCAAAAGTGCTTAATAGGGTTCTCAAGTAAGCCATGGTGCTATTCTTTAGCATCAAATATTGATGAACCATTACTAAAAAAATGGTTTAATTTTATATAAATAATGTAATTCTTTTAAAAAGTATTGCAATTGTATACTTATCGTGATATAATATAAAAGTACCTTAATGAACTATACTAAATTTGAATTATAATGTATTTATCGTAATACTATAAAGTATCAAACTATGTTATCGTAATACTTTAACTAATGTTACCAAATCAAAGTAGCTTTTAGTGACACTAGCTAAGTTTCATGTATTTGAATATTACAATAGCATATTTTGACACTTTGTAGTGTCACGATAGATATATTATTGTTCAAATTTATGATAACTTATTGAGGTAATTTTTATAAAATATTGTAATAGAAATACAAATATAACACGATAACATTATATTTATCAAATTAAATTATTTTTTTTAGTAGTGAACCCATACATTAGTGAAATTGATTTTCCAATAGCTGACAAAAAGAGCAAGTAATCAAATACGAACCAGAATTTGTTAGGGAGAGAGAGCCTAAAAAAATTGTGCATCGAGACAATCAAACAACATATTCTTCAAATGAGGAGTTTTCTTTCAAATGTCACTACTAAAAGTATCTCAATTGTGCATTTATCGTGACACTTCATAAAAGTGTCTTAATAAATTATAAGGCAAAATACACTTTGCACCCTGAACTATTTATTAGGTCGCAAACATGCCCCTGAACTATGAAAGGTAACACTTCAATTCCTCAACTTAACTGTGAAATAGAAGACTGCTCACAGTGTTAAAATTTCAGTCTAGTAACTTATCCACATCATACCTTATTCTTTAATACCAAAATTACCGTTTCTTTCCTTTTATTATATAAATAAAATAATTTTTTTGTAGGCTATAGGCCCTGACTCTAAAATACATTTTAAGCATCAATTTAACATTTTAAGAAGCAATCAATTTTTTTTTCATATTTTTAATAAAAAAGAATTTCATAAAAATTAATAACACATTGCAATAAGGAATTTTTTGAAATTAAAATAAATAATAGTATTTGTTATTAAAATTCACGTTTTAAATGCAATTGAATGTTATTATGTTTGTTGATAAATCCAACGTTAAAATATATCTACTAAAAATTACTAAAAGGAAAAGTTAAAATGATGAATGAATATGATAGATTTAATTTAATGAACCTCACACATATAATTAAAATTTAAATTTATAGGTAAACAACAAGTAGGCTGGCCATGACAACTTGCATTATGTGTTACATGTAACAGATATTTTAATAAAATAAGGGTACCTAACGTTAAATTTTTTCTGTCCTACCTAATCATAGACAAATCTTTAAAAATATTGGGAAATAAATGATGTAATATGGATTTATAATATTTGAAATACTTTTGTTTGAGTAGTAATTTGAGAATTATATTTTATTAGAATAAACTTTTAGAAAAAAACAAACTGGAATTCGAATGATCTTGATTCAAGAGTATTGGAAGGTTAAGATATTGATTAAAAAAAAAACTAATTCTAATCCAAATTCAACCAATATTTAAGTGTTCAGATTTATCTAAAACTCAAGTTTAGACCATGACTAATCTTTTAGGGAAAGTGACACTTTTTGCCTTTGGTCTCATAAAGTTCCTTCCTAGGGTTCCATAATATATTCCCTTTTCAGTTGAAGTTCCATAATTTAAGGGCACATTATTTTAAGCCCCTTTTTTTTTTCACTGAAAAACAATGGTCAGAACAATGAATCCCAATGTAGCGTAATGTAATAGCTTTGCAAGTTAGGAAACCAAGTTTACCCACATGGATGAAAATATTAGAAATGTACCACTAGTTTACTCTCCCTCCTTTTCTCCTTTTTTTTTTTTTTTTTGGTTTTTGTTCTTTTGGATAACCACTAGTTTACTTAACAACATAAATAATAGACATGACACAGCCACGATTCTAAAGTCAATGGACCTTTTGGAGTATTTAAAAAAACAACAACAACAACAAAAAGAAAAAGAAAATAATGTAAACAAGATTGCTTATATTTCAATAAAAATTGCTAACATGTCTGCAACTTGATGTTTTAAAAGTGTACCACTAGTTTACCTAACAACATAAATTGATAATTTACTTTTTGTGTCCTTATTAATGTACCACTTGTTTTACTAAACAACATAAATGATAGACATGATACAGGCAAGATTCTAGAAAAATAAACGATTCCTAAGGGTACAATTAATGAGCCTCTTGGGCTTAAAATAAAAGGAAAAAAAAGGAAATTATAAACAAGATTGCTTATACTTAAATAAAAAATTGCTAACATCTTTTCAACTTGATGTTTTAAAATTGTACCAACAAGTAGAATTGGGTGATAGGATGTCAAGGGTGTTGTTTACCAAAGTGTTTATTAATACCGATGGTCCAACAATGTATTGTTTACCAAAATATTTGGTAGTACCTATGGCTCAATGATAGCTGTCGAATCCACCAAAAATAAATCATACTCCTCTAACTACAAAATTAATTTGTAGATAGGGTGAGAAGGGTCGATCCCACAAGGAATAACTTATCGACTACTTTTCAAGAGAACCAAGAGTTGAAAGGAAAGTAAAAAAAAGGGGGGGGGGGTGTTGAATAACAAGTTAATAAAAGTAAGAAAAAAATCAAAAGCAAATTTATATGAATAAAAACTTAGTCAAAGGTAGTTCTTCGTATAATGTTTTCATGGATTGATCATCGACTCAAGAATAGTTTTTAATTCATGCAATAGATTGGTTATAGCTTTCAGAGAACTCGTCCAACCTAATCTTTCCTTAATAATAGACTAGACACGCAAACGCAATGAATAATCCCTAATTATCGAATAACCCTCCTTGAACGATAGGATTTAACCTGTTAACAACAATAAAAACTAGAAAGACCTTATCCTAGCCAACAAACCTACGAACGTGGTTGTTCGAAACTAGATTATGTATTTTTTGTAGTATAACGAATTATACTACTTTCCACTTGTGTTGATTCAATCAAAAATTACGGATTCGATTTCATCAACTAGAATTATGAAGTTAAATTAATCGAACAATGGGCCCTAATCGCACAACTAACAAACAACAATAAGGGATGGAGTTTTTCCAAAAAGTACAGAAAATTACATAAATATTGCATAAAATTAAAAGACAAGCAAACAGATTAGATCTTACAATCCTTAAATAAAACGTTGGCTAGAATTATTCCTTGACTGATTAAAGAAATTTAGCCACCCATGGCTATAATAACAACTTCAAATAAATTATAAAAGTTGAAAATTTTAAGGAGAAAACCAAAGAACTAGAATTCAAGTGTCTAGACAATGCTATATAATCGTGTATATATAGGGCTCTAACCCTTGTTCCTAACAAGACTACTATAATTCTTTGGAAACCCCGATACTTCGTAGACAAGAAGAGAGTTTATTTCCATATTGAACTCTTACAAAAGCGAGACTTTGTTCTTTTATTCCCGCACAGGAAATTCAGCCTATAAAGCGTGAGCACGCGTTGTGGGACAAGCTTGACTATTTTCATGTTTAGCCTTCCAACTTCTTTGTATGTTATCCCTTTGCACTTTTTACTGGGTTTAAGCCTTTTCGAAGCTCATTTTCATCAATTTTCACCTAAGAAAAATAAGAATTAAATTCGATGAAATTCTAATCAATTTGAGACTCAAAATTAACCAAATCAAGTACAATTGTTGCCTAAAACTAAATAAAAATAACATACTATCATTCAACGTAGTTCCAGCATAAATAGGATCACACACATGCATATTTCATCTCCCACTTTTCATTTATTTTTTATTTTCTTTCTATTATTATCTTTATCTTTATCTTTATCTTTATTTTATTTTAAGTTATCTTACCTGTCAGAGTAGTGCTCGGTAAGCCAATATATTTTAGCTTGTTAATTACTTTTTGTATCAAACAAGCTATTTGATTAAATATTAAATTGAAAGTTTCATACTTATGGCCATCTTCATCGCATAGCATTAGTTATATTTTTTGTATTTAATACATGTGGTTAAATCTCCATGATCACATTTAAGCTATAGGGCTTGACTTCACATAGAGATTGAAGTCTTGAAATAAGCCTTTAAGGCGTGATCAAAATTTCTCCAAGTCATTGAGTCTAACTGAGGCCGAGGTATCAACTTGACTCACTAAAAGACTTGCATTTATGACATATCTCAAATGAGAGGATGTTTTGTTTAATGGACATCGAGTGTAGTAACACTCGTATGCATAAATGGGTGCTCATTACGGAATAAGTTTACTGAGGATCCCACCTGGAAACTCCTAAATGGGAATCAAAGAATTAGACATGTTTCCAAGCTTATGACATGCTTTAACTAGTCCTTTGACTTGAAATTTCATGGTAGTCTTGTATGCGGGCATTTATACTTTGATATAGGTGTCGACTCCATGGTAAGTCTTAGTACTCCTATGTTGGGTATGGGTCTCCATATATGGAGACTTGTGAAAGTCAATAAAAGATTCATTGCTGGCCTAGTTGAGCGAGTAAATTTTTCATATATTATATTGCAATTAGTTCACTTAAATCCTTACGCACGGTGGAGGACAATGATTCGAAAATGAGTTTTCTAAATTAATTGTCAAATGGACTACTTGCAAAGAATAATGAGAATTGAGGTTAGTAGGATTTTCCAAATCCCACGTCCTAAACCTCAATCGGAAAACTAGACAACGAAGGGACTGTATTTTTACGGTAAGTCATAAGTAGAAAGGTTCACACTAATATTTCACCTATTGGCTAGGTATTCGTGGGCTTATTGTAAGACATCGACCACGATGGATAGGGACCATAAATTGGAAAGCGTTCTAATAAAATGGTGATTAATTAAAGGAGTTTAATTAATCATAGATAATCTTATTATCTAAAATATTGCTTTGAATGCAAGCCCGTCGCTAATTGATTAGTGAACCTAAAGGGCCACACAAAATAATTGACCAAACACATAAGTATATTAATTGATTAATAGTGATCAATCAAATAGAATTGATTAATGAGATCAATTGAATTGAGAGCTAATTCAATTGACCTATCTTATTAAATTGGTGGATATGAATCAATTTGAAAAATTGATTTGGGAATTAATTGATTAAGAATCAATTAATGTAATTAATTTGAAATTGGATTTCAATTGATTTTTTATTTGAAATAAGATTTAAATTTAAGCCTAAATTGAAATTGAATTTTAATTTAAGAACTAAATTGAAATAAGTTTTCAATTAAGGACCAGATTAAAATATAATTTTAATTTGGGAACTAAATTGAAATTAAAATTAAATTAATTTAATATTTCAATTTAATTATATAAATTCAATTTAATGTTAAAAGATGAATTCTAACAATAAGAGATTTCAAGAAATATAGAAATTAGGGAAAACAATGTGAGTCCTAATTGAACCTTAAAATTGGCGTGAGCTTTGGCCGGCTCAAAGGGTACACATACCCCATAGAGCCCATGGCCGAAATCATCATTGAAAAGTAGAAACAAAAGGTTGTTTCTGTTGTTTTCTCAAAGATCTCTCTCTCTCTCGCCGAAATCATCATTGAAAAGTAGAAACAAAAGGTTGTTTCTGTTGTTTTCTCAAAGATCTCTCTCTCTCTGTCTCTCTCAACATCTCTTATACATGTAATTAGCTCTTGATTTTGCTTGATTGATAAGCAATTAATTAAGAATTAATTATAGGAGCATCCACCATCTTTCCATAAGCCTATATACCAAGAGTAAGTACAGAGATTAATATACTTTATGGTTTAAATTTAAGTCTTGCATAGGATTTAAACCCATGGTGCGGTTAACGTGTGGATACACTTGGAGAGAAGACAATTGGATTCTTATGAAAGCGCAAACCGTTCGTGACAATTCGGAAATGTGAATCGCGTATTTGAATGCACCCCTTTCTCTACGACAGTAGGAGTGCTAAAAGGTAATCAGATTACTCGACTTATTTAAATGATTTGATTATGTAATTTGCATAATAGATCCGCGTTACGATAGTCACGGGACAACATGATTAGCATATAATATGTTATATGTTTTAAATAAATTTTTGATATTCCGTTGCGTATACGTCTCGGGACCTATGAGAATTTAATATTACCTATATATTAAAAATAGTTTAAAAAGTATTTTGATATACATACTATAAAATTCAAACATGTAATTAGATTATATATATATTTTTATTATGTACATGAGTCGAAAACAACAAGGAAATAATTTTTCTAGAGAATTTTCTTTTATTTTATTTGGTTATTATTGTAAATTAAAGGAAAATGTAAAAAGGCACCCAAAAAATCAATTAACTGCATAAAAATTTTTTTGCATGAAATATATCCAAACAATCAATTAATTTGAGCAACAAAAATGAGGTGAGAGCTTGAAAAGTAAGAGAGTTCTAGAGAGAGTAACACACAAGTTTAGAAAACAAAATTTTCTTTCATTTTCCTCACCTAATTGGAAGGAAAATATTTTTTCTCAATTTATACTATATTTTTTTTCTATTTTTTCTTTATTTACCATTTCCTTTCTTTTTTCCTAATAACCAAATATTAAAAAATATTTTTTCTTTTTATTTTTTTTTTTCTCCTAAAATTCTAGAACCAAATATAATGTAAATCTACTTTTAGTATAATATTACTATTTGCTGTTAAAATATTGACGAAGATGGTGATCGTGTCAACATGTGTGCAATATATCGGATCTTTTCACGGGTTTTTTAAAAGCAAAATTGAATAAAACACAGGTTTTTTGGGTTGACCTTTTTTATGGGCATAACACAAGGGTGCCACGTGCAATCTTTCGATATCAAAATTGATGGAAATAGTATATCAATTTTGTATCAGCTATTTCAATTTATTAAAAATATCTTATAACTATCAATTAAAATGACATGCACGCGGCCATGCAAACACGTTGACCGAAGGGGGAAGGAGGAGGACAATAGGGCTCAAACCCAATACTTTGATGGCGTTAAGTTCAAACCTCACTATTGGATTACAAACTTAATGATTTCTAATGACTACTTGAGGGTGTATAAAATTTGGACATTTTCTTTCAAGAAAAAAAAGACTATAATTGATGTGCCCGTAAATTACAGAACATAAACTAAAACATAGATTATACCATACGAACAAAAGTGACGGTTCTCTGAACTTTTACAATATGGAGAAAATTGGAGTGATCTTTAAAGATTAGAACGTATTTTGGAATTGAAGGTTGACTATTGTTACATAGATATATAATTTTGCCGGTTCGAAAGCCAAGTTTATCACATGGATGAAATAATTAAAAATGTATCACTAGTGTACTTAACAATTGACTAATAGACATCATACAGCTATGATTCCAAAGTCAATGAACCTGTTGAGCTGCAGACATGGAAAATATAAACAAAACTGCTTGTATTTCAAGAAAAATTAGCTCACATCTTTGCAACTTGACGTCTTGAAATTGAGAAGTAAGGTTAGTTTAATCCCTCATTCAATGGTACATTTAGTCTAATCTGTATTCTGTACTATTTACTTAGACTATCCGCTATTAGATAAAACATGAAGGGGTGTAATAACTATTTTAGTATTGGAAAAAATATGTTTAAGGGATTAAGCCGTTTTATAATTATTAAAGAGGGAATAAATTTTAACTAATTAAAAAGAAGGGATTGTTAAATGTTATAAATTACTAAAAATGACAATTTTAAAGTAAATCATATGTATATTACTCCCACCATTGTATTTTCTTCAAAGTAATAATTCTTCACTTAATAAATTAATTTTTTTCTATAGTTTTGATTATTATTTTCTTTTCATAAATTTTTCTTTAGAAAGAAAAATTATACAATTCATCTTTTACAATAACTAAAAAAGTATTATTATACTTTGAATTCTTTTCTTAAAAATATTTCAGTACGATATCAAAACATTACTTTTTCTTTCCTTTAATACAAAAAACAACTAATTATAAAGGGGATATTGTGACATCCCGATTTTTATATACACAAAATAGGTATAATAACTATAATTATAATAACAAAGATCGGTTCATATGATATACACACATAAAAACTGAAACTACATAATATATAAATACCTAAAAACCATATATATCTGTGTGTATTTATTAATAAAATCTGAAAATTATGTGTAAAATAGACATAAAATTTGAAAATTTAAATAAAAAATATATAAATTTTGAAATCAATAAATAATAGTAATAATAGTAGGATGTTTTATTTTATTCCATGTGTTGGAACACTTCGTCATAGTATATGCTAGAAGAGATTTATTTGTTACATGTGTTAGGACACTTGTTCATGTTATATGTTAGAAGAAATTTATTTATTACATGTGTAGGAAGACTTGTTCATATTACATGTTAGAAGAAATTTATTAGTTACAAGTGTAAGGATACATCTATAAATAGGGGGCTCCCCCCACATTTGGAAAGCACAACCCACACTCAACACACACAAAAACACACTGCACACACAACAGCTATTGCTGCAAATACACACGGCACACACACTCACACACATATACAAGAGAAATCCTAGAGTTGCATATACACAGGTAGAAGGTATGTCCTTAACTTGGATTCTCTATGTGTTTTAGATACAATTTCATTTCATTTTAAGTAGTTAATTCATGCCTATATGTTCGCATGTTCATGTTTGGTTATTTTATAAAAACACTCATGTACATGTTTTGCCTATGCATAAGTATAGTAACTTAAAGACTTGCCTTTACTAAGACTTGCCTTTATGGCCATGCATATGAATACATATTTGAAAAACTAGGGTTGTTCATTTGAACTATATGCATACATATACATAAGGTTATTTTGAAAACTATTAATAAGCACTCATGCATGAATGTTGTTTATTCATATACTTATGCATAATATTTTTCTTAAAAAAAGATACTAAGCACAAGTTAGTTTACTTGTCACCACCAAGTTATATGTTATAAATATGTAAGTATTATGTTACTTCAAGAGTCTATGTAATCATGTTATTTCTTAAACAATGGTCACTAGTCATGAACAATTATGGCGTAGTATCATAACCTTAGCCATGGACACGAATTTTATCCATAAACTTGGTGCGGCAATAAGCTCTTAAGGTGAGTGCTTTTTACTTTCTTTGTTGGGGTAGTGAACTATATGTACTAAATATATTATCGTATAGCCTACGCTGTCTGATCTATGTTAATTATCTGATTCTTTTGAAATTATATTTTGCTCTCTATATTCCAACGAAATATTTCTCCAAGATATAAGTCAAGTAATATCTAGAAAATATTGCATTTCTCATGCGTCAACTCTATCCTTCACTTAATGATTTATTAACACTTTTGGGATATCATATTTTAATTATTTTTTTATGAATCCCGGGTGTGGAAACAAACTATTACTTTATTGAAAATTTGTGAGTCATACCGTATTATTATTGAACGATTGACACCCTTAGGGACCTGTTTGAGAGAGTCAGGGCCCAGTACATATAAGAAGGATATATCGGGAGGAACAGACCAACAGTGGAGTCCTTTTTATATGATACTATACTGCACGATCCAATTACTACATACAGTTAGAGGTTAGCTGTAGTAGGATTGGATCGGTGTATCGCACGTGATAAACCTACTGTTACCATTTACTATAGTCGAGGTCGCTTCTTGACAAGGGAAGCATAAGGATTTTTTGGTATTTATTGTTTTGGGCAGTCATAAGGTTGGAGAAATTGTTCATAGCTCACTACAAGTATTGATTATCCTCCAAAATTATATTACAAAACACAGGATTCAAACTACAACGCACTTCATCATGATTTACTATTTTAAATAGTTTTCTTATTTTCTGAACCCTTTTTCTTAAAAATTTATATCACTGTATATCTATATGTATATTTCCAGCATCACTAAGTTACTTAGACTTACCACCTATTTCCTTTCTACTCACTACATCATATTCAGGATATATAGGTTGAGAGGAACTTGGATACAGCAATAGGAGGAATCCAGAATACCAGTACTTAGTTCTTTTAGCATGCTTAGCAAGTCTTGTAAATACTACATGTAATGACGAATTTGGTTGTTTTGCGTTGTTACCCCTTTTAACCGATAAAGTTCCATAGAAGTTACTTTCGGTTGTACTTCTATCTCGTTTCCGTTTTACTGTAAGTGAGTACTAAATAGTAACAATTAGGAAGTTCGTATTGGGTATCGATCACAAAATTGGTACTCAATACGATCATCAGTGGACCCTGACCGTATAGGGAGGTCCTAGCGAGAGAGATGCCACAAATATAGTCATGAAACTCGAAAATAAGATAAAATAATGATGATAAATTAAAATAATATAGTTGAGGTTATCATATTAAATAGATTTTATTTTTGACTTATATTTTCCGCTTGAACCATTTGAACTAAAAACAAAGAGAAAAAAAGAAAAACTGATTTATATTGCAACTAATGAATAATAAGGGAGAATTACATCTACCTCCCCTGAGGTTTGGCGAAATTACAATTTAACCCACGGTTTTTTGTAAATTACAATAAACCCCCTGTGGTATGAAATAATTACAAGTGATGGACGGAAAGTGTATAAAGTCTGTTTTGCCCTTTATGTTTTGCTGATATTAAATAGGGCAAATTACATCTACCTCCCCTGTGGTTTGGTGAAATCATAATTTAACCCATATTTTTTTGTGTATATTACAATAACCCCCTGTGATATGTAATAATTACAAGTGATAAACGAAAAATGTATAAAACCTATTCTAGCCCACAATTGACCTCACCAACGTGTTTCCCATGTCGAAAAGTTTAAGACCCGCTTCAAGTTCACCGAAAAACTTGTCGGAAAACAGAGCAATTTTTTCAATATTATTACTTTTAGCCCCACAAAGATGTAATACATAACATACAACCCCAAATATTTTATATATATTACAAAAAAACCCCTCAAGGGTACTATCGGAACTTTACATACAAAAACTAACGGAACCCTAACGGTCATAAACGGTTGGGGTAAATTGTTAGACGGAATATACCACAGGGGGTTTATTGTAATTTATAAAAAATCGTGGGTTGAATTGTAATTTCGCCAAACCTCAGGGGAGGTAGATGTAATTCTCCCGAATAATAATGCAAAAAAATGAATATAAATCAACCATCTTCTGTGAGTACGAGCTATGAAAAACCTCTAAATTTTAGAAATGGAGTATGAAAAATTACATATAAGAAACTTTCGAACTTTATTCTCCTAATATCATTTAATGAAATAATTTAAATTATATTTGCTGCTTTTATAGATTATTAAAAGAATAACATATTTATATATTATTGTGATGGATGGATTCGTAAAATTAAATGTAATTGTTTCTGAATAAAAAATTTTGAGTGAAAATTTGATATTTTTAAGAAAAAAAAAACATTAAAGGAGTAATAATAACATAATTTTACAATAATATTAATACTTTATAATTTGTGAATTCTAGCAACTTGTAATTTTAATTAGTCAAAATTTATTGTAATTTTATAAGTTAATATTCTTTTTTGTAAAAAATTAATATTAAAAGAAAAAAAATATTGAATGGAGAATCACCATTTTAAGAAAACAAAGTAGTAGATTTAATATTAATATCATTTATATCAAAATTACCTTCTCAATTATGTATAAACTTAGCAAGCCCATCCCATAATTATTTCAAAGTTATTCCCTCTTTAATTTGTATACATTTATTCTCCTTCTTTTCTAAATTTTCTTTTCTTCATAATCACTGTGAATAACAAACCATTAATTGTTATTTTTTCAGTTCATACGACAATTATTCTGGTGTAAGAGATATGGCGTATGCTGCTGCGGTTTCTCTTCTGCAGACTCTAAGGGACCTCCAGCATTATGATCATCAAATCTCAAAGTCGCAAATCGAAATCCTCCACAACAGAGTCTGTTCCTTGAAACGTTTTCTTGACGAAAACAGGGAGATCAAAAGTGATTTCGAAATCCGAATCAGAGATGCAATTTATGAAGTCGAAGATATAATTGACTCCCACGTATCAACACAAGCTGAGACTAGCCCCAGCTTCTGCTGCAAATTGGAGAGTGTACTACAAGAACTTAGTTCCATCGCGGAAATGGCGACAGAGGAGTTCACTCATCTGACCTTGGACCGGAAAATAAGCGTCGCATTATGGAGAAAGGATGTTGAATATAAAAGCCCTCCACCAATTGTTGGACGGAGAGAAGACATGCTTCAACTCAGGGATCGGCTACTGAATGGATCCGACAGCCTACAAGTTGTTGCGATTGTTGGGGTTCGTGGAATGGGTAAGACTGCTCTAGTGGGGTGTGTTCTTGAGGATCCCTCTATTGAGAAGCACTTCGATGAGGTTGGCTCAATTAAGGTACCGGTTGAATATCGCAAGAGAGATGTGCTGTTGGGTCTTCTACGAGCAGCAAAAGAAGAGGGCGATGTGTTCGGTCAAAAGACTGATGGTCAATTGGAGAAGTATGTATATAGTATTTTAAAGAAAAAGAGGTATCTCATTTTTTTGGATGGTGTAAGTGAAGTTGCGGTCTGGAATGATTTGAAAGAAGTATTCCCAGACTACAACAACAGAAGTCGAATCCTACTAACAACTAGGAACATGGATGTCGCTCGTAGTGTTGCAGGGCCCCCTCCTCATCTATTGGATCACTTGAGTGATGAGGATGGCTTGGCTTTGCTTAAGTACCTGGTCGTTGGTGATGAACCGTGGCCTCTGGAACTTGCTTTTATTGCACAGGATATATCCGATAGCTGCAGAGGACTCCCTTTAGCAGTGGTCATCGTTGGAAGATTACTTCGTTGTGCCGATATGAGAGCAGAGTATTGGGACATAGTACTGTGTTCAATTAGTACCTGTGAAGACTATGCTGAGCTCATAGAAGCAGTTGTATCTTTGACTTACAAGCACTTGCCTCAATACTTAAAGCCGTGTCTTCTCTATATGGCCATGTTCCCATATGATTATGACATTACAGTCTTTCAACTCGTGAATCTGTTAGCTGCAGAAGGTTTTGTTGAATGCGATGATGAATTGGTACCCTTAGAACTAACAAGCTGGGGTTATTTGATCGAGCTTTTTTACAGAGGTCTTGTTTATTATGGGATCTGCGAAGGCACAAGGAGAGTTTGCAGAATATATGAAGAAGTCTTTCATGATTTCTTTGTGAGAAAAGCTAAAGAGGAGAAGTTCTTCCTTATCATAAGCAAGGATACAAGTAGTTTTCTACAGAAGGATGCTACATTTACTCAGCAGCGCCGCTTGTGCATCCAAAAGAACATGCCGTTCGGCGTCAAAGATATGTTTGAGTATTATAACTCAAAAGCATATACTTCAATTGCACGGTCTCTTCTTTACATTGGACCAGAAAAACAATATCCATTGCAGGCTTGGTTAGATTTCAAGCTCCTCAAGATATTGGATGCTTGCAAAATTCGCTTTTACACTTTTCAACCTGAAATTCTCAAATTAATTCAGCTGAGATATCTTGCTTTGAGCTGCAATGAAGAACTCCCAATGGCGTTGTGCAGGCTTCGGAACCTTCAGGTCTTGATTATTTTACGCTATCTCAGCGTGAAACACGCTGGAGCTGTGTCATATCTACCGGAGGAAATCTGGAACATGAAAGAATTGAGGCATCTACAGGTCGTGGGAAGTGACCTGCCAGATCCTCCTTCAGATACCGATCTTCTCCTAAAAAACCTCTTAACGCTTTTAGACGTGAGCGGTCACAGTTGTACCCGGAAAATTCTTAAAAGAATACCAATCCTTCAGACATTAGGCATTCAAATTGAATCATCATCAGAGCGTGACTCATCATTGAGTTTTTTCAGTCATCTTGACATCCTCTCTCTGCTTACAACATTTGAATGCGTCGTTATGTATCCTGATATCGGGTCTCAGGTACTTGTTCCTTCTTCTGTTCCGGTTTTCCCTTCTAGTCTTAGAGATGTAACTCTGAGCGGATGTCAGTTGCCGTGGAAGTATATGAGAGCGCTTGCTGTACTGCCGAATCTACAAGCGCTCAAATTGCTGAGCTATGCCTTCCACGGCCCCCAGTGGCGAGTGAAGAAAGGCGAATTTCCCGGACTACACTCGCTAATATTGGCAGACATGGATCTGGAGGAATGGATAATGGCCGACGAGTTCTGCTTTCCAAAGATGAGGGGCCTGACTATCAAGCATTGCTACAAACTGCAGGAGATCCCTTTAGGATTTGGAGATATCTCAAGTCTTCAAATGTTAGAGGTGGTTGATTGCAGCACATCCGTTGTGAATTCGGCTCATCGGATTGAAGAAAAGCAAAAAGTTCTAGGAAATGAAGAGATTGAACTTGACCTCTATTCTTCATGGAAACATTAGACGTTACAGATTAAGGTAAATTACTTATCAAAATTGCTGTCTGTCTATTTAGTTATTGTTTGATTTGAAAGTTCTTGGTCACAATCGTATTTGATGAAGCGACTTAGATTTGTGACTTATACTAGAATGGAGCACGGGCGTTGCACGTGGTTGCCCCATTCTTTTATCAATTTTAAAGCATCAGTGCATAAAACGCACTTTGTGCCTGGTGGCTAGCGTCCATCGTATTATCTTTCAAAAACCATATTTGATTAGAGTACAATTTAAATATATCAAAAATATTTTAATTTCTTAAAAGAATATTGTCAATAAATAAAAGCTCTTTGATAGAAATATGAATAAAAACTAATAAAATAGATAATTTTATTGTATTATTATGAGATATTATATTAACAATCATTAAGTTCATTTTAACTCTTTAAAGATAGTGTTTTAGAGTAGTATTATTCTTTTATGCAAATGTAAGCTACTAAAGTTAATATATCAAACTAAAAATATTGTAAATACAATATTGACCATGGTGAAATTAGGGGTGGGCATTTCGGGTCGGGTATCAAGTACCCGACTCGACCCGACCCAATTGGAATTTTGAATTTCAGGACAGGTACCCAAGCCCAAAATAAGTTTTCGGGACGGGATTCAGGGCCGGTTTTTGCACCCGAAATCCCGATTAGGTACCCGACTATATTTATTAAAAAAAAAATTTCAAAACTTAAGTTAAAACTTAAAAGACTCAAAACTCAGAAGTCAGAACTTAAAAGAGTTAAGTTTTTAAATTATGTTCAATTTAATGTATTAGTTAGTTCTTGGATTGTGGAAACCATTTGTAAGTTGGGATTTTTTCAACAATTTTTTCCAGTGAGCAGCTCCAGTCCAATGAGCAGCTACCGTCCAGAAAATTTTTCCATTTTTTTTTTTAATAATTTCGGGTACCCGATCAATTCGGGACAGGATCGGGGATCGAATTTTGTTCACCGAAATTTTGGGTACCCGTCCCAAAAATCCCGAATCCCGAATATCCATCTCGATGCCCACCCCTACGTGAAATATATATATATATATATATATATATATATATATGTGTGTGTGTGTGTGTGTGTGCGTGCGTGCGTGCGTGTGCGCGCGTATGTTTCTTTTAATTATAATTATATTTGATAGCAACTTTTACTTACTTTCAATATTTATATATATAGAGATGTACCTACATATTTATTAATATCTATGTTACCTAAGAAAAAGTATTTGATATTTATTACTTAAATTTTTAATGATTTTTTCTTCATTATTAATGTTATAACTATTTTTAGTATTTGATACATACGATTTTTAAGAAAAAAAAATATTTTTTTTTACATATTTTTAAGATTAACTATACTGAAATGTGATATGTTATTATGGTTCTCCAAATTCTTTCTTTTGTATGCACATATTGTAAGATTATATTTAGTTACCATAAATTCTAATATTATTATCAGTTTTATGTCTTTAATTTACTCGTTCTTGTAATAAAACTTGAGTAACTTAATTTTTAACCATAAGGTAAGTATGTGTTGTATGGATCAAGCAGCGAGAATACAAAATAGTTGAATACCATACTTAGTTCTCATTATATCTATAGTGTTTTAAGTTAATCACCTTTTTGTTACATGAAATAAATCAGCCGTATGATTTAAACCAAGCTGCCCATGTGTACCGTCAATTCTCATTGTTTTGGAGCACCTTAAACCCCATGTCAATACTACCTCCTTGAGGGTCTTCATCTTGAGGACCAAATCCAGCATGAGCAATATACAACTCATGCCCCAACCATGAGGTCTTGCCTCTGGTAACACATTATTGCTTCCCACTCTCTCTCCTTGAAATCTATCTTCAGGTGGTAAGTTCATCCTATCGGCTCAGATACTTGATATGGATGTGATCTACCTGGATTTTCATGTTGGAGTATGTGCGTGAAGGAATTTTCACAATAACTCGTTTGTCGAGAAGCCACATAAATGTGATGAGAACTTATATTCTAGCAAAATATTTGGATTTAATGTAAGTCACATTATCCCATAAACGCAATTAATGCCAACTAGCTGAGATATCACTTAGTATATAATGTATCTTTCTTTAGCTCATATTGCTACACAATTAGCAACTGATATAGATGTCCTAACTCTTATGAAACCCATATGGATTTATAATAGCACCCTGAAATGGTGTTCTTCTCCCACAAGGCTCTCCTCTATAAATACGTCCATTATTTATTTATGTTTGGTAAACACATTTAATACTGAAGCTCTATCAAGCTCTTTCCTCAAATCACCTTACTTCAATACTAACTTACATATTGGAGAACCTTGGCTAGTGACTACTTTAGTCACTCAAGTTTGTTAATTGTCTTAGTAGGTCAAACATTTCCCCACTACTCAAACAACCTTCTCGAGATCCTCATTCTCTTGATCTCGACCTTATTGAATTCTAACTATACATCAATATTTAATATTAAGAAGTTTCAAGATTCCAATTCTTCAAACTACTATGTCCTGGCACTAATGGCGGCCTTCATGGTTCTAATAGAAAACATTCAAATTAAAGCCTTCGAGGACATATTCCTCGAACTTATACTAGGCAAGCCTTGGGCTTGATTCCCTCTTGTGGATTGCACTTCACTCTAAGGTCTCGTTCACTGTTAGGCCTCTTTCGAGGCCATCTTTTGCCATTCAAGGGCATATGCCTTCTCACTTAAACATGTGGGGATTCCCTTCTCTTTCTGGAAGTGATGATTTGTGCAGAAAAGGGGATGTTTGCCACATCAAAGAAAAAGATTAGGAAAAAAATATATATAACTATTAAGAACATATATAATTATTTCCTCAACCAAGTACGTCTGATTATATATTGCAAAGAAAAAGAAAACTTGATAATCTCATACTTTATGAATAATCAAAAGGAAGAACATGTCCCCATACAGAATAAATTATAAAGTTCTCTTCATGCACTGACTTAACATAAATTTCAACAAATTAACATTACATAATAATTATATTTTGGGATAATTACTCCCACCCCCCTGAATTTAGGCCAAATTACAAATAACACCCCCATGTATCAAAAATTACCGATACCCCCCGAGTTTTGTAGACTCTTTGGTAAAGTAGACGAAAAGAATAAAATATCATTTTTACCCCTTGAATATTTGAAAAAAATTTTTTATTTAAAAACTAAAAAAATAGGTGTAAAATTAAATTGACCAAAATACCCTTCATTGAAAAAAAATTACCAATCTTCCAAACAAAACCCTAACTTAACCACCCCCACTACCCCACCCCACCCCACCCCAAACACCGTACACCATCACCACCTCCCACACCCCCTCCTTCTCTCTCCCCCGCCCCCCCCCCCATCTCTCTCTCTCTCTCTCTCTCTCTCTCTCTCTCTCTCGCCCCTCTCGATCTCTTTCTCTCGCCCAGCGGCGACGGCGGAGGCGGAGGGTGGCGCGGCTGAGGCTAAGGGCGGCGGTGGAGGCGGAGATGGTGGCGCCTCTCTCCTCTACATCTCTCTCTCTCCCCTCTCAATCTCTCTGTCATCTAGTGGCAGAGGCGGAGGGCGGCTGCGCGGCGAAGACGGAGAGCGGCGGTTGAGGTGGAGACTGTGGCGGCCTCTCTCTCGATCTCTCGCCCCTCTCTCTTGATCTCTCTCTCCCTCATCTAAATCTCTCTCTCCCTTTATCTCTCCCTCCTTCCTCTCAGTCTCTCTTTCACGGCGGACGGTGGTCGGCAACGACGGCCGCGGGCTATGGCAGCGGCGGGCGATGGCGGCGGCGGTGGACGATGGCCGGCAAGGAGGATGTTTGTATGTATATATATATTTATGTATATATGTATGTCTGTGTGTGTGTATATGTATGTGTGTGTATATATATATGTGTATGTGTGTGTGTGTGTGTGTGTGTGTATATATATATGTATATATATATATATTTAATAAAAATATTACATTAAACCCCCTACGATTGTACTCAATTACCATAAAAACACCTCAAATAATGATATTATTTATCATAAACATTCCCTCAAGGGTAAATGAGTCATTTTATATTTATTCAAATAATATTCCCGCCTTTGAAGGGGTAATTTCGGGAGATCACATTAGTACGCAAACGTTGACTGTTAGTCAACTTAACGGAAAGTGAAAATTGTAAGACGGCAACAAAACACAGAGGGATATTGGTATTAATCGATACAAGGGGGTGTTATTTGTAATTACGCCTAAACTCAGGGGTAGTAGGAGTAATTATCCCTTATATTTATGTATAGTAAATAATCGTCATTCATAATGTTTAATTTTTTATTTTTATTTTTATTTTTACGTATTGTGTTCGTACTTATAATTATATTTAATATATATATATATATAAAAATATAATATCTTGAAGATATAATTTATTGAGTATGACAATAGTCTATTTTGAGTTTTTGACGCTTTGTAATACCATAAAAGATACATTTTAGTTTAAATTTGGTATAATTTATTGAGACACTTTCGTAAAGTGCCACGATAGATACTCAACTGTAATACTTTTTAAAAGCATCACATTATATGTGTCAAATTAAATATTTTTTAGTAGTGGATATTTTACATATGCATACGCCATCTCTAAATTGCATAACAAATTGTACAGATAGATAGGTACACACATATAAATATAGATATAGATGCGTGTGTGTAACTACTCTTTTCTGTTTGATTAGCAGGCTGACAACCTGGCCTGAAATTGGTAGACCATGCCAAAAGTGCTGATGGGGATTACGGGATTGAACTGTCTTAATTTTGCATATGTGCAACATCAAAAAACTTGCTTTTAGTGGTATCACTAGAAACTTCGTGTTGTAAATGATTCTGAAGCTTAAAACACTTTTTATTAATGTATTTTACTACGCACCTATCAACTTAAGTTATACTTGTTATGAATTTCAAATTCTTTTGTAATGACTTGTTTTGATCAATTCTTTAATTTAATCTGACCGTGTGCATATTTTACTATGTTTCATGTTATATTTATACTTTTTTATTGGTTCGTGATGTTTGATATTCACATCAAAGGCATAATTTGAGTGTGCTAAGTAATAATTATGTCAGGACAAAATAAATAAGTCCGGAGGTTAGGTTTTGTTATGATCCGTTTGGATGGATTTAAAAAAAATGCTTCTTGAATGATGTTTTTTATGGTAGAACATTTTTTATAAGCCAAGCAGTTTTACATTTAGATACAATAGTTAAAAGTACTTTAAAAAGTGTTTTTATTTGAATTTACTCTCGAATAACTTCTAAAAGAAGCCCTTTTTGGCTTTTTTTTTTTTCTAGTTTCTATTTTTTTAAAAAAAAACCCATCCAAATACAATCTTTTTTGTTGAAGAGCTTTTTTTTCAAAAAAATAAGTGATTTTTCTCTGAAAAAAACACATCCAAATGGACTTTAAATCTAGAGTTAGAAAAATTAACAAAGGAAATTTATTCAATTGTGGCAGAGGTGATGGAGATAAAAGAATAGTGCCATAATCAGAGACTTCAAGCTCATTGATTCTTCAGCTACGACTCGTCTTATTCAGCTACGTTATGGTCAACTTGCTTTTGTCTAATACTAGTGTTTACCACTTCCTTTTAACAATAAATAAATGAAACTCAATTATCAAATGAAAAGCGTACAATTTCCAAATTGGGATGATTGTCACAATAGAGAGCCTCGAGAAAACGAGTACCATAAGGTATGAAACAATTTCCACTAAATTCAGACATATTTGAGCATGTTTATATATCAGTTCAAACTTCAAACAATATTTTCCAACCTCATAACTTCACTTTAATAACGGCGGCAAAAGGGGAAAAAAGAAAAAGAAAGCTCACTTATTAAACTTAGAGCTCATTTGGATGAACTTTATTTGGAAAAGAAGCACTTATTTTTGTAAAAAAAAAAAGCACTTCAAAGCCAAAAAAATATTGTGTTTTGATTGACTTTTTAAAAAAAATACAGAAGCCATAAAAAAACCGAAAGGGGCTTTTTTTAGAAGTTACTATAGAGTAGTTTCAAATAAAAATATTTTTAATTATTGTATTCAAATGCAAAACTGTTTGACTTAAAAAAAACTCTATTATAAAAAACACCGTTCAAAAAATACTTATTTTTTAAGTCCATCCAAAAGGACCCTGAGTCCTTTGCCAAAAGAACGAAACTACTCTCAATGAATACTTTGAAGAAACAAATTAACGTTAATAACTGGAAATATAATACATGCATCTCATATAAGATAACAAGTTTATTCTTTTAATCTTTATTTATTTACAATATTATTCTATGGAAACTAAAGTATTTCTCAATATACTTTTATGTTACATACATTGATTGCTTTTCTAGAAAAAGAAAGAAAACAACCGTCACAAAACATGTGCTACTTGCGCTCTGCCACCATCCAATAGAACCCCAAAGCAGAAAAACAAAATCACAAATCTCAATACAATATCTACATGTGAACCACAACAATCTTTTATGGAACATCAAGAAAAAACAAAAAATGTCGCGGCAGCGATAGAGACGAACAGGGACGGGCCACGGGGCCGGAGGGGGTGATCCATAAATTTATATGAATTGAAAAAAAAAAAAAAATTATCCCCCCTAACAAATCATAGAAAGACCTTCAATATTTTATAGAAACTTGATATATCTCGCGCCACCCCTACCCACAAAAGTTTCAGATTCTGTCCCTGGAGACAAAGGGGTATTGCATTCATTTCCGATCTTCGGAACCCTTGGTAGTTTGAGTCTGACCCCCTTGGCTAGATGGCCCGGAACCATCTGGTCCAGCAACAATTACAACTGGTGTTTTAACTTTGAACCTCTCAAGCCTCAACCCACCACTCTCATCATCAACCCCTCTTCTCCCTATTGCTCTCATGCTTAGGCTCCGGGGCATGCTCCGGGCCTTCTTCATCTTCTTCCTCTTCTTCAACGCATCGCTAATTTTCTTGAACAACTCCTCGTGATGCCCGTGAAATATTTTCTTGAAAAATTCATGTCGATCCATGTAGATCTCCCCGAAAGACTCTAATAGGGTTAGAAGCCTTGGGTTGACCCGTTTACCCGATTTCCATCGTATGATGTTGTGTGTTTTTGTGTAAATTTGATTGTCGGAAAAATCATTTTGTGTGCTCGAAGACGAGCATATATCCCAATTCGATGAGCCCGTGTTACATAGAAAACCTTCCATAGATGATCCTAGCTTTGATTTCGAAATTTTATGAAACAAATATGGATGTTTTTTCACTTAGGTGAAGGTGTTGGGAGGAAATTATGATGTGAAGATTTTAGGAAAGAGTAGTGGAAAATTTTGAAGTGTATTTTGGGACTTGTGGGGGGCATATATATAGGTTTCAAAACTCGGTTGGTTGACAAGCAAGAAGTAATTTCTTGTTGATTGTGGAAAATAGACTTTGCACACAAGCTAAAGCGAACGCGGCACTTGACTTGGAATTACACGTATATCTTGTTCTAGAATTTTTTTTTCCCCCGGGTTCTACATCTATGATAACAAAGTGTAATTATTTAATTTAATATAGTGAAATTTAGATATAAATAAATTAATTTGTGTAGAATAAAATCTATTTAAATTTGGTCTCATTTCTTCTAGATAATTTGGTTGATTCATGTATTTCAATTTGATAAAAGATCAAACGAATTTAATTAGGCTGAAAATAGGCTAAGAGGGTGGTTGGTTAAGTTTTTTGAAACGAGCTTATAAGTTCTATACATCTTATTTTAAAAATAAGTTATCAAAGTGTTTGAATAAAATAAAAACTCACAGTTTATAAGATATTTTTAAACCTATAAGTTGTAACTTTGTTTAATAAAAATGAGAGCTTATAAATTTTTTTATGTGTAATAATGATAAAAAAAATAATAAAATAAAATTAATTTCTAGGAAATAAATATTTTTTAAGATACATATCAGAAACAGAATAAAATAAGTTGAAGGAAGCTTACTTTTTTTAAAGAGCTCATAAACTCCTAACATCTTATTTTTAAAGCTTATAAACTCCTTTATTTAAAAAAATTATCAAATACTTTTAAAAAACTTATGAACTCCTCAAATATTTTATGAAGTTTTGAAAAGCTTACAAGTTTATACAGCCACACACACACACCCCAAAGACTAAAGCATGTATTGGCTTTGCTTGCACGTTAGCAATTGTATAATTAAATTGTGTGGTTTTGTGTAGCTCTCAGCTACCTGGACTTTTTAAATTTCTGGCTTTAACTCCTTGACCATTTCTTGCCACTTGTTGCTTGGATATGTAGGTCCCCGGGTAGTATTTTTTAAAAATTATTAGATAATAAAATCCGTTATTAATGATAATATAATTATTTATTAAAGTAATCAACTTTTTTCTTGGATAAAAAGAAAGACGAGATTGTCTATTTCATCGTACTGCGACCTCGCCGCTTCGCCTGTCGGATTCAAAGAGAATTTCTCGTTGTTTAATTTCATCGTGTTAAGCCTAATTTATTGGACGATAGTGAGACTCAAAAATTATAAAGTTTTGAATTTATTTTTTTATCAAAATGCGTAGATCATATTTTACTTGATAATAATTTGATGATGACTTTAAACTATGATGTAATAGTTTGAATTATAATATATGCATGAATTGTGAATATAATTAAATAAAATGTACTCTTAAAAAACAAATGACGTGCGCGTTATTTTTCAAAAAAATAAAACAAAATAAAAATAACTGACCACGATTACTATCATATTGTCATCGTCTAAAATCCTACACTGCCGCCGGCAGTTTTTTTTTTTTTTTTCTTTTTTGGAATTGTCTTAATAAATCATTTCCTTATTATTATAAACCCATCGATAGCTGTTAAAAATTCTTATAATCTAGTACGCAAGAGTCACGTTTGTAACTCTGTTGATTAGGATTAGGTCTTTCTAACTCGTAAGTTGAAAGACACTGGACAAATTAAACACTTTTATTCGATTAGGGTTATTTGTTACGAGTTATACATTGTTTTTCCATGTTTATTTTAATACTGAGGAAATGCTAGGTTGATCCCAAAATTAATACTGAGGACATTGCGACGGCCACGCTGTTGCAACCACGTCTACTTTGCGACGGAAACTTTGATCCATCACAAAATTCCGTCGCAAAATCAGCTTTTTCTAGTAGTGTTATAATCGGTCTATTGCATAAAATTCAAGAGTTAGATATGAATATATGATCAATCCCATGAACATCGACCATATTGAAAATTCCTTTTGGTTGACGTTACCTCATATTGATATAATTTTATTTATTTTTTGTGCTTATTTTATTTAGTAGACTTTTAGTTTTATTTCGTTAAAACTATCCACACCCCTCTCTTTTATTTTTATTTGTTTATTCATTTGGTTATGCCAAAATTGCCAAGGCTATTTCATATGGATTCCAGCCTTCTCACTTTATCTACATTTTAGTTTATTTTAGGGAGAACTAGAATTTATTTTTAGTGGTATTGACATAATCAACTTCAAGACTAAAGAAACAAGTTTATAAATAGGTTTTGAAGAAAACCTTGGGGCTAGATTTTCCTTTTTTTCTTTGTTTTAATAATACATACATCATCACCTACGCATGCACCTGGTAGGATTTGAATCGTAACATTATATTCCCCATGCCTTTTAAGGCAAGATACACATCCATTAGACTAAAGATCTGTACACTTTGGGCTGGATTTTGTGATAAGCTTTAACAATTATTTTGATGGTTTTTCCTCTGACTAAACATAATTAGTGTTCAAGTTTTCGTCGTTGCAACACAAGATCAGGACGAAGATTCAACGAATTAGTTTTCTTTTGCCCTTATCTTGGTTTGCTTAATTGCTGAAATCAATAATTGTAGATTTATTTAGTTAGCATGTCTAGCTACTCGTTTTGCGCTGGATGTCAAATGAACTTCATATGTGATTCAAATATTTTTATTCGGGTCTATTTCATTTTTCGTTTCTAAAGTTCGACTCCAATTCAATTTGATCCCTCATGTTACAATCTATTATCCAATGTTATCTTTCCGTTAAATTTTCCACTAAAAATTAATGAATTTATCATGTGTTGGTCAAAAAAAAAAAACAACCCAACAACAACAACCCCCAAGCACCAATCTCACTCTTAAGCAATTTATACAGGTTAGCAAGAACCCAAAACAAAATGCTTGGTATTGTTCTTCATGCCCGATCGGCTTAATTTTTCAGTGCCATCGCCGTCCTTCAAAATCAGACAAATTGGAATTTGGAGTGAGTTGGGAATTTTGTGTATTCATATATACGTATATATGTATATATGTGCGTGTATATATCGATATATGTGTGTATATGTGACCAAAATTTGCATTTTTGTGACCGATTTGGCAGTCACGAAAATATTTTCATTCTTTTCTAAAAGCGGTCACAACTCTCCATTTTTTGTGACGGAATGTGTTCGATAACAAAAGTTGGTCACTAAAAACAATTTTTTAGTAGTGATCCCCAGTCCAGCCTCAGCAATCATCCCTAGTCGAGCCTCAGCGGTTGCCGCAAAAAGAGCTCCATCAACATTTATCTTAACAAAGCCCGCCGGCGGGTTACATAAGTTTTAATTGAATGCTTTTGTTTTTTTTTTTTTTGAGGCGAAATTTACTATAAAGGACATTATTGTGATATTTACGTTCCTAACATTTCTTAATCATATCTAATTTGATGGCATTATGTAATATTTTAATTAGATTTTTCTTTATGTATATATTTTCATTGAAAGCTACTATTAAATTTTTATGAGAGAATGAGAGAAAGTACAAAAAGTATGAAAAATATCATTATGGATAGTTGGTGGGTTTTTATGATTATGAAAGAGAATTAAGAAATTATTGCAGCTACTATTAAATTTTTATGAGAGAGGGAGAGAGAGTATAAAAAGTATTAAAAATATCATTATGGATAGTTGGTGCTTGGTAACCCGTTCCTTATGAGAACGATACTTTACTTTCACCATTTTACTTAAGCAATTGTACACTTGTAGAAAAATCACAAGAAGTTTTTGGCGCCGTTGTTGGGGAACGGTGATTACCAATATCAAAAGATTATTAGTATTTATTGATTTAAGCACAATTATTTATTTATTTACTTACTTTTATTTTTCTTCGTCTTTTTTTGGTTCATACGCCTTGTTTTCTTTGTGCAAGCATAGGCATATGCAAAGGTCTCGAAAGTCTCGAAACTTCGAATTGGTTCCATGTGATCCTAAGATAGAGAGAACATTCTATCAACTTCATCATGCTCAAAGACACCAAGAGCTAGAACAAGCATTGGCTTTACAATGCGCAGAGATGGCCCAGTTGAATAACAAAGTGTTTTGGGACTATGCACTACCTGAAGCTGCAGAACTTCAAGGGAGTATCGCCTTGCCGAATATTGATGCCAACAACTTTGAGATCAAGCCGGCAATCATCAATACTGTGCAATAACATCAATTTGGATAAGGATCGACGGAGGACGGTACCCCAACTCGCACTTGTCCAACTTTCTAGCAATTTGTGCGACTTTCAAGATTAATGGCGTCTCTAACGACGCCATTCGTCTTTGATTGTTTCCTTTTTCGCTATGAGATCAGGTCAATGATTGGTTGAATTTGAACCTAGGACCTCTTGAATGGATATGTAATGCTTTGTTACTAAGCTATTGCCAAATTTGTTCATTTATGTTTTTATGTTTTGTTTTTATATATATATATATATATATATATAGTATTATTATTATTATTTAAAAAAAAACTCCGAATTCCCTCGGAAAAGATTTTAAAAAATTAAAATTAATGTTGCTCTTATTTGGATTTGAACCTAGGACCTCTTATATGAAAATCTAATGCTTTGCCATTAAGCTATTTTCAAATTTATTCATTTATGTTTTTATTTTTTGCTTTTTATATACCGTATTATTATTTTTTTTAAAAAAATTATTCTGGTAGAATTTTCCGCCGGAGATCCTCGGATAATTTCGGGGGAAATTTTTAGTCAGAGTTCCTCTGAATATTCCCCTAGCAAGTTTTTAAAAAATTAAAATTAATGTTGCTCTTACTTGGATTCGAACCTAGGACCTCTTAGATTAAAATCTAACAGTTTGCCACTAAATTATTTTCAAGTTTGTCTCTTAAAATATATGGAAATATTATTTTTATTGAAATACACTCCGGCGGAATTTTTCCGCCGGAGTTTCGCCGGAGTTCTATTGGAATTGTTCAATCTGGCAGAAGTTTCCCCCGAAATTCTGCCGGATTGAACAATTCCGGTGGAAAAAATTCCTCCGGAATTCCACTAGAAAAATCCATCGGAAACTGTGCATTTCCCTATGGTGTTGTCATACTCTCTCTCCATTTCTATTTTAAAGTTAAAGCTTATATATAGTTTATATGAAAGGATATATGCATTGATTTTAATATTTATATAATTTATTTCAAGTTATATATTTATGATTTGAAAGTCCAATCATTTAGCTTTTATTTTTTTTATTTATATTTTAAAGACTTACTTCAATTTTGATTATTTATTGAAAATTCTTGGTTACGTTTTTCTTTTTACCCATCCCATATTTTCTATTTCTTTATTATATTATTGTCTTTATTACCTTTTTATCAATTTATGCTATACATTTAACTTAGAACATACTTTCACGAATAAATAATTAAATATATTTAGAGGAGCAAAAGAACTATTCTTAATCAAAGCATATTTTATTTCATCTTTTCATTATTTATCTTCTATAAATACCTCTTTCGATCTTCCTAGAACATATCTATATACTATGGATATAATAGATAATATTGCAAGGGGGTATTTGACTCTAATTCAGTTAATTTTAGATGTTACAATTTTTGATAGAAAAATCATATAAAAACTTTTAATACAAATTGATTATTGTAATTTTTTTTAATTGCTTCCATGCATAAAACGGGACATATGCTTAATATGACCGAAGAGGCTTTAATATAGCAACTAATGTGAAAGAAACTAATTTGAAATGTGATTGTGAATAGTAAAGTGCGTTCAAGAATAGTGATGCCAAATTAATGTATTTGCGTGCCTGAATCTTTAGCCTTTAATTAGATACATGTTTTGTCTACCATTAGTCAAAAAGTAGCTGTAAATCTCAGATATGAAGTTGATTGTAGTTTCATCATATTTCACACATGAATGCCAATAAAGGCTATCTGGAGGTATGTTTTGTGCAAGAAATAAAGCACATTTCTCTTGATAAAAAATTACTTTGCTTCTCTCTTTCTCACCAATTTATTTATCCACACATTGATATATTATTTCTTCAATTAATCTTTAAAAAATATATTTTTGTTGAGTAATTCACAAAGCTATTAAACTTTTGACCTTTAAATCCAAAAATTTTACTCGATAACCAACAACTAAAGCTACAAACCTTGCGACTGCGTTGCCCCATTCCATTAATATATACACTCAAATTCTGTTGGGATGAATTTACAGCCAATCAAAAATCAAAATATTTATACACATTTCAACTTTCATAACACAACGTAACAGAGGATCTGAACTGATTTATACTGCTAATTAATTCAGACAGAAAACGAAAAACAATTTCACAATTATCACATTTCAAGAAGCTAAACGCCCCATTCACATGTGCATAATTACTCTTCACAAAGGAGTGAACCTCTGCATCAGAAACAGAGGACTCTCTAAAGTCCAATTTTCAATCTCGCCTTTCTGAAACCTCTTGCTCTCTAAACTTCTTGTAGATATCCCCTTTATAGAACTTCCATGTTCTGATCACCAAAACGAAAGAAACAATGCACCCGACCATCGTTGACGCCGTGATTATCAGAAACGCTACCTTGTAGCACTCGACGCCGGTGCACGACAAGTCTTCCCCCGGCTTCCTAATAAGCCCTTTCGCCGCCATTTGCTTTGTAGCCTCTTTATCATACAAACGCCCTGCTATTCTAACATTCAGAATATAAGTCCCGAGCGGGCTTGTGGCGCCGCCAAAAGCGTAAAGAGTTGAGTAGTACTTCAGTCCAAATAATTCGGATATGATCGTGAAGATCAACGGCCATTCAGCTCCGAAGCTGAACCCCATTATCACAGAAGAAATATACAAAGAATACGGGACCCCAAATGCGATCAGTAGATGACCGATGCATGATAAAAGGAGGACTAACGTGAGCATTAGCGGACGAGGGAATTTGTACTTAGCCAAGAAAATCTCGGATGTGAAGCCGGAGGCGACTTTGCCGAGATAGTTCCATATGCTGACCAGCGAGACGGATGTGGTGATGCTTTGGGCGGGATAGCCCAGGGACTTGCCAATTTGGCCAAGATTGTCCATAGCTGTCAAAGTTCCGCTAACTCCAAAAGTTATGATTGTGAACAATATAATCATGTCCAGGCTGAAGAGGGCTTGGAGGATGCTGTAATCCTCGCCTCTCTCCGGCGGTTTGAACACATCCCGCCACCACGGGACCAGCTTTTTTTGGTCTCGTGGTGGTGGAGCCACCATCTCAGCTGGCAGCGGTGGCGGTGGATCTTTATCTTCAACGGCTACGAGAGATGGATAGTTTTTCTTGGTTTTCCAATTCTTGAATTCTTCTCTCACGACAATGCCGAGTGGAGCGAAGAGGAGTACGAGGACGACACTGGCGGCTCCCGCATACGCAGCTCTACTAAAAGCAAGCCCGTTTTGTAGGAGAATCATAACCATTATAAAGCCCGCCAAGCCAAGAGATACATAGAGAAGATGGTAAAAGATTTTGAGCTCATTTTCTTGCCTACCAGATTTGATCAAACGAACTGTACTTAGAAAAAAGCACGAAACCGCCGCCGGGAGCCAGGCGATGAGCAAAATCAAACCCTTAGAATCACGGCCATAAAAGGCACGAAAGAGCTGCGTGAGAACCGCGCCGCTGAGGCCGGTGAACCCCTTGAGCAGGCCGATGACGATCCCTCTGCTCTCGGGGAAGTTCTTCACACACGTGACCAACGCCGCGGTGTTCGAAAACGTCTGCGAATTCGACCCGAGGAAAAAGTACACACACATCTGCCACACGCGCGGCCTGGAGGTACGGCCCGTGACCGCAAGCCACACCATGAAGTAGCCGGAGAAGTTCATGGCGGCGCCGACGGCGAGAGTCACCCACGGCGGCGTGGCCTCGTTGACGACTCCGGACACGATCCCGATGTTGGACCCGATCTCCTTGAAGAAACCGATCAGATTCAGCGTCGTCTGGTCGTAGCCGAGGACGGCCTTGATGTCGCCGGAGTAGATGCCGAAGATGTAGGTCCCGCCGGACATCGACATGATCAGGAGGGAGGCGAAGAACATGAACCACCGGCTGGTGAGTACTTGTGTGCCGAGGCTTCGAGCGGCGGCGGAGCCGCTAACCCGGCCGAGCTCCGCCGCAGCCATGGTGTGTTTTCGAGCTTGTAAAAGGCACTTAAGTGTGAAGTGAGACAAATGACTTTTGATGGGAACTAAATAGGAAAATGAGTTAATTGCGTGATCCTCATATTCTTTTAATTGACATTTCAACGTCTTCACATGAGCCAGATATGAGGTTACATTCATTTTAATATTTTTTTGTGATTATCTTCGCTGTAGAAAATTCACTAATAAAGAAAGAAATATTTGTGTATATCCACCTCACGTCCTTACCTACGTTTTGCATTATTGGAGTTCAAAATTCCTAAGATTTGGACTTTTGATTACTTCTTGCCCCTATTTATGTTGTTATGGACATAATATAATATGGATACGACAATATAAAATTTTAAAAAATTTTATGATACCATACATCTCCAATAGGATACTATTACAAATATTTTTATATTATTTTAGTTTTAATATAATATAATATACATTTACTTATATATATATTTAGTGTAAAATTTATACATGAATGGTAATCCATATACAAAAGGAGGACCCTCATAACGGTTATAATGTCAAAATTTTATTTGTTTGATTTATGAACTATCTATTTTAACACGAAATGAAAGTTTCAACTTTTATAAAAAATATAAAGGGAAAAATAAATTATTGAATGAAACCATAATTTTTTTTCAAGTAGCTTTAGAAAATTTTGATTTTTAATTGTATTATATAATTTTTACACTTACAAAACTATGTGAAAAAGACTACGTGTTCAAAATGTGTTAGGTATGTTGTTGATACCATGTCCGAAATGTAACCAGAAGTTTTAGATTTGTTTAATTTTTAAACTCGTCAAATGGTGTATCGGGCACGTGTAGATTAGTGTCACGTCCAATACTATGTCCACAATGCACGACTTTAATTTTACAAGTATCCATACATTATAGATTGATCACTACTTAATTAAAAATTCTAATTTTTTTTAGTAATGTTTGATTTATAAATTGTGACTGCATTCAGATACGAATGTTTCTTATTCCACAATAAAAGAAGGAAAGCATTTTTTCACTCTTTCATATACTAGGGGGTTTTACTTGAAAAGGAAAATGTTCCATACTAATGGATTTATTTCCATAACCATGGATTCCAATGTACGATATCTTGTAGCACATACCAATGACGTTATATTGATTAGTATTATACAAAAGAAATCAATTATCGATACTAATATAATTAGATTTGCTCTTTATAGAAAAACTTGGGATTTGCGATTCCAGATCAGATTAGTTTAGGATTTGCGAAGGATTGCTACACAAAATGTACTTTTAAATAATTACTCCATAGATCCTAAATCTATCTATACAAAGAAAAATAAATTATGTAACGAAAGAGATTTTTTTTTTTCTTCAGAAAATAAAGACTGAGCTTTAAGAGCTCGGTCTAAGTAAGTAATTTTTTTTAAAAAAAAATTTAAAGACCGAGCTTCAAGAGCTCGGTCTATGATTTAATTTTTTTTAAAATAAATTATAAGGCCAAGCTATTGAAACTCAACCATAGTATTTTAATAATTTTTTTAAAAAAGTATAAGGCCGAGCTATTGAAGCTCAGTCATATTAGTTTAATTTTTTTTTTGAAAATTAAATATTATTTTAATATTATTTTAATTTTTGATTTTTAATTTTTTTTAAATATATTTTTCAATGCAATACATAAACATGCTCTATTCCAAAATTTTAACTTACAAACTTCTCATTCACTTTCGCATTTTTCATTTATGAGTTGTAATAAATTCTATAAGTATTTTAACAAAATAGATTTAATTAAAAAGATAAGATAACAGAATTTCAAATTTCAATTAAAAATATCACATATAAAGAGATAATGTAAATTGAAATTTTTTTCTTTCAAATAAAGAAAACATAAATATATAACAAATTAGTATTGGTGTGTACCAATTATTGGCGTTTTTGGACATGTTGCCTTGATCTTTCCCTGATTTGTGGTTGGTCTATCTCATTATGAATTCGAGTGGTAACGTCACGGCCGCGCCGTTACTCCTTTAACCTGACAGGATTGTGGACTAATTTGAAATTAGCTTCTGGCCAATAAGCCTTATGCCAAATAGGCTCAAATATACCCATATATGTTTGCTGGTAAGAGTCTATATTGTAGCACCACGCAAACAATTGACTGATATCCATCGAAAATTGGGTTATCGCGTCTAAGGCATGTGAGCATAGTATTCCAAACTGTTGCCAAATCCCACAAGAGCATGTACCTTTTTTTAGCTTCACAACAAATCGACGACCAAACCCGTGGTTTGTGCCTCTGGCAAGTATTAATACAGTACGTTCGTGGTACACAAAATTCTCAAGGACATGCGATAGTGAGCCATCTTTGTAAGCATTATAGTAGGCATATGCATGATCGGTCTATGGTTGGTTATTTGATCGCATGTCGTTTTCCATAGTAGAACGCTGACGAAATCAATTCATGGTGCAGTTGAAGGTGAGATGGACGAACGCGACGTTTCATACGACCGATGGGATTTATACGACTCAGATTGATGATCACTTAAGCTACTTCCAGGCATCTCATCCCCTCGGTTCGACTACACTCGGAAAGGTACTAGCGAAGCATTATAACTCTGACGTTGTTTGATGTTCGCATAGTTAAACACTCCACCGGGATAATACGATTGACTAGGGTTACTCGAGATTGATATGTTGACCGACTGAGTGTATGGTGTGTTGAAAAAATTTTGGAGGACACTCGTACCCACATGCGAAGGCAGGTCAACATCTTGGGGAAAACTCGAACTAGAAGGACAAAATTGTGTTTGGGGCGTAAATGAATGCTCTGGTTCGGTACCATGCATGTTAGAAGGTCCGGCTTCGTCGTGTTGAACAATGGAATCTCCGTCTTGGATTATCCTTTGACACGCCTTCGATATGGATCGCTTGCACCTACGAACGAAGGTGCATCGTACACGTGGCCAGTTGTTCCAATATATGTTCTGGCCACGTTCTCCAACATCCTTGCGTGATTTGCAATGTGTGGAACATTGTGTCGCATAACCTCCATTTGAATATACTCCGCAGTCTACAACTGTCACCATGTTGGAAAAAATATTTTACACTTAATATTTTTCATGAAATGAGAAATACAAATTTTAGTCATGCAATGTTTAAAAGGATACTAACCACGACACGCCATGCTGCCGGATTGGAAGGTTGATAACCCCTTCCTAGTTCATACCCTTGTGGCGGACTGATTTGACGAACAGTATGCCTCATATACCACGCAAAATAACCATCCTCCACATGTGATACTCCCGAAGAGATTGGAGCGCTGTTAACAATGAATGCCTGGACGTTATTCCACGTCTGTGTGTAATTGGCGTATGCCAATCCCCAATCCTTAGTTGAACTATTACCCCGCCTATCTACTCTAGGCAAAGTTCTCTCTGTCATAGTAATGTTAAGGGGAATGTGTTGTCTCATCTTGAATTGTCTCAAAACTCTCTCGGTATGATGAAACTCAATGATTGTATAATTTAACAGCGGTACTGAAGCATGCCAGTACTCCTCCCCTCTATCACCCGGTAGTCTAGCAATCTCAGGGGCATTGGGGTCATACGAACGCTATTTGAACTGAAAATGATTAACATAACTCTATTGTTTTACATTTGATCAAGTACAAAATAATTTCCTTTAGATTGATAAATAATAGTGTCATACCTCTTTGTCACACATCCTATCAAACAATTCTCTCGCGACAAGTAACGAGTGTCTAACCGTATCTGTATATCTATAATAATTACTCCACCGGGAACCAAATGAGACTGTGATTCTTTCGACGTCATCACAATTCAAATCTTGCCCTGTTAGCAAACTCCGAAACACGGGCACTGGTGTTGTTGTTGTGATACGAGACCATGCCCAAATCTACGATACAAAAAATGAATCGCACTCATATTAGTTTTCTCTCTTTAATAAGTATTAATATGATAAACACTCTATAAATTTAATACCTGAACTAATTGAATTGGGCCAGATATCGAATTTGCCTCCCTCTTCGAAGCAACAACTAGCTCTCGATATAGGAATGCCAAGACAGCAGAAGCCCAGCTAAAAGATTGGGTATGTTGGACATCATCCATATGAAGTAAATAATGTAACTCGAAATTTTTTTTGCTTTTCTCGGGCATCATTACGTTTGAGATGAGTCACAAGGCCACACATCTAGTGTATTGCAATATAGCCCTTGCTAAAGAGGAATCAGTAATTTGGTGGTTTCGGAGGCGATTTAGAATCGCTTTTACAACAATACGTGACGACATAAGATCCGAGTCATTTGGAACAAATCCTAATAATTCATCACATTTTTCAACCCAATTTGTTCCCCCCTGTACATGACCCACCAAAGGACTGCCCTGACGGGCAATGCACACAAAATTGCAATATCCTCTAATGTCACAGTTGCTTCACCAATCGGAAAGTGAAATGCATTTGTTTCCGGTCGCTACCTCTCTTCCAACGCAGTGATAAATGCATGGTCTATCTCGATACGACCACACGTGAGCACTCCATAAAATCCTATCCCATAAAGCATTTGTAGCACATTAACGTGCAATGGTTGTTCTTCGATAATTTTCCAAAAATTTATATACATCGCCCTAACATCCAATGGCCCAGTCTCCTCACCTTCTGCTATTAATTCGAACCTATGACTGTCTTGTGCATATAGCACATTCAAACTCTCAGGACCACACAAATGACGATGAATCGACATACCTCTTCAGTAAATAAATTTTTTTTGTGAGTGATAGATTTGTGAGAAAAAATATTTAATATTGGGAGATAGAATTGTAATGTTGCAAAAGTAAATAAGAAGTTTGTGAGTTAAAAATTTTTGGATTGAAACATCTTGTTTATATAGTGCATAGAAAAAAAAATTCGAAAAAAAGAATTTTTTTAATAACTTGACCGAGCTCTCTTCAAATTAAAATATATATATATATATATATATTATAGCTTGACTGAGCTCTTGGAGCTCGGTCTTCAAATTAAATAAAAAATTATTTTATAGCTTGACCGAGCTCTTAGAGCTCGGTCTTCAAATTAAATTTTTTTTTAATACTAATGAATAAAAAAACTAAGAGTTCGGTCTTCAAATGAATAAAAAAGGTTTTTTTAATACCTTGACCGAACTCTAAGAGCTCGGTCTTCAAATTTAAAAAAAAAAAAAATTTATACCTAGACCGAGCTTTAAGAGCTCGGTCTACAATTTTTGGAAAAAAAAATACATAGACCTAGATTTGAAAGCTCGGTCATACTGTGACGGCACAGTAAAACCAAGCTCTCAAAGCTCAGTTTAGGGTAAAATTTAAATATTTTAAAAAGTGGGGGTATTTTGACAATCAAGACTCCTAAAAAGGGCAAAATAAATTTTTTTCCCCTATTGTTACACCTCATGAAATGTAACCAAAAAAAAAAAAAAACACCTCATGAAAAGTGAATCAATAAATTGTATTATATTTGTCACTGAACTTAGAGTTGAGTGGTGAGGATTCGAAAGTAGTATCAGCGAGGTCTTGAGTTCGAACCCTCTTGTCCTCTACCCCTTCCCCTTTGAGTGAGTGTGTGCGTGTGTGTGGGAGTATTTTTCGGTTGATATCTATAGGATGTTTCGAGATAATTGTATCAAAAAAAAATAATAAATTGTATTATATTTGAACTATAATATTCTTTTTGTGACACTATAAACTGTCAAAATAATTTATTGCTACACTCAAATACGAGACACTTTAACTAGTATGAGGGAAAATAATAATTTATTTTGACATTTTATAGTTTCATACATAATACATTATAGTTAAAATTGTGGTATAACTTATTAATGTACTTTTATGAAAATGTTATACTATATATGTCAAATTAAGTTGTTTTCTTAGAAATAACTTAAGCATATTTTCAAACCATTGGTAATGTGAAAATTATTCTTGTCACTTGATATTTTAATTGATGAGAAATTTTATATTGCCACTCAGTATGTTATCATTGTTTTTTCTTTCTTTTTTTTTTAAGTATTGTTATAAATAAAATTATTCCCTCAAATCCTACTTGATTGGCAGAGTAAAAATCAAAAGCGTTGTTTCGCAGCTCTTTTTACTTATCATAACATGAAATAGCATAAAATAAAATAAAATCATATCATGAAATAAGAGAGAGAAAGAGAGAGAGATTTTCTTTTCTTTTTCTTTTTTCAAATCCTAAAACCTCAACGTCAAATATTTACTTTTTCCCCCACTAGGATAACATTTTCTTGAAGAAGACGTCTTCTAAAAATGTAGTCATATCAACAATTATCATTATATTCACACTACCTCAAGAAAGCTAATATGCGACCATTTATCAAAAACAATTTATCAATTTTTGTAAATCTATACTTTTTCTTTATTCTTCCCATGTATTATATTTTTAGAAAACATCATTTTCAATTAGGAGTGGACTTACATGGATCTGAGGAAATTTTAGTCCAAATTCGATTCTATTGAATTAGTATTAATCATGCGATAAGTAATTTACACTTATCATGTGATTGATGTATAATTTAGAAAGAATAATCGATCCCATGATAAGTAAAATAAAAAAAAAGAGGAAAAAAGAAAAGGAAAGCAAACCTAATTGTTACGTGCTATTAACATTGGATGTAAATATACAATAATAACAACAACGTAACCACAAATGATAAATTAATTAGCTGGATACAAAAAAGAAAAAACATAATTGCTTGTAAAACAAATAATAATCTTGACTTGCAACTTAAATGTTGTATATTGAGTCCTTCACAAAATTTCAAGTAAATATCATTAAATTTTTTTGAATATTTTGCAGAATTTAATTCTTAAAAACTGCAAGCAGTTAGTGAGGTTTCATCATTATTTCAAGTTGCTGTTTATAATATTAATATTATTTTGACAGACATAAAATTTTTAATTGAATAAAATATAATAATAACTTTTAGTAATTTTACTTTCTCAAGTTGTCGAAAATTTTGGTAAATATGTTATTATTATGTTATGCAAAATATTGTATTATTTATGACGCATTAGAAGAAAAAAAATGGAAATATATATATATATATATATATATATAGACACACACACACACACATATATATATATGTTTATTATGTATTTTTGTTTTAAAGTTGAGCACCCTTTTACTTTTCTAGAGTCTCTAACAGTCTTATGGTTTAGGAGACTCAAAAACTGGGAATAAATTACTGATTCCACGGCAGAGGGAGAAATACAAATAATAGAATGAAATGGAGGACCCTACTTTTACTTTTTTGGCTTTTGCTATTCAACTGACTTCATAGTCAGCGTACTTCTTAAGGTAAAGAACGATTAGAGTTTCGAATTATCATTCTTTTCCTCTCAATTTTGAATGGTTTTCATCTTTTTTTTTTTTTTTTCCTTTGCAATACCCAAATCTGTTGGTGATTTTCATAGACTAAATTTGGGTTTTTAGGTTTTGGGGAGTAATTTGAACTCTGTTTTTGTAGTTTGGACTTCTTATAGAGGTCAAGAGAGCTGCAAAAATGTCAAGTTCTGTGAACGAAGATCAAGAACAGAGGTATGGGCTTTCTTCCTTTTCTTTCTATTCATCAAGATTTTATTTTTATAGTTGTTTTTCTTTTTAATTGGAGTTTTGCCCATGTGGGGTTTCATCATTTCTGTTGTTTTTCATTTTTTTGCAAGTTTCTTCAAGTTTTCATCAAGAAAGATTCTTTTTTTTTTTTTTAAACCACTGCCCATGCGATTTTGCAAGTCATAGATATAATCGTGGATCAAATTTGATGATTATGATGTGTATCAAATTAAAGGACAACTGAATTTAGGTCAACCAGCGTATAACTAAGTAGAAGTTTCTGCCAATTGATTCTCAGATTCAGTGACCCGAATTGATCGTATCTTAAACTTTGAAGAGTTGATGCATACGTATCTTAAGCCTGCGTTGGATAGATTGTATTTTAAGTCTGCGTTGGATTGGTGTTATCATGCTTCATTGTTGTTGGCTTTTGATTTATAAGTTACTTTTGCATTCTTGGTGGTGATCATAGTGGCTTTAATGTGAACATATCACTAGTCTAATTAGGTATATTGAAGTGATAAAATGTTGGAAAAACCTATTAGCAATTGAATATCGTATAGCCAAGCTTATGTAAAAATTCTATGCTGACACCAATTAGCTAAGTTTCCACAGAATTCAACTTGTATAGTTTGATAAATGACTGGGTTTCTAGTTCGAAACATAAAATTGTGATATGTATATATGTCTAAATGGTTTATCTAAGTCTTTAATTTTTATCTTAGCATATGGATACCCTTTTTTCCTCTCTTTTTCTCTGAGTGGATTATATTGTTTTGCCGGTATTCTACTGTAATTAATTATAGATGAATTAAAATAGGAAGACAGAGGATAACTACCTTCCAGCTCAAGGTTTCACTACATGTTCTTAGTATCTGTAAATTCGTGATGTAAAAAAAAAATTGTGGTAATTATGCATAGGACTATCATCGATCTGTTGCTACAGAAGATGAAAATTGGCAAGCACAAAACTAAGTAGTTACTGCCTTACTGGTATATTGTTCTTTGCATTTTGGACCCCAAATTACTCTCTGTTTTTGTTAAATAATTTATATGGTGTAAATAAAAATTGAAATGCATTTCAAGTTTGTTCTTTGTTCAATAAAACAGTTTTAAACACGAGTACCATTGATTGGGGAGAAATATTCTGGATTGCCTTGTATAAGAATTTAATTTAGTTCTAATCTTTGTGTTTACACTGTTTGAGAGTATCAATAGGACAAAAAATCTTCAGCCTACGGGAACCTTGATATTTGTACAAATATATTCCTGTTTCAGACGAGCATGCAAGGATTCGTGCATTTCATTTCTCGGGAGCATTGACTGTGTGAAAATGATAAAATGATATATTTTTCTACTCATTCCGAACTAAACATTGTATTTCATTTTCTTGATTTAGCTAGCTGATAATATTCTTGTAATCATTCTGATCCTTATAACTGTGATTATGTCAGGACAACAACTAGCATGGAAGAACCGAATGCTATGACAATTGAATTTCTCCGAGCAAGGTTGTTATCTGAAAGATCTGTCTCGAGAACAGCAAGGCAAAGAGCTGATGAGCTGGCCAAGAGGGTTAGCTGCACTATTTAATTTAGTGCATGTCTTTTGTCGATTTTCACATCCCGATCTGTTTCTACTTCTATTTTTTTTTTCTTAGTTCGTTTTGGATTTTCTGAATGGCACATATTATGTTGGGTAATTTTAAGATTCAATTTACTCAATATATGGTGACATGGACTGTGTAATTGAACATGTGACACATGAACTATAGGACATGTAGGGGATGCTTACACATATATCGTCTGAAGTTTGGGGTAAACACACTTAGACCCCCTGAGGTTTGAATGATTACAGAACCCACCATTACTATCGACTTTTTGTCTTAGAGTTACTCCCCTAGGGCATTGACGGCATGGGTGGTTTCTGTAATTTGCAAACCTCAGGGATCTAAGTGTTTTTGCACCCAAATTTTCAGGGTGTAGCTGTAATTATCCCAAAATTAAATGTGAGGCTGTCCACGTTTCTCTTCGCTCTCTATCCCTCTTTCTTGCATGCTCATCTGAAAAAGATTGTAAAATGTGAGAATTTTGGTTATTGTCTAAATTTGTGAAATGCATGCAGGTAGCAGAACTTGAAGAGCAGCTAAAATTTGTATCTCTTCAGAGAAAGAAAGCTGAAAAGGCAACAGTTGATGTTCTTGCAATTTTGGAGAATCGTGGAATAAGTGATTTGTCAGAGGAATTCGACTCAAGCTCTGAGCAGGACGAAAGCCCACATGACAGGGCTTGTAACAATTCGGTGATTATGAGAAAAAATAATGAAAGGGAGGCATATTCCAGTTCTGAAATTGAATCTTCTCCATCAACTGGTAGAAGCTTATCCTGGAAAAGTAGTAAAGATTCTCACCAACCCCTTGAAAAGAAGAAATATATGGACTCAATGAGAAGAAGAGCTAGTTTTGCATCAAATAGTTCTTCAGCAAGAAGGGTTGGTAAATCGTGTCGTAGGATAAGGCGCAAGGAGACTAGGTGAATTTGCCTGCTGTGGATTTTGATCATTAATTCATTGGCTGAGTCTTGATTAGTTTTGGACGCTAGATTTATATTGAATGACCACCTCATCTAAAAGCCTAAACTCATCTAAAGCTTAAATTGCCAGAATAGTTAATATTTCTGACACATTCTCTCGCGTACAAATGGCGTTCTCCCTCTTTACATATCTCTAGCACGTTCGGTCACATACAAGTGTTATTCCTCTCCTCCCCCCACCCCCACCCTCTTGTTTGGCCTACCTCCCATACCATAATGAATGACCACATCAGCGAAAAGTTTAAGCTATTCGAGAAAATAATCGAAATCAAATATTGAATATTTCTAACAATTTATAAAAGAGTCGTGATTTAATGTCCTCTGTTATTGTGACCTCTCCAACACAATGATTGAGAGGATGAAAACATGATGCAGCTACAGGATATAGTAAAAGAAGATTGTAACATCTATTTTGTTCTTCTTTCCTTTGCTGTTCACTTTTTTTGGCCCTCCTATCTGTTACCTTGTAGTTTGTACTCCCAATATACAGTCAACTAATTGGAGTTAAACCAGGTCAGTCTGTTAATTGTAATCCTTTTGTGGTGGCAGGTCAATAGAAGAGTTACAGGATGACGGGACTGAAAAATCCAGAGATGTTTCCAACTGCTCTGACGGCGAGCCTGTTGGATTAAGAGAAAGTTCTGGACATGATAATGGAATAAACCCACTGGAGTGCGCCACAGCTGGGTCAAAAAGTGAAACTGAAAAAGTTAATGGCCATTATTTTGGTGGACATGAGGGAGATGAAGACATGGAAAGCGCACTGCAACATCAGGCACAACTCATTGGTCGGTATGAAGAGGAGGAGAAAGCCCAAAGAGAATGGGAGGAGAAGTACAGAGAGAATAACAGTGGTACACAGGTATGCTTTTGCAATTTCAATTGGTTTTCCATAAATACAATACAACTTTCCATCCTAAAAGAGCGTAGTTTTACAGCTCACCAAGTTGCGTGTTTGGAGTTAACTATTAAAAAAAAAAAAAGAAAGAAATTTGCATGTTTGGAGTTTGCTTGGGGGCATCAAGTCTATTTGGTTTTTCTGAATGTTAATTTGCAATTATTTTGTTTTACTAATCCACTCCAGAAAGCCAGCTGAGAGATGATATGTTCTATCGGTTTATTAAATTTTGATTGTTTAAGCATTTAATATATTAAATAAATATAATAGATAAATTTTAAGCTTGTAACATTATTCCTCCATTCTTCACACTTTTTCCATGCATTTTCTTATTTTTCCCTATTTTTTAAGCACTAAGTAGATTAAATAAATAATATTTGGCGGCAAAATGAATTATTCATGTAATTTGAGGTACCATGGAAATACATATGGAGCTATCTGCTTTGGGTTTGATTGTGACTGATCAACAACTCTTTAAACCTAAACAATATTAGATACATGATAGTTATTTTGGGAAATGGTGCCAAAGTAAGTGACACTAGCATACGGAGTAAAATTTTTCGGTCTGGGATTAAAATTGGGGAAAACTTCATGCCACCCACTTGGTTAGTACCCAAGTTGTGTCTTTGGCCATGGATTTGAATATGATCATGTCAAACAGTGTTAAAAAGTGACATTGTGACATTATCATACTTAATGCAATGGCATAAAATAACACTTGGGTATTACCCAAGTGGGTAGCATCTCATGAGCCTAAAATTGGATCAGGAAAACAAAAATTCCAAAACAAAACAAAAACCCAAAAGAAATTGTGGGACCTTGTAATCCTCCATTGTGTGTGGAGTAGGATTTAAGAAATTCTCCCTAAAATAAATAGGCTGTACATGAATTCCTCAAGAGAATATCTCTTGCATTACAAAAAAAAGCAAGTTTTTCAACTTAGAATATAAAAGAAAATAGAAAAACTATTTTAATAGAGAATGAAAAATCTCACTATTTTTTCTTCCCTTTGCTTCTCGCAAAATACTCTTTATTTTCTTTCCCACTCATTTTTCATTTCTTCTCCCCTCTGTTTTGCTTTGTACATTTGCCTCTATGTTGATAGAGTGAAACTCATAGGCAAATCTTTGGGGCCTTATTGTCCTTCATACAATGTGAATGCGTGAAATACTGTGGGCTATTCAATAGGGGGATTGTCAAAATTTTCAACAAAAGGTTTCTCAAGCTATAATGCTGAAAATGAATTTTGATCATGCATTTAAATTAGTCATGCTATCAAAGGGTTTTCAACCCCCTTGAGTGGATCTCAACAATTAGGTTATAATGTGAAAGTGCAAATGAATAGTTGGGCTAAAAGATTTGCTTACGTGCTCAAATCTTGCACTTAATGTTTTTGAATGTTGTCTAGTATTTTGTCAAGAATGACTGCAATTGAGATTCTTAGTGGCCCTTTCTTCAGCTTGTCAATCTTCCTAGCATCATTAACTACAATTGACATGCATCACACACAACAATAGTATGATAAAATCACTATAACTATTAGGGTTTTTCTTGAAGAACACAAAATGAGCATGGCTAGTTTTGACATAACCATGATCCACCGTGAAGGAGTTAAAAATTTTTCTACCATTGTCTAGGGGCTTGTTTCAAGTTGTACAGGTTCTTCTACCTGCATGTTAGGTTCTGCTTCTCTTTCAATTTGGGTCCTTCTAGTTGCTCTATGAAGGTCTCTTCAGCTAAATATCCATGAACGAATGCAATTTCCGCACAAGTTGTTCGATCTGCAAATTTAGCCTGGAGTAATTTCAACTTTGTTGGAAGACACCTTCACCAGTGGTGAAAATTTTAAATCTACACCATTTTTCTGACTGAAAGCTGCACAACTAACCTTGCTTTCTACCATGGTTGTGAGATGCATTCTTTAGTCTTCAATTTGTAGACCTACATCTTATTCAATGCGCTCTTACCCTTAAGCAGCATCACTAGGTTATAAGTGTGATTTCTTGCAAAGACTTTATTTCCTCTTTCATGGCTATTAACTCCCTCTCTTTTTGATCATGTGAATATTGCTTCTACAAGGGATGTCTATGGTTCGCCCTTGTTAGTGAGCATCACATTCTCATCTGGATTGTATCTGGTAGAAGTTGTGGCGTATGATCATCAAAAACATCAGTTGTATCATGTTTGGTCCTAAATCTAAAGCCACATAGTTCACGATCGTAACATAAGAAAAATGCACGGTTGGTTTTCTCATCAAACATTGATCTTTCACCTTTTGGAACATGTACAAAAACCCTGTAGCCAAACACTCTCAAGTATTTGTAGTTCTCTGTCCAAACTCTATCTGAATGTCACCACCCAACAGTTGATCAAATCAACTGCAGTCCTCATTGCTTCGGGCCAAAAGGATTTAGGCAACTTGGAATGTGAAATTGTGCACTTGACTCTTTCACAAATCGTTTTGTTCATCATCTCTGCCATACTATTGTGTTGAGGAGTTTTTGTAATGATTTTCTCTAGCCTGATACCATGATCGTTGCAATGTTGCTCAAATTAACCTTGGTGCTCATCACCATTATCTGCATGAATGCATTTCTGCTTCCTTTTTTTTTCCTCTTTCAACATTTGCTTGGAAATGCCTAAACTCCTCCACAATTTGGTTTTAAGATTTCAAAGCAAAACACTTTTTCTGGTAAAATCATCAATAAATCAAAAAAATGTAATGCTTCATCTAGAGTTTTGTTTTTCATGTAGAATAAATTAGTATGCACCGAATCTAGTAGATGAGAAGTTCCACAATTAATATTAGATCTCTATTGCAGCCATATTTGACACAATGCTAAACAATTTTTCAAAAACATTAAATAAGTGCAAGATTTGAGCATGTATGCAAATCTTTTAGCCCAACCACTCATTTGCACGCTCATATTGTAACCTGGCTGTTGAGATCCACTCGAGCGGGTGAGGCCCTTTAATAGCACGCTTAATTTAAATGCATGTCAGGCATGCTCAAATTGCATTTTTAGCATTGTGGCATGGCAAATCTTTTGCTGAAATCAGCCCTCGCTTTTTTCCCCCCTTGCATTCACATTGTCTAATAGGACATAAGGCCCCAAGAGAAAACAGTGTGTGGAGCAAAAATAGAGCAAAATGGAGGAAGAGAAGAAAAGAAACGAAAAACTGAGAGAGTAAAAAAAGGAAATAGAGTATTCTAAGAAAAGGAAAAGGAAGAAAAAGTAGTGAGTTTTGTCGTTATATTTGAGTATAATATTTATATTTTTTCTAATACCCAAGTTGAAAATTTTGATGTTTTTTTATAATCTAATAGATATTCTCTTGACGAATTTCCTGTCCCCTGCTTATTTGTGGAGAATTGTAATACTACTATATATACAGTAGAGTTATTAGACTGTAAAAGGTTCCATAGTTTTTTCCAATTTTGTTTTTTCACGAAAAAATTGTATTCATATTTTTACATTCTTGCTTTATTTTGGAATTTTAGTTTGTTACCCTTTTTCAATACAACACAGATAAAGAAGTAATTTTACTTTGGTCCGTTGATGTCATTTATTTTGACACTCTTTCCCTATAAGTTATTAGACGAGCACCTAGTACTGCGATAGCATACCGTAATGTGTTCTTTTCCTCTTTTTTTTTTTTGGTTTAAATATCTTTTTCGACATTTGATTGAGCATTTTGTTTTATCCATGAGCCTTGAGAATCATAAAATGACGGATTCAAATACGGGTATGGCCAAATATTCTTTTGGTCGCTGTTTTTGCATGGGTTTTGCTGGATCCAGCTAATCCCATGAAAAATTATAGTTGCACAGACTGTTTAATGTGAAAGAACATGTGTTCTGTGTTTTTCCATATTTATAATTATATCCATTCTGTGTTTGTATTTTATATTTTGGTAATGTTTTTATTTCTTCTCCATGAATCACCAGGATTCATGTGATCTCGGGAACCATTCAGATGTAACTGAAGAAAGATACGACATAAAGTCAGCTGAACTGTCATGTCCCGCTGAGAAATCGAATTCAGATAGTCAAGAAATGAAACAAAAGCCACTTGATACCCATTTCACCGAGGAACCTGACACTTCCAAGACTTCACCAGGCCTAATTCCTTGTGAATCAGAATTTTCATTTCCCATGTCCAAGGAGAAAAACGATCAAGATTTCCCGATAAAACAGCATGAGCCGTCTCCACATAATATATCCCAACATTGTTCTCATGCTGCAAAATGCCCGCCACCCTATGCCCCTCCTAGTAGTTCATCCCGTGAACTTGCTATCGTGCCCCAAGAAAACTCAAATAATTACGGATCCGTCCTAGAGGCGCTCGAGAGAGCCAAATCGTCACTCCGAGAGAAGCTCAACAGCTCAAGCAAAGTTGATGACTTCAAAATTCCCACTGTTTCTCCAGGCATTTTCAGATTGCCAACCGACGAACAATTCGAAGCAACTCATAGACCCAATCCAATGACTGGGATACAGTCAAGTTTTGCTAATTTTCATCCTGAAATCGCTAACAGCAGATTCTCTTCTGAAAGTGATCTCTCAGGTGACATATTTCGCAGTGTCCCTTACAGACCGTATACTCCTGAAATTGGGTCGGGGGTTCATCCCCACCGGTCTCTCAGCCATAGTAGAGTAAGTGAAGGCCCACTCTCTTATAATAGACCGTCGATTACAGAATCTAACCCATTTCAACCGGAGACTGCACTTCGTTTACCCTCGTCTGAAAAAGGAAGTTCGAGCCTTTCTAGCTCAGAAAGCGGGCTACCTCCAGTTATGCGATTGTCTTCATACGATCAACAACGTTTCGGACCAAATATGTACCGGTAACAAGATCCATCTTTCCATGTCCTTGGATTATCATATTAACCGTTCCCCCCCCCCCCCCCCCCCCCCCCCCTCTCCCTCTCTCTCTCTCTCTCTCTCTCTCTCTCTCTCTCTGTTCCAAATACATAATAAAGTATATAGATTGTTTGTTGCGGTGAACATTTTGTGTTTGTATAATAGGATTGTGCCGATGTTAACTTTCATCTTCCCCTGTAGTCCTTTTGATGTAATATATGCTCATTTTGTGCAGCTGAACAATTAAAAAAGAGTTGTATCTTGTTGTATGATATCCAGGAATAAGTTTTTGTTTACGGACACTGAAGCGTGGCACATGTTTTCTAAAGTTGGTGTTCAAGTTATGCCTCGATGTTAAAATCCGTAAAATTTTTTATCATGAATTAGGTATGGTGTATCAAAATGAATCGTATGGTAAGATTGAAATACCCTTGCCATATTATAAATGTTCACAATACTAAGAGAGTGGCCGATTTTATGGTATGTGTAATATTTTTTTCTTTAATTAAGGCATTTGCCCTGAAAATCCGGCAAGAATTCATCGGAAAGTCGAAGTAGGTGGCGTGAAACTAAAACTATATTCTAGGTAGTGAAATATTAGGGACTAACGTGATTTTAGCATCAAATTTAGGGACTAAATATGGGATATGCCCTTAACAGAAATTATGTATGTCGTCAACTTTGGAATTACAGTTAGAAACCTATGAGATTAGTATCATTATAGGAAACACTATTGGGGAATTATATGATTAGTTATAATTGTCTTTTAAAAAAAAAATCGTGTATAATTTTAAAAAATCTCAATAAATTACAGGTGTTTTTAATGTTTGGATAACCTACTAATATAGGTCAAAATTCTCTCTCCTCCCTCCCTCTCTCTCCACATTTCCAAATTCCTCTCTTTCTCTCTAACTCTCCCGTCTCTCTCTCTCTCTCTCTCTCCTCATTTCCTTAATTATTGACCTTATAAAAAAATTTCTTAATTATTAAAATTTTTTAGGATAAATGATTTCTACTACAATTTAAATAATTAATTTCAATTAAATAAAAGTTGCATTACATTTTATTTCAATGCTTACAAATATTATTATTATTATTATTATTATTATTATGAGCGAATAATATTCAACATTCAATTATATGAGCATATATCTTCTTCAAGTTACCGTCAAAAATCAGCTCAGTAGCACGAAAAATATTATATGAATTCATAGATGTATAAATAAAGAGATAATTGCTAATTTGGTCCCATACGATATATTCGCTAGCCGATTTTGTCCCAAAATTTTCTTTTAGCCAAGATAGTTTCATTGGATAGTACTTTCTCTCCCAAATAGTCCCTCCGTTAAAAACTAAGTGGAAACGCACGTGCAACTCACGTGCGCCGTTAATTTTTAAATGGAGGGAGTTACATGTGGGACTACTTTAATCAATTTTGAAAATTTGGGACCAAATCGGCAAGTGCTTCTGTACCGTGAGACTAATTTGGCTAAAATATATATTTAATTTTAATCATGACTTGATGCATAATTAATTCCTCATCCAAGTCCAAGGACCAATTAAATCACGTTATAAGCTTGGAACATTCCTGATTCTTTTATTCCCACTTAGGAATTTTCATGTGGGATGGAATTCTCAATAAACTTATTTTCTAACGAGCACCCATTTATGCATATGAGTGTCACTACACTCGATGTCTATGAAACAATACATCTCCTATTTGAAATAGTCATAATGCAAGTCTTTTAATGAATCAAGTCAATACCCCACTCTAAGTTAGACTCAATAACTTTGAGTAATTTTGATCACGTTTTACAGACTTGTTTCAAGACTTCCATCTCTATGCGAAGCCAAGTCTCACGGCTTTAATGTAATCATGGAGATTCAACCACAAACATTTAATATTTTTTGGTAATCTTCATTGTATAGCATTAGTTATATTATTTATAGTTAATGTTGGTGGATGAATTTCTATGATTACATTAAAGATTACTTAAAGTCTTGAAACAAGTCTGTAAAATATGATCAAAATTACTCAAAGTTATTGAGTCTAACTTAGAGTGTGGTATCGACTTGACTCATTAAAAGACTTACATTTATGACTATTTCAAATGGGAGATGTATTGTTTCATGGACATCGAGTGTAGTGACACTCGTATGCATAAATGGGAGATCGTTAGAGAATGAATTTACTGACAATTCTATCCCACATGAAAATTCCTAAGTTTGAATAAAAGAATTAAAAAAATTTCAAGCTTATAATGTGATTTAATTAGTCTTTGGACTTGGATGAGGAATCAATTATGCATCAAAGTTATGATTAAAATTAAATATATATTTTAGCCAAATTAGTCCCATAGTACAAAAGCGCTTGCCGATTTGGTCCTAAATTTTCAAAATTGATTAAAGTAGTCCCACGTGTAACTCCCTCCATTTAAAAATTAACGGTGCACGTGAGTTGCACGTGCGTTTCCCGTTAGTTTTTAACGGATGGACCATTTTGGAGAGAGAGTACTATCCAGTGGGACTATTTTGACTAAAAAAAAAATTTGGGACAAAATCGGCTAACGAATATATTTTATGGGACCAAATTGACTAAAATCTCTATAAATAAAATGAAAATTTTAGGACAAAAATTAAAATAACAAATAATTACATTTAGTTTGTTTATTTTAAATAAGTCAATTCTTTTGAATAAAATATAAATGTTCATATTCTAGATATATTTTTAAAATAATTCGTGATGAATGTTATACATTCTTTGGAATATGTTAAAAATTTAAATGAAATGTAATTTTTATCAACTATTAACATACACTCGGATTTTTGAATTATAAATACAATTTGTTTTGGTATCAATTTAGGAATCGTTTGGTTGCATTGATTAGCCGGGAATTCACCCTCCAGTGTCGGCTAAGTTGTGGTTTGGTTCGACTGATTACGTTCTCGGGTACGCTGGGCTTGTCTTCCAACCCGACATGTTACGCCGTGAATCTCGAGATTATTATCTTGTCTGATGGGGTGAGATTAATACTGGGTTGTTGAGACTTGATTACTGTCGGCCTTAAATTTACACTTGTATCCTCACTTTTATCATTTCTGTTACACGATTGCCCTCGTCTAGGGTTGGGGCGAGCGATTTTTCTTTAATTTGATACCAACCCAGCTTGTCGAAGCATATGAAAGGAAAGGCAGCTCAGGGCGGAGACGCAGTTGTTTGGTAAATTAATTCGTATCTTCCAACGGCGTATGAATTGTGTCAATCGCGATAGTTCGCAGGTAAATTTCCATTTCAGTATTTGTGATTGCGTTTCGGGCCGGAATTTTTTTTTTCCCCTTGTTTTTGTGAATGGGACTTGCATATCATTGTTCGTATGGTGTTGAATATGGGCCTGTGGAATTAACTCTAGAACCAAACGTCGTGGGCGACATATTTGTTCAGCGTATCAACAAGTTGAGAGTATTCCATGGCTATTTGTTGTAAAATTGTGTTCCAGCTGAAACCGTGGTGTACATGTTGATGAATACATTACCTGTCTTGCCTTGTCCACAATTCTAGGCCTACGTGTTGTATTTTGGTCGCACAATAAGTAGGAGAAGGCAAGTCTTGTTATTTTGGTGGCTGCAGCTATTTTGGTTGTTCACTACAATTGCCGTGTATCGTATTCTTGTTTCCACTCGTGCCCGCTTCAGGGATCGTGATCGCCGGCGTGATAGGCCGGTTAGGAGTTACAGTATAATAGGACGAATGCCCGACCAGGCGAAACATCTAAGAACTTTGACACAAATGAGTGACACGGACTGCGTAGATAATTTGAGGATGAGTCGAGACGCTTTCGGTAGATTGTGTTACTTGCTAGAGCATATTGGTGGGTTGAGTTCCGATAAGTTTGTCTCAGTTCCCGAAAAATTAGCAATATTCCTTACGGTACTCGCACACCATACGAAGATGCGTGTGATTCGAACACATTTTAAGCGTTCAAAGGAGACTATTAGTAAGGTCTTTAATCAAACACTGCAGTCCGTACTTCGCATAAGCAATTTGCTACTTGTGGATCCGAAGCCTATCGACGAAAATGAAACAACGGAGACGTGGAAACATTTTCAGGTCAGTTTACTGTTTGTGTTACTTGGTTCATTTTCTTGTGTTTTACTTTCAGTTTGGAGATATGCGAGCCAATTTTACCGGTTAGTCGGGTTGACATCGTATTTTTTACAAGCTATTTGACTAACCTGCCCTTCATTTGCGCCACAGGGTTGTCTTGGGGCCCTAGACGGAACCTTCATTGAGGTTCACGCGCCGGCCCACGAGAAGAACAAATATTATAACCGAAAGGGCGATATATCGGTGAATATGTTGGGCGTCTGTGATCGAGATATGTGCTTCGTGTACGTTTTGGCCGGGTGGGAAGGGTCCGCTGCAGATAGTCGTGTGCTGCGCGCTGCGATTAGCAAGCCGAATGGGCTACGGGTCCCTGCAGGTAAAAGAAAATTTTCCCTTTTCTGGCTTCTAACATTTAATTTTCGTAAGTTCAACACAAGAGTTTGGTTATGAAGACAATGATGATTCCACCAACTTATAGGGTTGTCGTGTCGTAATATCATCGTAATTTTATCATTTCGGGTTCATGCCTCATGCTTGTTGACTGACTTTGATTAGAATTTTATTTGTGTAGGCAACTATTACTTGTGCGACTGTGGATACACCAATGCCGAAGGTTTTCTTGCACCTTATCGAGGGACACGGCACCACCTGAATGAATGGTGGCGAAGTAGTCGTCGACCAGAAACAGCACAAGAGTTGTTCAACCTGCGTCATAGTCGAGCCAGAAGTGTTATAGAACGCACTTTTTGCCTACTTAAAAATCGATGGGCTGTGCTAAGAAGTCCGACATGGTACCCAATCAAGACCCAAAACTTTATCATTCTAAGTTGTGCGCTTCTCCATAATTTCATTAGGCGTGAAATGGATGTCGATCCAATGGAGGCTAGCCTTATCGATGACGATGTTGAGCAGCAAAATGGGGACGACGAATACATTGAAATTGTTGACTCCACCCAACACTGGAACAGCTTTCGGGATCAAATGGCAACAACTATGTTCGATGAGTGGCGAAACAATTAAAAAAACAGTCTAATTGCTGACTTTTTTTTTTAAATGAGTGGTAAAATTGGAGAATTGCTGGTGCAAACACGCTGTTCATTACGTCTACTTGCTTAGGGCGACATTTGACATTATGTGGTTGTTGTAGTAATGTACTTAACCGAAATATTTTACTCATGTTGGGCAGTTGTTATTCATATATCATGTGTCTGTTTATCATAAATTATATCCCACCATATGCCCCCCTGTTGACATTTCATTTTCTTCCATAGAAGGCGCGTGGTTCAAGAACTTCATACACATGAGCAACTCAATTGTAATTATGCATTACCATTTTCCCAGTCTTATGTAAATCTTCTGTGCGGTGCAGAATTCAGCGCCATGTCACTCAACTGCACGCCTGGGACCATCCGTTCAGTCCAAGACCAGAACGTTAGCCGTCGTTTCTGGTCCAAAGTGGAAGAGGAGACACTGCTTGATGCTTTGGAACACATTCAGGGACTTGGTTTTTGGTCTGACGGATCATTCAAAGGAGGCTATTTGGTTAAGCTGCAAAATATCTTGCACGAGAAGTTGCCCGGGTGTGGTTTGTACGAGAAGCACATCCGATCAAAACTTCAGGTTTGGAAAAAAATGTTGGCACATCTTCAGTCTGTGCTGGCTAGTTCAGGGGGAGCCGGAGCCGGATGGGACCCCGACACCCATGTTATCGTCGCCGAAGATGCAGCTTGGGATGCTTATGTCAAGGTCAGTAATACTAGGGTCTGAAAATTCACGAGTACTTGGCCAGTTAACAATCGTTAAGTAAACTTATATGTAATTCGATGTACGAGTATCACTTGCGATCATGTGTGAAATGTTTGCGTAAAGGGGTGTTATTGTTGGGTTTTTGTGTATTGATCCCATGCTAATGTAAACGCTGGATTGTTGCATAGGTTAACAAAGACGCGAAGCTCCTTCGTGGCAAGCCGCAACCATACTTTGAGCGGTTGGTAAAGATATTTGGGGCAAGTAGAGCGACCGGGCAGCACCAAGTTGATGTAGCAGATGCTGTTAACGATCTGTTTAATAAGGACAAGCATAACAACAGTTGTGGTGCTCAAATAAACATTGACGGGGAGGACGATACTTACGATTGCACACAAACTTTTAATGAAACGCCTATCGATCTTGTAGATACTTCGGCTTCCCCCGTTTGTGAAAGTGATAGTAAGACCACTAAATCTAGTTCTGGAAAGCGAAAACGTCAGAAAGACACAGCTGATGCAGACTTGGCGGCTGTGATGGATAGTTGGATGGATCGGTCTGCGGCAATATTTGGTGATTTGGCTAAGAAATGGACGGACTGCATCGGGGACAAAACCCAAGTGATGACTAAGGAAAATGCTCTAAAGACTGAAATTTTTCAAGCCGTGACTGAGGTAGAGCATTTCACAGTCGATCAAAAAATATATCTTACAACCTATCTTGCTAGAAACGAGTCTGAATGTTTAGCATTTTGGGGTATGCCACAGTCAGTCCGTGTTAGATACTTGGAGATGCTTCTCCAAGGTGGGGTGCGCTTACCTTGAGAGGTAATGCATGAAGAATTTGGAACTTTTTTTGGCTTTCGGGGCTGGACCGGATATCCCATAAATCTAAATTTCAATGCTCGTTATGTGACGGACCATAAACCTTGTGTTTTTTGAGAACTCTTATTTTACGTGGCCGACGGTTAATCAACTGACGGAACGATATTGCAAATTTCCCTTTTTTTTTCCCACACCGAACTGTGTTTTGTAAGTACTGGTCTTGTGACAATGCTAATGTAATTCCGTATAATTTTTTGAGCCTACAACTGTGCTTTGTAAGACTGAAATTTGTGGCCCTCATGTTGTACTCACCGTGTATGAAGCATTTTCTCTTCCTGTTAGGATTTAGTAGTGTGTTGATTAATTGCATCTTCAGATTAAGAAGACCCAAGTTTCCTTAGTTCATCCTCACTCTCTGAAACCCCTACGCTTATAGGCTATGCTCTTGATATTCGTAAGATGTAACACAATAAACTCAAAACTCGTGACCTCCCTAATATACAGGCCTTGTCCACTTCTTTTCATCATTTTTAAACAACAATGGATGACCCAAATTGATAACCAAATTGATTAAACAACTATTAATCAAAGGCATAACATTCCAACAAAAGACAGTCCGGCCAGCATAATTTAAGAACAACACAACGAAACGAAAACAAAGAAATACTACCCAATACGCTTCTTCACATCAATGGATCTCTGGAGGAGTTACAAATTATCATCCCCCCCACGCTCGGTGTTGTTACCTCCGGACACGTATCCCCAAAAATTATCTGCGTAGCGCTCGACGTCGTCCCACCAATGCACGATATGCTCCGCCTGGTGAGGGGGGGGAGGAGGGCTATTACGGACTGCAAGTGCATGAACAACCTCCGTCGGGAAGGTGGGGCTCTCAGGAGAGGTAGACCCATTCGTGTCGACATGCCCGAAAATGATTTGCAAATCTTCCCAGTAAGGTTCGGGCTCATGCTTGTAAGCACGGACTAGTGAACATGGCTGCGGCAGATAGAATGCATTAAACTATATACACACAAGATCAATTTTTTTAATAATCTTCCTACCGTTATATCCAGTTCCATAACCAATCCGTGCTTTTAAAAGGATTTTATCAAATAACCGTTCAATTTTGCTCAGCCTAGTAACTGGCAACGCTTCAGTAAGAGGGTAAGCAATATCATTTTAGTAGAACAATGACAAAGCATAATTAAATGTAATACCTGAACAGCCTCGCGGTACAAATCATTTGGAAAGCAATATTCTCCTGACTCAAGGTTATACGAGAAGCCACTCCTGCTGCAAATCGACTTAAAGACATTGTACCGTGTCTTCAAGACCTTTAATCGCTTCGTAATATACCCCGTCGAAAAATTCTCGGAATGGAACCCATTCGTTTGCCTCCGGGCTTCTCTAATTGTGTCCGCCGTCAGATGTCCAGTGTCAAATCTTCCCGCTATGGCTTCGTCGGCTAGGACACCGACGAAACAAGTCTCGATTGTCTTCGTCCACCTTGCACCCCAAAATAGTGTTTCCTGAATGTTGAGAGGTACATTGTCCGCCATCGTTGAGTGGAAGCTAACCTGCAAACCGGCGTGGGTAGAGCTACCAGCCGAAAGCAAAAAAAGAGTGAGTGGATATTTATTTTGCGTCAATTGGTAGGAAGTATTGTCAAGCGGTTGCGGTATAAGTAGACAAATGATTTGCCTATTGTTATCACCTTGGTGGCCATGCTGATGCTGTACTGTTAGAGAGATGTACAGTTATAAGGGATGGTGATCCTTTAACCAGAAACTTACTTTTAAGTGCATGAATTTGTAAAACGGACCTGGAAATTTTAAAGTCAGAATACGTATGAGCAATCAATTCTGCTGGGAAAGATATCCAACCTTTATTGAGAACCGGTCAACAAGGGACGATGCATGAAGCATGCCTGCAACTCGTGACTTTCAAAGTGCCAGCCTTTATTGATAGTCGGGCCGTTGGGGATGTTACCGAGTCTGACTTGACAAGAAAATGGCCTGCACAATCTTGTATGATGAGAATCGGTAACAGTGAAATGCAATCGGTATCAAATCTTGTGAGGGATTTTAGGTAGCTACATTGGTCTGTATCTCAAACCATATGCAAACCAGAACTAATGTAATGCTTTATGAGACGCCATTGTCTAGCAGTAGTGTCAGGATTTCATACTTTCGTACACAGAAAAAATAAATATTTTCAAATACCGGCTCATTGGGTAGCATGTGTGGTCTGTTACTATAAATACAACTCAACACCGCACAAATTCCACACCGAGTGCGTTAACATAAAGAAAACTCTATTTCATAGAAATGGCCCCTCGCTGCCCAAGGGCTCAAGAAGAAATTCTGTATGAGGGTTCAGCAAAATGGAACAGACGGGTCGATCATGAGTTCGTTAAGCAATTGGTGAAATTCGCGGTGGGAAGGACCTGTCCGATGACGAAGAATGACCGTAATATCATCGGTGCCTCCATTGACGTTGTTAACAACAAATGTTCAACTGATTTCAGTATTGACGAAGCCGTGTACTGGTTCAAATGTCTTGAAAGGCGCTGGAGGGCGTTGGTTTAGCAATAAATGTCGACGGCGTGCGCTACGACCCACAACGCAATGTTATCCGGTGCAATGCAACCTTGTGGGACTACATATACGTGGTAACTATTTCTTATTGATAAAATTATGTGAATAGGATTGCTAACTGCAGATTGTATTAGGCGTAAATTGGGGTACAAAATCCTAAATGATAGTAATGTTTCACCTAGTCCATATATTCTGTCCTCATCAAAATTCATTTGTTTTGTCCGACATAGTATCACAAGATCGCTGAGGCCTACATGATCCATGGAGAGCCAGAGTGGATTGGGTTGCAGAAAATATTCGGGCCCCCTGTCGTGATCGATGTTTCCGAATATCCGGAAATCATCCAAATATTGAGACTCAGTCGAGATTTTTAACCGGAACCCAATAAGACCAAGAACATCAGCAGTTCGTGATGGGAGAAATAACTCTGGCAGTGAAGGCAATGAGTCTTTGGGGTCGTCGTTTTGGGGCGGCTTAGATCCATTAACCGTTGTTACTCCATTGGGAAGCCAAAACTCGGTGGGAAAGGATGCTTATGGGGGCGGGACCTCGTCCGCACGTAACCCGGAAGCAGGTTTCAACTACGGACCTTTTAACCCTTCTGGTCTAGTGGCACCGGACTCTCTCGAAACTGATGTGGAGATGATGATGAGGACCCTTTGGCTTCACAGGCCTCGTCGTCAGTCCCATTCAAGAAGGGTATTTAATTTGTACCGCCGGATAAGACCCATTCGTATACCATGTTTTCTCACGAGACATGTCATAGCAAACTCGTGACGTTGTAGGGTTTTATGCAACGATTGCATTCGGTGTGTACTATTCTCAATAGGGTATGGCTATTGTTTCAGTAGATGTGTGCGTCGTAAAATAAAATGTCATCACTTTACAGCCCATGGCTGCAAAGTTGCAAGTGTGGTCACCTTTTAATTTTAATTGTGTACGTTTTGCATTGCGCTAAAATTAATTATTGTTGCGTATTAAGATTATTGAGAGACACAACTGCATAGATCAATGGACACAGACTGACAACGGAGCTACAACATCACTAAAGTTGACTTGGTAATAAGAAATGAAATTAAAGTTAGTTCAGAATGGAATTTGGGCTGCAAACGTCCTCAATATGGGAAAATTTGACAATGACATATACATTGCACACTACAGAAGACGGGGACCTAGAAAACGGTTTCAAAATGCACAAAACCAAGCTTGAAAGAGTTACTGGTAGGACAACGTTTATACAATACACACTGACAATCCTTGCTAAGACTCACGGCAAACGTTGGAAGCAACAGAAATATTAAAGCAGCTGGCCAACTACGACACACCGTACTTCAATAACGCCGAACGCAGGGCTTCACATGATTTACGGAACCAATGTCCCAAAGATCTCTGTTAGTTCACGCCAAGCCGGATCTGCGCCAAAGTAATAATACAGAGCGAGCGATTTTGCCTACACAATTATATACAAAGCTTGTCACTTGTTTAAACAAGGAATAAGTTAACTGCACAAAAAAAAAAAAATATTTCTATTGCTGTTAAATACAGCCAATTACTCAAGTTGTCGGACATATTAACATTTTCAATTCGACATAAACAACAAAGTAATTAAATTAGCAGAAACTTGACCGTAGAATGAAAGGGAAAAAAATTGAAACCTCCCAAATTGTCATCCAAGTCTCCTCCGTAGCAATCACACGTTGGGTCGGCACATTATAAGTCACGTCCGGTAAACCAATCAACCATTTGAAAAGGTTAAAGCGAAGTTTTAGAAGCTCTATACGAGCCATGTAGAATTCAGGCATATGCGACCACCCATATGCCTCATTCATTTGTTTACCAGTGTCCGTGACAATTCCCGGCAAAATACCTTCGTTGTGACGAAATCCCTCGGCGGCATACTCGCCAAGAATGGAAATGAAAGTGTAGTCGTATTCGTTTGTCCAAGTTTCGTTATGAAAAACACGGGATCCTTGCACCAGGTTGGCTCAGCGGTTGTCATAGTACTCGATCCCATTTGTCCGGATATTTTTATTATAATTTCAACGATACCGTCAAAGAGTGAGATATTGAAATATAGAAAGAGATACATGGTCTCCTAAGTCAGGGCGCCAACTGTATTTATGATGGTAGGGAAGGAATTTTTGGGCTTCAATGATATTCAACAAGAAACAGTAAATCTCGTGAACTTCAGAATCTATCCTCACCCAAACTGGATCATGTAAGATTTGCAATGAGCAATTGCTTTTCAGCGTAAAATTAGGATTCGGCTGACTCAAAAAAAGCCAACAAACCTGATTTTCTGTTACTATTTAACTGAGATTTGGATCTGGCCGATTGAACAAAACAAAAACGTATCTTGCACATGGCTCAATAAAGAAATCACATACCAAAAAAGGGGCCCCGGTCACCATGGCTTCATTGAAGCATGCCTATGAATGCACCAGTCAAAGCATCCCTGCTTTGTAGATTTGTTGTCTGAAAAAATCTTGGAATGCCACAAACTTGCTTAGAACCGTGTACGAAATCGATTACAAAATTCTTGGAGGTGTATGGAGGCAGGTGGTATGCTGAAATGCGATTTTCCTACCGACTGCTCGTGCCTGGACGACGGCGCACTACAGCTACGGGGGACGGCACATCGCTGCTCGCCCTTAATCCTGCCTTGGATGCGTGCTAAAACGAAACTGTCTCACGCCCTTTTAACTAGTAAAATTATTCGAAAGGGATTAATTCGTTAATTTTTTTACTTCTAAACTAGATTGTAAGAAGAAATCACGCAAAAACGCTTTTACTTGTACAAAAAATGCGTTACTCTATTTCAGTTTGCACAGCAATTCAAAAAAACACAATGCCAGCTGTGCTAAAGGTTGCATCAAGGGTACAAAGGTCATTTCATTCTTTCCACTAAACAAGTCTCAAACAATTCAGGCAACCAAACCACACTTAACTCACGTGTACTTTTCTCCATACTCACTTAGTCTTACAAACCAAACCATTGCCAACATCAACTACATCTCAGCTAATCATTAGTTGGTATTCAAGTACAGATTAGTTCATGTAGGGAACCAAACGATTCCATAGTCTACTACAACAATTGTTGTATAAAAAAATTCATTAGTAACCCGTATAATAGGTAATCCTTTCAATTTTCCTGTACAACAGGTTGTAGGTCATATAAAATTTAATAGCTCAAATTAAACATCATATATCTAACGATTAAAATTAAAAATAACTAATGATAGTTACTTACGAACATGACTAATGGTAAAATTTCCCAACACTCTTTCTGTCAATTTTTATCTTATGATTGGAACTTTTAAAAAAGTGACAGATCTGAGGAAGTGTACGTGTATTTACATCAAATTTTAGGGAATTAATTATATTACTACAACTTTTGGCTGAAGAGCCTAAAACATTGAATAAAGTGCATCTCTGCTCTAATCAAAGGCCTGACTAAATGCGTCCTAATTAGTGTATTTTGAGGCCAACATGAACTAACATTGGCTTCAGATTCTTAATTAAAAGGGCTATTTTTGAAAAACAAGTATCATTTTTAAGAAATAAATTCTTATATGAAACACCCCAAAAAGGAATCAAGTGCAATACACGTAGAAGTTGGAGTACTATTAACCACTCAAATTAATTGAGTTAGCTTAAAATTGCAAAATAATTGGTGTCGATGTCTGGATCTCTTTCAAGTCACATTCTTGAGTAGGAGCTTAAACGGTCCAACAAGTATGAGGGTCCTCAACACATAAGCTCGCCGGATTTGTTTCTGAAAAATACTTTCCAACGCTGAAGTCAATATAGGATTCTAGTAGAAAATAAAGAGATAATATTTAAGTGCAAAGGTTGTTAAGTTAATACGTCATACATGTGAAAAATAAATGCTTGGCTATTTATAGGTAGAGGCGGAGTGTGCACTTGATTAGGGCTCAAGTGGCATTCCATTTTGGTGGTACGATCTGAATATTCCTTCCATCAATGTAGTGGAGCCAGTTTTAGTATGAGATAGTGTGGTCCTTGTACGGAAATAGTTAGCGAGTGTCAAATGTGTCAGACTGGAGGGAGCCACTCTCGGGCATAATTTGCTCTGGTGGACCTGATCGATATAACCAATTAGGTGTCCTCAACAATAACCTTATCTAGCCGAGGTTGGGTCAAGGATTTCTTTGGCTTGCGTTGGCCTCAAGGGTCTCCTCAAACTGTTGAGGAGACACGTTGGCCTCAAATAGTAAAAGGCCATCCGATAGACATGTGTCACCAAGCACATCCTACCATATCATTAGTCCCCTCCTCCCCCCACCACTTTACCAGGGTGGGAGATTGTGGAGGAGCTGCAAGCACATATGGAGTTATCAATATTCAATCTCAACGAAGTTTATGGCCTCTAACATGTGTGTTTGTTGAGCTTGGATCATGTTATGTACCAATTGAGGAGGGCCTCTCTCGAGGAGGAAAAGTGCGATAATTTGAATTTTGACTGTTGGGAAAGGTAGTTACGATCATTAGTGATGTCACTACTAGAAAATAAGGATTTGGCCACAGAAAAATTCCGTGGCCAAATTTAGCATTGCTAAGATTGGTCACGGATTTTGGCCATGGATTTCTAGCCACGGATTTTTTTTATTAAATCCGTGGCCAAAATAAATAATAAATTTAGATATAGATTTATCCGTGGCCATATTTAAAAATATAAAAAAATAAAAAAATTTAAAAATTTTATTAGTTAAATCCATGGCCATATTTTTAATTTTTTAAAATAATAAAAAAATATAGCCACGGATTTAATAAAAATATTTAAAAATTTTATTAGTCCGTGGCCATATTTTTAATTTTTTAAAATAATAAAAAAATATGGCCTTGAATAAATCCGTGGCTAAAAATAAAAAAATTTAAAAATTTTATTAGTTTGGCCATGGATTTATCTGTGACCAAAAATAAATATTTTTAAAATAAAAAAATAGCCATGGATTTATTCGTGACTAATTTTTTTTTCAAAAAATAATAAAAATAGCAACGGAAAAATCCGTCGCTAACTGTACAGATTTTTTCATTATTTAATTGATTTTAATACACCCCAAAACCTGCATTTTTTTTTTCAAAATTTAAAATACCAACAAACCTAAAAACTAACAAATTGTATATCAATGTAATACTAATAATCCATATAGCATATATATAATTAATAATCCAATATTAAATTTTTAAAAAAAATAAATTTATTTATTGGCCACGGATTTATCCTTAGCCAATTAATATATTTTTCAAAAAAAAAAAAATTTAAATGTATACTAGCCACGGTTTTATCCGTGGCCATAATGATTTAAATTTTTTTTTTTTAAATTTAGCCACGGATAAAACCGTGGCTAAAATATAAATTTAGAATAAAAAAATTATATTTGATCCGTGGCCAAAAACATTTATGTTTTTAAAAAAAAAATAAAATAAAATTATATAGCCACGGATTTTTCCATATTTAGCCACGGAAAAATCCGTGGCTATATGTTTTCGTAATTTTTTAAGAATCTGTGGTTATTTCCGTAGCTATTGGCATCTGATTTTGTTCGTGACTAAAAATTCGTGGCTACATCGCTGTTTTCTGGTAGTGTGTGACTTTTTATGTTCCTAAGAAATGCTTTTACCGCCCTATAAATTGGGGCCCTGAGTCAACGCAATTTCCACCATTTTTGAAGCAATCCTACACGACTGCCTCAGTATAGAGATATGCTTCGAGCATATAGACAACTTTCAAGCAAAAACTTGCACCAGCCTTTGTCTTTTTAGGTACTCTTTTCAAAACCCCTCTTTTACTTCATTTTATTTCCTCTTCCTCTTTTCTTTTTCCTTTTATTTCAAAGCATCAATTTCAAAATGAGTGATGCACATCTCATAACAAAAATGAGCTGCCTCCCCATTGAGAGCGAGGATATAAAACTGGGGCTTAGCTCTTTGAGAAGAGCTATGGATAGCGCCTCCACCTCGGGGGTGCATCAAGGGAAAAGTTCTAGGCCTACCATGGGTAGTATAAGAGCTTGGAACGTTTAGAGGTTTTGCACTAGGAGTCATGGAGAGGCAAGGTTTGCACCGTAAGAACGAATGATGTCTAAATCTATTGTTGAACATGAAGGTCCAACTCTGTGAAATATAATTCCGCACTTAAGGGCGGTAGAGTTTTGACCTTTAATGAAAAAGGGTCTTCACAAGGTAATTAAGAGGGGGAAGCTTGCTAATAAAGTGAATAAATCCCTTAACTCCTTTATGTGTGGGACAATAGATGATATCATCATAAGCCCTTTGGTCAAGGGATGTGGTAAGAGGTGTTGTCATTCTCATAGATGGTCTAATTTGATGATACTCAAATCCATCAAGAGTGGCGTTGTCATTTGATGATAATCAAATCCATCGTCGAACATGGATGTTCGATCTTGTGAGGTATTGCCCTGCACCTAAATGTGGTGGGATTTTGTATGTTTGTGATAAGGAACCTGACAAGGTATGTGGGGAAAGATTACTTATAAGGTGAGCAAGTCTCGCTGTAGGATTTTGTATCTTTGTGATAAGGCACCTCACAAGTTATGTGGGGAAAGATTACTTATAAGGTGAGCAAGTCTCGCTTCAATGTGGAACAGGAGATGGTATCATCAATTGGAGTCCCATCTCTTGTAACTCTATGTAATTAAGTAGATAGTTTATAGTTATTACATATAATTAAATAATGTTATCATTTAGATTTTGATAAGCTTCTTACTCTTTTTTTTTTCAAATTTTTTGAAATGAAATGATATATTTTATTCAATTACATTAATAACTCATGCATTACAAATTATAATTCAAAATACTAATCAAACTATTATATTATAAAAAATAAGAAAGCTATTATTGATGCGGGTTGAATTTGGTATTGGTCGACCTTGGTCGGGAACTTTGATCGAGTGAGGTGATGAAGGGATTTGATCGGGAAGTTAGACCTGCAACAAGGGAAAGACAACGTGAGCTAGTCGAGATGGGTCCCTCCGATACCCAAGTCAGTCGATCGGATTGGGTAGAGATTTGAGCAGAGTAAGAGGGTAAAAGCAATTAATGACGTCCCTTCTTACCATAAATGCAAGGATTTTTATAGTACGTTCACGTAGGTAACTCCTTATGGGACTCTTAGGCTTATTAGGCCATCATGTGATAAGGTTGAGTGACCCATAAGTCTAAGTGTAGGGCCTAGTAGCATTAGTTAGCTCTTAATTAATGAGGTATGAGGTTAGGTGGCTGAACCAAACCTCAGACTAACGAAGAATTTAATGCTAGAGGGATCTTTTGGACATGGTATGATCCTGGTCGAATAATGATTCGACCAGAAGATTTCGACCAGACTAGAACGAGCGTTATGGTATTACGGTAGATAAGACCTAATCCGATCGAGATCCTGGGCCTGTGAGTTTGAGCTATTGGATGGGATGACACGTGGCAGGCCCTGTCTGGTTGAGAACTCCGATCAAAAATATGCCAGGTCAATTATCAAAATAGAAAGAAACTACTATTAAAATAGAATATAAAACCACATATTTTGATAAGGAATTTAATCCAACACCTTATAATCTTGGGGCCGTAGTTCACCTAACTGAGTCTCATTGACGACTTTGATAAACTTTTTAACTTGCTCTTATATGTATTTAGCAAGAAAGTATGAACGACTATGCTCACGGTTTAATTGATCATGTTATACGTAGACAAAATTCATATGCATCTTCAAACCCACAAATATTATTTGGAATTTTTTTATGCACTTGGTATAACTCAATTCAGCGAAGAATATTTGAACTGATACATTAATATATTAGAGTTCTACATATTAAAATATTTTTTTTCACTCAATATTGATAAATTAGCGGCCTCATACAAATATTTTTTTTTACTCAACATTTATGCACGTGGTGTGTATTAATGAATGAATAAGAAAATATAGTATAATTGTGTAGTAGAAGATCCGAATTAATACGTGTAGGAGAATTTTCCATATAATTCGGTCGTTTTGTTCTTATTGATCAGTGAAGTTAGCTAAAATTGATTCTTGCTGAGAGTTTTTCCGTTGAATCCCAAGATCATTGGATGTTATGATTTGTTTAAAATCTGGAAAGAAGACGAATCAATCAGACAATAAATTAAACTAATATAAACCAAAATTGACTACGTTCTAGAATTCACAAAATCTGATGTCACGCCTGGCGTTCAAAGACGTGTTCAATTCGGCAAGCATATAGATTCTAGAAGCTCTCGCTTAGGCTAGTAAACTACAATATTATCAACACCAATTGAAGTCTAGACCCTTATAACTTACAATAAAATAACCAAATACACACTCACACGCGCACGCACACACAATTATACATACACATCCTCTCTCTCTCTCTCTCATGGGCACAGAAACCTCCCCTATGAAGGTGGCGATGCTGCCATGGCTAGCCTACGGGCACATCTCTCCATTCCTTGAGCTAGCCAAGAAACTCTCACACAGAAACATCCACACATACCTCGTTTCGACGCCCGTGAATCTCACTTCCGTCAAGGACAAACTTCCCGAAAAACACACTTCATCTATTCATCTAATCGAACTTCACTTGCCCTCTTCGCCTGAACTTCCTCCTCACTGTCACACAACCAATGGCCTGCCACTCGACCTGAACCCCAAACTCAGAAAGGCCCTGGATCAGTCGAAGCCGGTGTTCTCCGACATACTGAAAACCCTCAAGCCTGACGTTGTAATTCATGATGTAATGATTCAATGGGCCGCCGGGGCTGCGTTTTCGAACGATATCCCGGCGGTTTCTTTTCTTACTTCGGGAGCGATGATGTGTTCGTACTTTTGTCATTTCATGATGAAGCCTGTGGGGTTCGAGTACCCTTTCCCCGCCATTAGACTTGCAGGTAAGAGTCGGCAGGGGGAGGTAGTTGATCTACCTCAAATTTACATATCGTTTTGTTTTGTGAATGTTAGTAAAATTTAAGATTTCTTCCTTTAGTGACAATAAATACAGAGGGTGTTTGGTTAAGTTTATAAAATTTTTAAAACATTTTATAATTGTTTATTTTTATGAATGAAGTTTGAGTGATTTTATTATTGGTAGTTTTGTTGAATATTTAAAAGTAAAATTTATAATTAAATCATCAATAATTAAACACTCAAATTTTAACCATTAAAGTAAACTATATTTGAAAACTTATCAGACATCATGATGAGTTGGACAAATTTTAACGGGATGAGCTTGTAAGCTTCTATAATAAGATGATTAGGAGTTTATAAGAGGGCGTTTCATTAAATTTATAAGCTTTTTAAAATATTATGTAAAATGTTTGAGAGTTGATAAAAGTGCCGTGAAGTGATTTTCGAAATTTTTAAAAGAGGAGCTTAAAAGCTCTTGAAAGTAAGGAAATTTCAACTTAATTTTCGATATTCTAACAAATTTCTTTATTCTTAACAAAATTAATTATAACATTATCATTACTAAAATGTTATAAGATATACACATCTTAATTATCCAAGCATTTATTTCTAAAATAAGATTCAATATCTTATAAAATATAGAAGCTTGTAATTTATTTGAAATAAGCTTAGCAAACCACCCTCTAAGCTCTTTTAAGAAAAGGAAAAAGGTATTAACTTATGTTTTAAAATCATACCAAAGTCTTTTGTTTTCAATCAAATTGATTACAATATTGCCATTAATAATATTTTATAAGTTATCCTCATTTTATTTATCTAAACTCTTTAATAACTTATTTTTAACATAAAATTCAACACTTTAGAAGACGTGAAAACTTATAACTTGTTTGAAATAAGGTTAGCCAAACACCTTCTTAAGAATACTGTAGAGATGATGTTAACGTAATCATTAATTATATCCATTTATTTTCATTTACATTAATTATATCCATTTATTTTCATTGACATTTACAAAGTTAATCAGGACAAAATTTATGTTTGAATTGCTTTATATAATTAATAATACGTGCGTATTGACAAGTCAGTAATAGTAATTTTGATTATCTTTACCTCATCACTACATGTTTGTCACCGATGGTCGCTAATAACAAGTGGTAAAGCTATATTAATATTGTCATTATTATGTCAATATTATGCGACCAAATATTAATTTTATTATTGTTCAATACATAAATTTAGTATGTAAGATCTTCTATTTCAATTCGTGTTTCATCTCCTATTTTAATATATGAAAATACGTCAAGTTTAAATATATCAGACCAAATATATAATTAATGAAGTAATTTTATGTACATAATATAAATGTGAATTAAGATAAAATAATTACAATTATGCACAGCACACGCATATATGTAACTAAAAATACTTGTCATTGTTAGCAGTCTTTTTCGAATTACGTATCGAAAATGATTTTTTTTTTTTTTAATAATTTGTAAAATTCAATACCCTCTCCGACATTGCACATGAAGGTTCTTGACCCTGTCCTACTACTACTAGCAGGTGTTGAAAAAGATATGTTTGATAATTACATAGAATCTTTTAGAAAGAAAGGTCAAGACAGAGATCCAAACGATGATGAGGTCCCCAATCGGGGAGCCAACGAAATCGTACTAGTAAATACTTCCAGGGAAATCGAAGACAAATACATAGACTATCTCTCAGAACTCATGAGGAAAAAAATTGTGCCTGTCGGGGCACTAGTTGGTGCTGATCCTAGAAATGACAATGAAAACACTGACCTAATGGAATGGCTTGGCCAAAAAGATGAGTTTTCAACTGTTTTTGTGTCATTTGGGAGTGAGTGTTTCCTGAAAAAAGAAGAGATTGACGAGATAGCTTATGGATTGGAGCTTAGCGACGTGAACTTCATATGGGTCATCAGGTTTCCAGGCGGGGAGAAAATCAGGGCTCAGGAGGTGCTCCCTGACGGGTTTCTTGAGAGGATTCGCGAAAGAGGTAGAATTGTCGAGAAATGGGCACCGCAAGCGAAGATTTTGGGGCACAAAAACGTTGGTGGGTTTGCGAGTCATTGTGGGTGGAATTCGGTGATGGAGAGTATAGAGTTTGGAGTTCCGATAATCATGATGCCGATGCATCTTGATCAGCCTCTCAATGCTAAGTTGGTGGTGGAGTTGGGGGTGGGTGTGGGGGTTGTGAGAGATGAGAAAGGGGTGTTTAGGAGGGAGGAGATAGGGAAGGTGATTAGAGATGTGGTGGTTGGGGAAATGGGGGAGGGTTTGAGAAGAAAAATGGGGGAACAAAGGGAGGTTTTGAGGGGTAGGAGTGAAGAAGAGATGGATGGAGTTGTGCAAGATTTGGCACAATTGTGTGGGAAGGGTATGGGCATCAATAATGCTTAATATGGAAAGTTGGCGGCGTTATAAAAGTTATCATCAATCATATATATATATATATATATATTACTTGAAAGTTTTTATTTTATCAAGAAAATAATTTTCTTAAAGTCATTGGGATAACGTGTATTGAAGTTGTTTACTGTGTATAATTAGCGGGATCCCCTAGGGGTAATCTAGTCACAAGGAAAAAAAAAATCTTTCGATGAGTTTTTATGGCAATGTTTTTAGTCACTAAATTGTCATCATTGAAGCGTTGCTAATTATAATAATTATTTAATGTATTTATTTAATGTATTAAATAATTTTTCAAAGCAACACCATTTAATACACATTAAATGATGTCGTTTTCAAAAATTATTTAATGATAAAGTAAGAAAATATTGGTATTCAGTATTAAATGTCAATGGACACATTAAATGTATTAGTGAAGCAGTTATTTTTGTGGTAGTGATCCGTTGCAAATATTAATAGATGCATACATCAATGCTCTGGCCTCAATGCATTACTGATATCCAGTTGGTGAATACTTTTGGGTTATGCATCAGTGGATTTGAGCCCAAAATTGGTAATTTCAGTAGGGCCTGTTTGCTTTTAAATTTAATATTAAGGTAAATTAGGTCTATATTTTTGGAGTGTAATGTAATTACAATATTTCTTTTATTTTAAAAATTACAAATAATCTCTCAAGATTTTGAACCTTTTTATAAACATCAATAATAAAGATGTTCAGACGATAATTTTTCTACAGCCATAGTAGTCCAATCAATCATCAAAATATGTACCTCCTCAAGCTTAACAAAAGTTCTCAATCAATTTTGTTATTTCGTCAATTTTTGCAAAGTAATTTCTCTTTATATCACCACAACCATCACCGGACATCACAATTTATAATTCGATACCACCACTATCTTTGTCTTTTTTACAAAAAAAATTGATTTCATATATAGTTTCTACATAATAGACTTATCAAAACTATGCGAATCTCATTTCAAAATCTCGTTGAAAATATCAGAAATACAACTCACAATTATGTCTCACTTCGATGAGTGATAAATCTTGTTAAATTAATACATACTTTAGGAATGTATTTCTAATTTTTAAAACTAACAATACTAATTTTGTAATTATATTATGTTTTAAATGATGTAGACATAATTTGCCCTTAACATTATCCATCTAACTATAATGCACCATATTGTGATAATATCCAATTGAAGTATATATTTGCTTCAAAGATGCCCAAAGTAATTTGTTGTTTATCTCATTTTTCGCAAAATAGCAAGACAACAGTCAAAGTTGGATATGATTCATACTCGATGATTGATATTTATATAATAAAAGGGAAATTCTTACCCGCATCGGGTTCGACCACACCATGACTAATTAGGCGGTGAGTGACCAATCATATGACAAGTATATTAACACTTGCTCTATAATTGATTGGGTACGGCTAAAACGAGTTTGGGCAAGAATTTTCTATAAGATTGTAATCGATATATTAAGAAAAAAAGGAATGGCTTATTTTCTTTGAACTTTTCTTTTTCTAACTGAATTTTGAAAATAAGGATGCACCATACCTAACAAGCTATTATAAACACAAAATAAACACTTTTCAATTTTAATCTAAAACCTAAAAGCTAAGACTGTTGATTTTAGGACGAACGTCTTTATTTATTCTTGTATTAATTTACTTTTAAAAAAAAAGTTATTCATTCACTCATGTAAATGTTTAATCAATCATCAACACAATTACGCAAGCAACCAGGGAAATAAACGAATTGTGTGAGTTAAATTCAATTAATTCTTATATTTAAAGTTATATTTGAATTTCTTATCAAAATTAAAATCTTATCTGAATTCACTAGCCATTTTTAACAACTTTTTTTATAAAGTCAAACAAGCTTGAGCAATTTGATTTTTTTTAGTACATCATTTACATTATTATAGTCTTATAGCCTCAATTTCACCAATTGAATTAGATTTCATCATCGAGTAATTTGATATTTTTAACTTATATTATTATTTTGAATAATAAAATCGAGTTCAAACTTGCATAACTTTAAAGTTTATCACATAGAAAAAGAAATAAACTATTAAATCAATTTTTTTTATAGGAAACGATTTATTATATCAATCGATTGTATTAATATTCTCAAATCATGATCAGATTATTACGTCAAATCATCAATAATCATCAAATCAAATATAAATAAATTATTATATAATAAATTATACATTACTATTTTAACACACAAATACCTATCACGATGGAATGCAAAACTCATAACTTCACGATGATGAGACGTCCCCTGCCATCGGGTTTTCAATTTATTATATCTGGCGAATCGAATTCAAACGAAACTTTAAACAATCAATTTGAAATCAAACTTAAAGTAATCTGATTCGTTTTCCAATTCTAAGACCGGCGTGATCCCTAAACCGTCAGTGTTCTTATCTTTTTCATTCCATATCCAAACTGAAATGTAACACATCTAAACCGACATTGTTTAATGATCATATCGTAGCTAAACTCCAAATGAACTCTTATGTACATATATATCCAATTATTGCAGACACTTCTCTTTGCATGCTCTCTCCTAATTACACCTCTTTCTTCTATTCCTCCGTGTCTCCCCCTCATCATACCACGCAATCATATCTTATGCTTCTGCCACCACATCACAAGAGAATTTTAAATAAAATTAAAAAAATTATTAGTACCACTACTGGAAAAACAGATCATAACCACAGATTTTAGCTACGAAAAAAATTCGTGTCTAATTCGTGGCTATTAGCCATGGATTAGACACAGATTAGCCACAGAAAAAAAAATTTACAAAATAAACTTAGCCACGGATTGACCGTGGCTAAATTAGCCATGGTCAAGCCGTGGCTATTTTTGGTGGCTAAAATTGGCGCGACTTTTGCCCCCGTCGGTTAGCCATGGTCAGGCCGTGGCTAACTTAGCCACGGCAAGACCGTGACTAATTCAATTTAAGTTTCACAATTGTTTATTATAATATCACAATATTAGAGTGTTATTATATATATATATACTACATATATAAGTGTGTATATATATATATAGACACAAGCGAGTTTCATTTACATATATCGTTACTTATTAATCAGTTGTACGAGTTAATTGTGTGATTTCAAAAGTCTATAATTGATAAAATATCATAACTTGTATTATAGTTTTATCATTGATGTATATTATCATAAAAAAAAATTTGGGTAATGTTAAATTGAAACAACAGCTGTATAGCCGTGGCTAAACCGTGGCCTGAGTACTTAGCCACAGTCCAACCGTGGCTAATAGCCCAGCCTGGCCGTGGCTAATAGACACGGATTAGACCGTGGCTAACCAATTTTTTTTAATTATTTTATTTGTGTTCCATTTAATTTGTTCTTTGAAGATAAATGTGATATTCTATTTTTTATTATCAATCAAATAAATCTTGCAATTAAATTGATATATAACTGATTAATGTTAATGATTGAGTTATAATCAATACACACACACACACACACACACACACACACACATATATATATATATAACGATCATTTGGAATGACGAGTGGTCATTTAAATAATTTGATGATATATATTAATTATAATGTTGTATTGATCGAACTAATCTTCAATTTAAGTTTCACAATTTTATATCATAATATCACAATATTAGAGTGTTAAAAATAAGTACGCATGCGAGTTTCATTTACACATATGGTTAGTTATTCAGTTGTACGAGTTAATTATATAATTTGAAAAGTTTATAATTGATAAAATGTCCTAACTTATATTATAGTTTTATCAACAATCAAACAACGCATTATTAATATTAAAATTTAATTATTGAAGCCACTGATGTATATTAGCCACGGTTGGGCCGTGGCTAAACCGTGGCCTGGGTTGTTAGGACGTGGCTATTAGCCACGACCTGACCGTGGACAAGCCAGCTAGTTTTTTTAAATTATTTTATTTGTGCTCGACTTAATTCATTATTTGAAAATAAATGTGTTATTTTATTTTTTATTATCAGTCAAATAAATTCTCTTTGAAGACAAATAAAAACCCTCATTTAATTTCCTATTATCAATCGAATAAATATTTTAACTAGTAGTGATATAACTCATTAATGTTAATGATTTCGTGATGATATATATATATATATATTTATCATAAGGATTTATATAGATGATCATTTTAGTTATTTGGCAGTATTATAATTTTCAATTGATCTAATTAATTTAAAACATGGCCAAACCTACATTTGAAATGTGTTAACCACGGCTAATTTTTTACCCAACCAAAAAAAAAAAGGAATTTAGCCACGGTCAAGCCGTGACTAATCCGTAGCCTGGTCGTGGCTAAAGTAGATCGGTGGCCTTCGTGGCCACGGATTAGCCACGGCTTGACCGTGGCTAACTTAAATTGGTGGCCAAATTAGCCACGGTCAGGCCGTGGTTAATCCGTGGCCACAAAGGCTTTGTATATGCCACAATTAGAATTTTTGCCCCCCTCCTCTTCTTCTTCCCCCAAGGTATGTCTCCACCCCCCCCCCCCAACCCCCACCCCCGCACGTCGGCATCTACACCCCGCCCGCCACCCCCAGCCCCAAACCCCTCCCGCCCCAAGCCCCAAACCCCTCCCCCCTCCAAACCCAATCCCGCCCCCCACCTCCTCCTCTCCCCGCCCCCCCCCCCCCCCCAAAGCCCAAACTCGTCCCCCCACCCCACCCCAGCCCCAAACCCAACCCCCTCCTTACCCCCCTAATTTTTTTATAATTAAAAATATATTTCTAATATTTTTGCTTGTTTTGATTTTTTGTAATTATTGTTAGGTTTTATATATTCACAAATTTTGGTGGTTCGAAAATTGCAAGGTATGTTTTAAATTACTCAATATTGGTGTATTTATATGTTTTTAATAATATTAGTTACGTTTTATATTTGTTGTAATTTATTAGTATGTGAATAATGATGGTAGTGTTATGTTCGAAATTTGTAGTGAATTTACGTGTCATGTTATGTTAGTATAAAATTTGTAGTGAATTTATATATCATGTTAATATGAGAATAATGATGTTAGTATTATTTTTAAAATTTGCAATGAATTTGTACTATGAGAATAATGATGTTAGTGTTATGTTGTGTTATGTTGCATATGTTATGTTGTGTTATGTTGCATATGTTAGTATCTTCTATGTTTGACATGTTGTGTTATGTTGCATATGTTAAAAGATATGTTTTGATGAGTATATGTATGTTTGTTGGCAATGTTTAAACAAGAATTTCAGCGGTGATTAAATGACATAATCATGTTTGTTACAGAAAATGGAAAATATTCGTGTGAGTCGAAGTTGGATGTACAATCGGTTATTGCCCGATCGAACTGACCTAACGAATGAATTTTTGTTGGGTTTGAATCAGTTTATTGAATTTGCAACTTCACAACCACAATGCAAACTTGACAACGGCTGTTTTAGGTGTCCGTGTTTTGAATGTGAAAATGAAAAATGCAAGAATGCTAGCAATGTAAAATATGATCTTTTGAAGTATGGATTTCAACCAAATTATTGGTATTGGACTGCACATGGAGAGATTGCTATAGAAAATTGGAATGTTGACGTTGTCGGTCCAAATACTTACAATCATGTCAATACTACATAAGGGTTAAGAAATTATCAAAACTTGATCTATGATGCTATGGAACAGAATGATTTTCATGAATATAGGATGTGGCAAAATTCTGAGCAAAATGCTGTTGGAACGAGTCATATTGTTGAACAATCTCGTAATAACGAAACTCAACAATTTTATGACCTGTTGGAGGCCGCGCATCGTCCCTTGTGGTCAAGATGTGAGTCACATACATAATTATCGCTGACTCTTCAAATGATGACATTGAAATCAAATTATAATATGCCACAGGGATGTTTTGATAGAATGACTGAACGTATAAAAATATCAAATCCGATAGACAATCATGTCCCCAGTAATTATAATGAAGCCAAAAAGTTAACGAGAAAATTAGGACTGACATCTCTAAAAATTGATTGTTACATTGAAGGTTGTGTGCTATTTTATAAAGAATATGCTCATTCAGATGCATGTGCGATATGTCAGCATTCTAGATTTAAACCATCTCGTACGAGGAGCATTAAACGTGTTCCTTACAAAAGAGTGCACTACATGCCACTAATTCCACGGTTGCAAAGGTTGCATGCCTCTAGAAAATCACCGAGCAAATGAGGTGGCACCAAGAGCACACGAAAAAGCCCGGTGTTCTTTGTCATCCTTCGGATGGTATAGCGTGGAAGCATTTTAATGAGAAACATCCACACTTTGCCGTCGAATCGCGAAACATTAGATTTGGACTGTGTGCTAATGGATTTAATCCTTTCAACCAAACATCAAAATCATATTTTTGTTGGTCGGTCATTATTACTCCGTACAACTTACCTCCCAAAATGTGCATGCCTGCTCCTTATATGTTTCTGACATGTTTGATTCCTGGACCCCGCAACCCAAAGGATCGGATTGATGTGTATTTGCAACCTTTAATTGACGAGTTGAAAGAGTTGTGGTCAGACGGAGTTGAAACTTTTGATGTCTCAAGGAGACACACATTTCGTTTAAGAGCCGCCCTTATGTGGACAATTAATGACTTTCCTACATATGGAATGTTGTTTTGATGGATGATGTGTGGGAAACTGGCATGTCCAATATACATGCACTATACAAAATAATTTGGGTTGAAGAATGGTAAAAAAATGACGTGGTTTGATTGCCACAGACAATTTTTTCCTGGGTTTCACCCTTTAAGGCAAAATAAATATGCTTTCTTGAGAGGGAGACGTGAGCGATCTGCGCTTCCCTCTCGAATAATGTGTGGTCGAACATGGAATTTTGTGCAGCACTTACCAAAAATAACCGATATGCCCGTAAGACACTCAAAAATACCAGGTTACGGTGTGGACCACAATTGGACCAAACAATGCATTTTTTGGGAGTTGTCGTATTGGAAGGATAATCTCGTCCGCCACAATTTGGACGTAATGCACATTGCATTTTTTTTTTCGACAACATAATAAATATTGTAATGGATGTAAAAAACAAAACAAAGGATAACGAAAAGGCTAGACTTGACTTGTTAGAGTATTGCAAGCGTCTGGAGTTACATAAGTGACGGGGGTACAAACTTTTACAGAATAGTAAAGGAAGTTATCAAATTAGAGTATCCCGACGTGCCTCAAAAAGAGGCAATGAATGTTGTAATGCAAATCTTGTGATCGATTACTTAATGTAATGTAAAATGTTAAAAACTAACAAAAAAAAGATTTTTTTGAGATGAATGTGAAAAGGTTATTGTTGTGTGATGTTTTCGATCTGAGTGCATATGACAGGTTGTAGAAAAGGTAAAGAGAAGGTTACTGATAGTGGAGGAGGATCTAACCGACGTGGCCTCCACATGCCCCCTACGACGGACCTACACATTCGAGAAGATCCCTACGATGACTCTCATCAACACACATTTAGCCAGAGCGAAGACGAGCTGATTAGTAATGATATACCGACTGAGACTTCCGATAATATTAGAGTTGACGGGAAGCTCGTTATTTATTCGCGGGGACATGAGTAAGTTTATTTTTGTTCGTTATTTAAGATATAATTATGCAAATCTCGGTTGTTGTGTTTACGCATGATTTATATTTATTAGGTTCAATCATGCCTTGGAGACCGTGAGTACGATCACACGTATTTTCACAAACGGGTATACAGAGGCATGGGAGAGGTGGAAGGAAATCCCTATACAAACTAGAGACATGTGGCTATCCGAATTCCAAGTATGTCTTGATATATATACAAATTGTCTTTTATATTTTTTCATTCATTATTGTATAAGTTTAACGTTTCTCATTGTATAGAGAGTCTACCATTAAAGAGCTGACCAGCATGACGCCGTTTGGAAAACATTTGATCACAAGGGATCGGACCTCCTAAAGAATAGGCTTAACAAAGCTCGTCATAAAAACAAGAAGCCTGAATGGATCGGATCCGAGGCTTGGCAGGAGCTGCAAGCAAAATGGGGCATGCCCAGTTTCTTAAAAAAAGCGCGATCAACAAAGCTAATCAGGCTTCGAATTCTGGTGGAAGGGGAATGATCGGCCACAAAAAGGGGTTCAAAATCTCACTTCACTCACAACGACGAGTTGGTTAGTATGTGTATTTCATAAGTACTTCAAAATTATGATTGATAGTAATAGCATTTTTATATATCGGATTAAAATATTACATATCTTATTACAGGAAGCTCAATTGGGGGAATATCCAACCTTGGATCAATCACTTCTCCATTTCTACTCTTATAAAGATGAGAATGATGACTTGAAATGGTCTGATGAGAGGGCGGAGTGTTCATTTGTGAGTATTCATTATGTTTCAACTTTAATATTGATATTTTGATTCTTGTTGCGGATGTTTCAAACTGAAAACTTGTAGAGCGCATTTAATGAGAAATGGGACGACATTAATTCCAAGTCGCTTGCTCAATCTCCTGATGGCACGCCCTTACCTCGACTATCCCAGCTCGATGTAAGTCAAACAACTTGACTTTTCATATTCTAATATATATACATTGGAAAGATATATTACAGCTAAATTTAACTATATTCATGGATTTATAGGTGTCAAAGGAGACAGTGGCTAAAGCGAATAAGGGTCGATGGGATGGCGTACCAGGTGGATCACGAAGTACGGGGACTTCAGAATCCCATACTTACCCCCCGAAATGGAAGGATCCGTCGATGCTTGTCATGAAGCGAAGGCTGGACAGGTTTGAGAAAAAACCAATCCTCTGAATTGACTGAGATGAAGCACACACTCCATGCTTTGCTTCAGAGCGTGCAAAATTTGACCTAGTCTACGTTTTTCTCTTCGCCTAATCAGCAACCCTCGTCAGCTGATTCACCGAACGTGCAACCCACCCCTAGCCAATAGAGAGGTTCTCATGGACTTAATCGGGAGAGCGGTGATCCACCTCCAGGCACACTCCACCAACTTACGTACATGATGACAAGCATGACGATGATGACAATGAGGATAACGGTATTGGACCCTGTTAGACGTTGACACGTTGTGACATTTTACTAATTTTATTATGACAAATGTTAGACATCATACGTTGACTGATTAAGTTTGTAATGTATTAGCGTTATTGTTGAGACTTTTTAATTATTTTATGATATGATTTGTATTGGACGATCTGCGATCGTCATTATTAGTATTGTTTGAATGCATCGCCATTTTTGTATTGTTTAAATGCTTGTTTTTTTAGTTGAAAAAATAAAAATTTGATAAAGGCTGGCCAGGAAAAAAAGGGGAATAATATTGCCGAAAACTAGCAAAATAAGCCACGGATTAGCCATGGCCTGGTCGTGGCTAATGGACACGGGCCGTGGCTAACGGACATGGATTAGCCACGTCTAGGCCGTGGCTAGTTAAAGCCGTGGCTAAAATTAGCCACGCCACTTTTAGCCACGGATAAAATCCGTAGTTAATTTTCTCGGCCACGAATTTTTGCCAAAATCCGTGGCTAAACTCGTTTTTTCTAGTAGTGTACCTTATCCATTTTCTTCCGATATATACTAATGTAGAGATTTCTTATCCAACTCAAATGTGGCTGATTCCCATAAATTATATGATCACTGTAATGCATTTATCAAGTGGTTAGTAAGTATATACTAATAGCAGAACAATTGTGACATTCGTGTTACGTGACTACCACTTGTTCAACTAAAACTAGCCTGAGTTAAAATTTCTCTTATAAATATAGAAAATTCTTGTTGGTTTAGGTTTAGTCGACTCTGACAAACTATATAGAAAACCTATTACATTTGTCATGTGTTTGGCTAATATCCTAAAATATGTACTAATTATATGACAAGTGTATAGTATGAAATCCATTTGAGATCATCTACCTCAAATCGTGTTTTATCTTCTATTCTATATATGAATATACGAAAAGTGCAAAGATCTCAAATTAAGTGTATAATTATTACATGAATGGATGGAATAGGAGAGGCAACATGATATATTGATCTAAGAGATGAAACACTATTTCAAAAATAAAAGATCTTAATTTTACTAATTTAGTGGAAGGAGAAATTCTCATTCTTGCCAGGTTCGGTCATAACGGAACTAATCACTTAGTGAGTTATACTTGTCATGTGATTAGTGTACAATTTAAAAAGAGGAATTCAAAATTGTCTTCTGTGACTAGCTGCACGTACTTTTGTGTTGGTTTTTTCACATTCTCATTTTCGATGGCTCTCTTATCTTCCTTAGCGGGATTATCACCTTGTATTGTACTTTTAACAGCTTTCCAGTTGGAGAAGATAGTTTTATTGATCTCTCACTACGGAAGGCAACTCTGTTATTCGTAATAAGGAGGAGCCCGGCTATCGGCCTGCTTGTCGTTGATACATAGCACTGAGAAGCATTAAACAGTTTCTCATCATTTGTACTGTTGAATTATGCCTGAACACTTTCTCCACTCCTCTAACTTGAACGATTCTTGCCCCCAGTCTCAACTTTCCTTTCACCGTTTCGCTCAACTTTGGTCCTAATCTCACTGCAGAGTTCATGAATATTAACATTTAATCAAAAAATTGTCACTATTATCTAAGATTTTTGTATTTTCTTGAAGTTTTTGCAAATGAGTAGTTACCGTGCTCTCGGATTCCTCAAGTAAAATTGTCCATGCTTTCTCTCAGCTTGATCATCTTACTACCTACTGAATTTGGCACAATTGTGTGGGAAGGGTATGGGCATCAATAAGGCTTAATATGGAAAGTCGGTGACATTATAAAAGTTAGGGATAATTACATCTACTACCCCTCTAAAGTATCGAAACTATAATTGGGGCCCCAAAAATTTTCATTATTACAGAAAGTTACCTCATTAAAATTCATAATTATGAATACGCCTCTCCCCCACTCAGCCGATTCCCGGTCATAATATCATGACGTCAGTAACTTTTTTTTTGAAAACCCAAATCTACCCTTGCCCTAATTTTTATACATTTTTCTTCTATGTGGATAATTACATATACTACCCCTCTAAAGTATCGAAACTATAATAGGTCCCCTAAAAATTTTCAATATTATAGAAAGTTACATCGATAAAATTCATAATTACAAATACCCCCCCACTCAACCGGTTCCTGATCATAATATGATAGCGTCAGAAAATTTTTTTGCGAAAACCCAAATTTACCATTGCCCAAATTTTTATACATTTTTCTTCCATGTTAATTTATTTTTATGTGTAAATGCAATATAAATATATAAATAAATATGTATATATACACATACATAATATTTATACATACACAAACATTATGTGTGCGCGCACACACACACACACACAAACTACCGCCCACTGCCTGCCACCCGCCTCCGTCACTGGCTAAACCCACCGCCCACTGCAAGAGAGCGAGAGATCTCGTGAGGGAGGGAGGGCGAGGGAGGGAGGGAGGGATTTAGGGAGGGGGAGGGAGGGGGAGTGATCGATGGAGGGAGGGAGAGAGAGAAGATCAATTGAAGGAGGGAGAGAGAGGGAGAAACGAGGGCGGTGTGGTATTTATAACAAGCAAATAAGGGCGTATTTGTAATTATAATGGTGAAAGTTTAGAAAAAGTTGACCGGATAACCAGCAAATAGGGTGTATTTATGAAATTTATTGAGGTAACTCTGTGTAATATTGAAAATTTTTTGGTGACCAGTTGTAGTTTCGATACTTTAGAGGAGTACTAAATGTAATTATCCCTATTTAGTATTAAGAAATCAAGGGCAAAACCGAAAGTTTAGAAAAAGTTGACCGGATAACCGGCAAATAGGGGGTATTTGTAATTATGAATTTTATTGAGGTAACTCTTTGTAATATTGAAAATTTTTGGGGGATCAGTTGTAGTTTCGATACTTTAGAGAAGTAGTAGATGTAATTCTCCCTAAAAGTTATCATATATATTACTTGAAAATTTTTATTTTATCAAGAAAATAATTTTCTTAAAGTCATTGGATAACGTGTATTGAAATTGTTTACTGTTTATAATTAGCGGGATCCCTTAAGGGTAATCTAGTCACAAGAAAAAAAAAATCTTTTGATGAGTTTTAATGGCAATGTTTTTAGTCACTAAATTGTCATCACGGCAATGTTTTTAATCACTAAATTGTCACCATTGAAGCATTAGCTAATTATAATAACCACTTAATGTATTAAATGATTCTAAGACCGACGTGATCCGTAATGTTTGAACGCATATGCCCAACATCGTGTGCCATAAGAAGTTGTGTTCTTATCTTTTTCATTCCATATCCAAACTGAAATGTAACACACCTAAATCGTCATTGTTTAAGGATCATATCGTAGCTAAACTCCAAATGGACTCTTATGTACATATATATCCAATTATTTCAAACACTTCTCTTTGCATGCTCTCTCCTAATTACACCTCTTTCTTCTATTCCTCCGTGTCTTCCCCTCATCACGCCACGCAATCATATCTTAAGCTTCTGCCACCACATCACAAGAGAATTTGAAATAAAATTAAAAAAATTATTAGTACTTTATTCATTTTCTTCCGACATATACTAATGTAGAGACTTCTTATCCAACTCAAATGTGGCTGATTCCCATAAATTATATGATCAATGTAATGCATTTATCAAGTGGTTAGTAAGTATATACTAATAGCAGAACAATTGTGACGTTCGTGTTACGTGATTATCGCTTGTTCAACTAAAACTAGCCTGAGTTAAAATTTCTCTTATAAATATTGAAAATTCTTGTTGGTTTAGGTTTAGTCGACTCTGACAGACTATATAGAAAATATATTATATTTGTCATGTGTTTGGCTACTATCCGAAAATATATACTAATTATATGACAAGTGTATAGTATGAAATTCATTTGAGATCATCTACCTCAAATCGTGTTTTATCGTCTATTCTATATATGAATATACAAAAAGTGTAAAGATCTCAAATTAAGTGTATAATTATTACATGAATGGATGGAATAGGAGACGCAACATGATATATTGATCTAAGAGATGAAACACTATTTCAAAAATAAAAGATCTTATTTTTACTAATTTAGTGGAAGGAGAAATTCTTATTCTTGTCAGGTTCGGTCATAACGGAACTAATCACTTAGTGAGTTATACTTGTCATGTGATTAGTGTACAATTTAAAAAGAGACCAATAACATAAAAAATTTATTAACGCTTACTACATGATTATTTGATCTAGTCTAGAAGAACTAGGATGTGAGCTAAACTTCTCCATATAAATACACACCGACCTTTTCCTTTTCACGAACCGAAATTGAAGTTGTTTCTACCCAACAAAGGATTAAACTAAAAAGAGACTCTGCCTAGATAATTTTATGGATTCAAGAAAGAGAAGCATTAGGGTTCTAATGTTCCCATGGCTAGCTCATGGCCACATCTCACCATACCTAGAGCTTGCAAAATCACTTGCAAAAAGAAACTTCATCACATACATATGTTCCTCACAAGTAAACCTAAACACCATCAAGAAAACCCTCTCCCCCGAAGACTCCATCTCCATAAAACTAGTTGAGCTCCGAATTCCCCCCACCCCACAACTGCCGGCCCAACACCACACCACCAATGGCCTCCCACCCCACCTCATGTGCTCCCTAAAACGGGCCCTCGACTCGGCCCGGCCCGCCTTCTCCACCCTCCTCAAGACCCTCAAGCCCGACTTACTCTTGTACGATTTCCTCCAGCCATGGGCGCCGGAGGAGGCCGCCGCGCAGAATATTCCTGCGGTGGTGCTCTTCACCACGGGCGCCGCCTTCACTTCTCGGATCATCTACGAATGGTTCGACTCCGGATCGGGGTACCCTTTTCCGAGTATATATTTCAGGGACAACGAGTACTGCATCTACCGTCGTGTGGTGATGTCCGTGGGCAGCGACACCGACGATCATCACAGAGTCAGGGATTGCGTCGAAAAATCTTCGGAAATTGTTTTGATCAAATCATTCGAAGAGCTCGAGGGGAAATACATTGATTTCCTCTCTAACTTGACTCGCAAGAAATTTGTACCCGTCGGCCCTCTGGTTCAAGGGCTAACATGTAGTAAAACAGAGAATCAAGAAAATGATATCATCAAATGGCTTGATAATAAAGATCCACGTTCGACGATTTTCGCCTCATTTGGGAGCGAGTATTTCTTGTCTGATGATGAAATGAAAGAGATAGCTTATGGGCTTGAGCTTAGCGGGCTTAATTTCATCTGGTTCGTCAGGTTTCCGGCCGCCGCAGCCGCCGCCGAGGAAAAGCTGCCGGAGGAATTTCTCGAAAGAGTCGGCGACAGAGGGATGGTGGTGGATGGATGGGCCCCACAGAGGAGGATTTTGGCACACAAAAGTGTGGGCGGGTTTTTGAGTCACTGCGGGTGGAGTTCGGTGATGGAGGGAATATATTACGGGTTGCCGATCGCGGCGGCGCCGATGCATTTGGACCAGCCGTTGAATGCGAGGTTGGTGGAGGCGGCGGGGCTGGGGGTGGAGGTGGTGAGGAGTCAAGAAGGGAGGATTGAGAGGGAAGAGGTGGCGGGGGTGGCGAGGAGGGTGGTGGCGGAGGAGGGGTTGCGGCGGCGCGTGGAGGAGATGAGTGAGAAGATGAGAGAGAAAGGGGAGGAGAACATTGATGCGGTGGTGGAAGAGGTGGTGAGGTTGTGCAGGAGGAGAGAGAGAGTGAAGCTTGAGAGTGAGAATTCTATGAAGAGGTTGAATCTCATGATTAGGAGTAATAGTGGAGAAGCTATGTTGAGTGAAAATGCATGAGTTTTTTTTATAACTAATAATGTGTGAAAGGCATCACATACTTAAATAAAAGAAGGCAGCAAGTGAACTTGCACTTTTTTTTTTTTTCTTTCTGTTTCTTTCTTTTCCCCTCTTTTTTATTTTATATTTTTGAGATCTATTATTAAAAAAAAAAATATTTACCCCAAATTCGATTCCATCCACTGAGAATTGCTTGAAAATATTGCGTATATTACTCTTTATCTTTTTATGAAGAAGTTGTTCGATCTAAAACCAATCATGAAAAGCTAGTACTGCAATGCCGTTCTTACATAAATATTTATTTTGAAAATTAATATGATACCGTATATAGAACATAAGTATACAATGTATAACTTCCTCTTTACGTAGCAGAAAGAAGATGAGAGAGAGAGAGAGAGAAAAGGGGGAAAAAAATATGCTAACAACGATCACTAAAATGGGGGAAAAAAACAAAACGGAGAGAGAGAGAGAGAGAAAAGGGGCCAACCGATATGTTTGGAGAAATTCTAGGAGAAGATTGTGTGGAATATACATACAATTAATCGTGTCCAACTGATATAGAAATTGTTCAAAATTTATTTTATCATTACAATTCTTTGTACATCTTATTCTGCTTCTCTACAAAGCAAAATTAGATTCGGCCACCAAAAATCCATAGTTAATAGCTTCGGTTGCTAAATTTTCGGAATTAGGCATCAAAAAGTTCTAATATTTAGTCACGGATGTTCCATAGTATTACCTACAAAATTTTCGTAACTAAATTCATAGCATTAATATTTTATTTTAAAAAAATACATTACCCCAATTGACCCCACTACCATAGCGCTGCCCACTTTGGGAAGCCTACTTGGCCCAACAAATTGCAAGAAAAACGGAAAAAATCCATGGCTAATAGTCACAGGTTTTTCCATATATTAAAAAGAAGCCACGAAAAAATATAGTCATGAAATTTTCGTGGCTAATCCGTGTCTAAATTTAGCCATGGAAAATCCGTAGCAAAATTTGACACCAATTTAGCCACGAATTTTCTATGCTAAATTTGTAGTTGGGTTTAGCTACAGATTTTCTATAGCTAAATCTGTGGCTATTAGCTATGAAAAATCTATAGCTAATAGCCACAAAAATTCCAGAATCAGTGGCTACTCCGTGGCTATTAGCCATGGATTTTTCGTAGCTAATCCCAATCACAACTTTAGCTACAGAAAATTCGTGACTAAATTGGTGGCTAAATATTTATTTCTTTTATTTCAACAATTTCAAATTATTAATTTTATTATCATTTTGTGTAAAATCAATTAGTGATTTTTCATTATTGATTTATTAAATTGTTTTATTGAATTGATTTATTCGTTCTCCGAATAGCTTATAAAATTAGTGATTTTTTATTAAATGTATAAATCAAATATTTGGGTTGGTTTTTTTATTGAATTAGTGATTAATTCTTCAAAAAACTAATAAAATTCTGTGGCTATTTTTCATTTTACTCAGTAGGAAAATAGCCACGTAGCTACGAATTTGGGTAACCATGGATTAGCCACAAATTTTCCGTAACTAAATGTTAGCCACCGATTTTTCATGACTAAACGTTAGCTACATCACTTTTAGCCACCGAAAAAATTTGTGGCTAAAGTTCATGCCTAACCACATAGTTATGGATTTTTAGCCAAAAATCCCTAGCTAAAACCTTTTTTTTTTGTAGTGAAGTTTTGAGTAGAGCCTATAGCACCACTATACTACTTTAGTTTTTTGTTTATAAAATAGTTTTTCCTATGTTTAATATATATTTGTACGGCATTCTAAATTCAAATTATGTAAACAAAATTCATTAATTTAATCATATTTGTGATTTATTAATTTAACTAATTTTTGAAATTTATTAATCAATTATAATTTTTTTTAATTTTACTTTTAGCGGCTAATTTCTTAGCTATAGAAAAAATTCGTAACTAAAAGTCAAAACTTAAAAAAATAATACCTTTCACCTTATTAAGATTAATAAATTAAAAAATTCAAATGTTATAGATGAAATATGACAATTGATCAATTGAAACATTTAATTACTTGAGAATCAAGCTGCATATTCGAAGTGATATGATTATATGTTTAGTTTGACCAGTTGAATCAATTGAATACAAACAATTGGCGTATTAAATGAGAAATTCAATTTGATTAGTTTTTTTTTATATAGAACTAACACTAATTCGATAACAAAAATCCAAATATTTGAATGGCTACTAGGAGAACGAATCACTAATTCAATAAAATAAATTCAAAATTTTTACTTTTGTGTTTAAATTAATTGAGGGCTATTTTTCATTTTACTCAATAGGATAATAAAATTAGTAATTTGCAATTGTTGAAATAAAAATAAAAAATAAAAATTCAAAAAATAAAATAAAAAATTACAGAAATTAGCTACAAATTTTTTGTAACTATTTAAAAAAATAAATAAATAATTTCTAACCACCAATTTAGTAGAGAGGGACTACTACAAATCAGTACTCAAATTACCTGAGTGAGCTTAAAATAGTTTATTCAGAAGAGTATTAGTTAATTCCTCTAGTTAAGTCTTATATTAAAATTAGAGTTGGAAAAGTGAAACAACATCTAATTTCTAACAACATTTGCGACAACGTCCTTCAACCATCACCCAAGTTCTAACAACATTTATGACAACGTCCTTCAACCATCACACACCCTTCCTCCCTCCACCTGTCCGTTCCCATCTATAATTAGTATTTAATAGTTCTAATTGTCTGATAGTAGGTGATATACTTTTTATCATATTTGAGAAAGGTGTTCAACTCAAATTCCTTTAATTTTAATTAAATTCTAATTTTTTAGAATTTTGAATTTTTTAAAAACAAAAAATATAATTTTCAATGCAGTCATGATATTTAATTAAATTCAAATTTTATTTTTTTAAATAAATAAAAAAATATTATTTTCAATGCAATCATGGCATTTAATTTAATTCCAGAATTCTAAAAGTCACACAAGCAAAAAAAAAAACAGATAATTTCTTTTTCTTTTTTTTTTTTACCTTTTGGACTAAAAGACTACTAGGCACATCTTCAAAAGAAAAACAAATCAATTCAGTAACTTCAAGCCATTTTTACATTTTCTATTTTTTGCAGATGTGCCTATTGGTACCTTTTGACGTAACTTTCAAAGTTATTTTTACATTTCTTATATTTGTCCCTATATAATGGTTTTTACTTTTCTTATATTTTTTTTTTCTGTACAACGATTTTTATGTTTCTTATTTTTCTTTTTCTGGTTTGTATTTTTAATTACTGTTTTTCTATTTTTTTTGGGTACATTTGTTTGTTTGTTCTTTTCACGTTTCTTCTGTTCACCTTTTCATTTTTCTTGATTAGAGAGAGAGGAATAGTTTAATAGAGTTTAATGAATAATGGAATCTTCGATTACGTTTGTTTTGTTCAACTTTCATTCTTCTTAATTAGAGAGAGAGGAAAAATATAATAGAATTTCATGGATAATAGGATTTTAGGTGCATAGAGAGAGTAAGATGTCCATATTATGATAAGTTTTTACATTTCTCTTTTTTTTCTTGATTTGTGTTTTTTGTTATTATATTCCTATTTATTTGGATATATTTGTTTGTATTTTTACGTTTGTTTTGCTCTTTGCTCACCTTTTCATTCTTTTTGATTAGAGAGAGAATGATAATTTGAATCCTTCTTCACTTCATACTATTTTATTAAAGTTCTTCGTACATGGTGTAAGAAGTGATTACAATTTTTGTTGCCTCAATTCAATTCAATTCATTAAAATAATGGTTACTTTTCAATACAAATTAATTAATTTCTTATTTAATAAGTTTTATATTAAATTAGTATATTGATTAAGAAGTTCTCAATCAAATGTAAGAATTGAATGGCATTTTTGTTGCTCTGGTCCAATTCATTTTTTTTTCCCTTTCAAAAGGTTCATTAATCAACTATTGTACAATTCATATTTCATTAACGAGAAGGATAAATTGTTAGTTTTTAATTCAATGAAACTTCGACAGTGGATTTAATTGTATCAAATTGAGTCAATTCACTCCTTCAATAATAAGTCTAACAAAAACTTCAATAATAGGTTTGGTTGTTATTTTAGTACATAAGCATGTGTGTAATTCAATTTATCTTTAAATTAATTGTTGTTTTGTTTTATATTGTATTGATTGAATGATCTTTTGTTATTATTTTGTTTTAATGAAACCTTTATTAATATGTTTAATTCTCAAAAATTATCACCATCTCATGAAATTATATTATTCAAACTTAGTTTCTTTGTTTGCAAGTCAAAATTTTGTCCAAATCACTCATCTCATTCAATCGGCGGTAATGTTTATCACAACTTTCATTTAAATTGTTTATTGTTGAGTTTGATATTGCACTAATTCAACAATCTTTTGTTGTTTTTAATATAATGAAAAACTTCAATAATGGATTTAATTGTATCAAAATTGAGTCAATTCACTCCTTCAATAATAGGTTTAATGAAAACTTCAATAATAGGTTTAATTGTTATTTTAGTGCGTACAAATGTGTGTAATTCAATTTATCTTTAAATTAATTATTATTTTTTTATATTGTGTTGATTGAATGATCTTTTGTTGTTATTTTATTTTAACAAAACCTTTATTAATATGTTTAATTCTCAAAAATTATCATCATCTCATGAAATTATATTATTCAAACTTAGTTCCTTGATTCGCAAGTTAAATTTTGTCCAACTCACTCATCTCATTCAATCGGCGGTAGTCTTCATAATAACTTTCATTTAAAATGTTTATTACTGAGTTTATATTGCACTAATTTGACGATCTTTTGTTGTTTTTAATTTAATGAAAACTTCGACAATGGATTTAATTGTATTAACTCCTTCAATAATAGGTGTAAAGAAAACTTCAATAATAGGTTTAATTGTTATTTTCAATGCATACACATGTGTGTAATTCAATTTACCTTTAAATTATTTATTATTTTGTTTTATACTGTATTGATTGAATGATCTTTTTTTGTTATTTTATTTTAATGAAACCGTTATTAATATGTTTAATTCTCAAAAATTATCATCATCTCATCAAATTATATTATTCAAACTTAGTTCCTTTGTTCGCAAGTCAAAATTTTGTCCAACTCACTCATTTCATTCAACCGACGGTAGTTTTCATCACAACTTCCATTTAAATTGTTTAAATTTACTTTTTTCAAAAAAGAATTATTGGTTATAAATTTGCCTATTATATGTATCATTTGTTTTAAACTTTAGTCTGTTCAAAGTTTTTAATGAATTATTTGACAAACTATTCAATATTTGTTATTAGATAATTATAGTTTTTTTTTAATTTGTGTGTGTACGTGTTTGCAGATTCATGTTAAGAAGATAATGGCGTTTCCATCAATCGATTCAAAAGATTTATATTAATTTTAGTCTTTGTTATGTATCAAAATTTTGCGCGTTATATTTATTTGATGTTGAACTTGCAATTATTTAAATTTCCTAATTTTTTATTAAAATAGTGAAGAGGATTTTTGTTATTTTAGTAAAACAAAGCCTCATTTCACATTTTCATATCGAGACTGTTTTTGGAGTTTGATAAAAAAAAATCGCAATTTTACAATTTATTGACACGACATTATTACTTCACTTATTAGATAGTAATTTGAAAAAAGTACATATATATTTTTCAAATTAAAACAAAATCTTATTTTAAGACAACCAAAAACAACAGATCAAGCAATAAATTAATTTAGTAGAGAGAGAGTACTAAAATTAGTACTCAAATTAATTGAGTAAGCTTAAAATAATTTAGGGTGAATCATACTGATCGCCCTTGAAGTTAGGCTACTTTATGAAAAATTTTCCATTTTTTTAAAAATTACCAAAACTCCTCTGAGGTTATACTCATATTACAAACTTATTTCAATTTTCGAAAATACCCCTTCCCTTTTTCTTTGATGATTTACACTGAGTACCCCTGAGATTAGGCTAATTTACGATAAACCCCCTGTGGTTTCAAAAATTACCAAAAATACCCATAAGGTTATACCAATATTAATACAACTAGCACCTACTTAGGTTAACTTATCAACAATATTAATTCTTTTTTTTTTCCTTCTATAATATTGTTATCATAAATTTTTTATGTAATAAATTTGAAAAAAATATGTTATTATTTATTCAAATAAATATTTTGAATTTATAAGGGTCCTATGAAGTATTGTCACAAATCTAAAGACAATGGGAGTTTTATACATCATTTACATAAAAAGGCATTTCACAAAGTGAGGGAAAACAAAAACTTATAAGTTGACCAATCTCTTAAATTCTTGATTCCAATCTACAGCTACCCCGTCCTCAAACCCTATGTTTTTTTCTTCAAATTTTGGTCATGCAAATAGGAAGGAAATTTTTTTTTCTTTGCTTCAATCACTATGCACTACTAGAAAAAGAGCTATTAGCCACGGATTTTAGCTACAGAAAAAATCCATGCCCGATCCATGGCTAAGAGCCAAGGATTAGACATAGCAGTACGCAAAGCCATAAAAAACATTTAGCCACGGATTTTCCGTGGCTAGTCCGTGGCCAACATGGACTCGAAGCTTAGCCACAGATTGGCCGCCACGGTTTGACGGTATTATAATGTTCTATTGATTTAATACACAACTTAAGTTTCATAATTATTTGTTCAAATTTTACCATTTTATTATATATATATACACACATATATATATATATATATTAATAGTGTGTGTGTGTGTGTGTATTCCTGATTAGTTCACTTAAACGTTTATGATGACTTGTATATATATACAAGTTAATTATCTGGTTTTGAAAGTTTATAATTGATCAATTGCCATAACTTATATTATATTTTTATCTATAATTCAATGATGTGTAATGTTATTAATAATTTTCAATATTTTAGTGTAAATTTACTGTGGCAAAATATTTAGCCACTTGTTAATCCTCTTTTTTTTTTTTTTTTTTTTTTGAATTTTTAGCCATGGAATTTAGCCATGGAAAATCCGTGGCTAATCCATGGCTAATAGCCATAGCTAGACCATGGCTAATTTGTGGCCATTAGCCACCGCCAGCGATAGCTAATTCTTGAATTTTCAGGATTAATTGGCCAAATTTGGCCACGGATGCTCGTGGCAGGGCTAAAATTTAGCCAAGCTATGCCATTTTTAGCCACGGATTTTATCTGTGGCTAATCCGTGGTTAAAAACAATTTTTCTAGTAGTGTTGACTCTGTTTTTTATTTTTTATCCTCTTCATTTACCTTTTACTTTTCATCACCAAAATTTTAGTTCCAGACATAGCAGAAAAAAAGAAAAAGAAAAAAGAAACAAATAAAGCACATGAAATTTCGTCTCTAAAGTTCTGCGGAGTTTTGCGGTTGGTTTTAAATTAGGTTTAAGCGTAGCAATTTCACCCAAATATGTATTACCATCAACATACTATATTGTTATTTAGACAAACATGCGCTTTTTTTGTGTGGAAAAAATGGGATCAATAACACCTCTCTTTCACAAATACGTCACCGTACTCGTCAGCATTCTACCCCTCTAAGTAAAGAGGGCAAGAACATAATTGTCAACTTCTTATGCTAATAATCTATCTCAATCATGGAAACCAAACCACGAAATGGGAGTGATGCGCGCAGCCCTGCTCAGTGAATCATGCATACCAAACGCCAACTAACATTTTGCCAAATGCCGGCTAATCTTCGGCGGATACACAAGTCCACACTAACAAATCTCTCAAACCAAACGATTCCTAAGGTTTGTGCTACTAAGCACACATGATTTTATTCATGATGACAAATATTGAAGATGTAAGGACCTAAATTCTCCTTTCGATTATATATATATATATATAGATACCTAAATGTGTATAATTTACATATTTCTATGTATGAGTTTCATTATTTTCATACTTTGTGGTATATGTTCGTTTTTAGGGCAACATGTATAAGTTTAGGATTCATTCTTGTTTTAGTTAATCACTACACAAATTATAAAATTCAAGAAAATACATGGATACATAGATATATATATATATATACACGGTTTATATATATGTATATACTTAAACTTAGTAGATTTTCTTTTAACTTTTATAACTTTTGGAAAAAACCCCTAAAGCATAGGTAAATTATATTTTCTAACCCTAGATATTATTTTCTTCCCTAATATGAATTATTATATACAATACAAGAAAAAAATCTACATTTTTGCTGAAGATTAAGAGGGTGGACGGTTTTTATAGAGCAAAAATAGAAAATATTAAATACCTTGTGTATATTGAGTCTTATTCTCCAATTTGCTAGATATAATGTATTAATACACTTGTAAAATACCTTCTAGATGCAAGAATGCATGCTTTGCTCATGCTAATCTAGAGTTGCACTTAAGCTATGTTAGACCATATACTTGGCCAATTAGGGTGTTAATTGGGAAAATGACTTAATACTATTTTAATTCTATCTTCTATGTAATATTACTTAGGAAAAAAACACAAAAATCACCATACACACACACACTAAGAACAGGCCCATTCTCTTGCATTTATACTTGTTTTCTTTCACTTTTCCCTACTCTCCTTCAACCCTTCACATAATCTCACAACTTCAAACACTTTCCTTTCTTCAAACCCTATAAGGCAAGAAAGACATCAATGTAGAAATTTTCTATGGCATGAGCTAGGGTTAGGTTTTTTATCAATCTATTAGCATTCTCTGCCCTATAAAATCTAGGAGGTCACCGCAAGTTGGTTTTCATCTTGGGTCTAAGGGATTTCAAGATGTGTCGGTTATCTATGTGTATATGATGTTTCTATGAGCATGTTTGGTTAAATTCTTGAATAAGCATGCTGAAATTGTTGTAATTATGCTAAAGTAATGCTTGAACTTTATGCTATCCTATTTTATACCTTGTTAGAGTCTGATATATGTGCTAGAAGCTAAAATTTTAAGTTTTTCAAGCTGAAAATTCAAGTTGTGGATATGCTGAAATTACTATTCATGCTGAAAATATTGTTTTGAAGTTGAAAAATTCAATTTTTTCAAGAAGTTGAGAACTAAAACGTTTCACATTGCAGTTTGAAAATTTCAAGTCTCGTAAACTGGAAATTCAAAATTTTATCAACTAAAAGTCTATTTTACAACCTTGGGAAATATGTGTGGATTTCCAGTAGATTTTAAGCTGGAGTTTTAATAGTTTGAAAGCTAGAAATTTCAGTTCGAAGTTGTAAATGTTGATTTCGCAAAATTGGGAATTTTGGTACTCTATGCTAAATTTGAGCTGAAACAATTTGTATTGTGATGAAATTGTGATTTGGATGTGTTGGAATTATGTGTATAAGAGCCCTTTATGTTTTCGGTATAGATGGGGCTAGAGTTTGGCGGGGCGGCAATGGGCTTGCCTGTCTTAAAATAGTTCTCGCCATCCATGTCATATTTCCATCTTGTATGGACGGAAAGTTCCATGTATTGGTTGTGGGTCATAGGATTTTGGCATGTACCCGGGATATGACCACAGGTGTGTTTAGATTGGGATGGGAGTTTCGGTTGGAATTAAATTACAGCACGGCGAGATAAGGTAGCCGCCTATCGAGGTGGAAAATGGTAACAATGTGTTGGAACGTGATGCTCTTGCGAGCCGAAATTTATATGATTTTATCAAGAATTGAAATTTCTATGGTTTTATATGTGGTTTTATGTACTTTTATGACAATATGTTGACATTGTTGCTTTTATTATATTTTCAGCCGATTTGAGACACTGAAAGATAGGTACGAGGAAGAGGTAAGAGGACTCTCCTAGGCGCTTAGTTAGTTATGTATATGTGTTGTGCTAGGAACTTGTAAGTTAAGCTTGTGTACATGTAATAAACGAATTATGTAACCTCCCTTTTGGAATATTAGTACGTATGTTTGGTTTCATTACGTTTTATGTTAGCATGTTTTTGGTGAGATGGTTATATGATAGATGTTTGCATGATTAGCTAGAGGTTTTGGGGCGTCATAGAAGACGCCGTAAAGAAAATTAAATATGCTCAAAAATAAATTAATCATGTAAAACATGCATGTGTGTGAATAATAAAAATATCAAACACATTACATTCAATTGGGTTTATCTCAGGATCCTTAGTACAACATTGTTAGTTAGTCTTTAGACAGAAAACAACTTGTTGGGGGTACTTTTGTCCATAGTCCATGAAATTGATAGTTTCCTAAGATATCCAACAACATATTATTATTTAGTCTTTGGACAGAAATAATAACTCGTAAATAGTATCACATAGTTCATAAATATTGATAACTGAAATGGTCTAGCAATATGTCTTTCTTTGGAGCGGCAAATTGCTAACATGTTAACCAAAATAATTTAAATATTTATGACTATTCTTTGTCTAGATAAAATAATCTTCTTTTGGGTCGATTATTTCACATAGACAAAATAACATAACATCTCACATATTAATGAGTATCGGCCATCTGACCAGAATAATATTCTTTTGAGCCGATTATTTCACATAGATGAAAGAGCATAAATAACATATTCATGAATATTAACCATCTGGCCAAAATAATCTTTCTTTAAGCCGATTATTTCGTATAGATGAAAAATGCCAATTTTTCCAAAAATGATAAATTTTACCCAAATAGAAGTTACTTTGACAACATAGTGGTTCAATTTAAACAATTTCAGAAAATAGACACTATACAAACAAAATCCAAAAATACCACACAGAGATGACCCTTAACATACACACATTGATAATCTAATAATAAGTTATACCGTAATCATGCTTTTAAAAAAGAGCACCCTTCCTAGTGGTTGAGCAGTGGTTGCCAAGACTCCTGGCTTGGGTTCGAATCCAAGCTACTTTTTATTGGTTTCATTTCTATTTGACAGCTATTTTATATATTTTGACCATTGCTACATCGGCATGAAACAAAAATGGGGTCTGGTGGCAGACCGATGTCTAGCCAATGGCACTACCCTGTTAGAATTTTATTCTAATTTGGACTTCTATTAATTGGATATTTTGTTTTTATAAAATAAAAACGGGCTAAATTAATACGGTTAATGGGACTTGATTTATAAGCCCTAATTTGTTTGACCCACTATTGTTAAGGCTTTGATTTTAACAGACATGGTCTGACAGTTGGTGCAGGCCCATCCTAGAAAGCCCATAATGGGAGGGCCCTAGGGTTACATTATATATTTGGCTAGGTCCCCTCTCCACTCTACACTCTGATAATCGCTTGTCCCATTGAAAGCTGTCAATATCGGTGAGAGATGGAGAGGAAGAACTAGCCAAGGATGTTTGTCTAAACATCTATAATGATCGACTATCAATCATTGGTGTAAGGTACGTTAATATAAATTTATATATAGTGTTCTAAATTCATGGTGTATCGATCCTGCAATTGCAAATTTGCTTACAGTTGGTATCAGAGCGGGACGCTCTGTGAACTTAGAATCCTAATTTTTGCTGACAAACCTTTTTTTTTTATTCGATTATCATAAAAATTACTTGATAAATCGAATTTGCGCGTATCTTGTTTTGAACTTCCAATTGCATGAGTTCAAAGTTTAGATTATTGATGGTCTTGAACCTATTTATTCATCAATCATGCAATCGGTATGTATCATAATTGTATGAAATACACCAAGCTGGGATTAGCCGCTTAGGGATAGGGCCCGGCAAGACTTTAGCCAAAATCTTAGACAATTAGTCCATAATTACAATGTGGTGGCAGAAGGCAAATTTCACAGGTCATACTAAAAAAGTGATAATCTTGTGTGCATGTGTAAAGTCAATTTGATGCATACTTGTCTTCTGTGAAATTACCATACGAGTCATCATCAAATCTTCTTTTTTTGCTAAATCAATTCCTTTATTATCCATTAAAAGCAAAATGGATCAATTCCTTTATGAGACTAAATCAAGAGGAAGATATCATAAAAGGGTTATGATACATCACTTTCACAGACGTGTTCAATAAGACAAGTTACAAATTGATAATTTCTAGTAATTTGATTGGATAAAAGTTTCCCTTTATGGAATATCAATTCAGGGGACATGATTGCCTAACTATTGTACAGGTTATCTCTATTTTATTTTTGTGATGATTAATTATGATGATTGAGCATACTTGGTTCACTTTTATGTGACTTATAGATATGTTTTTTTTTCTTACCGTAGTTGTTCCTTCCATTGTCAAACTTCATTAAACATTGTTTGCGAATTTACTTGAATCAGTCGTGGTTTATCTGATATCCTAAAGATGTACTATCCTCATTGCCTATGTATCATCTTTGTAAACCAAAACGTACAAATGATCTAATTGATGTAATTGATTTATAAAGATCATGGTTATCCTGCATCAGTATATGTTTCCGAGGAGGTTTAGTATTGCATCACAGTGCGGTCTTGAGATTTGTGCATCAATCATAATAGAGTTTGATCAAAAGAAAAAAAAAGGGAGGGAATAATCTATTTGTTACCAAGTTTATTTGGTAACTAAGCGAATTAGATTTTATAACAATTGGAATGCATCAAATTATATTTTAATTCCCTAAAGTACATATAGCTCTCGTACTTAATGTGGTGGGAGTCTTGCATACATATCGCGCGTGTGCAAGTTAGGCAATTATTTTTAACTCGGTCATGTGCTAATTTTATGAGTTGAGATAGATAGTTACACCAAAGTGTTCTATTTATTAAGACTTGTAAAATTTGTGGCATGCATAGTTCGAGTTGATAAAATTATTATACATTCTTACCTGCCCAAAGGGGGTAAAATATGTGTAATAATTTTGATTAGTTGGTGCGGAACATATTGATAGGGGTATGCTGATCTAGAAAGTTCGTTTCCCAAAGGAGGCAATTTTCGAAGATTAGGGTACTTCTATATCGTTTTGCACAGAGGGGCCTATCATGTGTGACTACTCTGCCCAAAAGGGAGTTGTCATGACATGTTGGACTCTCGGAGGAATAAAGCTATATTGTTTCAAGCTTATTCCAATTAATTGCCTATTGATAATAATTCGTTGTATTCTTGTTGATTTGGACTATTACTGTGAACTTAATGGTGGTAGTGTAAGAACATATTGATGGGGATGTACTGATATAGAGGGTTTGTTCTCCTAAAGGAGTCAACTTTTCAAAAAAAAAAAATAAAATAAAATAAGGATATTCCCCTGCTCGTTCTTGCATGTAGAGGACCTATTGTGGATGACATACTTTGCCCAAAGGAGAGTTTTGTCATAGTGTGCCTAGATCCTCTACTAAATAAGCATCATTGGTTTAAGTTTATTCTCACTAATTCTCCCCACACTACATGACTATTATGGCATTCATGTTAATCGTATTTGTGGAAAATAGAGCTTTTGTGTGTAGCATACTCTGCCCAAAGGGGAGTTTGTTATCACATAAGAGGTCTCGATCTTGTTAGCTGATATTATGTTTTATATATATCAGCATATTTGAATTTGTTTTATTTATTATTCCCTATGTGGAATAAAATGGTCTATTGTTAGATATTTGCCTTTGTTCTAAGTTACTCAACAAGAGTGAGTTTATTTCGAACTTTAAAAGGCAATATGATATGGACATGATATGTTATTTATCGTGAGATTTACCAATATAGACATAGCCTTGAGTTTAATAAAATCTCTAAAGTTGTTGCTTTCCTAGAATGCCTTGTTTTGAATAATAAGAATCATCACTTGAGTCTCCTAATTGTTGAAGAAGCCACTTTATAAGCAAATGAGCAATGATCCGACTATTGTGGGAGTTGGTTCTATCTATTTGATTTGAGCACAAAATTGGAGTTGTGTGTCTAAAGAATCTGTTATTCCGTGATTTTGATGTCATAAATATTGCTTTTGATTTCCCGATAAGAAGCATTTTATGATTGGAGGATTCTAAACATCTTAAAAGTTTAAACCAGATTTTAAGGTTTAATATCTCTATACTTGATATGAATGATGTACATTATCAATTTATTCTCCTAGAGTTTGATTATATGAAAATCATTCTCATAGCTCACGAGTTTTGAACATAAGGATTTGTGTCATATGTATGAATGGAATTATAGAATATATTAATTTTCGATAAGTGGAGAACTTATTTTCTACAATAGACTGTGGTCATGAAAATTAGACTCATTTATTATTTGGTCAAATAAAACATTTATTATGGGGTTAATGTTTGTAAAGACCCAATAGGCTAAAAGCCTTTAGACAAATGGGCTTGTTTAACCCATATGTGAGGAATACTTGAATGAAACGACTACCATTGGTAGCTTTGAAAATTGAATTTAATTCAATTTGATAAAATGTGATTTGTTTCTTTTGACCATGAGAAGTAACAAAAGTGCTTATTTGTTGGTTTTCCAAAGTATTTGTCATATGTACTGTGTAATTATTTTCATGAATACTATAGAGTTCCTCCTCTTGATAAAGTTATTTCCTGAAATATATTAAAGAGAAATTTTTCATGAGGTGATGAAATGATTTGGTCTCTTGAGAGTGGAAATAATCACATTGTTAATTGAAATTAGCATTTTCAATTAGTCTCATAAATATTAATCAAACTTTTGACCAAATTGTTGGCTACAATGCTTTCCCATTCTCATCTTTTGACATATTTGAGGATAGTTTTCAATAATATTTAAGAGGAACCATTCATGGTTCGTGTGAGGATTTACACTCAGTTTATTTCACCGTAATTGTCTTCTTAGAATGCAAGTTGTTTTCTTCGAAATGACTCTAATATATTTGGAAAATTCTTTTTCAAATGGTGAAGTGTCATACTGATTGTGAATATTTGGGAACATATTTAAAATTCCGCATTTATCTTAAAAGGTGTACCTATTATTAAACTTCACTTATCACCCTGATAGTTCTGAGTAATTGGTATGAATAATATTTGGTGTCATACCTTGAGAGACTTCTTTGATTGTGTTTTTGTTCTTGGCTTTCCTTTTGTATTGAAGAAAGGTGAAGTTTATGTATTCAATAGAGAGTTTATTTGAAATCTTAATGATGGATTTCAATTGGGATCTATTGTGCAATATTTGAAAATATTGATACTATATTTTATTACTAGTGCTTCATGAGAAAGCGATTTAGGAAATTCATATTCTTTTCTGTATACCCAAGTCTATGTGTTTAAGAGTTAAATGGGAAAATTTTGCCCAACTTATCACGTTTCTCAATGTAAATCTAATTGATATAATCACTTTCGATAGCACATTAGGATCTAATACTTGAAAATTTTATATAGCAAAGATATCTTTATTTTGATTTTTGAGAAAGATATTTTGTGTTTCTTGATTGTTGCAAAAGTGATTATTATTGAATTGTTTAACTGATCTTGGGAAACTAATATGTATAGTTTCTAGTTTTCAATTTGATATTTAAGTTTGGGAATACATGGACTTTGTTGTAATCCATGTTTCATAATGATGTGTGGGAGTCCATACATATGGATCATTATTTTAAATTTTCAATTATAAGAAAATATTTGATCGATGAGAAGTTCCATGAATAATTCAATCAAAATTTGTTAGTAAAAAAAAAAAAAAAAAATTATTCAAAGGGGGGTGTATATCGATAAGGATAAATCCTTTACTCTCCTTGTTTCAAATAAATTTCTTTATAATATGATAAACTTGAAAATTCTCCAATTCTAATTTTTTGTAGCATTCAAGTTCTCTTTTGGTTGTAAAATTTTGATTGAAAATTTAAAGATAGAACTTCTTATTTTGAACAAATTGGAATATTAAATGGTCAATAAATTATTGACTGATTGTCTGAGTTATTTCATGAACCAAGCACAGTAATGTCTTATTATTTTCATGGAATGCTTGGAGAAATAAACTCTTGCTTGATACTATGACTTGGCCCATAAGACTTGAAATTAATTGTTGATTTTTCAAATTGCCTACATTTGGCCATTGTTAGTAGGCCTGATAATTGAATCATTTGACTTGAATGTGCTCTTATGATTGATGGGGGGCGTATTGTAGCACATTTTCTTGATTCAAACTTTATAAGTTTAAATTAATATAGAGGAGACTCATTTTAGAGTGATTGATTCTTCTAATATTGAATTACTTATTAACTTGAGTGGAATAAGTAATTGTTGGGAAAATTATTATGAAGGATTTTGAAGTCTTCAATAAATCAAGGCTAATGCTTGTCTATTAGGGCTAATGCACTATATGTGTAGATTTTGATGAATGTTGTCTCACGATATATCTTTGATGATTCTATCTATTCTTGGTTGAGGATTTATTTATAGCATGATTATGTGATTGTTCATCCTCAAATATGTTGATATATGAAGTTAAATTTCTCACTTGTATAGACTTGATCAATGATAAGCAACATTGTGGTAGAGCGCATAGTTTTTTGGCTAGTTGCTAAAAAGTTGATGGTTTACTCGATATCCATCAAGTGGGATATACATAATTTAAACATGTATATGCAATTAAGTCTTGGCATATTGAAACAGTGGGAGCTATTTAACTTGGTTCATATATTATTATTTAACCCATTTTGTTACAAGGTTAAGTTGGACTATGCGCATCAATATATAAAGCTCTTGGATTAATCCATATTTGTGTGCACACATTTTTGATATCTTAAGGCTTGGTGTTGGCCTTAAGAGATGGGTATGTCTCATAAATGACACCATGTTGTTATCCGATTATTGATCGAGACATACACGACTTCCTAAGAAGTCATTGGGTTTTTCTTGGAGTTTCATATTGTTCTAGAAATTCATTTCTCACAAGAAAACCACGTTGGATTTTTGGAGTTTCATATTGACCTTGAGACTCATATTTTACAAGAAATCCATATTGATTTTCTTGGAGTTTCATATTGTTTTAGAAACTCATATTTTGCAAGAAAATCAGATTTTCTTGGGATTTCATCACTACTAGAAAAAAGGCATTTAGCCACGGATTTGGCAAAAAATCCGTGGCCAAGGAGATTAGCCACGGATTGGCCACGGATTAGCCACGGATTTTTTCCGTGGCTAAAAGTGGCGTGGCTAACCTTCGCCACGGCTTTTTAGCCACGGCTGGGCTTAGCCACGGCCAAGCCGTGGCTAATAGCCACGGGCAAACCGTGGCCAAGTTTGGCCACTTTTTTCTAGACATGGCCCAGCCGTGGCTAAGGGCCACGGATTAGCCACGGTTTGGCCGTGGCTAATCCGTGGCCACTGGAAAGAAGAAAAAAAAGCTAATTACACCCAAACCCGCGACCCAACCCGGACCTGAAACCCGCGCCCCAACCCAAGCTTTTTTTTTTTGCGCTCAAGGAGATTCGAACACGGGACATCAATGTTATAAATGGAGCATGTAACCGTTGCGCCAAGGGAGTTCTTTGGTTATTGATTGATTTGTTTTATACTTAAACTATATTGTTACAATATTTTAAACTAAAATTATCTAATAAATTTCATTAGTTTTATCAATTTTTTTAATTTAATTTTAGTAATTTTTATAAATTATTAACCAATTATTTTTTTTAAAAAAATAAAGATATTTACCTTTGACTTTATCATTCAATATTCAACTTTTTTTTTATGACAAATATTTAATAAACTAATATATCAAAACAAAAATTATAACAAAAGTCTATTTATATAATTTATATTTAGATAATAGCAACTTTAATTCGTGATAATTTGTCAATATCTTCGTATATGTGTGGTATTATATAATATATGTCAAGTATATATATCATATATATATATATATCAATATATGTATCTATTTTAAATATGTCCATGTATATATGTATCAATATATATATATATATAAATGTCCAAGTATATATATTGATAGATATGTATCTATTTTAAATATGTCCAAGTATATATGTATCAATATATATATAAATGTCCAAGTATATATATGTATCAATATATATATGTATCCAAGTATATATAGATAATTTATATTGAGATAATTAAAATATCTATAACAAAAATTTATCCGTGGCTAATTGTTTTTTTTCATTTTTTTTTGCACCACAGATAAATTTATATATATATATATATATATATATTGATACATATGTAAATTTATATTGATACATATATTTATATATCCAAGTATATATGTACCAATATATATATATATATATATATATATTTGTGACTAATCCATGGCTATATTTATATATATATATATATCATGTATATATATACATATGTTCAAGTATATATATATCAATATATGTGTATATATATATTTCCAAGTATATATCATATATACACATATCAATATACGTATATGTCAATGTGTATCTCATATATATTAATATATTATATGTACATTCTAATCCTCTATATATAGTCTATATGATATAAGTATATATCTATATAGAACATATCTAATATATGTTATAAATGTAGTGTACGTATATATAGATCCAATATATATATATATATATAATCATATGTACTATATATGATCAATCATCTATATGAAATAAACATATATTAGTGTATTATATATCTAATATATGTTATATATGTACTTATACATCTAATATATATACAGCTAATTATATATAAATACACATATATATAAGTATATCTAATCTTATACGTATGTAATATATCGAATCATTTATTATATATATCAATATATATAATATAATATATATATATATTACTTAAGTATAGCAAAAATTAATTATTAAACAAAAAGTTAAAGTGGTGTAGTGGTTTCATGCTCTAACTTTAACTAACAGGTCAAGAGTTCAAATCATATTTGTTGCAAAATAAAAATAAAAATTTTTAGCCACGGTCTAGCCGTGGCTGGCTTAGCCACGGTCAGGCCGTGGCTAATCCGTGGCCCTTAGCCACGGCCTGGCCGTGGCTAGACCGTGGCTAAGGGCCACGGCTTAGCCACGGTCTGGCCGTGGCCAAATTAGCCACGGCTAGGCCGTGGCCAAGCCGTGGCTAACCATTGGCGGTAAAATTGGCGCCAAATTTAGCCACGACATTTAGCCACGGCTTGGCCGTGGCTAAATCAGCCACGGGTAATCCGTGGCCAATCCGTGGCTAAAGCTCAAAAATTTTTTCACCGAAAACCGTTGCTAATCCGTGGCTAATCCGTGGCTATTTGCTCTTTTTCTAGTAGTGCATATTGATACAGAAATCCATATCTTACAAGAAAATCAAAGGACCGACAATGAAATAGCATGTGTTTGGGTCATGTTGTGATGCTATTTCTTGCTACACCACCATGTCTGAATCCATGTCGGTGGAATTGCTGGTGTTTGTGACCATGGAAGGTCTTGTGTCAATTAAGGATGCAATTATCGCCGATTCGCCATGATCCAATATTAGTGATTTTCACTGGACCGGATTGCAGAAGTCTTGTTCCCTTGCCGTATTGTTGTTTTCAAAATGTGGCCATAATCAAAAACTTGTAATTTAGCCCGAGAGTCATTTTTCAAATAAATTATTTTTCGGAGATTAAAAAGTCAATTAATATTTGTCCAAGTGGGAGACTGTTAGAATTTTATTCTAATTTGGACTTTTATTAATTGGATATTTTGTTTTTATAAAATAAAAACGGGCTAAATTAATACGGTTAATGGGACTTGATTTATAAGCCCTAATTTGTTTGACCCACTATTGTTAAGGCTTTGATTTTAACAGACATGGTCTGACAGTTGGTGCAGGCCCATCCTAGAAAGCCCATAATGGGAGGGCCTAGGGTTACATTATATATTTGGCTAGGTCCCCTCTCCACTCTACACTCTGATAATCGCTTGTCCCATTGAAAGCTGTCAATATCGGTGAGAGATGGAGAGGAAGAACTAGCCAAGGATGTTTGTCTAAACATCTATAATGATCGACTATCAATCATTGGTGTAAGGTACGCTAATATAAATTTATATATAGTGTTCTAAATTCATGGTGTATCGATCCTGCAATTGCAAATTTGCTTACATATCCCGCATTCGACTCCGAGCAGGCGCGACTTTCTTTACTATGCTTCCTTTGATAGCAATAAATGTCCGTCTTCTATTTTTGCTGCAATACAAACAACTTGTGGAACAAAAAATCGTCCAAAAAAAATCATATGGATCGATTTACTTTATCGCTTGACTCAACACAACAATACCCAATATCATATAAAGAAAACAAAACAATCAAGGCATGATTTATGAACATATATAAACCAATTTTACCAATTATAAACATATCAATTGATATACTAAAATTGTGTTCAAAAATCATATAAAATCATAATCAAATGAACCGAATAATCAACTAGCAAGTCCTGCTCTGATACCACTTATTGAGAACTTTAATCAAAACATGGATTTATCACATAGTAATCCACAACAAGAAAAAACAAACACATGATTCCCATGAGTCGAATTAACACATGATCACAAGTAGATGATTAAATAATAATTTGAATATAAAAACTAACCTTGATCCATCGAAATGCGGAAGAAAATCAAATATTGGGTCATGTGGAACTTCTAAGCCATGAAACACCGTCATTTTTCTCTCTTTGGGCTGGGACAGAAAAGAGCAACGTCGTATTTCTAGTTTAGGGACCACAACCCTAATATGCCTCAGATCAAACATTTAACTATAGGCCATTAAACATAATTAAAATGCAACTAAAGTTCTACACATATAAACGCCCTATACTCTGTTTGATATTTCTACGAGCTCATTAGGTTAATTTATCAATGAATCACATAATTGGACTCCTTCAATGGGATAGCACACTATGTAAAATATAATTAATATATGAGACCACATAAATGGAGAAAATCCCAACAAGAAAAACATTTTATGCTATCCTATGTGATGACAATAATATATTTTTTTTCTCCCAAAACGTATAAATGACCATCACTGGCTATTCGTATCCCAAGTTTTTTATTTTTAATAGCTCCGGTAAAGACGGGTTACTTTTTTTCTTTTCTTTTTTCCCTGAAACCAAACCTTGAACCTTCATATTCTCAATAATTGGTCAACAAAATTAAGCTGAAAGTGGGGTAGTTTAAATAAAAAGTAGGGGAAAATATTAAAAACCCCTTAAAGTTAATTTTTATAACTAAAAAAATCAAGTGCATCAATTTTTTATACCAAAATACCAAAAAAAATTAATTTTTTACTAAATTAACCTGGCCCTTTTAGATTAATTATATTAATGAATTGATTTTTTAATATAAACCTTTTTAAGGTTTTAAATCTATTAGTATCAATGATATTTTTAATAAATTCAATTATCTTAAAACACATATTTTTAAATTTTAATATATATATAAATTATGAAAAATGTTTCTTAGAAAAATATTTGAGATATATCTACTTGAGATAGTTTTAATTTCTTAAAATTAATTTAACTAAATAAAAAATTAAACCCTTTTAGACTAACTTTTGCTGGAAAAAAAGAGATAGTTTACAGGTAAATAAAATTAATTCATAATTAAATGTAAGAAGAATAATGTAAATAATTCAAGGGTAATTCTGTTTAGAAACAGGGCTAAAAATCATTTTTAGACTTCTTCGAATGGAATAAATGGTGGAAATGGCTTTTTTTTAATTGAAACGTATTTTCATGTTTTTTTTTTCATTTAAAAAATAATTTTAAAGAGTTTTTCGTATTTTTTTTCACTTAAAAAGTATTTATTTTTTTCGCAACTGCGATCATAAATGCTATTTTTTCCAATACCTTCTTTTATGTATTGAAGGTCTTTCTTATTAAAAATAAAATAAAATAATCATCACAAATTGAATTTATAGCTTAATTTAGCATGTAGTTGTCTGGAATTTGAAGTCTTGAACCACCAATTGTAGTATTATACATCATCAAACACCTACAAAAATGCATATAGGCTCAAAGCTCAAAGCATAAATTAAAGTGGGCATAGCCCCAAAACACATATTACTTCTTTTTGTTTCTTTTTTACCAAAAATAGCTTGAAAAGAAAGGGAGGGAAGGAAAAAGAGAGTAAGTATTAAAGCAAAAGCGAAAAAGTGGTATAAACCTTCAAAATTGGTGCAAAAATATGTGCATCACAAGAACTGCCATTGCCAACCATAGTGCAAATATAAGAACAAGTCATGTTTTAGCTCAGAGACAACATAAACAAAAACTGTAATTGTTTTTTGACAAAAAAAAAAAAAAAACACACACACACACACACACAATGAAGAGCCTTGGTGCAAGTATTGGGAGCAGCGGCCGATTATCGGATGATGAGGACGAGGCCTCAAAACTAGCGATGGCGTCGTATCAAGCGAGGGAAGAGGAGATTGAGAGGAAAAAAATGGAGGTGAGGCAGAGGGTGGAATCTAAGCTCACTCGTGCCGAAGAAGAAGCTAGGCGTTTGACACAAGTTTGGGAAGTAAGTTCTTGAAAAACAATACATGCACTATATGGTGTTTTAAATTACGAACGTGGAATATAAAATGAAATACATGACTGATTGTGTTTGACCAAAGTTACAATTATGTCGTTCCCTAGTTCTATTTTTTTTTTTTTTTTTTTTTTTTGGGTCACTTGAGACTTTGTGTTCCATTAATTTTACAATTTGTATTTTTTATTAAATGAATTGATACAAATTTTCTCTAGAAAATATCGGTAATGGTTTAAATATTGTTTAAGAGTTTTTGTCCAATTCACAAATTTTACTCCATTTATCTCCCAAAATAAAAAGGTTCCATGTAATTAGAATTGGGGTGGAAAGGTAAAGTTTTGTATGGATTTAGTACGTTATGGTTCTAAAAGAATCAAACTAATAAATTGATCTCAGTTCGGATCCTCTATCGCATAATCATGTTACATCTTTTCTTACACTCATCAAAATACGCCACGTATGTGAGTGAGCAGTTGAGATGAAAAAAAAGAAAATTTGATGATATGGAAATGAGTTTTAATATAGAATGTCTCCAACAAGCAAATGAGTTATAAATTTGAGACAAGCATAGTATTTTCCAAGAATATAATGACTTTATAGAATTGACTTTTTTTTTCTAATTATTGATTTTAGGCTAGTAAAAGTTAACCATCGAAGAGTTATTTCAACTTAGCTTTAAGAGATACATCTGTAAATCACAATAGTTGAACCATAATTTTGAGAGCCCGCCGCCCATAAGTTCAGTTTGCCCATAAACTTTGTAGTAACTGAACGTGGGCTCATTAGATGCGATCCATTTGGATAATATTTAAATAATATTTTCAATCATTAAATTGAGTATGATAATATCATAATTTTTTTTTTTAACCACTTTTTGGTATCATCCTATTTGAATCAAACAGGTAAAATCATTAATTGGGTAATACTCAACTGGATAGTATAAAATTTTCGTTATAGGTGCAACAATTGGATCTGGGACAGGACCGGCTCATGATCTAAGGCATAAGCCATTCTCCTTTTGAGTAAAAAGTAGCTTACCAGCATTCCATTTTTTCTATTCAAAAAAAGGTTTTTGTTCCGCACTTCAACTGTAGAGGGGGGGGGGGGTGGATATTTGTAATTTAAGTGTTGATTTGTTATTTTTTGTAGTTTAGCTCAATAAACATGACGCGCATAGAATATAATTTAGTAGTTCAAAGTGTATTTAACCTTTTCTTTTTTTTTTTTTTATCTCCCTAGTCTTTCCTTATTCGTTAATCAATAATAATTTCCTATTTTGGGAATCCATCAGGAACTTGAAGTATTCACAGATCCAATGAGAAAGGATGTGACCACTGTGCGCAAAAAATTAGACACGGCCAACCGTGACCTCAAATCACTTGCACAGATCTGCCAAAAGAAAGTAAGATTCTTCTCTTCTTTGCTCAATGAAACAAAAAGGAGAGAGAGAGAGAGAGAGAGAGAGAGAGAGAAGAAATAACCATCTTTTTTTGACCATTTTGAAAATAGAATCAACTCTTTAGTTCTTTTTTGCTGGCACTATTTTCACCTTGGTTTAGGAAAAAGAATATAAAGAAGCACTGGAGGCTTTGCAAGAAAAGAGCAGTGAAAAAGCTCAACTCACCACTGCCCTTATGGAGGTAAATCCAATTTCAAATCAAATTTGAGCATATTCTAAAGCAAATCAGTGTTATTTTACTCTACATTTTTGTGGGCTCATCTTGTTTTTGGTTTTGGCATTTGTATAGTTGGTGAATAAAAGTGAGGACTTCAGAATGAAGAAGCTAGAAGAACTCAGCAAGATACTCAACTTAAAAGCATGAGAACTTCAAGATTGCGCTCTCTCTCTCTGACTTCCGAATGAAGAAGCTAGAAGAACTCAGCAAGAAGATACTTAACTTAAAAGCATGAGAACTTCAAGACCGCTCCTCCCCCCCCCCCCCCCCCCCTCTTTCGTAGTTCTGTCTTTTCTTGAATCTATGCCGAAGTATATGTTGGATTGAGTACAATGCATTAGACCACGTGTCATTCCTTTTATGTGTGGGGAAATTCAAGGGTATATATCTGACAAATAATTACATCAACCTCCCCTGAATTTCAGATAACTACATATAGATCCCCCCAACTTTGAAAAATTACATCAATCATCCTACTGTAATAGGATGTCTTCAATTTAATTACGCCAAACCTTCAGGAGAGAGCACTATAATCATCTCTAAATCCAGTAGTTCAGGGCCTTCGGCCTAATAAACATGTACCTCGCCGTTAGATGCGTGGGGAGTGTAACGTCAGAGTTCCAATCCTGATAGTGTGCGTGTGTAGGTGGGATGTGGCGTTATAATCAAATGGAAAAAAAAACCCCATATTAATCATGACACTGTGACGAGAACTTTACTGTAACGACAGTACTACCAGCTAAGTATATAACATCCAGCCCCTAGACTGCAAAATACCCCAGCTAATGATGTTCAAATTGAGCTAGTCTTCATAGTTTCAACAGCTAATGAAACTTCAGATTGTTACTTATAGCAGCCGCAGCCTTCTCTCTCTCTCTCTCTCTCTGAATTTGAACCCGTACACACAAGTAGATGCTGCACACAATGTCAGGCTTCATTTGCTTGTCATTGTGTCAAACCAGTAGATGATAGAATCCCTTTGTACTCCGCCAACAGATTTGGGATGTCGTTCATGCGCAACTGCAATATCAACAGCATTAGAAAGCGAAAAGCAAAGAGACACTAAACACAATAACCTGAGCATTCAAAGACTCATGCAAAAATTACTTCACTCTGGAGAAAAGATGTGACTGGTCTCAGCTATAGCAATTAAAATCCGTTACAGTAGCATGTGATGTCGAATATTTACGGAAACAGTGCAATGTCCACAAGCGTCGAAAATGGATCACTACCATAAACTTCAGATTTAGTTTCAGCATTCAAGAGTTCCCGGTCACCAGAAACAATTTCGAATGTTGACAAATTACCAATACATTGATGCATAGATTAGCCAACCCCATCCCCTCTCCCCCTCTTATCTGTACTACCAACATCCTAATCTCTTATTTCAAAAGCTCTCGAATATGAGTTGAGGTTTTACTGAGTCTCCGCCAATGGATTTATCAGATGCGGCTATTGGTCTCTTATGGTCATTTAAGCACTTCTTGTAGAAATGCTTAACTAAAGTCAGCTACGTCATGAAATTAGAAGCTCTATAGACAATGAACTTTTCTATTAAATGGAAGGTATGAAAGACTGAAATTTTTGTCCACTTGACTATGAAGGGTACATATAAAAATAGGTTGTCCAGCGTTTCCATAATTTACCATTTTAACTCGCACATCTAGACAACCACCATATCCACTCGGTAAAAAGTTAATTTATTTTTACCACATCAACCAAAAAGGAAAAACAAAATAAAAGATTCCCATGCTCAAGTTCAACATTAATCCAGTCCTCAACCCAACACCGCTGTTTAAAGAGGCCAAAGAACAACAGTCTCCTTGAGTTAAGAGAAGGCACAAGGCACAGCATAAGCCTAATCAAAGAAAAATACAAACACGCATGTCCATTTGGTATATGAACAATACCAATCATTTTCAGCATATTCAGATAAGAAACAATAATTAAAAATTACAAAGAGGGTATCTTGTTTGATTGTTCTTAATCAGAAAGATCACAGTAAACAAAAATGTCATAAGAGGCAAGTTTTACAGTTTATACTGCAGATGATTTGTACATAGTTTTATAATAATAAGTGAAATGTCATTAACATGACAGCTGACATTTAATTCAAGGGGGAAAAAAATTATGACTTCAAAATTTAATCAATCTGAAACAAATTATAGCAAGCTCAATGAGGACCAGAACATCCTATACCTGAGAAGCACTTTTAACATGATAGAAGCGAAATGCATCCTTTCCAGGAAAACCAAATTCTACAAGCTCTAGATTAGATCCAACCTTTCCTCTGTAAGAGAATGAAACAGGTTACAAAAGAATTAGTCTAACAAATTATTGCAAGGTACACCCAATTCATATCAACATTTCATAAATACACATAAATACTTTAAGGGCAGATGAAGCTTATGAAAGTTGATACAGAAGTTTCTGACAGTACTTGGGACATCGAAAGTAATGGTTTGATAAATTAAGTTTGTTTAGTTTTTGATATGGTCACATCACAGAAAGAGCCGATATTGTTTAGTATCACTGTATAAACCAAAGCAAACACATTAGGTAATTTTATTGAGTCATTATGCTATAACTGGAGATTAGAAAAATGCTATATAAAATTTACTATCAAAAGAACCAAAAAGACAACAATAAGAATTACAGCAGCAAACAAGCAAACTTATGTGGATGATGTGAGAAACTTGGTAAAGTTCGTTACTTTGCACGGCATACTGCCAGGTTCAGTAAGAACCTCTTTGCTTCTCAGAGCTTACAGGTGAAGACATGAAGATCAAGGAACTTGGAACGCATATCCATTATGTCTGTTTTGGAACACAGAAAAGACTGCTTTTGAAGGAAAACCAGAACAGTTCTCTCTTTTCTCTGGACTGAGCAATAGGTTTTCTGAAAATTAATTATGATTTGCTCAATTCTTAGATGATACATAGATGATTTTAGATTAAGATATGTTTTAGCTGTAATTTGGAAGCATCCCTTCGGTGTCCATTTCATGAAATATGTGACTTTCACAAAAAGATGGTAAGTGAAAACTAAAACGTAGCCTCCAAACAAATTTCCATCTTTCCAGACAGGAATGACATTCATACAATGTCATCAACTTGGGGAGACCTTCTATTGTGAAACTTATTCGCAAGGAAGTGAAATGATTTTCGTAACATATCCTTAGTAATGAGCTAGCACTGTCGAAGAATTAGCATTATTGGCATTATGCATCAAGAACTTGAAGTGCTCTTCACCACTAGCTGGTTACCTCTCCCTGGTTCCAAAAGAGCCTGACTTTCAACTTCTGGCTCCAAATGAAATTGTGTAATTATCTCCTGATGCACACTATCTTTGTATTGCATTAGCAAAATTAAAGTATTTATAGAAACAATTCATTTGGCAAATATTGCTCTAGTAAAGCATTTTCCCAAAATTTCAAGCTGATGGGAATCAACAGCAGGGTATGTGGGGGGTGTGGCGGGTGGGGGAAGAGAGAGAGAGAGACGTAAGTAGGCAGACAGGTACATCAGAGTATGCAACAGATTCTTGACAAGTAACGTGCAACAACCAAAAAATGCAAGAGTCAGACAAGAAGACCAGCCAAGAAATAAAAGAAAGATTATACATAAATGATCACTAACAAACAGAAGCACCCTGCATTCGAAATCGAAATGTGCAATCCTACTCAGCTAACACAGAGAAAGAGTTTACACCAGAGGAGACAAGTCCACAAAAAGAGCACTCTGCCAGGAATGGGAATAGAAAAATCTAAGATAAGCATTTAAAACCCAGGATACAGCATATTGAGCGAAGTCATATGACAGAGCAAATCCCTTGTAAATCCAAGTCACTTGTAAACCATCCTAGTCTCCTTGTAATATCCATATATCATAAAATCGAAATAGCAAAGTTTTGTTCAAAGTAATTGTTAGAAGATCTAATAGAATATTTAGTAGGCTAGCATATTATGGTAGGGTTAGGATTCCTATATCAATTAGGATTCTAATATTGCTTTGTTATTTTATTTCTAGTTTGCTTAGAACTCTTGTATTCTTCTATTTCCATCTCTTTATAAAGGAGATAGGAAACCATGAATAATATACAAACAGATTTTTCTCCTCCAACATGGTATCAGAGCAGGTTCGAAAGAAGAAGAGGGGGAAAAAAAGGCGGTAGAAACATATGTTAACACATATTGAATCTTTTACAAACTTCTCCATACTCCTCACCTGTCATCATTGCCATTGAAACTTCTCCAAACTCAGCCTCACCAAAATTTTCTAAATTTCTCGGGTTTTTTTTTTAACCCTCCCCCTCATGTCGGGGGAAAAAAAAACTGTTTACTTTTTTTGTTTTTTCATGTCTATCATAACTTTCCAAGCAATCTCAAAACTTTCTCTATGATTTTTGTCATTCTTTTACACCTATGCGGTACTCTTTTCTCTTTTCCTCTATTAATCCTCCAATACTATCACAATTACATTGTGATTTCTATCATGACTATGTCGTGATTTTCTCTCTCTCACAGTTGATGTTGTGATTCTTTTATCTACATCTATCACAATCAAATTGTGATCTACTTCTATCACAATCAAATTGTGATTTCTATCATGACTAGATCGTGATCTGTTATTTTGCTAAACGGAAAAACAATAATGAAAAATATCCCCTAAAATATTAAATATTTCATTCCTCACCCTCAAGCTGAGAATTCTGGAAACTTGAAACACCAAGAAGTTACAGAAGTAGCAATCTTGTTGCAAAGAGCACAATCTCATCATAACTTGATAGATTGAAAAAGAGCACATCATGAAAGTATAAAATAGAATCACGGTTAAGTGTGACAAAGTATATAAATTATGATTTAACCTTGATAGGTAAAATAGATCGTGATCTGTTATTTTGCTATCACAATTCAATTGTGCTTTTCTCACTATCATGGCTACGCCATGCCTTTATCTCTATCTCTCGTGATTTGTAAACTTCTGTCACGATTTGATGAACTCTCTTCATAATTTACTCTTTACTTATCAAGATCCAATCATAATTTATATACTCTATGTCACACTTAACCGTAATTCTATTTTATACTTTCACAATTTAATCGTGCTCTTTCTCAATCTATCAAGTTATGATGAGATTGTGCTCTTTGCAACAAGATTGCTATTTCGGTAACTTCTTGGTGTTTCAAGTTTCCAGAATTTTCAGCTTAAGGGGTAGGAATGAAATATTTAATATGTTAGGATTTTTTTTCAATTTGTTAGGATTATTTTTATGTTTTTCATTGTTGTTTTTCTTTTTAGCAAGTTGTGTATGTTTCTTAAGCATACTCCAACTTGAGGAGGAGTGTTAGAAGATCTAATAGAATATTTAGTAGGGTAGCATATTATAGTAGGGTTAGGATTCCTATATCAATTAGGATTCTAATATTACTTTGTTATTTTGTTTCTAGTTTGCTTAGAACTCTTGTATTCTTCTATTTCTATCTCTATATAAAGGAGATAGGAGACCATGAATAATATACAAACAGATTTTTGCTCCCCCAACAGTAATTATATACCGTGCCACTTTTCTGTTATCTAAGTTTTATAAGTCTAAACATCTGTTAATAGCCACAAAATGATTAATGCTACAAAATCTCCTTTCTGAACAGGTCAAACATTCATTGAGGATTAAAAACAAAAGCCATGACCATGGAGTAGTTTTAGCACATTCACGGTGAAAACAGGATTCGAAATGGTCAAGAATTGACTCACTTGACACTTATAACAGCAAAAAGGCGAAGAGAAAAATGACCATAAATCAGCAATTCACATTATTATGGGAAAAAATAATAATGTAGAAGAGCTCAATCTCACATATGATGGCGGGTGATTAAGCGCTGATAGTCATGGAGTAATGGGCTAAGCTCCTTCAATGTTACAGATTGTGGTACAGACTTCATCCAGTGGTCTCGGAGTGCTTGCACAGACTTACAGAAATGGGGTCAGCAAACATGGAACGACATGCTCTAGATGTGCTAAAGTTACAAAGATAAGTTAGATAGTGCAATACCTGCATCTTACTGTCAGCCTCTGCACCAGCAACTCTTGATGCTAGTTGGATAAATTCGTCATCTTCCACTTCGTTTATGATACGCTCAGGGTTATAAAGTAAGTTTGAAATTCCTAATCTTTTCTGTAATGCCGAAACTGCAGATCCTTCACTTTGACCTTCCTGTGGAAAGTAACAAAGTTAGTATATCATCAGTCAGTCTCTAGCAGAATAAATTAATTATCACCCCGATGGTTTCCAAGGTTCAGCAGGTTAGACCATTGATTTTAAATATAAGAAACTGTTCCCAAATGACAATGTCGCCCATGAGTTGGTATTTGTTTCAGTTCTCCATTTCTTTATTACTGTATTTAGGTCTAAAGGATAACAACTCTGGCCAGTGGAGAGGTCAATTGAAGTCAATGCGGCTTCCTCAAGTCTAATTTCCTGTAAGGTCCTGGGTCACATTTCCAATTCTAATTATTGAGGAATAACTAGAAAACTAGTACATAGTCTTAGCATCCCTGTCGGCTTTTGTCAGAGCCTCTGAGATACCTCTGGGGGTACGTATGTCCAGATTGTTCTAGGTACAAGCAAACAGCATAAATATCCAACATGTGACAAGAGAGTTCCTTAGCATTTTTAGAAAAATACATTATCCAAAGAAAATTTGTTTTCTTATTCTAAAATGAAGTTAACCTTCTCGAACCTAGTACACTGTGTAACAAGCATACTGCAGCCTCTGAGAGAAATTCTCTATTGAAAAAGGGAGAGTACACAGCTCATCAACAATAGACATATGCAAAGGGAAAATTGTTTTCATATCACACCTTTGCTCCTGTTGTATTTGTATCTGGAACTTCTTCAGATGAAGATGCTGTTAACCTCTTTGCAATAGGATCATCTGTATACAAGCAAATTGTATGGAACAACATGAATACCAAGTCAAAAATAATGAAGTCCAACGAAAAGGTTCAATGAATAAAAAGGTAAATAAGAAACTATTTTCATCTTGGCACCCATCATTTGAAAACTTTAAGCAAGAACAGGCAAGCACAATGAATCACGAAAGCAACAGCTCAGGGAAGAAGGCACCTTTTACACAGAGAATAATATTTCAGCAAAAGATACATCATCACATTCCATCTTTCATGGTGCTCAAGTATGCAGGGAAAATTGAGGTAAGAATAAATTATGATTATACAACTTACCAGACATATAAACTGACATATAGATCAATCAACTTAATGGAATGAATTAACTGAAGGCCAAGAATAAGATAAGTACTTCGATAGTTGGCATGGCCATTGATGCAAGACGCGATAAACGATCATAGAACGGACTAGGGAAGTCCTAAATACCTTCAGGTACAAGCCACCAGAGATCACCATAAGTTGTTTTTCCATCAAATCCGCCAAATAATAAGTACCAAGAACCGATACAATTCATGGTATGGTATGCTCGACCAGGTGGGGCTTCATTACTAGTAGGCAAGCGTTTCCACTGCACATGCACTGCAAGCAGTTATCAAAAGAATATGCTGTGAAAACTGATAGAACAAGGATAATAAGAATTAATAAAAGATTATAATAGCATCAATCATGAGGTCATGATACATAGAAGTACAAGACTGTATTAACTCCAACACAAAGCCTACTCATATTCTTAGGAAAATTATGTGTTCGCTCCAAGACCATCCATAGAATCCACAGAAATTGTAGGAGCTTATGACAAGAATAAAGCATATGAATCGAGTATACTGCTTCACTTCTACAGAAACTGAAGGGCAGGACAAGATAGCCATTTAAGCTTCAGATGGGATGTCAGAAATCGGAAGGAGAAAACATCAATAGGGCTGTAGATTATGGAGGGGCAAAGTGAACATTACAGAGGAGTTTTTAGATACATCACTTTTGTCGGGCAAGGAAGCTTTATTTGTTTTACTCTTCCGCTGGGGCTGACAGACAATTTCATTTGGTAGAATCTTCAGGAAAATTTGTGGAAAATCTCAAACAGGTTTGGAATATGTCTTGTCTAATGGGGTTTGTACAACAGCCAAACTCCAACAGGAATAAAAATGACGAAAAAGAAAGGCTTGCAATCAGCACCAACATGGTGTCCTATGATAAAACTAAATATTAAAATAATGCATACACATTATAATGACTCTTTCTCCCCCTAGTATCAAAAAAGTACTGCTTCCCCATTTGACAAGACCACTTCGTCTTTGTCAATACTTCAATTTACCTCACATCCCATGTCCAAGGCAGTAGTCCATGTCTGTTACCTTTCAGCAAGTACTGACACCAGAGGTATGTCTCTAATACTAAACCACATTTGGAAATTACCAAGGTTACCAGTGGCATGAAACCCATATAATAAAGATGATAATAGAAAATGATGAATAATTAAGATAAGCATCAACTTCATGATAGATAAACAAGGTTCAACTATTTTTACGCCAAGCATAAATCTTTTATGTTTTCTATTATTCTTTCCATTAGTTGGGTTTGTATAAATTGCCAGAGATAGACTGGGAGAAGGGCACTTCCACTATTGCTATAGTTACCATAAAATATCTTCTTTCCAATAGCTACTGTACAGTATTTTCTTCCTTAAATATGCGTACTACATGAACACTATCGAAATTTCATAGCAGATTTCAATGTTTAGTAAATAAACCAGTACAGTCCATTTGTGCATTCCGAAGATAATTACTAAATAGTCTAAAGAATTTAATATAAGATTCAATGATAATAAGAAATGTTAATGCAGCGAAACAAAGAGAATTACATTGGTGCCTTCTCTCTTTTTTTTTTTTTTTTCGTACTAACAAGGCATTAGTTTATTGAAACAAATATTTCTCCAATAGGGCTGCACATAGGTGCTCATATTCTGGACCGTGGAAACCCCCACCCTTTTCCCCACTCTGATTTGTATGCCATGTCGTCATTGTTACGAATTATGTTTTCCTTTTCTCTTCTTCTTATTTATGTTTGGGAAGGAAGCACTATTAGAGGTAGAACAACTACTTTAACATAGGAGGCAGACCGAGTGCAACATTATTGAATAGCAATGTATAGACTAACAAGGACATAATTATCAACAATAACTGTAAAGATCATAACGAAGATGATATTTCAATAACATCTGAAGTAAAATAATGAGTCCACAGTGGGTGAAACTCACCCCTGTCTAAAACAATGCAGTCATTGTAATAAATGTCATAACGGCTCAACCAACCACCAGTTCCATGCCCTCCAAATAACACAAGCTGAAAACAGAAAGCACTTATCTGTTAGCTTGTACAACATATACAAGAACTATGAAAAGATCAATCAAACTTGAAAAGTCAAAAAAATAACCCAATGACATCTTTAGAAATCAGAAACTGTAGTTTGTACTCAAATCACCAATTGACTTCATAGGATGAGTGGAGCTACATATAAATGAAATGTCTAAGAGAAATATGGGAACAAGCACCATAGTCATGTATTTTGGACAAAAACAAATAAAAATGCAAATGCATTCATCCAAATAGCCTAACTTAAGGAGAGCCTAGCCAGGAGAACAGATAAATGTCCATACACTTAATACACACTATGTGAGACTTAATCCAGAAAGTGGAAGCCAAGGATCTGTGTAGCCTATCCATGTCCTGAACTAAGTGGAAGCTGAATACCCATATAAGTAAGGGACAAGGGTTTGTTGAGTTGAGTTTCTAATTACAAGTCGAATGTGCACAGAAGTTAAATGGAATAAGGCATCTCTGAGAAAACAAAGAGTTTAGATGGTTACATAGGGCCCTCCAGAAGCGACGGTGTGTCCACAACAGGGTGGAGGAGCTTGACCTGGAAGCTTCAATTGGGTCCATCCAGGTGTTTCATTCTCTTCCTTCCACAAGAAACACCCAAAAATTACAAAGTAGATTAAGCATGCAAGTAGTAGTTCCCAACATGCCACACTAGATTAAGAGATTCGGATACTAAGCAGTAATTAACGAATGAAATAATAATTCTGAGATTTTAGGTATGGAAAATTACCGATGGAACAATTAAAAGTAGAACAGGAACTAAAAGTGGACTTATCACTCGTCTAAAAACAACAAAAAAGATGAAAGAGCTCAAGAATACAAAGAAAATTCCTCAAATTAGAGGAGGTAACAGGTTGTCACTTTAGACTAAAGCGAAAGAAAAAGTGCGATCCTTTCACACACATTCTCTTTCTGATGATTTAATTTATAAGAGGGAAAAGAACTGTAATTTAGTTAGACCTCCAATGATTGAATTGAACAATTTCAACTTAATGCACAAGGGTCACAACTCATGAATTCAATCATGTGGAGAACTTAATATCTGACTACACCACAAGTACTTACTAGGAGGAACATAGCCGCTGCTCATACAAGAGCCTATCAACTTGACACGATATTTCAAATCATTCATCATTACTAGACAGACATTGACCATGAGCTTTTTTCTGATTGCATCCGCTACATGAGAATTAAAGATAATTCAAGAGGAAAAGATGTACCTTCTTCAATAAGCCCCTTTAAAGCCCATAGATCACCCATTATTTGCCCCCCACCACCTGAAAATGTTGAAAAGATAACTAAGACCCGTAGATCTTTATTCAAGTAGTCTAATTCAAATATAGTAATAAAATCGAAAGCGGTTAAAATGTGAAATATGAGAAGAATGTAGCCCCTTGATCCTGATTGAAAGGTCACTAAAAGAATCCACACAAAGTTATAGATGAAAGTTCAAAATGAGATTTCTATGCATCTTTTACTATTTAGCTTCAAAAGGTTAAAGCTTAGTGTCCATCACATTATGTGCCTTAAAGGTACTTCTGGAAAGTTGCTATTTTACGACATTGGAGATTATATGTGGGTTCTCCAAAATAATTAGGACATCCAACTATGAATAGAGGAAGCAAATAAAGGGATATCACAAAAATGCTTAATTCAGGTGAGCTGTACTGACATTCTAAAGAATGAGAATGAAACTATCAGATGATACACTGGGTTTGTCCTTGACACAAAATCCAGCAACATGAGCTTTTTAGGGTGGAGCATTTCAAGTTGTGTGTGTGTGTGTGTGTGTGTGTGAGAGAGAGAGAGAGAGAGCATTTCACTTCTATGGTTGAATTTCACCAGAATCAAGCAAACAATATGGACCGCATTTCTAATGACGAACAACACAGTAAACAGAAAAGATAATTTTTCAGCCCTCTAGTAGTCAAAGGATGCTAAATTGCCTCTACCACCATAGACGAGCAACCGCTTCTCAACCATTATAACAGAGTGGCCACATCTCGGTGGAGGCACTGTCCCAGTAACTGACAACTCCATCCACTCAAGTGAAACTGTTCAATAAGCAATCGGATTTAAGATGCTGGCAGTTCTGGATAAACATAAAGAAACCGAAAAAGTAAGTGAAATTAAACATAAATAGTACTGGTGTCAAGCACATAGACGTCTGAGAGCCACTTTTTACCATCCCAGCCACCATACCTGCATTAAATCAAGATAATCTGAGACAAAACGTGGAACAAAAAGCCTAACAAATAATCAGCAAGAAGAAGAAAAATCCATACATCACAATTTTACGATTTCCAACAGCTGTGGCAGCTGCAAAATCTCTTGATGAAGGCAAGTCCCCAAAACTGGTGAGTTCTGACCATTGCCATACATCTGCAACCGAAAGGAATTAAGAAAGCATTTTCATGTTTGGTTCCCATCATTATTTATTGTCTAAGGTGGAACCAAACGAAACTCACCAGTATCTAGAACCCAGAAATCACCTAACCTGTACACCACAAACATTCTTGTAAATAATCCAATTTAGACAAGTGTCAGTAGTTAGGGTACATGGAAGATAAAGACATGAAATTTACAAGATTACCTATTACCACCGGACCTCCCACCAAATATGAACATGTGACAGTCGATCGCAACAGCAATATGAAAAGCACGTGGACTTGGACCCGACTTTCCATCAGAACCACTGCCTGTGCACTCTGGCTGAAACCACATTTTGTTGTCTGTAGATTCCAAAATCAAAACCATAAAACAAGACAAGACACACTGTAACATATGCCTTTTATTATGAATATATCAATTTAAGATATATAGAATATAGAACCAAACGCCTTCAAAATATCAATTTTCAGACGATCCACTCGTTCAGAATAATGATAAGGCTCTTAGTACTTCCACAAACATGGAAAGTGCATATTTACAGGACAGCGTGAAAAAAGCATATCTTATGAAAAAGCCCCTGTCAATCTCGTAGACAAGGAATCGAATGGAGTTACATGAGTGCTTGGTTATATAGACAAAAAAGTATTTGATACCATTTCCAATCAAGCAACAATGAAATGGTATCAAATACTACTTTAGTTTAATAAACTTAAGAGTTTTATTTGTATTAATATTTTCATAAATTTTAATATTATCATTATTAATGGCCCCAGGTAAAATATTTTCTGGCAATGCTACTGGATATCAGGAACGAGAGAACAGATATTATGCATCAATAGATAATTAATCATAAGCATCATTACAACTAATGCAAGTCCATGCATCTAATAGAGGATGGGATGTGTTACTCCCTAAATGCTATTTTTGAGTTTCAATCCACCGAATTAAAGCATAAACCATTAACGCGAAAGAAAGACGCCCAGATTAAAATTCTGCAGTCATGTCAACTATGTCGACATTTGGTACCCATCGATTCCTCTGCTTAATTAAAAATTCAATATTTCAAACTTGTATCTTATTTAAAAAAAAAAAAAATCATATTTCATCATATCAAAAGCTACTAATGTAAACCTTCAACTTTTAGGTGAGAAGAAACCCATGTGATTATCCGTTAAACCAGTAAGCGTCACGGTTGAACCACTCTCCATACGAAGACTGCCAAGTCATGAAAAGTTCCACACCCTCAGTTTCAGCTTCAACGTCGAGGTACAAGCATAACTTCATTTCAAAATTCTTTTAGCAATTTAGGTTTTGGAAATGCTACGTCATGCCAATGCTACAACAATAATCCCCATATATACAGGGATAGTAATGGCTAGGCATGGTGATGAAGCCATGAGGTTCAATATAGAAACTTTACAGTCCTTTTTCACATTAGTAATTTACAAATTCTAAATCTAAGATGCAGTTTCATGCTGCCAATAATATCAAATGCACTTGTTATCCATAATGAATAAACCTAAACCATCTACCCTTGCTACAAAGACCCCGAAATGGTGTTCGGTTTGGGGATTAAATGCACAGATTTGGAATTTGAAATACCTCCTTCCAAAAAATTAAATGGACTTTTGATGAATTCCAGCACAATGACCCTAACTTTCAAACCCAAACAGCATTTTATATCTTTTTCCTTCACCGAAATCTAGAACAGCATAAAAAGCATATCAAGTATTCAATTTTCCATTCCAAATTCGTTTGAATAAACTACAACCCCTTGATCATAAACTCAACATCAAGCCTAAAATAGATTAAGGAAGGAAATCAGAAATAGAAACAATTAATACTTGCTCAACTTGCATCAACACTACAAATCAAGCAAATATTAGAAAAAGGCCCAGAAATCCCGAAAGATATCAGTGTCTAAATAAACAAAAAAAAATACCAATATCGTAAACAGTAACGTCATTGCGGAATTTCTTGTTCACTAGGCCACCGAAAAACACAATCTTCGATGTCCCGATGTTCACAGCTGTGTGCCCACTGCAATTCCAGGAGGAGGAAAAAAAAACGAAGAAACAAACAAGCTTTACTGATAGGAGAATGTGTAATTTGTTACTGGAACCATTTAATTACAAGAAAATTTATGTATTTACCTTCGAGCTTCGGGAAGAGGTCCAGTGAAATCGGAAGGAGAAGCTCGAACCCAACAATGGGTCTTCATTCTCTCTCTCTCCCTGTCTCTCTAGACTTTCTCTCTCTTGTCTGTTTCCCCGAGATGGTTTTACAACTGTATTTCAGTGTGTGTGTGTGTGTGTGGATTTCTGTTCTTTTGTAGTTTTCTCACTGTTCTTGCAAAAAACTAAAAACACTGAAATTAAATAAACTGTTTTATCAAGTATAATTAAATTCTTAAATTTTTAATCTTAAAAAGCAATCTACTTCTCACAATCACCAAACAACCCTATTGGGTTTAATTTAATACTATTTTAAAATAAAATCATTGGGTTTCTTTTCTTTGTTTCTTCTTTTTTTTTTTTGAATAAAAAACTTTTGATTGTATTTTTTTGTTTTGATATATGTTTATTTTCAGTAACTCTTTTTTCTTTTTTCTTTTTTTTTTTTTTGAAAAAAAAATAACTAATAGGTTTTTAGAACTTATAAAATAGTCAAAGCTGCAAAGCTTATGAATTTCTAAAATCTTATTTTAAATGTAATCTTTTGAAGAGTTTAGATAAAACAAAATGCAAAAACTTAATTAAGAGATGCGTTTTTAGAATTTAAAGACGTAATTGCATTTGGTAAGAATGAGAGTTTATACGCTTCTTTTTAGTAAAATAAATGAAAAAAGATCATCTTTATATTAAACAATAGTTAAAATTTAAAAATGTTTATATTCTTTTACCGTCTAAAAATAAACAACTTATAAAATATTTCAGAATAAATTGGGCGTAATTCCTCTATTTTTTATTTTTTTCTTCTTTTTAGTTACATATATAAGTTCCAAGAATTGGTATCAAAGATTATATATTCTATGTTTTGTCAGCTTTGGCTATTAGCCTATTTCTATAAACTATCGTTTCTGTTTTTTTCAGTCTTTCCGTCATATAAGCTGGTATCCACCATCCAGTACCAAAATTTCCTTCCAACAACACTAGTATCCACCTATATCATCTCTCTCTCTCTCTCTCTCTCTCTCACTCACACACACACACACACAAACGCACGCACAACGCAGTTTCAGGAACCATTGACCATTTATCAGGGTCTCTAGTCATCATCAAAGCTGCTGTTCATATCAAAAAAATCTTCAACATCAGGTAATCTCAGAAAAATTCCTTCTTTATCTTCCTTGTTCATATCAAGAAACTTAATAGTCAACTCTCTCTCTCCCCCTCTCTGTGTGTTAGTATGTGGATTGGAAGAAGAAATGAGCAGGACAAAGATTATCCAATCACTGAACAAACAAATAACACAAGACAGCACAAATACATTGGGATAATTACACCAAAACAACTGGAGGTTTGTCTAAATACACTTACGCCTCCTCAAGTTTGCATAATTACAGAAACCACCCTTGATGTTGATCGATCAAGGGTCTTAACTGTAAGACGAAAGTTAACCCTGAATCATATAACGAACAAGAACATTGCATTCAGCTCAATAAACATTTATTCCAGAAACAAACTTTCTCATCACCCTCAATCACTATCCAAATAAACAAAAAAGCAAACTGTTTTTCTTTACAGTTATTTTATTTATTTTTTTTCACAATTTTCTTTACAAGAAATCTGCAAGACAAATAATTATATCCCACCAATTTTCAAGAAATCCCTTCACCTCCTTTGGAAGTTGAGGTACTTGATGCCATACGCAAACACGAGGCAGAAAAGGATGGCCCACGCGACGTGGGCCCCAGCAACGGCTCCTAGGAAGTCGTATTTGAATCCAAAGAAACGGTTGAGATACTCCTTAAGTGGGACATCACCAAAACCAGGTACTTGAACCAGGTTGGTCCTGTCGCCCACCTGAGATGTTAGCAGACCGTAGAGAGTCCACGACACTGGAGAAGCCCAGTAATACCACCTCCACCATATAGGAATTTGCTGAAAAATCGTGTGATTTTAGGGATATGGATGATTTTTTGCTAAACTTTTGATACGTACAGTGAAAAGAGAAGTTAGGCTCGTTTTCACTGATGAACTCCTATGGTGCAAAAAAACCAAATTCCCCCAACATTTGGTCCCATTTTATATAGATTCCACCGGCCGTTAAGGGAGAATTTCTAATTTTTTATACTGCAAGGTGTTTTGTGAAAACGGGCCAAACTTATGTATAGGCTGAAGAAAACTACAAAGTTCGAATTTACTTACCGTTCTTGAGATGAGGAAGCCGGAGAACAAATTCCAAAAGCTGAGGAAAAACGACATGACAATCGCAGCAATCGGGTAATTTGGAGTGAGTGCTACAAGCATCATACCGTACGAAGTGAAGTAGACGAAGCACATAAACACAAAGAAATAGAACCAAAAGAAACTCTCGGCCTTCCAGTGGAATCCGATCATTGAGTAAAGGAGAAGGCTATATATGAAAGTTTGGATCATCACATAAATTGTCTCAATAGCCACCTGTGAGATGTCAGCAATAATAGATATCAGTTCATATACCATCATCTGTCCTGTCCTGTAACTATGAGTAATTACACAGCCCTCCCTTCTTGATTTCAAGAATTACAACCACCCCCTTCTGTGGTCTGACCATCCAAATTTGATCAGAACCGACAAAGTTTATCAAGAAACTTGGATAACATCATCCATTTGTGCCAAAGCAAGTTGGGAAGTTCAATAAGACTTGAATAATGGCACTATTTTAACCATGTGTAATTTTGCTCCATAATCACAGGGGAGGGTGTTGTAATAAGAACAAGAAATTTCGATTTTTGTTACCTGGGCAAATGCATAAGGTAAAGCTGAATACATCCCAGCTGCCTTTTCACGGTAAAAAACAGTTCTTTCTACTGCTACGACTGACTGTACAGCAGATGTATTTGTGCCCCCGAGAAACATAACAGCAGAGTACATAGCTCCTAGTAGATTCATCAGGTCTTGTTGTTTGGACCTAATATACATACCAGTAATAATGAGATTTCAGACATCAGAAGAGAAATATTTTAAGGCCAACATTAAATTTTTGGAGTTTACTAGACTTACACTCGGTTCCCCTTGTCCCAAAATATGACTCCGAATATAATTCCGATAATTGTTGTCATAAAGAACCTGATGGCATTGTACTGAGGATGCCTCCAATAGGACAAGTGCTGTTTCCAAAAGCAAGCTTTGCACTGAGATATAAAGGACTGAGCATATTTAGTCGGGAAATATAGATCCTGTGACCCCGGGGCTGGAGTGCTGAGCTGTTTAATTTGTTCTTGATTCCTCCTGTAGAGATCAAAGAATGAGATCCAGAAGGCATGAGAGAGAGGGAGAGAGAGGGAGAGTGAGAGAATCGCATCCTTAGGCTGTACTTACCGGTACAGCGCGGAGTTGGCGTAAATTTCTGCAAAGTCTACATTAAGTTGAGCCTCCATTGCAGGAGTGCTGATTTCCAACATCCAAGTGGCAGGATTGTAGCCTTCTTTGATCTCAGGAACCCCAGGTACAGACTGTGGGGAAATGGCACAGTTAGTCAGAGCACAACATAGGGATGGCAATGGGTACAGGCTTTAACGGGACCCACCCAGTTGAGACAGGTTTCAAAGTTCTAAACAGATCCCATGACGGGTTTCGGATTTTAATTTTAGCTCAGTAACCGTGCCCCCATATTCTTAAAACCATAAACGGGTCTAAAGTGTCCAATCCAGGTCCAAGGCCGAGACAACTCTCGGATTCAAAGTTAGAAACGCTCTCATGTCATAGCAAAATACTTACTTTAAAGTATTCTATTAAGAGGCAAGAATGATGACCGAGTGGTCCCGCATAAATAACTTGTCCTCCCCTCTTCATCAACAATAGCTACACATAAATCACAGACAATTACAAACCAACGTGACTTTCACATAAAATAAAAAAAATACCTAAATGAAACAAAAAATATTTATTTTTTTTTAGCTACCTCATCAAAAGCTTCAAAGATATCTATGCTTGGTTGGTGAATTGTGCACACAACAGTTCGTCCCGTATCTACCGTGTTGCGTACGGTTCGCATCACAATTGCAGCGGCTCTCGCATCGAGGCCTGATGTAGGCTCATCCATGAAGATTATGGATGGATTAGCAACAAGCTCGACAGCTATGGTCAATCTCTTTCTTTGTTCAGTTGACAAACCATCCACTCCAGGAAGACCAACTAAAGCATTTCTCAGGGGATTCAACTCAATCAACTCCATCACTTCCTCAACAAACATCTGAAAAACAAAACAAAACAAAACAAACAAAACAATTAAAGTTAGAAATAGTAATAGTTTTTAGGAAAAACTACTAAAAACCTCTTATATTTCAATCAAGAAAACCTATTTCACCATTTTTCTCATTTCGAAAAGCCAAACATTAACTTCCACCCGATTTCTGGGTGAAGTTCTCTTATATTAAGTTTTTTGTTGATAATTAATATAAATCAATTTTATTTACCTATAATATTATTTTACATATCAGAAAAAGTTTTTATAAAAATGAATTTATGAAGATTTATGATCTCTTTGCTTAGTTCACTCAATTTTGAAAATTAAAATTATCTAAACTATGATCTATTCATCTGAAAATGCAAGAAAGTATTTTTCATGATTTACGGATATCTTAAAATTCAAGAAAACATTTTTATCAAAAAAAATTAAACTACGGAAGTCATCTCTGATGCATATCAATTTAGAGAACTTAAGAAAAAACTTTCTATAAAAGAATATCAATCCATTAAATCTTTTGTCCTGAGAGGTCGAGCGCAGTTTAGCCAACAAGAAATCAACTGTTGATCTTTTGGAAGTGAAAATTAGTAGAACAATAAGTTTTTCAGGTTGAAAATAAATTTCATAAATTGTTTCGATATAAAAATTTATTTTAAGTATTTTTTTAGTAATTTTCCCAGATTTTTACCGTAGACGTACTACACCATTGAAAATAAATTAAACAAAAATCATCAGTCAGGTTCAAGATTAGCATATCTACCTTGTGCGTTTCCTTGTCCACTTCTGTAGAGAGACGCAACCAGGCAGAGTACAAGATCGACTCATAAACAGTAACATGTGGAGAATGGATGTCAGTCTGCTCACAGTAGCCACTGATGCGCGCGAAAGTTGATTGGTTCTTTGGATAACCAGAAATGCTTATAGTTCCTTCAATATATCCTCCTGTTTTTCTTCCCGCCAACACATCCATCAACGTAGTCTTACCAGCACCACTTACACCTACTAATGCCGTGAGAACCCCGGGCCTGAAAGCTCCACTCACATCTCTCAACAATTGGAGACGATTTTCTTCAATCCCGCTCTTTTTCATTTCCTAAAATGAAATATATATATATATATATATATATATTATAACATTCTTGATCTTTCGCCAGAATATATCATATTGAGGACATGAATCTAATTTTCTAATTCGTTTTTGGGCTTGATTGTCGATTTAACCATTGGGAAAATTACACTTACACCTCTAACTATAGGAACCACCCTTAATATCACCGTTTGTCATCTGGTTAGACCCCCGTTGAGGTTTGCATTATTACATAAATCACCCATAATGTCAAATTTTTTCTTACAATTAAAACCCAGTAGGACGGAAAGGTTGGTTTATATGATTATGCAAACCTTAGGGGTAAGAATAGAAGACATAGCTTCATTTTAAATGCCAACACAAATTTCTCCCCCCGTCTTTGGTAATTATTTGATTACTTGTTCATGTAAATAGAACAGCATTTTGATGCAGACGTTCCTTATCATTATCCATTTTCTGGAAGTAAATATCACGTAGTTAACTTATTGTTCAGTATACCAAATCATATTTCACATACAGGAACAAACTAACGATTATCGTCTGCAATATTTTTTTCTGCAATTCTACACGTTTACAAAAAAAAATGTTATAGTCCGAACTAAAATATGTCATGCAATATGAGTAGTAGCCCTTTATTATGAAAGCATGCATTATATGATGGCTCTCAAATTTAAATCTTATCAGAAACGACTTACAGCTGGCATATCAACGTAGTAATTGACATGATCAAATGCTAGCGACAAGGGGGTGAATGGAAGCACCATTCCTCTTCTTGTTATTGAATTCTCACCAGAGTTGCTTCCTTCAGATTTATTCCTCACAGCCATGTCAATGCCTGCAATGGTTCATTTTCTTGTCAATTTATAACGAATTGCAAGAACAGAAAGATATGATTTTTGGAAGTTAATTGTTAACTGCATGCTGAGTTTACACACTTTCCTCGAGTCGAACAGTTGCACTCGTTTGCACATGAAATATGCTTACATTATATGCCCAAAGGATGTTTGCATCAAAATTGAAATCAATTCTTAACTGCTACTAGAGAGACTGGATTTAGTTTCAGTAGTAGAAACACACACACACAAACAAAAAAAATACAGAGGTGGGGGGGAAGAAGAATCAGGAAACCTCATAATGCCATTTGGTCCTTCTCAAAATTTGAAGTTCGGAAAGCAAATGAAAACATGTATCTACTGACTTCAAAATTTAATAACAGAAATTTAATCAAGTATTGTGAGACCTTCACTTGTGCCGCTGGTCCTACTTCCATGGGACGAGAGAGTCTTCCTTTTCCTATTTTTGGCATCCTCATCCACAATAAAAGACTTTGAATCACCAAACGCTACACAAATTTTACAATAAATGGCCAAACAAGAATACGATTTCAGCATTCTCAAGCAGAAAGAATAATAAAGAAGGGATAACCACACCTAATCCCCTGAAGTTTGCCGTAAACACACTTAAAAACCCTGATGTTTGCATAACTATGAAAACACCTCTCACCATCAACGTTGGTCTTACAATTAGGACCCCCGAGCTCTGCATAATTAGAGTAAACACCCCTACATTCATTTTCCGCCCTACAGCTAGACACAGGTAGTTCTATAATTATGAAAACTTCAGGGATTTTGGTGTATTTGCACCAAACCTCAGGGGGCATTGGTTTAATTATACCTAAAAATATTGAAAAGACGAAAAAAATGTTTCTTACGATTCAGATACGTCAATGCAACAATGAAGCAGATGTTGAAGAGAATAGAAAACGCAAAGAGAGCAATGACACATATCCAGTACATATATTCCTCCAAAAACATGCCCCTCATCCTAAGAAGAACCTTGCCAACTGTTGGTTCAGGAAATCTTGGGTCGGTGTTTGGCTGTGAAAAACAAGAACGCAAAAATATTTTCAAAAGAGCCAAGCATCAAAGAAATAGAATTCAGCTTTTACTAAATTAACATTCTATAAATGACTTAGCATAAAAACCTACAGTGCTCCATCTGTCATCCAGGAACTCATTGATGGCTATAGCATTTTGACCATACATCATGGGAGAAATATAGTAGCCCCATATCATCCATGGTTCAATGTCATCTGAAGCATATGAAATTAACTAATTTAAAACCAGAGCGAAATACATGCAAAGACTTCTAATAATGATAGTGTAACAGAAGTTAAATGAGGGACAGAGCCAGAGGTCTGGCAGAAAGTTTATATGGAGCTATATTTTTTTTCGATTTTTATTGAATTTCAAAAGTTTGGCCCCAAAAAATTGTAAAATTTACTTTTTTATAGTTTGTAAGAAATCAATCTTGCTACTCAAATAGAAATTTCTTGCTCTGTAAATGGAAATACTTTTCAAAATCAGCAGTTTCGTAAGTAAAAAGAAATTAAGACCAAGTGAAAAGTAAAAAAACAAAAAAGGCTAACCTTTTGCAATAATGAAACCACCAAGAACAAAGACCATCAGCAAAGTGAAGGTACCCAAAGTGGTTGCTACAACCTGAGTTCTTCCAAGTGCAGCAATAAACCGGAATAGTGATAAAGCCATCTGATGCAGTGCAAAAAAAGCCAACAATTGGCAGAAGAACCTGAAAAATAAAAGTTGGGGAATTATAGTAAAAATTATTTACAGTATTACTCCAGAAGCTTAGAAAATGGAACACTGATAAGTTGGTACAGAAAAGAATATTAATTAGCAAAATAACACATTTTATTCATGAAATGGCTTGGACTGGTACAATTCTGATACGGCAAAGCCATTGTACTAGATCGAACGAGCACATTTGACTTAAAAAATAACTTGTACCAGAATCGAGAAATGGGTAGGATCTTTAGATTTATTTATTACGGTTTTTAATTGAGAATGTTTTTTTTCTTTTTTGAACCATTGTCATTAAAAACTAAATGAACCATTCAAAAGCTCTAGCAAAAAGTATAAAGTAAATCAAAAAAATAAGGATAAAAAAAAAAAGAAGAAGAAAAAACACTACAACAATAACATAGTAACATTCAGATGAATCACAAGGGCATACCTACTAGGCGCAGGAGCAAATCCAATAGTGTAATAAGTAAGAACGATCCATATCAACGATTCCATAAGCGAAAGAGGGATCCGAAGTAGCCAAATCGGTAAAGAAAAAGCCCAAGCAGGGTAAAACAGAGCATCCCTTTGTTTAAAGAATACGGGAAGTCTAAGAACCGTCAGCGCAAGCTCAGCCGTCCCATTAAACATGACGTTAATAAGGCTAAAAAACAGCGCGCCATAAAATTTCCCACCATCCTCTAACTGACCGGATTTCATCTCTGTTCTAAAGAAAACCGTGAAGGTAATTATAGACATTATAGTTATCTGGAAAGTCTTGAATATATACAAGAAAGCATTTCGCTTCATCAAGAGCCATTCTCTTGACAAGCACGCCTTGAAGAGCTCCATATTGGATATCCCATACTTCTCTGTAACCAAAGCAGCTGGATGAGCTTTAGTTTTATCATATGGAACCGCGAGATCATCATAAAGCTTCAGTCCAACATGGAAAGAGCTGAAATGATCAACAAACTCAGCCACTGAAACGTATCTGTAAGGTTCGTCTTTCCGGCACCAGTATTGCTCTTGGTCTTTTATTGAAGTGACTTCTTGTAAAAAGTCGGCTACGCCCTTCCTCTCCGGGCATTTGAATCCAACACTTTCAAAGAACTCGAGTATGTTTTCACGAGGGCCTTGATAGACAATTCGTCCTTCCGAGAGTAAAATAATGTCATCAAAAAGCTCAAAAGTTTCTGGTGCCGGTTGGAGAAGGGATATTATCATCGTCACATCCATTATATGAACCATCTGCCTCATATACTTAACAATCTGAAATGTAGTTGAACTATCAAGACCGGTTGAGATTTCGTCCATGTAGAAAACTTTTGCAGGTCCCACCAACATTTCACCTACATCAGCCCAAAAAAATGAAGTTCAAGAAAAGTAAGTAGCGACATTAAATATCAAATGACCACCCCAATCTAAAAGTTGATGTTATCAAAGAGGGGAGATATTAAATATGTAGTATTTGTAACATGCACCCACATGTGCAGGAAGTATTCTTTTTTTTTTCTTTTATCAAGCTTTGCATATAAAACTCTTTACTGTATTAGAACCCAGATAACAAGTTGAATAACTTCATGAACTAAAGTTTAAAATGTTAAAGAGTTAGGGACATATAATATTTAACTACACATACCGGTTGTGAGCCGTTTCTTCTGCCCACCAGAAATTCCTCGCCTCATCTCATCCCCCACCAGTATATCAGCACATATATCTAATCCAAGAATCTGTGTTCATGACAAAAATCGCCTCAACAATACATATAGGATTACTACTTTGTTTGGATTGTTTAGCAAGCATATTTACAGCATAGATAACAGCAATAAAAAGGTAAAAGAAAACAGACCTTGAGAACATAGTCTGTTACTAGACTAGATTCTTGACCCGCCACTGCTGTGGCTTTCATGAATGCATCGATTTCAGGGTCGGGTTTAATTCCAGCCTGCTTTTCTCTCCTGGACAATTCTACAAGGAGGTCGTATCTCGTCCCCACTCCTAAGCAACGCCCTGAAAAATTTAATGTCTCCCTGACAGTCATTTCTCCATGGTGAAGGTCGTGTTGGCTGATGTAAGAACAAGTCCTCTGAGGAATGAATTCAGACAGCTCATGACCACAATATGTGATTCTTCCGCTGACCTACAAGATGAAAGCAATTCAAAACAGTGGATTTTAAAAAAGGGCAGCAAATAGTGGCAGAGGGGGTGTGAGTGGGTATCAGGGAGGTTACTTGTATATATTGGATCAGGGTGAGGGGTGTCGGTGTGGGTGCGTGCGTGCGTGTGTGTGTGTGTGTGTGTGTGAAGTCGGGGATGAAGGATCACACACCCTAAGATCTTTGTCCAGCTCCCCAGCGAGAGCCTTCAGGAACATAGTTTTCCCGGCACCTGGAGGTCCCAGAAGTAGAGTCATCCTATAAAATGCCAAAAGAAAGGAAAGGGAGGACCGGTAAATATTTTCATTACAATGATTCAAATGGATACAATTTTCCATATAAATGTTCATCGAACTTGAGGTTTCGTTATAGAGATAAAACTATATTACTCAATGTATTTTTTTTTCCTTCCACTTTCACAGCTATGTGGGTAATATCACCTTCAAGTTGAAAGCTAACTTATTTGGGCCATCCATAGATTTTCATAAAACCAACCTTGAAGCTTTTACAATTCCGCTAACATCATGAAGTATCCCGACAGACTTTTTCTTCGAAGGGAGAATCTTAATTTTCTCAAAAATTCCCTGTAGACAACAGAAGAACTCCTCAATGTAACTTGCATGGCTATTATATGGAGGAAACTATAATTATATCAAAAAGCATATAGCTGGTAAGCAAGTTATTAATGATCACTACAAATAGGAAAGATAGACCTCGTTATTTAAAAGTTCAATATGTGGTAACCATCTTGTATATTTTAACTACACATATGCTTGTCAATAGATACTAGTTACAATAAGAATAGGTCTAAGTTACCTCTATCGTATTCAAGGTAGCATTCCACAGAGTGGGAAGCGCCCTCGATCCAACATATGTATCTCCTTCAACCGACAAATGCTCATAACGAACTTCTACTTTCGGAATATCAATTCCAACCCTATTCGACCGAACAATAAAAATGTTTTCAAAATTTAATTCGGGACGAAATGATAAAAACGTAGAGCCATAAAAAGTTATCAAAAAATTAAAAATTATTCCTCTACCTATCAGTTCTATCTCTCAGCCTCTGCAAGAACCTCTCATTATCTTCATCAACAACTTTTAGTATATTTTCCATAAGGTGCTTCTTTTCTTGATCTCCTATATGGGCGAAATCAACCTCCTCGCGGACGACTTTCCCGTCCTCCATCACTTGCTTCAGAATCCCTTTTCTCGTACGATCATACGTCGGGAGCCGTTCGATGGCTGCCCACATCAGCTCCTCTTGATCATCATACTCTCTCCCACTTCTCTGAAAAGCATCCTGCCCTGGAGCAGTGAACACCTCCCTCGCACTAGCAGAAGCCCAACTTCTTGTGCTCACAGATGCAAAACTGATCCGCCTACTGGCGGATCCCCGGCTGAGGGACCGGGCCGCCGGCCGGTCCTCCCCAGCAAGCGCCGCCATCTTTTTCCTTTAACTAAAAGTTGCCCCCAATTTCTGCTTCAATGCCAAGATATACCTCTCAATTTCAAATCTCAAAAGAGCTAATTCTTGAACCCCTCCACTAAAGCTGCATAGAATCGAGTACTGTAAATAACTTAATCAAATCACATCAAATATCTAATTATTTTAAAGATAGCATGAACAGGCCCATAATTTTCTACAGTATATGATAAGCTTAAAATTTCAGCAAACTTGATTCTTTCTGGGCATGCCCGACTTCACATATTAGTGGCGACGGCCCCATAGATTCCATAAAGAATATAACAATCAAGATTTTTCAAAACAATGAAAAATTAAAAAATAACAAAAGCAAATGGTCTGATTCTTCAACACGAAGATCATTACACACATTCTTGAAAAGAAAACAAAAAACACTAGTTTAATCCAGCGGGGCCATATGCCAAAAAAAAAAAAAATTCTTTTCTTGAATCCGAAGAGAGTAAAACGGCTTGCTTGATCCAACCCATAAGCTGAAAATCATTTCTTTACATGAATCTTTACAATCCATTCGCTAAAAATCAATTCTTTACATAAATCTTTACAACCCATATGCATATCATTTCAAAAACTTCATGAATATGCGTATGAGAAACTTACAGCCGCTAAGTAACCATAAAAGCGGTGCGGATAAGTGAAGCCCCCGACTTTTGTTCTGGCACACCACAGTTGCGTGTACACTAATGACAATGTGCAGTGGTTTAGCCGTTTAGGTGAGTTTTTTTGTTTGTTGTGTATCATTTGGTGGGATATCATGTGACTGCGTAAAGTGGGGGCAATTTGTAAACAGTATATATATAAAGTATATGTGCGGAGTATCCGCCACTTAGCATATTTGTTCAATAATTGAGTTGCTTTAAAGTGAGTTATAATTGGAGAAACAGTGGCATCATCTTTATCCCACATATAAACTGGAAAGATTTCTTTAACACAAATGAATTTTCCACGTTTAGCCTTCTAGAAGATAAAAGGCTGTTTTGAGATTAGCCTTCTAGAAGAGTGTATATATATATATATATGTGTGTGTGTGTGTGTGCGTGTGCGTGTGTGTGCGTGTGTGTGTTGTTTTGATTTTCTTCCCAAAACTTGCGGATTAAGTGCACTTCGTCAATAACAGAAAAACAAAAACAAAAACAAAAAAAAGGTAATCGTATTCGCCTCCCTTAATAATGGAATTGTAACACTCCTTCACTCATATGGTTCGACTTGTTATCAGTGTCTTTCCTTTTGAATTTTTTTTTTTTGCTTACTTATTTGTTTGCCCTTCACTATTTTTCATCTTATTTTTCACCCTCTTCATAGTAGGGGTAATATTGTTTTACTATTCTTGTTGTCCTTTTTTTTTTTTTTAATGAAGATTAGCAATCAGTCAGTGATACTCTATGCCCGTCTATGGTATCAAGTGCTACATTTGCAAAATCAAAATTTTATTCTATGTTGCATTCGGTACAAGTGTTTCATAATAATTATCGAGTGTAACATACTCTATGCATGTATCAAATATAAAATAAAATATAAATTGATCTCTTGTTTAATAAATTTATAATTTTATATATTATGAAGAAAAAAGATTGAAAAGTAAAATTTTAAATTTTGAAAAATAAGAATTAAATTGATCAAAAATTAAATTGAGTTTTATTATTAATAAATATAAATATAAAGTAAACTAAATATTGAATATAAAGATATAAGAGAAGAGGGAGAGAGAAAAATAAAGAGCAATAATATATCATGTTGAAAAAAAGAGAGAGAAAAGTGAGATGTTAAAAAGAAAAAAGTCAGACAAAAAATACCAAATAATTATTAAATGATGTTGGTACTTTATAAAAAATATAAATACCATAATTTTAATTGGAATATCAATTAATAAATAAATAAATTACTATAATTGATACATGTCATGCATTCAATAATCCAGTGCACCATACCAAAATGCAACATCTATGAGATTGGAATGAGCATGCCCGTATGGGTAATCAATGTATATACTATTCATAAAGAATAAAAAGGCTTAGAGTGCTTTTTTATTTTATTTTATGTAAAATGGTAAACCACGCACGCACACTTACTATTATTCGTTTGCCCTAGTCGTTACACTTTCCATACCTCTACAACAGGGTACGTGTCCATTAGGCCTCCAAACTTAGAGTGGCTATTTATTTGGTGTGTTTTTATTGAAACTAGTGTAAGTGGCACATTCTAACGTGTGTGCATAATACTTTTAAATGAAAAAAAATTAATTAAATTTTATTTTTTTTGTTACTGGTTAGAAACTTTATTGATGTTGAAAAATATTTTTACAAATTACATAAAAAAAAATGGATAATTTCAAATCAGAAGTTTGTTGTACAAGTGGTACAAAGGGAAGTTAAATTGCAGAAAGTTAATATGAAGAGATAATTAGCAGTCGTCTTTTAACTTAGATCTGCTTTAATTAATATTAGTTAGTGAGGCACACTCGATGTATGTACAAAATAAAAAATTAAAATATAATTTAATTATATATTTAAATTATAAATATAAAATTAAAATATTTACTAGATGTTATATATTATTATATCTTTTTCAATTATTTGTAATGTATGTATTTTATTAAATTTGTTGTAAAAAATAGCTTAGAACTATAAGATTAACAAATAAATAAGAAATAAAAAGTTAAAAAAAAGATAAAAGAAATATGAAAAAATATGTATTGATAAAGAAGAAATAAGGGTTTGTCTATTGTTAGGTAGGGTAGAAAAAGTTTAATGTTAGGTACCTTATTTTATTAGAGTACATGTTACATGTTTTACAGATTACGTTTACCTGCAATTTAGTATAAAAGTTGACATGACCTGCTACTTGTTGTTTACTTATAAATTTAAATTTTATTTATATGTGTGAGGTTCATTATATTAATTCTATCTTATCCATTTATCATTTAACTTTTTTATTAATTTTTATTAGATATATTTTAATATTTAATCTATCACCGAACATAATAACATATAGAGCATTTTATCATACAAATTTTAATAAAATATATTATAATTTATATTAATTTCAACAAATTTCTTATTGCAGTGTGTTATTAATTTTTTTTTGAAATATATTTTTTATTGAATATAATAACAAAAATTTGATTGCTTCTTGAAATATTAAATTGGCGCTTAAAATGTAATTTTATAGTCAAAATTAAATTGATGCTTAAAATGGTATATCCATCTCTTAATTATAACTTTAACAATATTTATGTATCTTCTTACTTAATTTTATTTTTGATCAATGCTCCATATCACTATTCATCATTTGTTAATTTATGACAATTCGCTAAAATTATAATTAAAACTCCATAACTCCCATAAATCAATAATTTTTATAATAATTGCTTAATTTATTTAATTGAGTAAATAAATATTTTATAATGATAGCTATGAATTTGTTTTTGATACAAATGATAACTATGAATTTATACTAATAACAAAAATCTTTCAATTTTTAATTTAGAAAATAAAATTATTAACATAAGATATTTAATATTATTTAATTTGATACTCTACTTACTTACAAATTTCATTATAATATAATTGATATATGTACATATTTACCACTGATTAACTAGCATTGATTAGAGAGAGAGAGGAGAGAATTAATTAGCATTGATTAACTTTCGTGCATATTAGGATTCTCTCATCATTAATCCCTTAAATTGAGGAGGTTTGAAAAGATATGTGCCATATTTTTAATAATTCAAAATAAATAATTATAACTTATATAGCAGGTTATATGTTAAAATAAAATATATAAACTTGTTAAAGTTAAATTTAAGTACACATGATAATTAATTAATATCATACTTAATATTAGGTAGTACAAAGCTACTTTTTATTAGAAACTAATTACCTTATACTTTTATATATATATTTTTTAAAATTTAAGTACAAACATTAAGTATGTAAACCACATTAGTACTCTTTATTATTATTATTATTATTATTATTTATGAGTACCACCCTAGTACTCATACAAGTTGCCAAACAAGTAAAGCTTTCAATTAAGCTGGGGGGTCCGTCCGCTGCGTAGGTGGGGAAGGTTGGTTAAGGGTGGCAAGAAGAGGCCAATATTGAAGACAGAGAGAGAGAGAGAGAGAGAGTACCATAGGAATTCTTTATTCTTTTTTGTTCTCTGTTTTCGGTTTTTTTTTTTTTTTTTCGTTTTTTTGAGCAAGAAGTCAAGGTCTGTTGGAAAATAGTGCTGTTTATGGGGACGTGATTTGATTATGAGTTAGGCTAAGGCAATAGTTGAATTCTTTCTTTTTAAGGCGAAATTGTTTAAAATTGGTATTCATGATTCATGGCAATTGTCTTTCAAGATACACTAACTTCTTTTTCGAAATAAAAGTACTATAAATTTCAAGAAATTCCAAATTTGTAGGTGTTTTGAACTCTCGTAATAGAACATGACACTTATGAAAATGCTTTGGAATATATTAGAAGTGAAAATACAAAAAACCTAAAGTAATTTTAGATTGGAATGCCCTAAATGCCAAATGTTAGGGGTGGTTGTTAGGGCAAAGAGGTGTAGCATTTGGGCTCGCATCCACACGGATTGGCTCAGGCACGGATCGTGCCTATTTGCATGCCTAAGCTGTTGAGCTGCATCCAAGCGCGCGCTCCAACTCAATTCGACGTGCCACGTTGGGTTCATGTTAATTCAAATCCAACTCAATTTCAGTACAATTTTAACACAATTTCAATCTAAAACAATATGCTTAATTAAAGCCCAAGTCCAAGTCCATCCCGGCCGCCATGCCAAGCCAAATGGTAGCGGCGATGGTGTGTGTGTGCGGACTTGGTTTGAATCTCTTAGCTCATAAGTCCTCTCCTAGTTAAATACTTATAAACCCCCAAGTGATCCAATATTTGTTGGCCACTTAAAACCTGAAACAAGAAATTTTTGTCTCTCTTTTCCAATGTGGGATAGCCATATTATCACTACACTCCATTTAGCTATTCAACTAGCTTATTTATAACCCCAAGGGGTTGGTTCAGCGGTAAGATGGGACGAATTCCTCGCTCAATGTTTGGGTTTGAATCCCGTTGTAGCCTCTTGGTGGTTGGCAAACCTACGCTTGTGAGGTCCATTCGCGGGAGCCATGGAAAGATTTCTGGTTCCGTGATTAATAGGGCACACGTGTTCCCATATGTGTGTGGTATCCTGCGGCGCAATGCTCCCTGCCGGAGGGTTCTTGAGTAGCCTATCTCCCCTCCATTTTCATAACCAAAAAAAAAAAAACTAGCGTATTTATGTATTTAATTTTTCATTCATTCGAAATTGATTTTGAGTAATTAAATATATTTTTCGTATCTATTTGTGACATAAAATACGAAATTCAATTTATTTTTTCAAATAACAAATGGAGCTTAATTGAATTATTGGACAAAGTTGATCGCTCACCAACTTTATAAAACCAATTTCTAACAAGGTTAAGGAAAAAAAAAATTGATCATTTTATTGTGGAGTTAACTAAGCGCCACATCTAAAAATATTTTTCCTTCTAACCCCAAAAAAAGAAAAAAAAAACTAAGCGCCAGATCTTAATAGATGCTATACAAAAATATATATTTTAACGAATGAAAGAGAAATAACATAGGATATATTTGATTTGCGTTGTTTTGGTATTATCATAACCTTAGTCACACTTATAAACCTATTTGCTTTGTCTTTGGAATTCGTATGAGCCAAACGGCTTGAAATGCATATCGGATTAGGAATTTGTGAACGTTCCCTATAAGAAATGCACACAAGAAGTTCTTTTTGAGCATTTCATAGACCCGTATGTTTTTACTTATTTGTCCTTAAATGACTCCTTTTAAATTATACAAGAAAGACAATATCCCCATTAACCTTTATAGTTTGTTTGGTAGGGAGAAAAATGAGAGGAAGGGGAGGGTAAATAAGAAAAAATAAGAGGAAAGAAATTATTTTTCTTTATTTGATTGCAGGGTGGAAAAGTGGAAGGGAAGAAAAAATTATATGGGGCATCAATTTTTTTCCTCTCAAAATTGGACAAAAAATGAAAGGAAAATATTACAATTATTTTTTTATTTTATTTTCATTCATTTCCCTCTCATCCAAACAACCATATAGAAAATTAAAATTCATTTTTTTTTTATCTCTTATTTCTTTCCTTTACCAAGAGCACTGTTTATACTGAAAATTCATACACTAAACAAATACACATGCCAGTTAAAGAAATACAGATATTTCAATTTTCATGCCACATTAAATGCACTTATCAAGTGTAAGCCCACCTAAAAAGGGAGTTAAGCATCTTATAGGATAGATTCCGAATCACACCTGTCCGCGTTATCATATTACAGGTTGGTAATGTGTTGTTGTGACCATAACTGAGGGAACAAAGGGTGTTTTTATTCGGAAAATTCTTATATGAATTCGGTGTATAGACCCCACTCATGCACCTTACGGTCTAGATTAAGTCACATATTATATATATTTTATAAAAAATTTAATACATAATATATGATTAAATTTGAATCGGAGAGTATAAACACACCCAATCTATGGAAGAAAATTCCTGTTTATTCAAAGAGCTAAGAGAAAAAAAAAAAAAAAAGAAAGAGAGTAAGGGGAAAAAAAACAAAAAGAAGAAGAAGGATATTGGGAGCTGGGAGAATTACGATTTGGGAAGCAAGTTCTTGAAGAGTTGACCACTTCATATTAGCCATTAGGTGAAGAATTTGGGATACGTCACTTTCCAAAATTCAATTTTCATAATATTAGGCAATCGCTCCAATACACGTAACTAGAGAAGTCGGTCCCAATCTTTTATTTTTATTAATTGTTTTATAACTCTAAATTATATATATGTATGTGCGCACATATATGAACGTATATGCGTGTTTATATATGTTTAGATTAGATGGTATAAATTCTACCACACTCAAATTCGTACCAACCACAAAAAAAAAAAAAAAAAATTAGAGTTTTGAAGGCGAAAAAAGTGGTTTTGTTTATGAGTTAACTTTACAAAATTCTTGTGTTAATTTTGCTTAGCATACAAAATCATTGTGTTAATTATGCTTAGCATATAAAATTTTGTGTTAAAAAAATTATCTTGAAATCCCTCATATTTTTAAAAACTAGCACACTGCCTCTTAGGTTCATTTTTTGAAAATTTGAATACAAAATTTCAATTATACCTTTTTAAAAAAAATTGAAGAATGACAATACATTTTGCCTCTTTTGAAGGGGAAAAATCTGATCCAAAAAATAAAAGAGGAAAAAATCTTAAACCCTGATCATCAAAATTTCACACACATATACAACTGATTAGAGAGACACAGAAGTTGTTGTATATGGTGGCAATCTGTTATTTTTGAAAAATATGAGTTTTAACTAATTTTTTTTAACATATTCTTTTTTGCGCTAATTGAAATTAACATCGGGGTTTTGTAAATTTAACCTAAGGTTAAAAGGGAAAATTTGCAAGCATAAAATACTCTCATACATACAAAATTAACGCGTGTAAAATATGCTATCGGCTGATGATTTTCGTTGGTAGTTTTACATTTTACAAGATATTTTATACTAATTTTTATTTCACGAAAAGTTTTCAATTCAATTAAACATAACACATGAATGCCCATAACAAAAATCCTTCATTTATTCACATTGTTGTGAGATACACACATTAAACAAGAGATATCTCATTTTTTTTTTGTTTTTATATTAAAAAGGTTATAATTTAATAGTACATGCACTTTAGGGATGCATTACTGTTATAGGATACTAAATTTATTGCGACTTCTAAGGGTCAATCGTTGTTAATTCCACAACACATGTTCATCTCTAAATAATTTGCTCGTTATTTGTTCCTAAACTTTTGATTAATGATATATATTTGACTAATTGTAATTAAGGTCTATGAGCTTCATGTGGTTTTTGTAGGTCAGAAAGTCAAGATTCCAACAATAGAATTATATTTATTTCGTTTTGTTGATTCTTGGTCAGAAAGTCAAGATTCCAATAATAGAATTATATTTATTTCGTTATGTTGATTCTTTTTCAAATTACTAATTAATCTTACAGCAAGAATATATGCACGTATCTCGGCCCATACTTAAATTGGCTCAATCTAATTAGATTCAAGGTTGCGAGAGTATTTCGGACGGTCTTTGTTTTTGGAGAAGTTAGAGATGTTGAAAAAGTTGAAAAAATATTTAGTAAAAGTTGATAGTGTTTGAAAATAAAAGTGAGAATTGGTTACAAGTTGATAGTAAAAATGTGGAGTGTTTGAAAATAAAAGCGAAAAACAGTCAAAAGTTGGTAATTAACAGTTCAAAAAGTTCAATTTATTTACGAAAATACCAAGAATCACTTTTAAGCTGACAAAAACAACTTCCTCCAAACTTCTCAACGTCTGCTTTTTTTTTTAACTTAATTTAAGCAGAAGTTGTGTAACTAAACGCTCAAAATAACTTTTTTAAAGTTAAAAGCAGCAAAGTTCTTTTATTGAAGACAATTGCAAACACCCCCCTACATCCCTCCCTAAATATAGTAGTAATTATTCATTAATGGTGTAAATCTTTTTATTATTAAGAAAAAAAAGAATATAAAATTGTATTTTACATCTAGGCAGAATTTACAGCCAATTTTGAGCCACAAGATCGCCTCGCAAGAAATAGGCAACTTGTACTGTCAGCGTTGTATTTAATTAGTGATGTCACGTTGAATCTTAATGTTATTATATGTTATAATCATTTGAGGCATAATAATTCTAAAATACGTATTTATAGTAGAATTATAACATAAATACATATATGTATTTGATTGATATAACAATTAATCAAAACGATTAAAATTATTTAACAATATTCTAAATGAAATATTTCGAATTTCGGATGAACATTTCATATTGTTTTGAAAGTTTTTAAGATTGACTTATTGCATGTCAAGCAAATAAGATTTTGAAATTGTAATGAAAGAAGTCTGATATGCATCTCCAAGTGTAAAGTGGAGTTATCTTTGTAGTACTACTACCCAACTTACACTATCAATATCAATATAAACGAAAGGAATACAAAGTTGTTATTTTCTTGGGTCTTTTCCTGAAGTGGTACATATTCAAATTTAGAAATTTCACTCATATTGTACCATCACGTCTTAAATATATAGTCCATACACTATGGGACAAATGAAGGAAAATAACAAAAGAGAACACATCGTGTGACTAAATTCCAAAATATTTTTCAATACGAGAATTTTGTTTTTTGTGTTTTTTTTCTTGCCTAGCAATTGTCATGTGCACCAAATATTCTCCTCGACATTATGACAATAATGGTAATATAGACGAATGCAGGTATTTGTTAATTCATATATCAGTTTTTTTATTATTGATGTCATAGTTTGGAAGTTTATGGATTTTTAATTATTTGTATTTAGTGAAATTAAAATTTGAGTATAAATTTGAAATATAATGGCACCATAAAAGTAACATGTAAGGAAATAGATATAACCGATTGAGAGTCTTAAAATAAAGCAAAAGGATAATTACATTGGAGTACCCCAATATTTGTCTAAATTATAAATTAAATTCTCTATTTCAAAAAATTATCTAAATAACCCTAAGGTATGCAAATGTTAAACATATTTAACTCTCTGTCTATTGCCATTAGGGTTTTTAACGGAAACTGCTAAATTTTAACACATTTTACCTATTTTACCCTTTTGTCAACTTTAATCAAATTTTATAAATTGTCCAGGGTTGATTTCGTAATATTTTGAAATACATGAGGTTTCTTTTGTAATATTTTATATTAACTTAACAAACAAAATCGCTAATAACCAAGCCAAAAAAAATACAAATATTAGAATTCGCATTGAAAAGTTGGAATTTTTTTAAAAATTAAACCCATGTTAATTGATTTTCGAAATACACCACATATATGATACCTTAAATATCATTCTCGATGAAAAACTCTAAACTACTAAAAAACATATTGTTCGATGAAAAACTCTAAACTACTAAAAAACATATTTTTTGATGAAAAACTCTAAACTTTTAAAAAAACATATTTTTCGATGAAAAAACACCATTCATCGCAAGAGATCTGTGGGGATTTTGTTTTTATCAAATCCATAGTAGTATATAATTTAGTATGGAGACTTTAGGGTTATCTAGGTAATTTTTGAAATTTGGGGGTTGAATTTATATTTTTGCCATACCTTAATGTAGTTTAATGTCATTTGCCCTTTTTTCAATAACAAAAGATTCGATGGCATTTTTGTCTTTCTCACATCTCCGTTAGCATTACAATTTAGTATATTAACCTCAAGGTTATTTAGATAATTTTCCAAAATAGAAAATTTTATTTGTAATTTAAACAAATTTCAGGATAATCTAGTGTAATTATCCCTAAAACAAAAGGACATGCATGGAGAGGGGGGAAAATGCATTACTAATGAGTTTTCGTGTTAATGGGTAATGGCAGGCAGTGGCGAAGTTCACTTATGCTACGCCCTACTCAAATTTAGCTGAACTACATTATATATGTATTTTTAGAAAATTTTAAATTATGCCTTCCTTCTTTTAAATAATAAAAATACGTTTAATATTTTGTATTTTATATAAATTTTATCTCGTTTGTATTGTCCTTCCCAAGCAAAAATTTATGTCTCGGCTCTATTAGCAATATGGAGGCTTTAAAATGAAAAGATTATGTGTTGAATCTGCTGAATTTGAGACTTTATTTACTTAAGTAGTATTTTTTTATGTATTGATATATTTATTGGATTGTAATTATTTGTAGTTTATGAATTCAAAATATCAACATGATGATTAAAACATATCAAAGTATTTTCATGAAAATTGGAAAGGAAAAATAGAAAGAAAGGGAAAAAAGAGAAGACCCCATCTTTTTTTAGGCCTTCTAAAATAAGGTCACCCTGTATATATTTATATCAAATATGTCTCTCATTAAGTGTCATGTGTTAATTTTTACTTCTTTAACGGGTTTAAAAATTGAATTTTTATAAGCAACCTTGATGCGGGGTCTTTTTGGTTGACCACGTGGCAAAGTTTGATACGCTTCGGGTGATATGCTAGCGGCCCACCTGTCAAAGAGAGGAGAAACGCACGCAAGACTAGCCGATTTTGTTCCAACGTAGGCTCTCCGACTCTCAAGTTAACTTGCAATAATCTTAAATATGAAAAGTGCAAGATAATGCTAGATATCTCTTTGGGAGAGCCTTTTTGCCTATTTGTATGAGAGTGAGTCTTTGATTTGACGTGGTTGATGGGGCTTAGCCGTCTGATTTGACCTATGGAATACAAGTGGACATGCGTTTCGTCACTTCTTGAACTCCAAAAAGGTGGCTTGGGCCCTACTCTCATTAATGAGAGCTTCATTTCACATTTAATGCATATCTTGAATATTTAATGTCAAAGATAGCCTTTATTTGAGAGCATTTAATGCGCCAGGGACTGACAGGACAGTCCTATGTGTGATAGGTACAGGTTTGGTGGCAGTGGGTGCAGTGCCTATTTGGATTGCCAACTAAGATTCTCGTCTAGTCCTTGTTGACAAGTTTGAAGGCAATTGACTAGGGGATTCATGCCCTCGAGGGCTTTTTTGCATCCTAAAGCCACATTCTTCAAGTCCGCCTATTCAGTCGGCAGAGCCTCGAGGGCCTATCAGTGCCTCTCTTCGAGGCTTTTTGGCCATGGACTCAATCGAAGGCCGGGGGTATGCCCCCACTTGTGAATTTCACTAGAGGGCTTTCTTTAAAACACGGACACTCTCTCGAGGATACTAAATCTCCCGAGGGCATCAAATCTCACACTTATAAGTTTGTTGCTAATTAGCAAAGTACTGACGTGTTTGGGTGGAAGGGCGCATGGCAAATCAAACCCTATGGCTCTTTTACCATTATCTCCAAAATCAATATGTCTTCTTTCTCTATTTCTATGCATTGGATATCCCTATGTCTTTTCTCTTCTCTCTCCCTAAATTATTCTACATTTTTTAGCCTCTTTCTTCTCTTTCCACTATTCAACTTAATCACCAACTATTAGTTAGTTTAGCGGGATAAGGCGCTAGATTCTTTAAGCAAGGTCAAGGGTTCAAACCTTGGCATTGTGAATAGAGCAATTGGGTTGGGAGGGTCGCCCCCATAATGGGTCTCTGCAGTACCCGATCTGAATTAGTAGGCCAATCAAATCGGAACCAAATGGATAAAACAAAAAAATAAATTTATTCAACTTAATCCCATATTTTCTCTTTCCTATTTGCTTTTAACTATATGATTAAATCTTATTTATTTTATTATAATTACCTATACTTTTTTTATAAAGTACCAGAATAAAAATTTAGTCGTTCTATGAATAGCACCATAAAGGCAATTTTTTTTTTATTTCAATTAAAAAGACACTTTATTATATGGTATAGGGATAAGGAAAATTTTCATTTTTCGTCCTTCACATTTACAACTATTTTGATTTTGGTCCATCATGTACACGTAATATCACATTCAGTCCTTCATTTTACGTTTTTTGTATTCAATTTGATCATACCGTCAAATTTTCTATTAAATTATTTAGATTAAACGCATTTTACCCCTATAAAATCGGCAAATAATAGAAAACCCCCATAAAAAATATTGCCAAAAAACCCATTGAAATACAAAACATACACACACACACACACACAAACAAACAAATACACATATATATACATATACAATTACGCGCACATACAAATATATATTATATATACAAATTATACACACATACACACACACATATATATTTAGAGGGATGGGGGATGGGGGTGGGGAAGGGATTGGGGCCGGATGGTACTTGGTTTGGGGAGATATATAAACACACACACACACACACACATAAATATATATAGATATATATACAAATTACAAACACACACACACATAAATATATATAGATATATATACAAATTACAAACACACACACACATAAATATATATAGATATATGTACAAATTACACACACACACACACACACACACACTTATATATGTACGTACATAGAGAGAGAAATATAGACTGCGGATGGGGGTGGCAGATTTCCTAATTTGGGGAAGAAATTGGGTGGGTAGAGAGGAATAATTTGGATTTGGGGCTTGGCGGCTGGAAAATCGGTGGTTTGGGTGGGGATAGGGGGTAGTTTTTTTCCTAATCAATTAATTGAATAATTAATTAATGTTTTACATCTGTGCGTATATATAATTGACATTTACTTTTTAATATGTATTTGAATAATTAATTAATGTTTTACATCTGTGCGTATATATAATTGACATTTACTTTTTAATATGTATTTAACTATTAAAAAAATATTCTTTTTATTTTTTAATTTACATATATTACTTTTATTTTTTAATTATTTTTTTAGTATCTTAAATCTATTATCAATTGAAATTTATATAATATATTTTCAAATAAAAAATTAAATATATATTGTATATGCATGTTTTATAAAGCTCAAGGGCCTTTCTAGCTTTATTTTATTTTATTTTATTTAAGTGGCTTTTCAGCATTTATCTTTTTTAAACGAGGGCAAACTATAAATAATTTATTTATATATGTGACCCGCACATGTCAAATCTGTTAATTTCTAACAAAAAGATGACGCAATGACTCAATTGGATGCAAAAATGTAACAAGATGGAGCAATTGTGATAGTAATTGTTATAAACGTAACATGAGGGACCAAATGTGATAATAACTATATACGAGGGACAAAAATTGAAAAATGGTTAACGTGAGGGATGAAAAGTGAAATTTTCCCTAAGAGATAAACTTTGTGTAATGCAACAAATCTATAAAATAATTTATTTTAAATCACAAGATAGCCATGTTTTATATTACATATTTTGAAATTGAATGGTGTATTATTTAGTGATTTTATACTTATTTCTATTAGAACTCGATAGATTTTTTTTGTTATTTTTTATATATATTGAAGAATACATTTGATGTGATGTAAATTGCAAGTTGTAATTTTAATGATTAAAATGATATATTAATTAAGATACAATGAAATTTCATTTTTGTGGACACATGAAATTAAAGTACATCTAATAGAATTTAAGTTAAAAAAAGAAAGGTAAGAAAACGTATGAATTTATCATTGTTTTTAAAGTGATTTAACAAAAAAAAATTAAAGTTTCAAAAATATAACATTTTACATTAGTGTAATAAACTAAAAACGAGATCAAGACTCTAAAAATTAAAAGAAAATTAATATTCATGTCTCTTCGAGTATAATTCTTTTATGAGTATGGAAAAAAACCTATTCTTACCAATATAACATGAAATATTTTAATGATCTAGAATTCCATAATTTCAATTCTATACTATTAATATATTTCAAGAAAATTGACAAATTGCAACGATTAAAAACAATGGAAACATATATAGTTGGCGAGAGATAAACTTTGTATAACACAATAAAGTTTTGAAATAATTTATTTGAAATCATGTTTTTATAATAGATACTTCGATTTGCATGGTGTATTATATAATGATTCTGTATAGTACTTATTTCTGTTAGAACCTAATAGATTAGGGTTTGTCTAATAAGGTGCCCTTAGTACTAGTTTAATATTAGGTAGATTAGTATTTTATTAAAATGTGAAAGTCCTTATTACTCGCACAACAGGTTGTAATCACTTGCAACCTGTTGCTTAAGTTTGAAAACTTATTACCTATCAATTACCTACAACATTAAGTTTTTTTTATATATAATGTCGTATATTAAACCAATTTTGTCAAATCTACTCATTCGTATCTTTTATTTTTTTTAATTAGATTGTGTTACATTTAATTTTTTGTGTCCTCAAAAACAAATTTCACACTACAAGAAAAATGGTTTTTTTCTACGGTAAAAAAATTGTAGCAAGAGGCAAAAATTCGTAGCAAAAATTTTTTTGCTACGAATTGGCTATGTATTTACTACCGTAGTTAATACGGCCGTAACAAATACTTTTGCTACAGTTAAAGGCCGTAGTAAATAGTTTTAACTACGAACTTATCATCTTTTACTACGATATGATTTCTGTAGCCAATAAAATTGAAATAGGCCACCTTATTGCTACATAATTATTATTTTTTATTATTTAAATTAAATTAAATTTGGTTAAAATTACTATTCTTATTTTCTCTTCTTTTTATATTACTCGCTGCACCCAACCCGGAATCGAACTGTCAAATTTGGATTCTGCACCATGGTGGACCACAAGCACTTGGATTCTACATAAGTTTGGATTTGAACCCACACCCTCCAACGTACACAAGGAGGAGTCTTGCCACTGTACCATTTTAATTCTTTATTCACATATACATTTTTTTACTTATCACATGTTTCAGAAAATTATCAATTTATTAATTTATTACTTATCCTTAGTTTCATTAAATCTAAGGTTAAATTATTAAATTATTTATTTTAATTAAGCATAATTAACAAATTAAATAGGTTCTACCAAAAATGATTCCCCCAATTCAAATATACCAATTGGATGTTTTCGCAAATCTAATTGAATAGTTTTATTATCATAAAATTAGTAATTAATTACTATATCTGTTGATTAATCTATATATATGATTATACACGATGATTATAACAAAATTTATTCTAGTGATTGTCATATTTCATTATAAATGTTTTATAGTAATGGCACATTAACAAGTTATGTTAATTTTAATTTTTTTTTACGAAATTTTTAGGTAATATCTGCCAAAATTTCATCGATTTATTTAATAGATAGTTTTTTAAAATGTGTTTTCTATATTTTATATTTTGGTGGAATGTTTGTTGAAAATTTAAAAAAATTTTTTTTTTTTGTTTTTCGGCCGAATTTTCATGGAAAATAAATAATTTTTGTTGGGTTTTCTCTGTAAAATTCTACCGAAAATTCAAAAAATTATATTTTTTAATTTTTTGACAGAATTCTTTGTCAAAATTTTTTCCACAAAATTAAAAATTATTCACTTGGGGTCCTTGTTGAAATTCAATATTTAAATCCCTCATAAATTTCATCATTACCATTAAAATAATTGCTTGAATAAACAATTGTAGGTAATAGTAAAAGTATCAAAGTAAACAAGCTTTGAATAATAAATTTTGCGGATACTATTACATGTAAATGGCTTTAAAATTTTAATGATATAGCTTCATACTTTAAATGTATTATATTATTCAAAAATATTAATCATTGATATTTATATAATTACATCAATTCAATGATAAATTTTAAAAAAAAATGTCTTTTTCCATATGTGATCTGATATGAAATTTAGATATTTTGGAATGGGGTGACATTTCTCTTAGTGAATTAACTAAAGATAATTAAAAAAAATTTATGGCAAAGTTGTTAGGACTTTGTTTAAAAATTGTGCTAAAATTGATAAGTTATGTAAGTTTTTTTTTTCTTTTTTTAATTCGTTATAATTAAAATGTCATATTAAAGATATAACTTATTACATTTTCACTTGCTACGATCTAAATTCCATAGCAAATGATTTATTTTTCTCCATTCATTTGCTACGATCTTAATTTTGTAGTAAATAACTGTCTTATTACTTAATCATTTGCTACAATTTACATTTCGTAGTAAATAATGGTCTTATTACCTGATTATTTGCTACGGTCTAAGTTTTGTAGTAAATTACTATCTTTTACTATGTTTTAAAAGGTGTAGCAAAAAAATTCGTAGCAACAAGCTATTTTTCTTGTAGTGTCATTTTATCTGAATTAATATATCGATGTTAATTTTCAAAGTTACAATTTGTATCGCTCTTTGTATATTCTTAATTTTAAGAGTAGAGAAATTAACTAAAAAAACTTATATTTCTATATATAGAAAATAAAAAGAAAATTAATCTATTAGTTTCTAACGAAAATAAACATTATATGGAGTCACTATATAATACACTATACAAACTGAAGAATGTAACTTAAAAGTATAACTATTTTGTAATTTTAAATAAATTATTTCAAAGATTTGTTGCATTATACAAAGTTTATCTTTCATTAACTGTATACGTGTTCATGTACTCCATATAAAGTTTTTCTTTCATTAACTATATATTGAGTACATGAACATATATATATATATATGTGTGTGTGTGTGTGTTCATTTTCTCAATCATTGCAATTTGTCAATCTTTCTTGACAATTTTTGATAATATAGAATTAAAATTATGAAATACTAGATAATTATAATATTTCATATTTTGCTAATAAAGACATTTTTTTTTTCTATACTTACAAAAGAATAAATTTTAAAGACTCATGGATTTTGTTTTTTATTTTAAGTTTTTGAGTCTTGATCTCATTTTTAGTTAAGTTATACTAATGTAAAATATTATATTTTTAAAACTTTAATATTTTTGTTAAAATACTTAAATTTTAGAAAAACAAAATTCATACTTTTGTTTCTTTTAATTAAATATTAGATGTATTTTAATTTTATGTGTCCACAAAAATAAAATCCCATTGTATCTTAATTTGCATATCATATTAATCATCAAAGTTATAATTTACATCACTTTTAATGTATTCTTGGTTTGAAGAGTGGATAAATTAACTGAAAAGCCCTATATTTCTATATATAGAAAACAACAAAAAACTACCTATTAGGTTAAAGAGAAATAAAAATTATATAGAATCAATATATAATATACCGTACAAATCTAAGCATGTAATGTAAAGTTTGACTATCTTATAATTTAAAATAAATTATTTCAAATATTTGTTGCATTACACAAAGTTTATATTTCGCGTCTATGCCATATATTAAAGTGCATTTTTATTTAAATAAAAAAGATTGCCTTTATATTTTCAAACATAGAATGACTAAGTTCCTTATTTTAGAACACCCAATGGACTAATATTCTTTTTATTCTATACATGAAATATAAGTTTTTTTAGTTAACTTCTCTACTTTTAAAATCAAGAATATATTAAGAGTGATGTAAATTGTAACTTTGATGACTAACATTGAAATATTAATTAGGATACAATGGAATTTTATTTTTGTAGACACGTAATAGTTAAAATACATTTAATAGAAGTTAATTAAAAAATAAAAGATATGAATGAGTGAATTTGATAGAATTGGAAACAACGTCCAGAGTTCGAATCCTGGTATTGTGAATAGAGCAACTGGATTGGGAGGGGTCATCCTATAATAGGCCTCTGCAGTGTCCGATTCGGATTAATCGGCCAATGAATTGAAACTGAATGGCTATGGCCAAACACTACAGGAAAATAGGTGTTTTCTGACCGGAAAATCAGGGGGGAAAAATTCCGCTAGATTTCCGCCAGAAATAATCCTCCGGATAATTCCGGGGGAATTCCGGCTGAATAATGTCCCCAAAACTAATCAGGCGGAATTTCGGCAGAAATTTCTCCCGAAAAAACAAAAAAATAAAAAATATAAAAAATTCTGGGGGAATTCCAAAGGAATTTTCCAAGAAAACAAAAAAAAAATTAAAATTTTTTTTTGGGGAATTCTGGTGGAATTTTCCCCCAGAAAATTCAAAAAAAAATTTAATTAGGCAGAATTCCAGCGAAAATTTTCGCTAGATTTTTTTTAATTTTTTTTAAATTTTGGTCGAATAACATATTTATTCTATATTACAAAATGTTGAGCTATATTTAAGCATAGCCTAATGGTAAGGCTATAATTCTCTCATTCAAAAGGTCTAAGGTTCAAATCCCAATAGGTGCAAAAGTTATTAATTACATGCAAAGGTAATTTTATTTTGTTACAATTCTTTTTTTGCAAAATTCTATATATAAATACATATCCTTATTAACTATTATTATTTATGTTATTTTTTTTGCAAATCTTTTTTTGCAAAAGTAACATACTATATAATTGGTATGCATATGTTTATATAGTATATATAATACATAAGTTTATTGGTATACATATATTTATAATATATTTATCAGTAGACATATGTATATATAGTGTATATAATACATATGTTTATATAATATCAATACTATATTTTATCTATCGTTACTTGTCTTATCTTTTAATTATTTATAATATATTTATTGGTATACATATGTTTATATAGTATATATAATACATAAGTTTATATAGTATCACTACTATCTTTTATCTATTGTTACGTATATTATCTTTTAATTATTTACAATATATTTATTGGTATACATATGTTTATATAGTGTGTGTATTAACTAAATAAGAATATGCAAACACATATACATAGACAAAAAGAGTTTTGAATTTTTTTTAAATTGAAAGAAGAATGTTAAAATAAATTAAAATAAGAATAATCAAATAAACATATAATAAGTATAAAATAAAACAAAATAGAACATAACTTCCTGCAATTGCTTGGTAGTGAAGGGTTGCTTATCCAACTTTGAAGTCACGGGTTCGAATCCATTTAATTACAAATATTTACACATTTTAGGAGGTACTATTCCGCCACCGGCGGCGATGGTCTGGTAGGCCACCGGCGTTGACGGGTCAACGATTGTCCGCCGGCGGAACAGTCTAGCGAAAATTCCAACCGAATTTCCGCCAGAACGCAATCCGGAGGAATTTCAACAGAAATTTCGGCCGGACTACTTTCCGGCAAAATTTCGGTGAAAAACACCGTTTCGGGGCTATTTTTTTGGCAGGCACGACTCCGCCAGTATTCTCCTGATTTTTCCCCAGATTTTCACCCCGAATTTGCCCTTTTTCCTGTCGTGAAAAAAAAATGGATAAAATTGGTTTAATACACCACACACATATAAATAAAATTTAAAGTTGCAGGTAAATAATTAGTAACATGTTGTTAATCAAACTTAAAGAACATGTTTTAGGTAATTTTAAAATTGGTTATTTAGGAGTTTAATTTTAAAATAAAGCGTATGAGCTTATAACCTCCAAAAGCATCTTATAAGCTCTACAAACTTATAAGCTCCTTAAAATACGCTTAGCCAAACACTTTATAAAAGAGATGGGTTTGTCTTATTTAATATACTAGGTTAAAATTAAATACCCTAATACTTTATTAAAATGTGTGAATATTTGTTATTTGTGCAATTGGTTACAATTACCTAAAACATGTTCTTGTAGGAGGTAGTAAACATCATTTGTTGGTACATAGTAGACATATAGACTCATTGGATACTCTTTCTCCAACAAATAGGCAGTGTTAGGGGTGTTAAATTGCGAGGGATAGATGGGTTCGGATCAGAGTGAGGTAGGGACAGAGTCACTCCTCGTAAAATTCTCCCGCCCTCCTCTCAAAAAAAAAAAAAAAAAAAAGAAAACAGAAATTATAAAAATGTTTCTAGTATTTTCTAAAAATTTGATCCGTCCTCTCCAAAATAAAATTTTGTGTCTTCGACGACGACAACAACAACAATAATAATAATAATAAATAAATGCTCAACTTAAAAACTTTCAATCCATATTTAACTTTAGGTGGTTCATAATTTGATCAAAAATTGAGTTGAATTTTGACACTCCTAATTATTTATATCTTTTGGCAAAAATAAATGTCAATAACTTGTAAAAAATATGAAACAGATAACTAATCTTTTTTTAATAATATAGTTTATATATTACTCAAATATAAATGTGTGACATCGTTCACAAGAGAGAGAGAGAGAGAGAGAGTTTCTAACTAGTACATAAAATATGATATCTTTGACAAACATACAATTATGCAATAGTCCTGATTTATACGGCATAGGAAGAGAGAGAGAGAGTCTCAAACTAGTACATAAAATATGATATCTTTGAAAAACATACAATTATGCAATAGTCGTGATTTATACTGCATAGGAAGTTCTTTCATGAATTACACTGAATTTTGAATTATAACGTAATTTTACGATGCTATAAATTTACAAATAAATTATTGGGCGCATTTATTTGATCACCGTTCATGATTGATATCTCAAAACTATAGAAGTCAAAATATTCACTTACTTATAACGACACTTTGCAACGTTTCAACAAATATTTTTCTCAATCTTGATTTTTTAAAATAACCCAAACGGTACGCATGAAACCCTATAAAATTTTCAAAACCTAAGGATCTCAAATTTGTTGACAGTAACTTCTAATTACAAGTCTATTTCATAGGTCATCCTCCAAGTTCTTAATGACAACTAGGCCTCTTTGATTTTACAGGTTGGATTAATGTATATATAATATTTGAGTGGATGTTAGGTTGAATAATTATAATTTGAACTACCATATTTGATTTGTGATATTCAGTCCGTAGTTTAAATTTCAATGGTACTATCAACCTTGTTTGATTTTGTAGACTACATTGAATTATTAGCAAAAATTTCATTTTGCCCTCAAAGTTATTTCTCATTGGTTTTTGACTTTTTTATAATAAGGACAATTTAATAAATTCAATTTTGGAATATTAAGTAGTATATTTTAACTTCCTCTAGTCGCACCCTCCTAAAGATTAAATCCAACTTAAACAATAGTTTCAATCCATGATGTTATGAATTGAGTCATTTCAATATATGAAAAAAATCATGAATCAAATATAAAACTTTAGATAGATTATTTTTGGTATTATAATATAATATCACGAATTAAAAAGAGGTCTAGACTGTTATATAACACAGCCAAGATCCACAAATAGAATATTAATTTATGATTAAATATTAATTTTTGTACTACTCAAATTTCAACAACTATCCTTTTCCAAGGGGGGCAAAAAGTCATTGAAAGCAGCCAATGACTTTAGGTATTTTATTTGTGTCACGGGTGCAAATCTATTTAAAAAAGTCTTCGCTACGTACAACCAAAATTCTGATCAAGACTTGCCAAAATTGATATTAATAATATATTAATATCCAACTTTTTCTAGGCAAATTGTAGCAACAAAGTCAGTTGGTGGATAATTGTATTTTTCTTAGCAATATATATATATTTATATATATATATATATATATATATATAAAAGTTATGTGGTTAACGTGGTTTTGAAAATCCTACATATGTGATGGAAAATATAATCAACTATTAATAATAATGATAATGGCGACAATACTATTAATGTTAATATCTTCTGATCTTATCCCTTATTTTTTGTTTGCCGACTTAAAGATTGAATCGAACAATTTGGATGAAGAACTCTATAATTAATCGATTAATATGTACAATTATTTGCAGCCAAAATCTAAGTACTAATGATAACATTTGACTAGAAAGAAACCGATAATTTATCTCATTTTTTTACTTAAAAAAAAAAAGAATGAACTTTTATTTAGTTCACTATAAGAGAAAATAGTATTATAAGTGACAAAAAATAAAATAATAATATAGAAATTATTATTAATATTTAACAATATATATTAAGCAATAATAACTTCAATTTTAATTTGTCACTAATTAAATATATTTAACGATAAATCTTTTTATTTTGTCATTAAATGATTCAAAAGTAATAAGATTATTATGTAAAGATGTCACTATTTACATAAGTGACTACCTATAATATAACTCAATGACAGAAATATTGTTATTAAAATTCTGTGACAATATTTTCATTATCACTAAAATGTCAAAGTGCCACTGATGATTCATGTGATCATCATAAGCATTTCAAGTCATTTTTGAGAAAAAACTAAAATTTATTACCACTAAATATATTTATTAAATGATAACTTTCATACTGTCACTTAATATGTTTTGGATATTTGTTTTTTTTTTTTCTGTCGTGTTTATAGAAAATTATACACAAAAAGAAATAAAGCACATTAAACTCTTCAAATAAAGTACTAGCGCTTCTTAATTTTGCTACATTAAGAGCCCGTTTGGATGTGATTTTTTTTTTTAAGAAGAAACACTTATTTTTTGAAAAAAGACACTTCAGAGAAAAAAATTGTGTTTGGATTGACTTTAAAAAAAAAAAAAAAAGAAGCCAAAAAAAAAGCCAAAAATGAATTTTTTTAGAAGTTACCTCAGAATAACTTCAAATAAAAACACCTTTTAAAGGACTTTTAATTATTGTATCCAAACGCAAGACTGCTTGACTTAAAAAAATGCTATTACAAAGCAACGTTCGATAAGCACTTTTTTTTAAAGCCTATCCAAACGGCCCTAAGAAACCACATACGACTTAACAATCTATTAAAAGACTATATAAACAAGTTTGAAAGTTGAATAATAAAATTAATTTAAATTTGACAATGAATGGTATGTTTTGAAATATATTACTCTGTTTTAAATAAATGTTGACAGTGTTGTCAGTCTACAACCTTGACAAATGATTTAGTAGTTAGTACTTAACGATCTGCTAATCATCATAATGACGACTATAATTAATCATTAGCTTGTGTAGAGAATTTTGGGCCTATAGGTTTACCAGGAGCCCAAGAACTTCCCCCAAAAGGAAATAATTTAATTTTTAACTGTCTGTTTGGTTCTTGAATTTTGATAAGAAAAATAATAATTTTTTTTATTTATTTCAAATGATAATATTATTGGCTTTTATTTTTTAATTCTTTTTATTTTTTTTTATTTTTTCTTACAAAAATCCTTATTTCAAACATAACATAAGGGACAATTGTCTCAAACATAAATAAAAAATAGCTAATTTCTGCATCAGATTTTCTTACAAAGGCATGAAAGGGTTTAAACTAATCTTGGAATTTGACAAATTTATCAATATATTGGAGCATATAATTATATCCTCGAACATTAAATTTTAATACCATATGGATAATTATTTAAATTTTCATTCTAACATAATTTGAGCATATAATTAAATTAAATTATTTTTTATATTTTGCACACCCCTCTAATGTGCCATCTAGTGTGTTGCACCACTAGTTATTAATAGAAGAAGAAATTAATGTGTTAATTAGTACCTCAACAGGATCAAAAAGAATGAATCTGATAAACATTTATCAACTCAATATATATATGTATATATATATTGAAAATCGATCTATTATGATCAACCAATTATATCAATGATGTATTATAATTCTGATATCATTATCATATATATATATATATATATTGACAACAATGATGGAATAACCTCTGATATCTAATATCTTAATACGAACTTCTTTTTTATTTGTTTTAAAATCTCAACAAAGATACACTTTTTCAGCTTATTAATTATATCTCGAGAGGTCTCCATAATTCTTACAGTGTTTTTCGAGTATACTGTAACTCAATTGATAACAATGACAAACTAGATCAAGCAAAGAGCCTGTTTAAATGAGTCTAAAAAAAAGTGCTTTTTGAATGATACTTTTTATAATAGAATTTTTTTTTTAAGCCAAACAGTTTTACGTTTGATACAATAATTAAAAGTACTTTAAACTGTACTCTTATTTTGACTTTTACTTTTTTAAAAAGTTTATCCAAACACATACTTTTTGATTTGAAGTGTTTTTTTTTCTTCAAAAAAAAGTATTTATTCTTTAAAAAAAGTCCATTCAATCACAGCCAGAATAATACAAGGCCAGCTTTTAATTTTTATAATGTCATTCTTTCCTGGGCTGTAGCCCATTCATATTGGGCCTATTGGGTCTGCCGATGGGTGCGTCCCCGTCGAATTGTTAACGGGTCGAGTTTGAACCAAATTTGATGAATTCGAGCCCAAATTCAAGTGTATAATTCAGTAACCAAATTTCACCCAATACCTATGGGATTTAAATCCAATAATAATAAACTCAAGTTCGATAAAAGATTCGAAACTCGATAAAAAAATCCGTCTCAATTAGTAATAAAATAATAATTAAAAATCTAAATCAAAATAATTATGACAAATGAATATAATTACAATGATTATCGAAAGAGCAATACTAGCTACTTTATTCATTATGTATTATATTTATCTTTATATACATACGAACTATGATTATTTAAAACTTGACATATAATATTTTCATAGAAAAATGGTCTATTTTTTTTAAAAAAAAAATAAAAAGTGCATTATTATATATAATACACATATTTTCTGTATTTTATTTAAAAAATAGTAATATCATTTATTTAACCAATTATTAGTTGGTCTAGCGGGATGAGGCGCTAGATCTCTTAAACAAGGTCAAGGGTTTGAACCTTGACATTGTGAATGGAGCAATTGGGTTGGAAGGGTCGCCCTTCTAATGGATCTCTGCAGAACCCGATCTGGATTAATTGGCCAATGAGTCGAATTCGGGTGGATAAAAAAAAAATAAAATTATACATACAATTATTATTTTAACAGCAAATATTAGTAAAATTTGGTGGGTCAAAGTTCTCTATTCTACATACAGTCCACATCATGGATATTTATAATTGGATTTAATTTATCGAATATTTTAATCAATAAAAAATGTGTAAATTCGATCCGGATCAGATGAAGATCAACACCGTTGATAGCCCTACATCGAACAAATTGTGATTTTGCCTTCACATTTCATTGGACAAGATAATTGTAAGTTCAAATTTGGGCAATGGCGTAGTCAGAATTTCTTTGAGTAAATCATTCAAGACATATGATACTTAAAAGGAAAAGGGAAATTACACTTAGACCCCATGATATTCGATTAAATTACAGCTAGACCCCATTAGGTATAGAAAATTATACATACCTCCCTTGAGCTTTGAATTCGGCTAACAGGTAGTGCATTCGAGTCACTGGAACAATGTGATTTGCTTTTGTAAGTAAAAATTATAGCGGAACTCTAATTTTACTCATTTTTCCAAAAATTCAAACTTTTTTGTAAACAATAATACTCTTATTGAAATTGATAATTGTCATCAAGAAAATAGACAAATCGTCATTTTACTTTTAATCTGACTTGTGGGATTTTTTTAAAATTTTTTTCTTAACATTCTAACAAGGATAATAAATTCATTTCATTATCTTTTCCTTAGATGTTAGCTAGACCCAAACCTCAAGGGAGGTATGTGTAATTTCCTATACCTAAAGGGGTCTAGCTGTAATTTGACCGAATCTCAGTGGGTCTAAGTGTAATTTTCCCAAAGGAAAAATAATACGTATCGTAACTTAATTGAAGAAATTTAAGTTTTGTTAACTTCAATTAAGAAACAAATATTGCAACAATTTCCCTATCATCTTTTCATAATTTGAAAGTAATTCATGACTAAAATTAAATCAATAGTAAATATATCATTTTCAATCAAACAAGTATTTAGACTTTTAGTTATTCAGCTAGAATTCTTTTAGAAAATTGATAATTGACGTGGTCACTATTTTGAGTTTACGTCTAATGATTTGATTGGTTTGAATCTTTTGATTTAAATTAATCATCTAATATTTTGGACGGTACAGTTAGAAATTTGTCTATAGTTTAACAATTGACAAATATAAGGTTAACAATAGGAAACAATTGAAAATTAATCTTAAGTATGTATAATAATCTCAAATAAATTGATAAAACATGCGCATTTGATATTATAAAATATTTTCAATTTCTATATTTTAATAAGTGGTAGGCATAATGATCACACGCTATGATGCACGGACACGGACACGGACACGACACGACACGGACACGGCGACACGGAAAATCTCAAAATTTTAGGACACGACACGGCTCTGACACGGCTACTAAAAAATATATTATATTATGTTATATATTTATAATTTATTAAATTAAAGTATCTGATAGAGAAATAGTAATATTCATCTTTATAACAAGTATCTTTTAAAATCAAATGCATGATTAAAATAAAAAGAATTCATCATCATTCAAATATCTAAATATAAGCAAGTAAAAGAGTTAACACAAATTATAAAATACAATTAAAAAAATTATTTGTTATTTTCAGTTTTTCCATTAATTTTTAAAAATTTTAAAAAAGACCCCATTTGCACTTTGTAATATATCAAAAATGCCCCAGCCGTATCCCAGCCGTGTTGGACACGCCCTTCAGCCGTGTCCGACACCGTGTCGGAATTTTTTTTTTTTTTTTTTTGGACACGGTTTTTGCCGTGTCGGACACGTGTCGGGGCCGTGTCGGAGCCGTGTCCATATCCGACACTGCATCGGTGCATTTTTTGCCGTGTCCATGCTTCCTAGATCACACGTCATGAGTTTGAACCCCACCAATATATGGATATTATTAATTTACCAATTAGCAATATTGCAATTTTTTTGAATTTGATAATTATCGATAATTGATGTAATATTTTGATATTCATAAAAGTGTATTGATATAATTGATTTATATGTAATAGATCGTTTCATATAAAAAAAAAAATCATTCGTAGGCATATGCTTTAATATTTAATTATTTTACCCATTAAACAAGTCAGCCTGATTTGAACTCCAAACAAACACTAGAACTCCTGAAGTGATGTATTAATACTATTATTTATATTATTATATAAAACATATACACATCGCTAGCGTGCTCTAAAAATTATTTTTGGTATCTTTGGTCTGTTACTCAAATTTATTTTCTCTCCCCTCTCTTTTCTCTACTCTTCCACGTTTTTTTTTTAACTCTTTTTGTATTTTTTTTTTCTAATTTTAAATTATATTTTCACCTATCGTTAATTTAATCAATATATTGAAAATAGTTAAAAGAAATTATACCCATACAAAAAATTAATAATAAATATTTATAATTTATATTGTCTAAATTTAAGAATACAATCATATATATTTTTTATTTTTTTTTTATTTTAGACACATATTGAGTGTTCCAAAACAAGTAGTCAATTATAATTTATCAATATCATTCATTACACTAGCTACAAAAGAAAGACGTCAAATATATATATATATATATATATATATATATATTTTGTAACGATGAACTCCTATACAAAACAGTTTAAACATCAGCGAGCTATTAAGTATTAATTCGAAATCGCCACTGGACTCAGAGCCGAGTGGCGGGGATTTGAAAGTGGTATCAGGGAGGTCCTAAGTTCGAACCCTTACCCTCTTGTCCTCTACCTCTTTCCCTTTGAGTGAGTGTGTGCGTGTGTGGAGGTATTTTCCGATTGACATCTATAGGGTGTCCTGAGATGATTGTATCAAAAAAAAAAAAAAAGAAGAAAAAGTATTAATTCGAATTCAATAGTCATAAATTTTATCAGCAAATCTTTTGAAAATTTACATAACTAAAGATAGAGACGTGACATTGAATTGCTGAAATTTAAGTGATTTTTATTCATATCACACCAAAAATGTAATGAACCATAGGTACGTTCTCTGATTAATCTTTTAAATTTTAACATGCTATAAACTTTAATATATTATATGTTATAATGATTTACTTGACGAGATCATCACGAGAGCAGTGCATTACTGTTTATTTAATTAATTATTATTCTTGTTCTATACATTAATCACGAATTGATCTAGCCGGACTATCAATGGTCGGCCGCGCCTTGATCAGATAAACATTTGGAATCAAGACTGAATCTTCAAGTATAAATTGAAAAAGTATTATATCTTAAATTGCTTGGGTTTGTTCTTCCTTTTGTTTGTTTGTTTTGTTTGAGTCATCGTAGTTAGATATAATAATAATAATAATAATAATAATAATAATAATAATAATAATAATGATGATGATGTGGGAAGTATCTCACCTTCCACGTGGCCGTCTACCCCATGACGTGGCCCGATCCACTCCGACCACCTAGCAGTCGGACTTGAAATGTGGCCTCACGTGTTGCCAGCCAAGCATGCTCTTGAGGGAGAACGTCTCTCCACGGGCTATGCCCACCACCAAACCCCAAACCACTTACCTGGCAAAAGGGCTTCCTCGGTGTATAGATTAGCCACATCGGGGTAGGATTTCACTCCTCCTAGAGATGGTCCCCGAATCCCTCATCAGAGTGGTCTCCCATGGCAACGGTCTCCGACAGACCGTTACACCCAAAGGCTCCACTACCATGTATTGGTAGGAATATTCCATGTACGGAATGCCAGAAAACGGCTACCGCAACCTTAATTCAATCCATTCCAACCTGTGTATTATACATAGAAGTTCTCCATTGTTCATAAGGGTACATATTTTATCTCGGTACTCACATTTTCTACAATATATTACATCACCTTCCGATCTTTTGCTCGAATTCTCATTGCCTCAAGCATCGGAAGGTCTTGCCGGAGACACTTCCGGTTAAGCTTACGTGTGTTCCATCCTTGCAACTTAGTGACCGATCTAGCAACCTATTATTCTCATCGGATTGAAGCAGCTCTTTGCTCGGACTCAAGAATTGAAATGCCAACAGTAATGCTCGATCTTGGGAGCTCGACTTTGTTGATGAAAGACGCAGGTCGTCATGGAAAAAGATGGAAATTTTTTTAGCAATAACTGCTTGCGCCTACAATAGCCAAGTGCGTCCTCGGGCTTCTCAGCTCGGAGACCCGACCCTGAAAAAGGTGGAATTTCCCGCCCTGTTGGCAAGCCTGATCCCAATTCGCAGGGTTCGTTCAGGGTTGTAGAGATTTGCAAGAATAACACTTATCACCTGCAAGATATCTCCGGGGAAGATCTCCCCTGACCATGGAATGCCTCGAACTTGAAAAAGTTCTATGTCTGAAGATAATCACTATAAGAAAAAACGGTATTTTCGGTGGAACGAATCCGCCGGATAAACCTTGGTCGTTTTTCAATTTTCGGCGGAATTTAGGCGGATTTTCGGCGTAATTTTTTTTAATTAAATAAATTTTCGGCGGATTACTCCTCCGAAATTATTATTTATTTATTTGTTTTTTAATTAAATATATTTTTGGTGGAATAATCCGCCAAAATTCTGCCGAAATTATTTTAAATTTTCAGCGAAATTTCGACGGATTATTTCGTCGAAATTTATTGTATATTTTTTAAAATAAAATTTCAAACCCGAGACCTCACCCTAGCTCGCTTTCCAAGTTTTGGAGCCACTAGGAGTCGAACCTTCGCCCTCTTGGTTGTCAAACAACTCTTTTACTATTGAGCTATCTTCACTTTGTTGTCATAATTCATTACATTATATATTTATAGCAGACAACAATTCAAATAATAATAATAATAATAATAATGATAATAATAATAATAATAATAATAATAATAAGTTTTTTAGTTATTGAAAATTTTAATATTTTTAATTTTTATAAAATTTATATATATAATACATAATATTATAAACATATATATATATATATATAGCATAAAAAATTCATTTAATTCTAGTTAAAATAATAATAATAATAATTCAAATAAAAATCAAAATTTAAATTTTAATATATTTTAAAATTATATAAAATTATTAATATTATTTATTTAAAAAATACTATTTTTTATTTTTTTAATTTTTTGGCAGACTTTCCGGTCGAAAATTCGTCGAAAAATTCAAAAATGTTATTTTTTAAAATTATTTTTAATTTAAAAAAATAATTTTTTTATTATTTTTTATTTTTTTAATTTTTTGTCGGAATTTTCTATCGAAAATCCGCCGAAAAATTAAAAATTATTAATTTTTAATTATTTTTTATATAAAAATTATTATTATTTTTTATTTATTTAATTTTTCGGCTAAATTTTCCATTGAAAATCCATCGAAAATTTTAAAAATTATTATTTTTTATTTTTTTAATTGTCCACCAAAATTCCACCGAAAATCCGCTGAAAAATTTTGGTGGAATATTCCACCGAAAAATTTTTGCCGAAAAATGCGCGTTTTCTTGTAGTGAATGCCGAGCAAGAGGCCCGGGCACAGACTTGTTCCTTTCGCATGTATTTTTCGAGGCAAAAGTTTTGTAAAATGGTAAGACATTGACTTTGATTGTAATTGAAGTTTAAAAGATTTCATCTGCTCAATTTGTCTCAAATATATCTGCCACTGCCTCCATCACTGGCTCCTGATCTCTATCTCACCCACAGGCCACATTCAAGAAGAAGCAACTGCAACTTTTTTTTTTGGGTAAATAAATTAACTGATATTTTATTTATCCTATTTTCTATTTTCTTTCATATTTTTATTTTCTAATTGCAAAATAATTTTGGAATTTTACTTAATAAATATATTTTTTTCAATTGTAGTGTTCCTTAGATTTTTATATATTTTTATTATTGTTAAATGATCGTTCAAGTTGTAACAATTTATATTGGGAATTAGTTAATTACTATACTAATTGGAATTTTCACTAATTATTTTGATGTTTAGGAAAATATTTGAAGGTGCCACAATTATGGGAAAAAAAATAAATTCTACAATTACTTACTTTGCCTCACTCAAGAATTTTAGTCAAGATCCATTACTGCATACCACATCAGATATTATGATTTTCAATGTTGATCTTTTTTTACTAATATTTGAATTAAAAAAAATAGAAAAGGACTTAATCATACGCTGAGGGCATTGAAAAATATTTTAGCGAGAAGAAACCAAAGGCTAAAATATTTGTAGTCCAAATCTTAAGGGCTTAGTTAAATTTTATATATTGGAAATAGAAAGACTAAAATTATCATGAGATTTGGAGATTATAGCATATTAGGATCTAGCAAAACTTACTTTCAATGGTAAGGTGAAATTTTATTGACCAAATAGGTCAAGGGTTAAATTTTTTTGAATCTCATGAATTGTTGAATTTGATGTAATATTTTGCACTCAATTTGGTATATTAATGTACCTCCTCTATCCCATAATATTAGTCATCCTAAGTTTTTTCACACAAATCAATTACTCTAATTAACAGTCTTCTTTTTAGGTAAATTGAAAATGATTTGACAAAATTATCCTCATCACGCCTCATCAAATTCCATTAAAACTAATAATTGAGGATAAATTTGGGAAGAAAATTAATGCTCTCTTGAAATCTTCAAAGTAACAAATATTATGGGATAAAAAAAATCTCTAAAACGACTAATATAATGGGATAGATGGAGTAATTGATTGAGATATATGCAACTACTTGTAAGAAAAAAACAAAAAAAAAAAATCACTTACACGTTGTCATTTCATCCATAATCTCAACCTCTACATGTAAATTGACTCGCCCATGACTAAAAATTTTATCTCATCCACCACAGTTAAAAATATTGCTTCCGCCCCTTGTCATCAATTAAACTTATTTGAAATATTTTATAGGCTCCCACATTTTATAAAATGTTTTAATGGTTTATATAATGTTGGATTTTATTCTAAAAGTAAGCTCTTAAAACACTTGAATAAATAAGATAACTAAAGCTTATAAAATATTAGCAATGATAATATTGTAATTACGAGCTTGTTAATATTTTAAAAAATTTGGGCTATACTTCCTAAGTTACAGTGTAATTATGAATTAATACCTATAATTTTTAAAATTACAAATACCTCCTTAAGTTATGTTTCATTTTAATAAAATCCACCATTTATCAAGATGGGATGTAATTGCGAGTTGTATTTCTATTGTTTTGGTGAGAGTTTGAGGTGAGATTCACATGATCTTGAAAAGTCCAAGATGTAGAAGCTATATATAAAGTCATTTTAAAAAAATTTTTTTTTTGGTGGTATCGAATTATAGATGGTGATGCTCGATCGTGATTGTAGTGATGTAATGTGAAATTAATTAGCGAAAAGCGGGTGGAATAAAAAGAATAATTAATGAATTTTGTCAGGTTTGACGAGGTATATTTCTTAGTGACTGGGTTAAAAGTCTTCTTTTAGACGTCTCTATTAATATTAACAAGAAGGTTCTAAACCTCGAAAGGGGTATCTCTAATTTTAAAACCAGGGACACTAATTTGTAATTATATCATACTTCAAGAGTGTAGTTTGCTCTTAAAAATACATTAGCAACTTTTTTATTTTTTATTTTTCAAAAAAAAAATAAAATTAAAGGGTGCTTAACATTTTATTTTAGGAATTTATGAACTCATTCTCTAAAAATTTTACCAAGTAATTTGTCATATCTCATAAGATGTTTATAAGAATTGGCAAATACCCTCTAAGGCTATATATCTCCTTTTTCTTTTCATGTAATTTTTGTTTAATTCAATTTTTCAATTTCTTTTCAACTGGTGAAAGAAATAGAATATTCCTTGAACATTATCTTAAGACTTATTGTAAATTCTTGCTCCTGTGTACAACATCTTTGTCTTGATATGTATAGATTTTCTGTTTATATATTATATTGAAATCAAGTGGCCCCATCTTGATATAGTCAAATTAAACTACTTCTTTGAAGAATAAATTTGATAAATTTTATACAATTACTATTCCAATAAAGCCAATAACTTAAGGACATGTATGGGCCCCCAAAATTGCCGGCAGAATGACCTAGCCTCCTTATCGCCGGCCCAAAACATTCCCCCATCCCTTAAAACTACACCCTTCATCAATTCTTGATTTCTCCTCCACAACCCCTCATGATCTGCACACTCTCTAGTCTCTACCACTCTCAAACTATACTACATATATCTTCATTTTAATTCTTCTCTCAATTATAATGGAAATACGCATCCGCGACATTACCAATAATTTTGATCTAACTCGGGGATCTGCTTCGACTCTTAGTACCACCACGAAAGTTGTTAGCGATATGAAAGTCAACTCGATCACAACCACTTCAGGTTCCGAAACCACCTATGAACCCACTTCACCTCGCGTCGACCCCAATGCACCAACCGACCCTGGGGCCCATGCCCTAACTGATTCGGGCTCTATGTCCAACTCCAATATGAAGAAAGTTGCCGACAACAATGTGAAAGTCAAATGTACTGCAAATTCAAATTGTAATAAGTCATCCGAAAACAATGTCAGAACCTCGAAAGGGATGAAGCTCCTCCTCGACGACCTCGTGTTCGTGAAGAGGCTAGGGAGCGGAGACATCGGGACTGTGTACCTAGTGGAGCTCAAGGGCATCAAGGGGTGCCTGTTTGCAGCCAAGGTGATGGATAAGGAGGAGTTGGCTTATAGGAGCAAAGAGGGTAGGGCAGGGACAGAGAGGGAAATACTTGAAATGTTGGAACACCCATTTTTGCCCTCACTCTATGCAACAATGGATTGCCCTAGGTGGTCGTGTTTGTTGACTGAGTTTTGTCCCGGTGGTGACCTCCACGTTCTCCGCCAATGCCAACCCGAGAAGAGGTTTCATGAAGATGCGGTCCGGTGAGTACTAATTCTGTACTACACTAAACTTCGAGGTTTTTTTGCCTGCATCCAACAGGGACGGAGTCAGGATGGGGCTGTCCCCTCCCTCCCCTAAGTTCGTATCGAGTTAAATTTTATATGTATTCGTCCCTCTCCTTTAAATACAGTTTGGATCTTCTGCTGCATAATTGTACTATATTTATAATTGCGCTACAACTTTCCTCCATTCACCAAATTGGCAAGCGGATGAAATAATAAAAGAAAAAAAAATTATGATAAGAAATTTTTTTTAAAGATTATCTTTTTTTATCTTAACCGTTCACCAACCATCTACCAATACACCACCAATACATGTGGTTGTATTGGTGAGTAAAGTAGAAGATGCAGCACAATTATGGAACCGAATATCTAAACTACCTAAGTAATATAAATACCTTTAATATTTTATAACTTTCCTTACACGTGATGTGTCGTTATGAGTGGAGGAAAAAATGTAACACAACATATAGAAGAGGATTCATAATATCCCCTATAAAAATTTCTAACTCCGTCCCTACATCCATATATACATATATATTAGGGCAATTTTTTTTTTGGGCCATCTGAATTATGACATTTTTTAAAATTTACTGTCTGAACTATGCAAAATTCGTAGATTTTTATATGGTGATTGATGATAAAAAAAAATAAAAAAAAATTAAATGATAAAGCCTACAAATCATCATAGTTGGAATGGTAAAATTTATTTCCCCTATATACTATTATTCTTTCTGTATCACACGTTTGAAAATTAGTTACATTATAATTCTTCTTATAAACAATTAGTCATACTACATTAGAGCCCGTTTGGATGGGCTTTTTTTAAAAAAGAAGCACTTTTTTTTTGAAAAAAAGCAGTTCGAAAAAAAAAATTGTGTTTGGATGGGCTTTTTGAAAAAAGCAGAAGCCAGAAAAAAAAGCCAAAACTGGCTTTTTTTAGAAGCTATCCCAGAGTAGCTTCAAATAAAAGCACTTTTAAAGCACTTTTAATTATTGTACCCAAACGCAAAAGTGCTTGGCTTAAAAAAAAAGCTCTACTATAAAAAGCACCGTTCGAAAAACACTTTTTATTTAAGCCCATCCAAACGGGCCCTTACTTTAATTGACAAGATAATCCTCGCACCCCCCCCCCCACCCCCCCCCCCCCCAACAAAAAAAAAAAAACAACAACAACAACCAAATTAAGCTTTTTTGAGTATATGAATATCCCAACTAAGAAGTCAACGACCCCTCAAAACTTTTGTATAAATTCAATTGTGGACTCGATATATGTACCACATAGTTTAAACTGTGTCAAAATTTTAATTTATTTTTTAAAAAAATTAATATATAAAATATGGTCGAATTCAAGTCGTTTATTTAATGTATATGTGTTGTCCAAGATCTGAGTTTGTATAAGATTTTTCCCTCCCCTTTGTCCCCAAAGAAAATATTGGTTAGAGCAATAAAAAAAATGCATTTAAATTTTTGTACTACTCCATTGTTCAAATTTACCATCGATGCTTGCAAAATTTCTCTCTATTTTGGGTTGCTTTTAGCGTATGGCCTATATGGTTGACTTTATTACAATAATCCAAACAAGAATGTTCCCAACCTGTTACATCATTAAGTAATTATCAAGACACCTATTTCAAATAGTTAGATAAACAATCATTATTATTATTATATATTATTTTATAAAGTATAAGAATCTTTCAATAACCAACCTTAAAAAACATTGTCGTCACTGTAAGTGGATATTATAGCACTTTTAATTTTGTGACGCTACTTAAAAATGTCATGCGTTTGGATGCCCTAAAAGCCTTTAATGACATTTCATAATGTCTCTAAAATATATTTTAGTATAAAAAAATATTGATAAAATTATATAGCGACCCTTTTTATGGAATTGCCTCAATTCTTATATTGTTGAGACATTTTTGAAAGAGTGTCATGTTAATGTGTCTAATTAGAGAATTTTTTTTAGCGGTGAACTATTTAGTGTCTGTCGTATGGCTTTTGTTTTCTGTCTCCTCTCCACTATCTAACTTGTTCTCTCTCGACTTTAAACGCATTCAATCAGGTTTTATGCATCAGAAGTAGTGGCCGCACTTGAGTACCTACACATGCTAGACGTGGTGTACCGCGACCTGAAGCCTGAAAATGTTCTTGTAAGATCAGATGGCCACATAACGCTGACCGATTTCGACCTCTCCTTGAAATGCGACGACTCAACATCAACAGCACGGCTCGTGTACGACCGGACAGACTCAAAATCTCATCCCTCGACCAACGATCACGAGCTCGACTCGTCCCGATTTTCCATGATCCCATCGTGCATTCTACCAAAGTGTATCGTGCCGCGTGTCTCATGCATCCGCCTCGGACAACGCCGAATAAAGAAGGGAAATAACGCACGTCGGGCCACCCTAAAGATCGTGGCTGAGCCCGTTGAGGCACGATCCATGTCGTTTGTCGGGACCCACGAGTACCTGGCCCCCGAGATCGTGTCCGGGGAGGGGCACGGCAACGCAGTCGATTGGTGGACTCTAGGGATCTTTATGTACGAGTTATTTTATGGGGTCACGCCCTTTAGAGGGATGGACAATGAGTGCACCCTGGCTAACATCGTGGCTCGAGGCCTCGAGTTCCCGAAGGAGCCCACGGTTTCACCATGTGCTAGGGACTTGATGAGCCAGCTACTGAACAAGGGCCCATCCAAGAGAATGGGGTCGTTTATGGGAGCGACGGCCATCAAGCAACATCCCTTCTTTGAAGGGGTAAATTGGGCACTCTTGAGGTGCACAAAGCCACCATATGTCCCAAGCCCCTTCAATCTTAAGGACTTAGTTTCATCTCGTGATGATAATTGTGATGGTAATATTATTGATTATTATTGAAGTTTCATATTAAATTTTTTGTTGAAGTTTCATATTGATTTTAGGGTTTACGGGTGTAAGTTTGAAACTTTGAATGTTAGTGTTATGGTAATATTGATTACTGTTGAAGTTTCACATTGAATTTTGTTATTTTGGATGGAAAAATTAATCAAAGTCATTTTCTTTTGTAGTACTTTAGACGCATCTTGTTGTAAGGGAAGTTTATTTTCGTTAGTAATATATTCGGCGCTTACTTTCTTATTTGATAAATGGAACAAATCAATTTAACGAACTTAGGAAAAGTGTCACCCATTGAGTTATTTAAATCCTTTTGAATGAGTTTTTTTTAGATAATCGCTTTTTTTTTTTTATCAAAAAGACACTTCAGGGCGAGGAAAAAAAAAATTGGATGCACTTTTTGAAAAAAAAAAAAGCAAAAATCTTTCTGAAGTTATATCGGAGCAGTTTCAAATAAAAATACATTTTAAATTGCAAAACTACTTGACTAAAAAAAAAGTCTACGGTAAAAACACTCTCAAAAAGCACTTATTTTTTCAAGTCCATTCAAATTGGCCCTTAATTTTGAATAAAATATGTCCAACCTCTCTGTATTTTTTCTAATTGACACGTTAAACTCCGTGATTCTAATTAGCAAAAAATACAACTCCTATGCGTTTGATTTGTTAATTCTTATTCTAATTTATGGATGATAATTATAAAATAATCTTTTTTAGTTTTTCATTATCCAAAGTAATCGGATAAATTTGAAAAGAAAATTAAAAGTTCTAAAACAATCTTCTCTAATTGAAGAAAGTGATCAAAATTATTTTAAATATATATATATATATATATATATATATATATATAAAAGAGGCCATTGGTTTTGAAAATTTCCACTTAGATCAAGTTCCAAATGTTTTTTTAAGAGGAAAAACGATGATTTTATTACTCAAAAATTATCAACTTCAAAACAAGCTGCCCCATATTGAAGCTTAATAAGGCAAAATTTGAGACCCTTCACATAGGGTATAAACCCTGCCTGTTAAGACATACGCAACGCCATTAGCTGTACGTAGAACATGAGCCCTACCTTTGGTTCTTAAATTTTTGTAAGAAAAATATAATTTTTTTTTATTTCAAATAGTAGTACTTTTTGCTTTTATTTTTGATCATTTTTCATTTTCTTTCTACTTTTCCTCAACAAAATTCTTATTCCAAACATAGCAGAGACAAAGAGATTGATGTAAAACCATTGCTCCTCCCCGCTTTTTCTATGTGGTATACACCGGCATTTTCAACGATAAGCATTTTATGAAAATTTTCAAATATAAAAAATGTTGTGGAAGAGAATTGTAATAAGAACATTGAACGAAAGAATTCATTTTTTTGATAATATCCATTTTATCTATTGTTAGGTAGTTTTTGACCCCAATACTTAATCTTTCTGGAGTTCTCACTGTTTATAATAAGAGCAGCGGTTGGGACATCCGATGTGTGTGTGTGTGTATTGGTGTGCAGAATAAGAATAAAATAGAATTTTAATTATGTATTGTTTTTAATAATATAAAACCACAAATATTTTTCACACTACTAGAAAAATTATTTTTTGTGACCGATTTTGGCTTAAATCGGTCACAAAAACAGTTTTGTGATTGAATCTGTGACCGAATAAATCGGTCACGAAAACCTTGGTCACAGTTTTTTTGTGACTGAAGCTGTGACCGACTATTTTGTGACCGAAATTTTAGTCACAAAATAAAATAAATAGTGACCGAAATTTCGGTCACAAAATGAAGGGAATAGTGATCGAAATTTTGTGACCGAAATTTCGGTCACAAAATTTTAATCAATCAATTTAAATTACATTTGTACCCGCATCAACCCCACAAAATTCGGTCACTAAAAACAGTTTTTTTAGTAGTGTCAATTTATTTATATAAAAAACACATTTTTAATTATTTGCAATTTGCAATGTATTTATTCAACTTTTTATAATAAAAAATAGGGAATAATGCGTTTTTCGTCCGTTAACTTTAGCATGTTTGGGTTTTAGTCCTTTAATTTTAGGGTTTTCGATTTTGGTCCGTTATTTATTGAAAAATTTGCACATTCAGTCCGATTTTGAAATTTTCCGATCAAATGTGATGAGCTGGACAACACATATAGTGATTTGTCGCCGGCCGACAGTGACGTGTGATTGAAGTTGGGGATTTCACTCCAATATTCTGAGTTGGCGGACATGTAGATAATTTTAATTTTAATTTTTAAGAAATGTCGTCCACATCAGCAAAAAAATTGAAATAAACTTATTTGCCTCTTTTTTTTTTATCCCCCCAAATTGAAACGAAGCGTCAGAAAGAAAGGAAGAAGAAACCCTTATTTGTAAACTTTTTTGCTACTGATTTCTCTGTAAACTACCCATTTTTTCTTCGTAATTTCTAAATCCCCACGCTCTGAAGGAGGATTGGAAGGACACAAAGCTTAAATGCCGAAGCTTCGAGATACAAAGGACAACGATTTCCCTCCTCCAGACTATGGTTAGTGTTTTTTTAAAGTAGTTTGGTCTTTTGGAATTTTTATTTGGATCTGTATGGTTATGGGCATGTGTGCATGTCGTTTTGGTTTGGTTTTTGTATGCATTTGTATATAAATTTGTTTGTGTTTGTGGTCCCGTTCATCGTTTGTGCCCTATTGGTTGGTTTATTTGTGGTCCCGTTCTTCCTTTGTCAAGTGGGTGGGCCAAAAAACCCCACTCAGTTGCATTTTCTTCTTTTGTGAAGTTTTTTATATTTTTTGTGGATTTTTTGCTTCTATTTGCAGATCCTAAAAGTACTGAGTTGACATTGTGTTGTCATATTGATGGGGTGATGATAAATAGCCCCGTTTGTGAGTACATGGGTGGAAAAATCTATAAATTTGATTTTGTGGATGTGTATAAGTGTGGGATTTCCACTTTGGGGGCTTTGGCTGAACATTTAGGTGTGTTAGGAGATGTTATAATATACTCTAAGTCAGACCAAGGGGATTATTTTGTTGTTAAAGGAGACAGTGGTTTACTTGCATTGCTTGAAAAAAAACTTAAACAGGGCAGAGAGGTAAACCTTTACTTTGATGTACATCTTGACTTTTTAGGTAGTGAAAATGGCTCTGGTACAGACGAAGGTGGCGGTGTTAATGTTTGTGGGGTGGGGGAGGATATGAGGGATGGGATTGGGGTAGATGGAGATGATTTATTTGAATCTGATGAAGAGGAGTATAAGCCTAGTAGTACTGCAGAAAGTGAGGAGTTTGAGTTTGAAGATAGTGATAATGTTGTGGAGGATGTAGATGATTTTAAGGAGAAAGAGGTATTTGACAGCGACTGTGACCTTGACAGTGTTAAATGCTCTGATGAAGATGTAAATTCACCCAAGCCAATGTTTAACCCAGCCAGCATGTACAGTCCTGAGTTCTTTGTGGGATTGAGCTTTATAAACAAAGATGAGATAAAAAATGCCATTTATTCACAAGCTATAAAACTGCAAAGGTCTGTTAATATCACTAAAAATGACAAGATTAGGGTTCATGCAAAGTGTGCTGATAAAAACTGTGAATGGAAACTGCATGCAATTAAAGTGAATGATGAAACAACCTTCACAATTAGGGTTTACAACCCTAACCACACTTGTGCTCCTAACTTTAAATGTAAAAATGTGAGATCTTCTTGGCTTGCTGAGAAATTCTTAAAGCATTTTCAAACTGAGCCCAATAGGAACATAAAAGTGTGGCGGCTTGATAGGATTGATGAGTTAGATGTTGACTTTTCTCTTGATCAAGCTTATAGGGCTAGAAACAAAGCTTTGAGAAAACTTGAGGGTGATCCTGCTAAACAATATGCATTGTTATGGGATTATGCAAATGAAATAAAAAGAGGTAATCCTGGGTCCATTGTTATTGTAGGAACTGATCAGTCTGATGGGAGCAATAGGTTTGATAGGTTCTATCTTTGTCTGCATGCCTTGAGAATGGGTTTTCTGTTTGGGTGTAGGCCAATGGTGTGTGTTGATGGATGCCATCTAAAGGGTCCTTATGGTGGGGTGTTGCTGTCAGCTGTTGGAATTGACCCCAACAACACTATTTATCCTATTGCTTATGCTGTTATATCTAAGGAGAATAGGGAAACTTGGGAATGGTTCCTCACTCTAGTAAAACTGGACCTAAACATTGATGATGATTCAAAATGGTATTTTATGAGTGATAAACAAAAAGGCTTGGTACAAGCATTATGTGAAGTGTTTCCTACAGCTGAACACAGAAATTGTGTGAGGCACATGGCTTGCAATTTCAGTAATGCTGGATTCAGAGGCCTTGCATACAAAAATGCCTTGTGGAAGGTAGCAAAAGCAACAACACCCAATGAATTCAGTAGAAAAATGCAAGAGTTGAGTGAGATGAATGAAAATGCAACATAGTGGTTTGCTGATAAACCACTAGTTCAATGCAGCAGGTCACATTTTAGTGATTACACTAGATGTGACATCCTATTGAACAATGCATGTGAAAGCTTCAATGCAAGTATCATGGAGGGTAGAGGAAAAGGTATACTGTCAATGCTTGAGTGGATAATGGAAAATCTAATGAAAAGATTGCAAAAAAATAGGGATGAAGGGCTGGGATGGGAAGGTTTAATCTGTCCTAACATACAAGCTAAAGTTGACAAGAACATGAGAAGGTTGGGGAATTGTAGGCCTATAAAAGGCAATGATAAGCATTACCTCATTTCCTGTGGAGATGGATCAAAGTATAGTGTAGATTTTAAAGAGGGCAAATGTGGTTGTAGGAGATGGGAGTTGACTGGAATCCCTTGTATGCATGCTTTAAGTGCAATTGTGGCACAAGAGTTGAACATTGAGGGCTACATTCATAACTGCTACAAAACAGAAACCTACAGAAAGGTTTATTCCACTGCCATACACCCACTTAATGGTAGAGAAGAATGGATGAAAACCAACATCATACCACCATCGCCACCTCATGTGATTAGACAAGCTGGAAGGCCCAAAAAGGTGAGAAGAAAAGAACCTGACGAAGTGGAACAGACGCAGAAAAGAAGAGGTAGAGGACAACCTAGTTCAATCAAGCTGAAGAGACAACAAACGACAGTAAAATGCAGAACATGCGGTGTACAAGGACACAACTCAAAAAGGTGCCCAATGAAATTAGGCCAGTCATCAACTCAAGCCGCAATGGAGGGTGCATCTGAAGAAGTAACTATCGTCAAACTCTTTTCTTCTTGTTTACAGTCATTTGTGATACATAATGTCTTACAAATTGTATCAGGTGAGGAGTCCTCCTACAAACCACAACAAAAAATTGAGACAAAGTTCAAGGATCAAAGAGAGGCTGAAAGGACAGGCCAATGTAAGACTGTTGGTAATTTTGAAGACCTATATTTTGAGACAGATTGGTCATGGCCTACTCCTAACTTAAGATTTGTCATTGCTATTTTTTTAACTTAAATGCAGGTTCATGTGGCTCAGAGTCCTGTCAGAAACAAAGGGATGCCAAGGATATCAGAACCTGATGAAATTGTGAGTCACCACAACTAAGTTGTTATCTTTGTTATAGTCGTGGCTATTGAGCAGACAATATGAGTTATTTATCTTTTTTGTTGCTTGTCACACATGAAAGTTTGTTTGTTTCTTCTTCTCTGAATCCCCAAGTTAGTCGGATTGATGATCCAAGCCAACCATCTGCTGAATTTGTGAACCAAGCAACATTGAATGAAGGCCCATCAATGTATGAACAATTCAAAGATAGGATGGCTACCATGGTTACATCTGCTAATTTCACAGAGACCAAGGGTGATAAACGACCAACACCTGGAATTTTGAAAGATGGGAAGAGATTTATATCAATCTCAAACCTTGTTGAAGCCATGAAAAAAGCGAACAAAGACAAGAAAGGGAAGAAGAAGATGACAAAATGAAGCAGAAGATAACAACTTGTGCTGCTATCATGAATTTCTGTCTTGCCTTGATACTTGATAATTATAATTTGATACACTTATTTTTGTGATCTTTTTGTGATGGTTTTGTGATCCTTAAATATCAATATGTATCTTTTGTACACTTTGGAAATATTGTCCTTCTGGATTAACTTTTGTGTTGAAAAGCCTTTATATATATAGCATTCGAGCACAATTTGTTTAATTGATCATTTTGTGCATTGCACTGTGTATTAAATGGTCATTGTATTGTATTGTGTATTAAATGATCATTTGTTCATCATACAAAAAACGAACAGGTTAATAGTGTATGAAATGCTGATTTCTTCATTAAACTGCACAAAAACCATAAAATTAGTACCACCTTACATCACCAACAATTAGGGTTTACAAATGCTAATATATATGCTAATATTCTTACATCACCATAACATTAGTAGTGTATGAAATGCTAATATTCTTACATACTTGCCTAACTTCCTATACTAGTTACATACTTACATAACTTCACATACGTGAAGTACACACTTCAACTAAAGAAGTAAAGAAGAAAAAAGAACCAAGACAACAACAAGGCAACCTCCATTAGTTGCTTCTCATTCTTCAAACTCATATGGTCATTTTCAACTACCTTCAACCTTTCTATCTCAGCTTCATAACCCTTCATTCTATCAACTTCTTTTTGAAGATTCTCCAACTTGTCCTCTATTAACCTTAAATTATGTAGTTCACGCTCTAACCGATTACATTTCTTCAACAACCTTGGAATCACAATCGCGGATCTTTCACACATGGGCGGGTCTTCCCACACAAAGAACCTACATCCTCCTCTCTGGTTCCCGAAAAAAAAGGAAAATCAGTTTCAAAATGACATCCGAGCAGCCAAAAACAAAATTAGGGATACAAAATTCTACCTTGTAATCCGAGCAGCCATGAAATCATCGACCTGGATTATCATCAGTCCAAGAAGTCCACATATATGCTCGTTTTCCACAGTCGCATTCCAAAGGTCCTTCAACTCCAGACATCTTTGCTGAGAGAGCTGCTGAGGCGAGGCGACAGATTTTTTATAGTTGTGGAATGGGGTTTGATTTTTGATTTTTCTTGCTTCTGCTATGTGGGTCAACAGTTTTTTGTGTGAAGTACTATGTGGGTCAATATGTAGGCAAGAAAAGGGTAATAAGTTGGAGGGAAAAGTTGTGTACTTTCCCTCCATTCTGGGCTTATGTGTAGTCCCATGTGGAAGAAAGAATCCAAAGGTCTGACAAAAATTCCTAATTGGCAGCCAAGTCACAGGAAATCGGACAAATCACTGTATGTGTTGTCCAGCTCATCACATTTGATCGGAAAATTTCAAAATCGGACTGAATGTGCAAATTTTTCAATAAATAACGGACCAAAATCGAAAACCCTAAAATTAAAGGACTAAAACCCAAACATGCTAAAGTTAACGGACGAAAACAACATTTTTCCCTAAAAAATAATTTAAAGTAAGATAACATTGTACGAATTAAAAAAATAAATATAAAAGAACATAGGGAACATTAGTAGTGGTGTGAAGAGAGAAGATGACAGTAGATAAAAAACTAAATGCTAATTGCTAGAGTTGAGATCAAAAGTAGTTAATGTTCCACTACTAATTCCTAAAATCGTATAACATAAAAGAGTATAAATATTTGTACTTAGAAAGCAAGGAATTCCTAAAATTTCAGTCGTGGAGTGATATGTTTTAGATAAGATATTCTTTGGATATGTTCCGACACACTTTTTTGGCTAAATAAAGTCTTCGATCAATATTTTCATAAGTAAATAAATAATAAACAAATGATTAGAATTCTAATTGTTTTCAAACTATTCGGAAATAAAGGCTTAATTGCAATTTTCATCTTATACTTATTAGTGTTTGGCATTTTTAATCTTGGTCAAACTTAAATTCACAATATTGTCCTGTAATTTCAAAAAGTTCAAAACATAAATCATTTTTTCGCCTGAAATTCCCCATCTCACCGAAATTTGTGACATGTTCATCTAAACATGATGTTTTGGATACTTTTATCCTACATGGCACCAAATATAATGTTTGTGTGTGTGTTTTGTTTAAATATGAAATGTAATTAACCAAAAAATTGTTGACATAGGCAAATTTTCACTTTGGAAAAAAAAAACAAAAACAAAAATAAAAAGCAAAATATGCCAAATGCCTCTAGACCAACCAACCCACCCCCAACCCCTAGCAACCCCATCCCCAACCCCAAAAGTGTAGAACGAAAGAAACAAAAAAAAAAAAAAAAAAACACCCTCAACACACATACAAACACACACTAAGAAATTGATAATCCAAACTTTATCAAATCTTGAAATTGATCGCATATTTGGTTTTCTCATGAGATGGGGATCTCATTTATGAGCAAAACAGGATGGAAGATGGCCGGGGGCGGTGAAACGGCGAGATGGCCTTAATGAATGCCAACATGTAATGTTGATCATGCCACCTATGTGCCATGTCGGATTAAATTATCCTACTAAGCAAATTCCGGCGAGTTAAGTTGGGGGATTTTCAGCAAACAAAAAAAAAGACTGATTTTTCAAAATTTTAAGACTTACAGGATAACATTGCGAATTTATGTTTAACCAGGACTAAAAGTGCCAAACATCAATAGGTACAAGATGAAAATTACAATTTAGCCCGAAAAAAGTTGTTGTTTCATCCAATGACTTAATTTTAATTGTCATTATGGTACTTTTTTGTAAAAAATAGAACCTTCTTTTACTTTTGAAATAGATATCACACAATAGAATGTCAATGAATGATGAACTTTTTTTTTTTTTTCCCTGTTCTGGTATATCGATTTGTATGTTTGAATCTTACACCACATATTTATATATACTAGAAGTCAGCTCATAGTCAATGTGCGTGCAAAATAAAAATAAAATATATTTGATGTATGTATATTATGTATATCGCGCCAATATTTTTAAAGCAAAATAAAGTTAAATGAACTTAAAATGTAACGAATTTAAAAGCATACGATGCAATGTAAATGTAGAAATATATGCATAACATTTTATACATAAATTATACTCGTCAGTTTTAGAAGCACAATAATGGATACATCTGCTGTCTAAAATTTATGCTTTTCGAAGGTTCATGACAAAATGTTAGGCAAAGTAAAAGGATATGACTAAATAAATAAGGATCACCACTTTACTCAATCAAAATCATGAATAAATAAATTACATTAATTGAAACACACGCATATAATTAGAAAAATTAGAAATTAGGATATCTATAATCATGAGAAACTAACATTCACGGATGACTACAAACCGATGGATTGATGTCTTGATTGTCTCTTTAATCAAGCAATAAAATCTGCAGCACTGAATAAAAAAGAAAAGAAAAAAACTATTAATGAGCATCATAACCATGACTAAAAATATTTATACAATATTAAATACAATGTGATAATGCTTGGAATATTTTACACCTTGCTATTTGAACACGTCTGGATTATAACATTAACCCTCCGTTTGATTCTTGGATTTTGGTAAGAAAAATACGAAGGAAATTTTTTTCTTTACTTCAAATAATAGTACTCTTTATCTTTATTGTTGATTCTTTTCATTTTTCTTACCAAAATTCTTGTTCCAAACATAACATAAATGACCAGCTCGTTAACAAAAAAATAATAATAATAATAAATCAAAATGGCTTTGGAGTTTACCGACTTATGAACTAAAAAAATAACTATCAATTTAAAATATACGAAATCTATTAACAACTACATAAACCTTGCTAATGCAGCATCATAATCATGTTTTGAATATTTTTCTTTACCTTGCCACCGTAATGCATCCGATTAGAGTACGTCGAAGTTAAATGAGATTAAGAGCCCGTTTGGATGGGCTTTTTTTAAAAAAGAAGCACTTTTTTTTTGAAAAAAAGCAGTTCGAAAAAAAAAATTGTGTTTGGATGGGCTTTTTGAAAAAAGCAGAAGCCAGAAAAAAAGCCAAAAGTGGCTTTTTTTAGAAGCTATCCCAAAGTAGCTTCAAATAAAAGCACTTTTAATTATTGTACCCAAACGCAAAAGTGCTTGGCTTAAAAAAAAAAGCTCTACTATAAAAAGCACCGTTCGAAAAGCATTTTTTATTTAAGCCCATCCAAACGGGCCCTAAGTAAATGACCTTTTTAACACTTTTCTTATATTATTTAATTGAGTTTAGAAAGGGGCGTTTCAGTAAATATACTTAAAAGAGGCCATTTATAGGTCTCACACTTTACATATAATATAGATAATATACATATTAACTGCATCATGTTAGCATTAAAGTAATATAAAAATATTTATATATGTCGGAAACATGTCGTGTTTGTCGTCTTGGATACATATCGTGTTATAAATTTTTCTCCAAATTTGTGTCCCATCATTGTCGTATCGTGTTCGTATATATATATCAACGTATCTATGTCTGTGCAATATAAATTTATACTTAAGACTTAGTATGGGTGCTAGATTTACTACTTTTAATCACTTTGGTCGGTCAAATTAATTTCATCTATTTCTCATTCCCTCTTTTTTTCTTGCCTTTTTTTTTATTTATTTTTTAATTATATAATTTTATCTTATTTTAAGTTATTTTTTTATTATCATAAATTTAATAAATATATTAAAAATAGTTAATAAGTACATTATAAATATATGTATAATTTTCATACTGTTAAGATGCATATATAATTAAATTCTGTTTTATTTTTATTTTACGCACGCATCGAATACATCTGACTACTAATTTTTGAATAAAATTTCCAATTGATTTGCTATAAGAGACTTTTAAGGGGAACTCTTAGCACAAGGCATATTTAAAGGGCTAAGAAAAAAAAAATTACCTTTTACAATTTGGTAACCATAATTAATTTCAAGAGATTAATAATATATAAAGAAAATTACATAAATAGGCATAAATAGGTATATATATATATACACACATATCCGTGTGTTTGTGTGTGTGTGTATGCGTATAAACCCACAAGAATCCTAGTCAAATCCATATACTTCCAATAAAACCCTCCAAACTTTCCTTCGACTCATAGCACAAACTTTCCAACGCCACCATAAATTTTCACCTTTCCAAAGTATCAAAACAGCCAAGAAATTAATGAAAATTTCACCAGAATTTAGCAGAGAAACTCTCGGTCGCTCGTACTCTCTGTAGCTTTAATTTCACACAGATTTAATGCATGTGCGTGCACATCTCTTTTTTGTATCTATCTGAATATATATGTATATATATTTCTGTTTATATAGACATGCACAGAGAAACCTGATTCTGTGTTTTTTTCTTCTCTCTTTTGAAGCATGGATTTGAAGAAGACTGATACGGAAACACTCAAAAGAACGCTGAGTGATCTCATTCAAGAACTCGAACGCAAAGTAAATTTTTTTTTATTTTTTATTCCCTTTGTTCTATGTTTTTAATCTTGTAGTTGTTTTGATTTTATATTTCATGCACTTGGTTTAATTTCTGTTTTTGCTTTTGCTCATCCCCCCCCCCCCCCCCCTTTCTTGTGGGTGTGGAATTGAAGATTGTTTGATTTAAATTTGTGCATAGCACCAAGACAAGAGCTCCAAACTAAAATCTTTAGAAAAAGAATAAATTAAATTAATAAATAATCCGAGTAATTGTATAATTTTGGGGATGATTTGTATGTATGGGCCTAGTTGAGTTGGAGAAGTGTTTTATATATATTTGCAAACTAATCAGATGTATATCAATTTTGATCATATTGAATGATTATTTAAAGTCTATTTATTTCTGTTTCTTATTGTATGAAATTATTTGCTCTTGGCCTATATGTAACCTTGCAAAAGTCGTTCGTTTTTTCATATACATTTAAGGTGGATTGCATTCATTTGCAATATATGTAACTATTGTGACATATATTTGTAGGGATTGGTCGATCATAATTTTCGACAGTGTTACTCATTAAAGGAAGACAGTGGTCGGTCGTTTTTCTTGGAACTCATTCCCGTATTTCTCAATGATGTTAATACGATAGTAAAAGATATGGTGGTAAACTTGTATGTTCTTCTTAAGTTTCTAGCATTTTTATTTAATTCGCGTATTTTATATGTGAAAATTTTATTTTCATTGCGCATTAATTAATTAATAGGACTCAAGCAGTCGTCGACTTCGATCGAATGTTTTCACATTTTATCAAGTTGAAAGGAAGTTCTGCCTGGTAATTATCACTTCACTGACAATATATTTTTGTTTTGTCTTTAGAAATTTATATTTCATCTTTTTGGAAAATTTTATTTTCTTGATGTTTTCACTTATTGAAGGCTTACATATGTTCACGTTTCTTGTACAGTTTTGGTGCTTGTCGAATTAGAGATGTGTCGTGTAATTTACACAGTGCTATTGAGAAGAAATCCAGAGATGAGTAAGATGTTTGTTGCAATATCTCTAAAACATTATCTTTTTCCATGTAGCACATCTTCTTTATTTCCACATGAAGCAAAAGCATGGACAAGTTGTATATATTGATTGCATTATTCTTGCACCTACTTTGCTTGTGGTTGCACTTGAAAATCTAGAGCTTGGAATAACTAGTGAAGTGTGCACATATATATTAATTTGAATATTTGGAAATTTGATCATAAAGATGCTGTTTACGAGAATACTCATCCATTATTTGGCTAAATAATGCCAAATTATAATTATATTTCGATAAATATTTTTATGGTCTCAAGCGATGCGTATTCTTTATTTTTCAAGCTATTTTAATTTTGGTAATTTTTATTTCGATGCAGAATCTAATCTCTCATTCTAATCTAGTAGACAGTATTTTAGGATTTTTTTTTTTTTTTAAAGACAAAAGCAGAATATGAATCTAACAACATTGGATGCGCAATCTTGCACTCTGAATTTTAACCTTAACCAACTCATAAAAGGTTATTTCTTTCTAATCTTGATTTTTTGCAGGTGTCGCCGTGTGTTGGAGGATATAAAATTTGAATATATCGACTTGCAGAAGCACTTGGAGGTCATTATCAAGGTGAAGAATAATATGCTCTCTCGTATTTTTTCGGTTTGTTTGTTGTGCTTTTTGTAGAAATTATCTGGACATGATGTACTTTGTTCAGTCATAAATTTAAGATTATCCACAGGGAAACTTTGTATGAGTCAAGAACTTGTTAATAATCTAATATTATAGTATTTTAAAACTTGTTAATGATATAATATGAAGGGGAAATTCTAATACTTAACAGAAATTTATTGGAAAATCCTGAAATATATCCATATTTGAATCAACAAAACTAAATTTTTGTTGTTAACTAGTTGGTGTTTCCTACAAATAACAGTCAAGATTAAATTATTATTCCTTCACATATTATGAAGTGTCCCCTTGCTGCAGTCTATATAGAGTTCTATTATACGTATATACTGAAAAAATTCAATCTCCGAGCTACGACAGACAACATTCTCCATCTCCGAAGTAAACATTTTCTTTCTTGTTAAGTTAGAATGAATCTCAACCCCTATGTAGGCGATGAATATGAATTTTTCTTTCTTTTTTTTTTTTTTGGTCGAAAACAGTGCCTGCACTCTTTCGGCAAATATGCCAATAATTATCATGATTGCCACTTCTGATCTGAATTCACTCTCGTTGTGCTCTTGTTCTATTGTTAAGTTTCAGTTGTATTTACTATGCAAATGGTTCATTGTACTTGTGGCGCAGCTTGAACAGGAAATTGTGTCTAGATCAGCCTGACTATCATGACAAGAGATGTGCATGCATATGTAGTATTATTACTTAATAGACGACAATTTTCATCTAGTTTCAGCATGTAAGTACTACGATAATCTCTAGCCTATAATATGGAGAGTTGGTTTGATCCAAATATATATAATCTGGTTCTTTTCTCTCAGTTTGATTTTCTGGTAATTTATCCCTATCAATTTATATCAATATTTGATTATGTGATTATGCATTTATGTCGAAAATGATGATTTTTTTGAGGTTTTTGCCCCTGGTTTTCTATACTCTTTTGCCTAAAATGGAGTTGATTTGTAAATTTGGGAGCTTTCAAATGGTTAAGTCTCATATTTGGATTTTTGTTTTGATTATTTACATGCCCTTCCTCTGTGTAAGTATGTGTAATTGCGTAAATTCTCTCTCTTGGTGTCGAAATTATTCATATCTCCTTCTGACAATCAAATTTTGATCAAAACTAAGAAAATATATGAAGAAAAGTTGGATAAAGGTGTCTATAAATGCAAGAACTATTTTAGAAGTTTATTAAAATTAGAATGATAGCATCATTTAACTATGTGTATTTACCGAGAGAATAGGCTAATTAACTGATTGTGAGGTGGAGAGAAGTTGTAAAGGAGGTATGTGTAATTCTAAAACCAATGAGGGAGGTTTGTGTAATTGCATTTAGTTGTAAAGGAGGACAGTGTAATCACTTTTATATTTGTTTCTCTTTTTTATCCCCCCCCCCCCCCCCCCCCCCCCCGCACCTCTCTCTCTCTCTCTCTCTCTCTCTCTCTCTCTCTCTCTCTCTCTCTCTCTCTCTCTCTATCTATTTGTTTGTTTTTATAAAAGCACACTCAACTATGCAATCTTAGCTTAAAATCAGTACAAAACATGATAGCAATCAATACAAACATCAACAGCTAACATTTTACAAGAAACCAATACCAAAACCTACACCACAACCAGGCCAATGCGATAATCATCCCCTTCAGGAGAGCTACATACAAACACACACATGCATACACGCACACATACAGACATTACTTGGGAAATTCTCCAGGGAAAACAAGATTACATACCTGTCGCCTGTTGAAAAATTTCCCCAAAATCCCATAACAACCCCTGGAACCTAAATCTTGATCCAACTTATCTTGATATTGATCAACAATCTTCATTCTTGGAAGATTTCTTGACTGCAAATTTTCACTAAACTTAGCTTTATACTTATCAACAATCCTGGGACCATCACTCGGCCTGAAACCTCTTGGGTGAATCATTTCGTGATAAGATAGCAACCTATCTCGATGTGGGAGGGTCTCTTTGACAATGTTGTTGCTAAGCATTTGAGCTCTCCATTTGGATAAGAGGGGGAAGTGATCTTTCGTGAGCAGTTTTATCGCATTAGCTTGTGCATTAACCTCGACCCACAGAGCAATGAACACAGCAAAAATGTCTACTGCTCCAATGGAGTCGCCACCAAACTAGTTTTTGCCATTGAGCTCATTCTCAAGAGTTTTTAAGCAATTCTTGGCGTTGCGTATGGCCATTTGTAGTCCGACTTCCGGTGCTCTGCCCCAGCAAGCTCTCATCACTGCAGGCATGCACTGAGCACACAAGTTTTGCAGGTTTTGATCAGCCAGGTCATTGATGCAACAAACAAGAATACACACACACACAAACACATAGGTTTCATTCCAGAAAACTCATTGAGACGAGGCCCGTTTCACATAACTCTTGTGATATGAAAAATTACAAACCAACCCTTAGTTTTTGGTTTTGTGTTACAAATACTCCTTTAACTGCAATCGAGATTTGTAAAATAAAACTACATATTACTAAAGTATTCATAATTTTTCATATTGCATGGTGTTTGTAAAATGGACTTAGCCTCACAGTTATATATATATATATATATATATATATATATGTATACACACACACATATATATAGATTTAATTACTGCAACGTCTCATGAGATTTAATAAAATTACAAACTATACCCTCCTCCTTTGAAATTACAAAAGACTCTCCTTTAAGTTCACAACATTTATAAATTACAATGCCTCCTAAAAATTTAGTTGATTATTACAACTTGCTTCTGACCCAGTCTACTTTTTTCACTTTTGCTCGGACAAGGATGCCCTTGCTAATATTTCAAACTTACAGTACTTCATTTTAATATGATAAAATTTAAGCCAATATGATTTGTATTATGCTCCCATTGTCAACCTTAACTTTCGTAAGTATATTCATAAACATTACAATTAACTCCCTTTTAAATAGTAAACAGAACAATCACACCCCCCATATTTTTCAAACATGACATTGATATTTCATGATTTTTTGTAGACATTACAACTTCAAAACCGGCATACCAGATTGTGTGTATGTTATTCCAATATCATCTAATGATTCTTCCCAATGGAAATATTGCTCAGTTTAATCAAAACACACACACACACACACACAGAGTACCTTGAACTGAATGAACTTGATCAAGAAACGTGCCGTGGCTCGATCTTTAGGATCCTTTGGGAACAAACTGTCAATGGGTTTTGTCCGTGCCCACGTCTCGTCGTCGATGTATTCCATGATGACAGCTGCATCACAAATCACATGCCCATTATGCACCAAAACCGGTGGAAATTGGAAAACTGGACTCACTTTTCTGAGCTGAGGACTGGGATTGAAGAGATCCTCTCTAATGAGAGTAAATGAAACGCCCTTGAGTTTTAGGGCAATCTCCACACTTCTACAAAAGGGATGTGCCCAACAACTGTATAGTATCACTTCTTGTGCCATTGTGAATTTGTGATCAATAAGAGTTTCAGTTCTTGGATTTGTGGCAGTATTATAGGTGAGATAATTGAAGGCATTCTCTCTCTCTCTCTCTCTCTCTTACATGTGATTTATGTATAGTATAATATGAAAGAACCTTTTGAAGATAATGGCTTTCATGAGAAGTTCATAAAGAGTATGATGTGATTGAATAGGAAAGAATCTACTTATGACAAAGAAGAATAAGAAAGAATCTAACAAAAGAGCCCCACAAAAATGCAGTCTTTTAGGATAAAAGCAGTCCATTTTCCTGTACGGATATAAAGCTTTACTGCATGCTTTCAGGAAAAAGGATGTGCACAAGTTGGTTTCATCATTCTCTACTGGACTCAGGTTTCATAAAGTGAAAGCGTGTACAAATACATGAGCGAAGGCGAGTGCGCATGCATATAAAAATTAAAAAAAAAAAAAAAAGTTGAGCACAAAATTATCTCAAAGCATCTAATAAAAAATTATGTTATATATAATCTGATATTTTGTGTTTTTAATATAAAGCATATTTGAATAAGCAAAATAATTTTATTAAATACTACTCTTGAATCATATTATAATAATTTCATGCGATTGAGTAAATTTATCAATTCTTCTCACAGTTCACAAAAATTTCATATATATGTACAACTTATAAAAGCTAGCTCATTGTCCCGATACATAGTTACTATCTAACTACTATAATTATTATATATTAAATTACATCAATAAAAGTTTATTTATCATACAGTAATCTTTCTCAATTGGCAAAAAAATATAGTTCCAGTATTTACCAAATGAAAATCAAATCTCTTTAATATTATGTCTAAAATACAAGTGTGAGATTTAATAAAATTCAATGCATGATTTAAAAAGTTTGAAGTCATTTTCAAGCGAGCTCTAAACACTCAATTCACTTGTTCGAGCACTAAACGCGAAAGCGACATGGAAATTGTGACCTAATACCAGACTAATGCTAAAGCCATCAAGGGTCAAATTTAAATCAAACCAGAAAAACATGAACATGAATGATTAGGGATCCCATTATTCGAATCCAACCCAAATCCTATAAACCAAATATAATAATCAATTTTTAGCGAAAGCGGGCTATTATATTTCAATTGATTACACAAATGCTATCAAATTAAAAACAACCTATTACGTGAATCGTAACTTATTATTAAATACGAAAAAAACTACTGTAAAATATACATAACTGTTATTTAACAAACTAATACCCATTTTCAAGGAGCTAAAAGAATTTAACCTCGTAACCGAGGAGTGTCCATTTCAACACTGAGATAAGGCCTCACGGGCATATCAGTACTCTCGAATTTGAATCCTTAAAACTCTAACAAACAAATTCAACCCAAATATACTAAATACCAACTAAAATTTTCTAAAACCAAATAACTAACAAAAAATTTAATACCTCATATCAAGATGAATTCAAATTAAAATCCGCTCCATTGACAGCCTTAACTATTTTCACATAAAATATCAGCTCCTCCATGCCAAAGAAGCAAAAATTCATCAATAAATCAAGTCTATATTATACATGAACCGTCCACAATAATGATCAATAAGGGCAAATGTCAAAAAATTTGACTATCAATCCATCTATAACTAGGTGTGCAACATAATCAAATCAAGGTAAGAACAGCTCCATCTCTGAAGAATCAATAAAACCAACACAATGTAGGACGACTAGTTTCAACCGGAACCTTCTTATGAAACGATAATTACACAGCAGATGAGTGTAGATATGCCTGAAAAATGGGCCGGTCCTTGTGCAGCTACCGTTGTGAGGCTTCACCACAGCCTGTTTGAATATACAAGTGTTCGTATATTTCAACTCCAGCCATGTTGTATCAGCCTCCTTACCCTATGCCTTATTTTCTTCTTCTTATCCACATATGGATAATACAGTTCCGTTTTCTGTTTCTTTACATTTCTTCTTTTTTTTTTTCCACATTCTAATGTACAAAGTCGCGATATATATTACATCATCCCACCTGCACAAAGAATTCAAATCAGCAAGATATATGTACCAGGCTTGACTAAGTGCACAAGTTTTGCGTTCCATTTCTCTCATGCTCTCTGAGTGTGTGTGCACGTGCCCAAATGCCATGTTATGGACAATTTTCCACAAAATTGAAGGGAATAACAAGGCTACCACACCATTTACAGATAACAGCAAGAGTGAAATCCACCTTAACAGTAACGGCAAGTGACTCAAGCTAAAGTTAAAAATGCTATCCAGAGATTAAGAAACTGATAGAGAGAGTTCCATTCAACTTGCATTACGTACTTGAAAATAAATCCTTATTGCACAGTATTGAAATGCCTACATCTTCCCAAATGCATTATGAAAAGAAATTCATCATTTAAATGATACGTAACAGCCAGAGATGAGTCTAACCTGTCGATAAGATCGTAGGTGCTAGCAAGATAGCTGTAATTCCATTAAGGCACAAACAAGGTACGTCATCTGGTTGAGTAATATCCCAAATAAAGCACTTAACTTATAGCCTCCCAACTTGAACAGAACTTCGTAATTGCACTTCTAAAAGAGACACAAGATTGGACCTAGTCTTAGTCTGTACTGTACATAATTCATCACCTGGAATTGAAACCAAAATAGTGTGTTTAGCCAACCACGGGCAAAATTATGCATCTTTAGCAAAATTTGAAGCAGTTTCAGTTCTTGCTCAAGCTCATCCATCCACAATCATAAATAGCAGAGATCAACGACATAACAAGCTATCCCCTCTAGAACAGCCCCGGGTATAGGCTTTGCATAAATACAAAGGTCATTCTCAAACTACTTATTTTCAAGAAAAAATATGTTATTTGTTGCTACAATAACAGATTATACATTTGATCCATGCCTGTTGGCCAGTGCAAGATGCCTAATGTTACAGTCAAACAAAATATAATGAGAGTTACAACAAAATATAATGCACACATTCATAATGCGATCGGACTCAAAAAGCTGAGCTCAAGGAATTGGACTTTATTAATAATCTATTCAAATTTGAATGTATTAGATCCAGTTTAGGCTCAATTACTCAATAAACAAACAGTGTCAAACATTTGAAAGCTCAACGCTATAAAATTTACAAGCAAACAATATATAAGATTCTGATTAGATGATTTTATATCCCCACCATTTCCATGGTATGTGAGTTATTTTAAGTTCCTTAACAAATAAAACTTCAGAATTTATAGGAACAATCGACCTATTTATATATAATTATTATATTCAGTCTACCTGAAATGTTGAGAAATACAAATTCAATTTTGAGCACTTTCTCCATCTTTTTTTTTTCTTTTTTCTTTTTGGTGCAGGGTTGGGGGAAAATCAAATTTCAACAATTTCAAAGCTCAATGGTTCATAACGTAGTGTAGGTTAAAGTTGACACCTGTACTGAAGATATTAAAAATGGGGTGGGGTGGGGTGGGTAAATCAAATCTCAACATTTTTTACGCTCAAATTTTCATTATAAAGCTTACAGGTATACAAACGGCATTAAAATGGGGTTCATGTGGGGGTGGATAAATCAAACTTTCAAATTTTCGACATCCAATTTTACATTATCGAGATTTTAGTGTAACTTGTAGTTTACATCAATAGTCAAGACACTGGAATGGTCTATAAGCAAGATTTATGGGTTCCTATTGTCAGCCGTGCCTAAAAATGACAAAGGCAATGAGATAACATGTGGCAATCATGGGCAAAACCAGGCACTTCGACAGAAACATCTCGCTTATCAATTTCTTCATATTAAAAGATTTTACTTGCACAGGTAATAAATTTGCCAATATCATGTTTACCACTAGTCAGGTATCACTCTTATATTGGCTCCACAAGAACAAATCATCTTCGCCATCATCTGACTTGATGGGGCTTTGAACTTTAACAGCGTCATTTGCTCCATCCCCATGCTCTTCTTCCTCAATGGCCTCATCTTTAGCTTCTTCATCCTTCATGATGCATTACAAAGCATAAGCAAATTCATAAATGAATAAAGAAAATTTCCAATCATAATAGGAAAATGTTTGCTTAGAAATATGTAAATTTGGTAGAACAGCAAATGACATACATCAGCATTTGAGGTCCCCTCATCTGCCACTTCATTGCCGGTCAAATCTATTGCATCTTCATCAGCATTCTGATTTTCTTCAGCTGCCATTTGGTTTAAGCGATCTATCACCATTTGAAAATGTGAAAGATCTGCAAAATGGAGAATATTTAACATGTAGAGAGACAATGACCCGAACAATATTATGTGGTTAATTTCCCAAAACGTCTAAAGGTATTTCTTCTTCCAAAATAAATTACTATTCTTCAACTTGAAGAAAAATAATTCTTTTAGATAGAAGGGGTCAGAAAGTAGGACGTAAACCTACTTTTGGAACGGTTGGTCAAAGCTTCACGAAGCCTATGGGGATGCTGCCGTTCTTCTTTTTTGTATTTCAACTTTATTTGTCGGCGGGTACGATCAGGAAAGAGCTGTTGTATCATGGAAAGGTCTGTTCCAAACTGTCGCACAGCCTACAAGCAAACAGAAACTAAAGACTCGTCAGATGATCATTATGAAATAAGACTTACTAAAGAGGATTCAAAAAAATAATTCCCCAAGCAAAGGGATATTCCAGAAACAGAACAAAGACAAAATGAGCCTTCTTTTTCTACACAACCAATCATTTTAAAAAATAAAAATAGATTTTCCACGTGCTTATGCATGTATGAAGAGGTACCAGAAAGGCATACCTCATAGAACAATTCTGTATCCTGTTTAGACCATCTTGCGATGGGTGTTTTGTCCATGTAGGTCTGATAATTGAAGTAGAGAGTGCTGTCTTCAACCATAGGACTTCCTTGTCCATCATCATATTCTCCGTCTTGATTAGAAGTGAAAGTCTCATCTTCATTATAGCGGCCTGAAGAATTACCATTACTGAAAGCACAATTAACCAAAACCATATATCATTCCGCGTTGAACAGTATGATGCAAGAGACTTTCAATAACTGTTTCAAAAGATAAAACATAATCTAGGAGAAAAACAGTTTGAGATGGGAAAGGAAGAGGAGAAATACAATTGACATGCATACTATAAAATAGAGGTAGCTCATATGTTAAATAAAGGTACAAACAACAATTCAATGGATGGTATTAAACATACTAAGAGGCACGTCTTTTATTTGGTTTATCAACCTGAACTTCCTGAACAAGAAAATTGGTGCACCCTAATCAGCCTTTTTAGAGAAATTGAACTTGAGGATTTTATTCAATGTTGTACCCACCCCAAGTCTAGCCACTATAAAACATGTCTCGACAAAAATTATTTCCTACTATTTTACAACCTTCGTTTCCACCCTCTGTTGGGTGTAGCGTTTGCCAGTGAAGTACAATGCCCCTTTTCTTTCCACCATCAATAAGCAGTAACTTCCTTTCAAGGAAAATACGAGATTACATGTCAAATTCATCTATATTTTCATTTCTGCTAACATACAAATGAAAGTTTCTGAAAATTCAAGAGAGCGTGTTAGCACAACATACAAGAAAATTCAACATTCTTCCCTCACCATGCAGGTGCAATTCTCCATTCTTCATGCAACTTTATTTACCATCCATTTTTGGTTAATGGTGAGATAATATTACTAGAGTAAATTACATTGAGCACCCCAACCTTTGGGGTGTTTTGCACTTTAGTACCCAACCTTTGTAAATGTGCACTTTAGTACCACAACCTTTATCATTTGTGCACTAATGGTTTTTTTTCACTATTTTGGTGGAATCTGTGGATTATTCTAGAGAATATTGGGGAATATGCCACCTGAATAGTGTAAAAAATACCATTAGCGCACAAATGATACATGTTAGGTACCAAAGCACACGTTTACAAAGGTTGAGTACCAAAGTGCAAAACACTTTAAAGACTGGGGTGCTTAATGCAATTTACCCATATTACTATTACCTTTGATTTGCTGATGGTTTTGGTGCCAGTGCTGGTGCTGCTGCCTCTTTCTCTTCCTTTTTCTAAAAGATGCAAACAATGAGATCAGAATTCTGAAAATAAAATATGAATCCACAGCAATATCTGGAGAATACAATGTACAGGAGATATTCCATTTAAACCCCATTTACACTGTAAACAACCAAATATTCATAATCTACATACCGTCTGCTTCTCCTTGTACTCTGCCAGTAGAATTAAGTCCCTAAGAGGCACCTTTTGGTAGTCAATCTCATCTTCAGGGGTTTCAAGTAAAGCCTTGTCCACTACATAGAAAAAGTCTCTAGTAACTACAATTATTAGGAATCAACATACACTGCAGCGCTGAATTCTAAGTCGCAATACCTCGTCTTCGTCTAGTAGAATGGGAGAACTTTTTAGGCTTTGCAGCTGCATCCTGGTCTGATGTCTCCTTGGCATTTTTCCGCTTTCTGGCTGGTTTTTCTTTATCATCATCAGCTTTTTTAGACCTCCGCTTTGCCGCCTTCTTTTGTGGTTCACTTTCCACTTGATGTTCTTCATTAATAATGTTTTCCAACTCCAAAGCAGAACTAAGAGGATGTTCTTCAGAGAACTCCCCATTAGCAAGGTCTTCGTTCTCATCCTCATCTACTAGTTCGCACAAATTTGTTTTGGTTTTTCTTGGACGTAGTGATCTACCAGTAACGTTCTCCTGAGTGGTTGGAGAAGAATCCAATGCAGTGTGATTTTTGTTGCTTGCAGTATTTGCCCGGCGAGAAGCCTAATAAGCATGAGTTAATAATCAGACAACATTCAGGGGCGGAACAATAGTCATAAAGAAAGAACATAACATAGAAAACGTGTATAAATTTCAAGTTTTAGTTGATAGCACATAAATAGCTTACAAGTTTTGCAGGAAATTCAGGCACACCCTCCAGATGGGTGCCTGAATCCAGCTGAGTCATCTCCATAAGATTCATAGAGTCTTCATTCAAAGGAACTTCAGAGGTCACATCAGTGGGCAAGGCATGAGCAAGTTCGAGTGATGAAAGATCAAGAACATCATCTTGTTGAAATGTGGAAATCAACTCCTTTTCTCCATAACTAATTTCAGGCAGAACAGATTGTGAGTGGGAAACAGATCCACTGGCTCCACGTGTCTCTTTCTCTTTGTGCATTTGTATCTTTGGCTTAGGCTGAAACTTTCCGGTTCTCTGTCCTGGATAATAAAGCCAATACCAATATCTTAATGTTGGAAATCCAAACAAAGCTCATAAAGTAGGCAAAATAAAATTCAGCATACCAGATTTAGTTGTCAACTCAGATGTAACTATAGAATCCATGACATCCATTTCCTGCAATTGACCAACTTAGACCTCAAAGTTACATAACACTTCAAGTGTTCATATTCAGTGGTTAAGAACGAGCCCAGAAGCGAAAAACCAGGGAAATTCATATATGAACACAGTTTTGGGCCCCAGATCTGTACAAAATGGTTTAAATTGTACCACCTCCTTGATTCATTTATTTTTTTTTAAAAAACCAAATATCACTATGCAAAATGTGGCACGATCTGGATTGTTTGGTGCATATGAGGCACCGAAGACAAGGTACGCATAAGAATTTTCCCTAAAGTTAATGGTCCTCACCTCTCTAGCCAACTCTCTGTCGTGCATGTGACCATGTCCATCAGTACTTGAAACAATAGGCTCATCAGCGGTTAAAGGATCAGGGCATGAGGCAATATCTACCGCCTTAAATGTGTTGGTCGAATCCTCAACAGAAGAAATAACTGGAATAGCAGCCTTTTCTGCTACATGCTCAGGGTTGGGGACATTAAGAGCTTCAGCTTCTGAAGGAGGGATTCTACCTTCTGAGACATTGAGCAATAATTAAAAAGTTGTCTAATTGACCACTAAAACGAGCTGAATGAAGGCTTGGCAAATAAAGAATAACCAAAATGAAGAACTTTTTCCTCACCGGTATCAGTTTTAGCATGTGGAAGGATATCACCAAGAGTTTCCAACCCGATGAATATGTCAGCATTCTAAATAAAAGGAAATAAATGCATCAGCTGACTAAACCAGCATATATGGAATGGAATTGCATTGCTCACCTCTCCCACTGGTTTACCCATGGAAGCCTGCTGGCCCCCGTTGTCGTTAGGCAGAACATCGGAAGCTGAAATCATTTAGGAACCAAAAACAATTTATTATCCATTTATTCTTCCAATTATAATAACAGCAAACACAAACAATTTTCGTTAGACTGCAAAACCCACAATTTTTGTTAGATAAATAAATAATGCGGCACTCAATCAAGAAAAATACTAACAGTGCTCTGATGATTTTGCAGTCCCGACAACTTCGTTTAACTCAGTCTGTGCAGACTCAGTGGTTTGATCTGCTTGTGAGGAAATTTTAGCTGCTGTTGAGCCCTTTTTCTGTGGTCGGAATTTCGGTTTTGGCTGGAACTTGTTGGCTGCCCTAGCTGCAAAAAGCATCAAACTTTGTGCTTAAAACCTTATTAAAATAGCAAATCCAGCCATATCTAGAAACAGGACAACAATAAAACCAATTGTTTTACCATTCTTCACTTCCTCTTCAACAAAAATATCATCCAATGGATCCAAATCAGTGCCCATTGGAAACTATCCTGAACCAAAACAATTCTTTAGGTATAAACAGAGAAATAAACATGAATTTGAAAACCACATCCAACACTCAATTAGAAACTCCAGAAAATTCACATTCAGATAATAAAAGCCATTCCTCTTACTTATCTGAAAAAATTGGCATGACCGTAGTGAAAAGCGAAAATAATGATCAACAATGGATAATTCCACTTTCCCTACATACCTACAAGATATCAATGTTAAATGATATAAATTTTATGGAGGCTACCATCCATGTGGATCACCATGTTAACACGAGCCCACATGTGCATTTATGTGGACTGCGTTCTAATGCCACAGACAAAGGGGAGTACCAAACCAAGTTGCAAATAGGAAGATAAAATCCATGACATTAAATATTCAAAAACTTGGCACTATCAACAAGTATATTCTCACAAGAAACTGTTGACAACAGAGAGCCTTGATGAACTAGCTTACTAGCTTCAAAATTTAGAAACCAGAACACATCCAAAAAAACATAAGTCTGCGATAATCAGTACACCAATCCATATATGCCCCCAAATATAACCGAATACTCACACTCAAAAACATGGTGAAAACTGATACCATGCCTTGATATATTCAAAATCACATATCGTTCAGAGAACATATCATAATAGATAATCAAATTTGCAGACGGCTAGAACCCAAGCGTAACTAACTTCTCCAACGGCTAAGACGCCATGGCAGTGGCCAAGTTTGCAGAGAAGGGAATCTTACGTTTTGGATATATTTCGTTTGTTCATTTTCAGCTAATTTCCTTAATTTTCCAGTTGTATAAATTTGGCATGATCTCATGAGAAATAGCAAGAACTGTACCCTAAATTCTCTCTTCTTTTCTTCCTTCTCTTCTGCTCCTCTCTGTTCCCTTGTTATCCCTTCTTCTTCTCTATTTTTGCATAAAATAAATAAACCTGAGTTCTAGCTTAATTAAAATTTCCACCACTTACAAATTTATCTACATTTAACTAGCAAAAACATCACAAAAATCCAAGTATTACACATACCTTGAGCGGGCGACGGCGTCGGAGGGGCGGCGGCGTTGGAGGAGCCGACGGACGGCGGCTAAGGTAGCTAGGGTTTCAATTTAAAAAAAAAATAATCTGGGGAACGGGTAGAGATGGAAGTACAAATATGGGCGAAGAACAGGAGAAACGTGAGAGATGGGTTTTAATTGGCAGATTACAATTTTAACCGAAATCTTTTGTATTAATGTAGTTGTTGAAAGGCAAAAATTGGCATCATAATTATTGTTGATGTGGTTTTTTTTTTAATTTTATCCCTAATTTTGTATTTTCATATTCTTTGCTCGCAGAATGAACGGCAAATTACGTATAAATAATAATATTAATAATAATATAGATACAAAAGTAGCTTTCATATTCTTTGCTAAAAATACAAAATAATAATAATAAGGGATAAAATCAAATATGGTCCCAAAATGGTCTTTTTTAATTTTTTATCCCTAATTTTACAGGCTCATCAAAATAAGGATAATTTTTCAAAACTTTCATCAAATTTAGTCATTTTCAGTAACAGACGTTAAACACTAACAACGATGCGCACTTGCTTCTCACGTTAGTCACGTGCTCCTCATATGTGACTGACAGCATAGTATGCCTCTCCATTAATTTTTAATATTTGTCACTAAAAGAGATCAAATTTGATGAAAATTTCGAAAAATTATTCTTATTTTGATGAGCCTGTAAAATTAAGGATCAAAATTAAAAAAGACCACGAATTTTGGGACCATATCTGATTTTACCCCTAATAATAATAACCATTTCAATACAAAAGTAGCTTTTATTAGCCATTCTCCAAATTATAATTAAGAAAAGTATCAATAAATCTTTTCTTTTTTAGTTTAATTTAAGAGCTTCAAAGCAATTAGTTGTAAATAATAATTTTGATGGAGTTCATTCAACGACAATTGGCTATTGTCAAAAGTTACAAATTCGAACTTCAATGAATGCATTTAATTTACAATTCTTAAACTTATAAATTGATTCTACCTTTGGTTGCCTCTTTGCCATACTCTTTATTGTTTGTTGGTACTAGAAGTTTGTGCAGTTCCGCAACCAAGTTTTCAAGCATTTTTATAAAAATGGATATATAGTAGTTTATGTGGATTTGTTCTACTCTTCATCAAGGAACAATGTTTCCCGCTTTTTTTGAGTTTGGTTCAGCCTTTTGGACGGATAAGGGTCGAAATTAAACAAGAAATTAACAATTTTATCTTGAAAATTAAACACATGCCACTCACATAATGTCACTTCAGGCAAAAGGCCAATAGAACTTTCACTTGAGGGACGAACATGCAACCATATATGAAGATTTTAAGGTCGAGAAAAATATCATTTTAATCCCATAAAGTAGGTCATATCCAATTTTGATTTCAGTGAATATGAATGTCTAACATTACATCTCATATTTTTCAAATTATTTCAATGTTAGTCCCCTGACTAACTCTCTTTAGAAACTTAAAGATGAATGCATGATCAACTCGTGATAATCTCATGCATTCAACACTAAAATCCTAATGAAAGCTAGCCAAGTGGCTAAATTGAGGCAATCTAAAGATATGGGATGCAACACGAGGCATTGATATTCAATGTGTTTAAAATTGAACAGGGCCTAACATAAGACCGAGACCGGTACTTTAAAGACTACATTAATTCTAAAAGACAATATCGAGGACTAAACATGACACTTTCCTTATATTTATCAAATTTCATACTAGTACAGATCACTTGAGATCATTTATTCTAAAATGTGTTTCATCTCCTATTTTGTTGCATGTACGCATATGTTGGAAGTCATGGTGCACATAATTTAACAATTCATAGTAACAAGAGAATATAAGGGGAGTCATCATAATATATATTACAGTTATCATTCCATGACTCCAATTGACTTCATAGATTACATAAGTATATATAGACTAAGCCTAACAAGAACTTGGCCTCAATACATGAGCTATATATATATCATTAAATATGATGTTTTTCCTATTTTTAATACATGCATTAACTTATAAGCTACATACATGTACCAAAAAATTATTCATATTCTTTTTCCTTGAAAATAACAAGTTATTATTTTCAATACCCCCTCTTGATTTGTTATTTTCTGTTCCTTTAACAATAATTATCATGTTTTAACTCTAGCTTCATGGTGTTGAAATTTCTTCTACCAACAACTCTTGCTTATCCACCATTACTTTTCAAGTTGGAGGGCTACACATCTTTCTTACATTTTATTTTGTGATCTTGTCTTTATCAATTTTATGATCAACAAATTTTCTTTTTGTCATCGGGTAAAAACTCTTACTTAGGCTGTAGGAAATAAGACGCATTGTGTCTTTTCATTTTGCAAGGGTTCTTTTCACCCCTTAAGCCTCCTTCCAGGCTTCTCTCTCCTTTTTTTTTGGGAAAACTCTTCTGGTCTTCACTTCTTGCTCAACGGGTTGATTTTTTCATAAACCCGAAGCACCTTCATTTCTCAACTGGTCCTCTTTCTTGAACCCGAAGCACCTTCACTTCTCGACGGGTTCTCTTTCTTGAACCCAGAGTTCTTCCACTTTTCAACTGGTTTCTTTGTAACCCGAAGATCACACTTTCAAACGCTACAACCACCTCACTAGCCCTTGCATTTTTGAACCTACATCTTTGAATTGTATAATTATGCCTACCGTAACATTTTTTCCTTTTGTTTTTTCTCTTCATTTCCTCAAGGCCTCAAGATCAATTGAGGCTCTGATACCACGTTGTTTGATGTTATGGTAGCCATAATTATACAATTCATAATAACAAGAAAATATAAGCGGAGTCAGTGGCAGATTTAGATTCAATTTTCTTTGGAGGGGGGAGGGGGGAAGTAATTAATTGTAAAACTTATTAAAAAAGAATTATATCATGTGTACCATAATCATACTAAACACTATTGCATAAATTAATGAGAAATTATATATTAACTCTATCTAGAGCACTACTTTTTGTTCTTTTGTCCTCTTTATTAAAAGTTACTTTCTTAAAAAAAAATCAATTCTTTTATACTTGATCATTTTGCTTTCTTAATAAGTAAAAATAATTGTATCACCTTCAAGTATTTACCTAAACATCAAAATAATTAGTGAAAATTCCAATAAAAATTACACCAATTGACAAATATATACTTGAAAAATACACATAAAATCCTAAAGTTATTTTGAAATTAAAATAGAAAAATACATAAAAAAAAATATGAAGGTAACTAGTGTACCAATTTGTAAACTTATGAAAAAACATAAGAAAAAAAGAAAAAAGTACATTTTACTTCGTGAATATGCCTCCGATCAAGGTGAGAATTTGAGAAGGAGGAATTTTGTCTTTGTAGCAAGTAAACCCTAATGACAATTCAAAATTACATTTGTCACTCGATTTATGAATTATTGGTTGGCTTGTTTAATTTAAAAGTTTCATATATAAGTGGGCCATCAAAATTAAAAAATGGACTTGATAATGTAGAAGCTTTTGAAATAGATGTTGCCATGTTGAGTTTATGGTAATAAATTACTAATTAAATTATATTAATTAACGAGCTATTATTTTTGATACCCCTTCCAAATCAATCTACTAGGCTCAAGAATTATGAGACAACCCAAAGACAAAAGCCCAAATGAAATGTCTCAAAGATGGGCTCCAAACTCTAACTCAGGCCCAGAATTCCAATAGGCCAAGCCCACACCACAGGGGGCCCAGGATAGGAGGCCTACAATGGCAGCCCAATCGTCCCTCCTATATATCGATCTAGAAGAAGCCCCCCTAGTTTTCCTCACCTAAAAGGTGGATCAAATTAAAATCTTATCCATCATAAGGTCATACGAACAACAACTCAAGCCATTATCCCCTTAACCGACAAAGCTTACAAGATAGGCCTTTGGTTATTCTCAAAATCCTAACTAACTAAGAGATATGAGGAACCATCCTCCAACTAACCCCCAAAAAATCTGATCTCACTAATTTGGAGGAAGGCACCTCGAGGATTCCTTGGGCCAGGTGGTTTCACACCACTCATATAAAAAGGGCTACCACCCCTCATTTGGTAAAGACGTTCTAACTCATACTCTCACTTAAGTTCAAAACTCAAACTCTCTCTTTACTCTCTCCAATTTGCACTCATTGCATGCACCTAAACTCACAAATCAAGCACACTACGAGCATAAATCACTCACTTGCATGCAGAATTTCCCTGTGTCCTTCCTGTCTTACTTACATTATATCGCAATTCTCTTTTGCTTTATTTTTGCTTAAGGCACATACTTACTTAATTAGTAGAGTCTTAATGCTTTTTTGCAGGTTGGATCCCCCTAAAGCGGCAGGTCCTTCCGTGAAGTACAAGATTCCTGAGGATTCCCTTATACTCAACTGTTCCCTCCTACAAATTTCTTGTGCGACCAAAAGAAGGTAAGTAGATAAATTTTGAACTTTTGGGGGGCCGCCACCCCCCCCCCCCTCCCCCTCAGTCCACTATAAGATCTGCACCTGAGGGGAGTCATTGTAATATATAATATAGTCATCATTCCACAATTTCAAGTGACTTCATAGATTACATAGGTATTTATAGATTAAGCTTAAGATGAACTTGGCATCAATACATTAACTATCATTAAATGTGATGCTTTTCCTGTTTTTAATACATGTACTAATTTATAAGTAACATACATGTACCAAAAAATTCTTCATATTCCTTTTGCATGAAAATAACAAATTACTATTTTCAATAGTACATACGTCAAGTGTAAATATTTCAGACGAAGTGTATAATTAATGAAGTAATTTTTTATGATTGATATGATTGTGTATCATGAAGCATGAGATAAAACATTACTTTAAAATAGAAAATCTTATCCGGATATAGGACTTACATAAGTACTTAATTGTGGATTGCGTACACTTGTATAGAGAGGAAGATGCACGAGTAGAAGTAGGGGGGTCAGCAAATAGTGTGGGTAGTACTTAATTTGCAACCCTTTTATTTTTATTGATTTTTTAAAACATATCAAGACAACATAAATCAAAGATCAGCCTCAGCCGCTACAAAATGGGGAACATAAACCAGTAAAGTAGGAGATGCCCTTCTATCTACTAATGAGCAACTCTACTCCTATCACGATAGACATACTCAAAACGAGAAACCTCATGTTAAAACCGGTTTGAATAATTTATTCCACAATCTGTTTTAGGGCAAATGTGATATTCGCTCTATAACACGCTTCATGTTAAAACCAGCTCATACAATAAGGGCAGTGGTATAGTTAGAAATTTTTGTTATGGGATGGACAAAACCAAAATTTTATAAAATATTAAACATATATATATGTTTTTTTTTGGGGGGGTGGGGAACAAAATTTATTTTTTTCTCAAAAAAACATATAAAATTTAACTCGATTTAGACTAAAGGGGTGATTGTACTTGCCACATGTAAACATATAAGGTATCTGGTACCTTGATAAGTTAAAATCTTACATAAGTTCACAAATATTTTTATATGCTCTTTCACCTAAAATTTTATTCAACTATAAAAATATATTTGTAATTTTTTCAAGAATTTTAATACAAAGATTAATTCACATGAGCAATGAATTTGGGATGTCATTCTGCTAAAAAATAATTATAAACGTGATGAATTTATCATGAAGATTTATTGAAATCTCGACGCACGATACGAAATGCAAGCCGCTCAATCTCTGGAAGGTGACTTTAGAAACAAGGCGTGAATCAAGTCTGCTGCCATATCTCCAATTGTATTTGGTGCAACATGAGGAAGAAGAGAGCTCCTCGGCATTGAAAGGAAATCACCTAAAAAATATGCATTAATGACATGTAATTTCGTTACTAAATGCGTGTCTACGCACTCCGCTCAATCGTTGGGAGGTGACTTTAGAAACAAGATGTGAATCAAGTCGACTGTCGTATCTCCAATTATATTTGGTGTTACATGAAAAAAAAGTGAGCTTCTATGCAATGAAAGGAAATCACCTAAAAAATATGCATTAATGGCATGTGATGTCCTTACTAAATGTATGTCTACAATTAAAAAAAAATGCAACAAAGAAAGATGAGAGAAATGAGCTACGCAAATGAAAGAAATAAACATGAAAAGTTGTAGACATGACATTAATTGTGACATTAAATACTCACCAATAAATATATGTGTATATAGGTGTATGTATGCGTGTATATATATATAAGAAGAAAATGCGATTGAATTGAACGGAGAAGAAATCCCAGTCCAAATGTGCGGCGAACAAATATGCATTTCGACGACGTGATATTATTGGCTTGTTTTACTCCCTGAGATCACAATTTTTTTTTCCCTATAACTAGATGGGTTAAGCAAGTAACAAAGGCATCAATCGGAGGACAGAAAAACAGCAGCATTTAGCTCGGCACTGCATCTTCAATTTTTATTTGTATTCTTTTTTTTAATTTTCTTGTTATTAGGTTGATAGTCGGGAAATAAAAATAGAGTTTAGGCCAATTATTAGGCCGGGGTTTGAAGTTCTAACTGTAAAGAAGAATTTTCTTCATTCTGTTTTATATTTCAACTACGTAATGGTAATGGTAAACTCCTTTTTAGTTACTTGTTTTTATTATTTGGTTATGTAGTAGCTTTATTATCGTTAGGGTCGATGTAATCAAATCGTATATATGTATTAAGATTTGAATTATATAAGTTGTCATTTTATTTATAATATTATGCTTTACTATTTTTAATGCTTTTTATATTTAATATTGTTTATTGGTTATGTCTAGGTGTAGAAGAGAAAACTTGCAATTTATAAATATTTTTAAATATAAATTGATGCTAGTTGGAGTCCTTTATGCCCAAGGCTATCCGAATGGGGACATTGGAAATTTATGATTGTGCTAACCAGTAATTTATAAAATATATTACTAATTGTAAAATTAGTATGACACATATAGGGTGTTTCCTAAAAAGTCAACCTATTTGTAACAAGTCCAAAGTACTCAATACATTTTAAAATAAACTAAGCCAGATTAGTACACAAAAATGGGTAACTGAACTTGGGGAGTTATAGTCAAGGATTCCCAAAAACCATCTATTGTATAAAAGCGAATTCCACAACTTTATAAATAAATTTTTATTCAAACTTATGTTTTTCAATGGATGAAGGTGAAATCGAATCCTAGTGCTCTTTTATTATTAGAAGTTTCTTCTCAAATTTTAAATTATTTTTAAAATTATTTTCTCATACTATTTAGTCAAAAACAAACTCCGCCTTTTAAATCAATTTCTCAAATAACGTAAAAATTTGATAAAGTTAATTTTTTAATTTTTACTAGTCCTCATGGGAACGATACTTTTCTCAATACTTTATTACTTGAACGACTAGTGCACTTGCTAAACCCGATCTCAATTGCATCATACCTCATAAGGTACTTTTAGGTATGTTTTTCTCCTAAATTTTGAACATAAAGTGCATATATATTTCTATTTCCCAACATGATATGAAGTGTGTGGACTTCTTAAATTAAAAGAATCACATATATAGTTTACATAAATACGAAGGCCTAAAGATTGCACCGAAAAAACTAAAATTTGAAGATTTCTAGATTTTCAAAATCAAGTTTAAGTAAAAGGTTAGAGAAGTAAATGCCTAGATCAAAGTTGGGTAAGAGATATGAGATCTTTGGAATGGGACCTCAAAGACCTGGTGAGCTCGAGTGTTTAGAGAGAGAAAGTTTATCGAAAAGGTGAATCATCCTTATGAAGTTCAATCACTGGATATTTATAATCAATGCCTTTGATAAGTTTGTACAAGGAGTGTCACATGGCAAGACCTGAGCTATTGATCGAGTTGAGCATCTACGACCCATGATATGGGTATTGAACCAGGTCTAAGTGATCCGTTCAAAGGGATACAGGTCGTGGAGTATTCCATAATGTAATGCCATTGTTAGGGGTATTTTCATCCTTAGGTTTCCTTGTGCCACATGGCCTCATTTTGGGCTCGACTTTATGTTGTTTCTAATCCATTGGGCCTAAACGTAATTATAACTTGGGTTTTATCCCATTACCACCCATAAGTAATTTGTATTTTTTATTTTATTTGTATGAATATTCATCTCCCTGATAATTTAGTTCCTATTCAAGAATCCTGCATCACTATTTACTCTTGAGTGATTAATATGACTCAATTGAATCGTAAAAAGTTGATTATGTTCATAATCAATAGTTGGTATAATGTTTTGCCCCAACTGCAATCACACATAAAGAGATTCGATAGTCTATATTTTGCACTTTCAACTTACATAAACTTATAAAATCACAAAAAGGATAGTAACAATATTATTTGACCAATTTAACTTGTTAATTTAACTTATGAAAAACAGTAGACTCGAATGGCCCTAACTTTTCTACTAAACGAGACAGAATTTTAGATTTCCAACAAAATATTTAAGTTCTAACTCACCAAGTCTAGAGAGAGAGAAAAATCATTTACAGGCGGCTCTTTCTAATCAATACTGTAATGCCAATATGGGACCTCAAATGGACTAACTCTAGTGGAAATTAAACAAGAAATTGACTTTAAGGTTGAGAATACTACTGATGATGTCCAAATTCATTGTTGAACATGGAGACCCGATTCTGTGAGGTATTATCCCATACCTGAAGGAGGTCATGTTTTCTCTTATGATAAAAGGACGCCTCATGAGGTCGAAAGAGGGAAGCTAGTTTATAAGGTGTGCAAGTCCTGATATAGGTCGAGAGTATGTTATCATCATGTGCTCAGGGATTGAAATGATTTCAAAACGCAATATTGAACATCAACTATGACAGTTGCCTTATGATTTATAATGTAGATACTTGATTGTAGATAATCAGGTAGAAGTGGGGGTAAACAAAGACTTGCTGACTTGGGTGTGTGTGTGTGTGTGTTTTTGTTGAGCACTTACAATGATATAAATGCCCATATTATGAGATGCAGTTGATATAGACTTTTAAAGACACAACTACGTACTCTCTTGGGACCTCAGTTGACAAATGGTGCACCCTGTGATCCACTATGTCTTCAGACGCGATTCTGTTGCAACTAACAATTTTAATGGCATTTCCAATATTTCTAACCAACAATTAGGAAAATAACTCAAATATTGCATATAAAAATGATGATATCACATACTCTTAGTGTAGAATAAATTATGAAAATAATGGATCTGAATAAACAAACTTATCTAATATGTGATCTTCAATCAGCCATACAAGTTGAAAAAGCAGCTCTCAAGCTGCAAAAGGTCTACAGAAGCTACCGCACACGCCGCATGCTAGCAGATTCAGCACTTGGAGCTCAGAACCTGTGGTTAGCTCTAACTCATGTCACACTATATATATATATATATATAGACACTCTCTCACACACACATACATTTAGTACCCCTTTGGAACAGTGTAATTATCAACACCTCCCTTTAAATTTTCATAATTATCAGCACCTCCTCACTGACAATTTTCGAGAGATTGTTATGAAGGTGGCAAGCAATAGAATACACACGTCTCAATCACAGCACGACTGCTTTCTTCAGCTTATTCCAACCTGAAAAACTGGCTTCGCGGTGGAGTAGGATCAGCTGGAATGCTTCTAAGGCATGCGTATTTTCTTGATTTTTGACCAAGTCCAGAGATGATACTAGGTTCTGATAGGAACAGTGGTCCACCTCTCAATTTATACAAAGCTGTATTTTATATGTATATTTATTAATATTCAGAATTCCGGATCCCAATAAAAGAACATATATGTTTTAAATTTTATGACGCCCGTCATGTCAAAATAAAAAGTTCTTGCTCTGCCCTTGCATTAATGTCTAGAGAACAATTTGTCGCTTGATATATAACTATTTTTGCAGGTTGGGAAGGGCTTAGAGAAGGATGCAAAGGCTAAGAAGTTGGTTTTCCAACATTGGATTGAAGCTGTAAGCAATAAAAAGAAGCTTATATTTAACTAGTTCATTTTTTTTTACTTTCTTATTTTGGAGGATTTTTGCTGGTTCCCCAACTACCTCCTCTGGGACTCGAACCTGCAATCGATTAGTTCAATTGCTTTCTCTTTGTTGTGATCCTTGTTATCATGGCTCTGTATAGATTGACCCAAGGCACCGTTACGGTCATAATTTGAACATATACTTTGATTAGTGGTGCAGAAGAAACACACAACAGCCCTTTTTCTACTGGTGAGTCTATAATTTGCGCGAATTTAATTTAGATGAATACAGTTCAAAATATGAATCTTCTGACATGCACAAGAAAATGGAGATTCTATTTCAACTAAACAGGGTGCTCGAAACAACTTTCTTGAAAACTAAAAGCGATTAAACTTGAAAATTTAACCAGAACCTATAAGCATCCTCTGTAATTAGTGGCTTCTACTATCTGCAGTCAACAGTAGCAAAAGTTGTAATCAAAAGCCTAATAGATGTAAGAAGTTTTGGTAATTTTGAAAAGAAGGCTGCAGTCTGTAATTTCACTGATTTTCAGGGGAGGTCCCTGTAATTAACACCCCAAACAATGTACGTTCTAATTTGATGGGCATTACCATTTATTACTTCTGCGTAGGTTGGATGTTGGAGACGGAAAAGAGGTTGATCTTGACGAATGTCCGAGATCAAGACTTCGGCAACTATGCATCACCTATCTCGGACCTGTACGCATCGATAATCAGCTGAATATGATCATATGTAAAACCGAGAATTATTATATATTCTTCTTTGATATGAAGATAACAAATGGTAAAGTTTGAGTACTATTCTTTGCATCATTCTTTCTTTTTTCGCTCATTAGTATTTGATCATTGCTGAATCAAGCAAGAGAGAGACCGGTATGAGTACATAATAGTTGGAGGTAAATTGATGCACAAGAAAACGAGACAACTTCTCGACACAAATAAACAATTTACAAGCTCCAAATGGATATTTGTGATGAGCACCTCTAAAAAATTATATGCCGGAGAGGTGAGAATTCAACATTAGAAACGAGTATGTTGGTTTTTTTTTCATTCAGAAAAAAAATTATAATAATCCATGTTTGTTTTTCTTAACTCAGAAAAAGAAAGGATTATTTCATCATTCGAGCTTCCTAGCTGGTGGTGCGACTCTATCAGCCGGAAGACTTGAGGCGGAACGTGGAAAACTCAAGGTTTGGTGCAGCAAAATTATGATAAATTTGCATATAGTCTTGTGCAAAGTTTTGAACAATTTTAGATTAAATATTTATACATATTTGTAGATTATATATTTGATATATTGTATGATGGTTCCTAGTGCCAATATTTTTTAAGCATAGTGTTTCAGATGGTGCATGAAGTGGAAAGAGTTCACCAATACTTTCTTAAAACAACCATACGAGCGAGGTTTGTTAATTACAGAAACCACCCTTTCTGTCAACTTTTATCTTACAACTAGATCTCCCCAATGTTCACATAATTATTGAAACCATCCCTACCATCAACTATTTGTCTTATAGTCTAAGCCCTCAAAAATTGACGACAAGGGTGCTTTCCGTAATTATGACAACCTCATGGGTGGTTCAAGTGTATCAACACCAAACCTCGCGGGATGTAGGTGTAATTATCCCCCGGAATAAAGTGGGATTATTTCAGGAACGATTAGGACTAATGTGCTATAAGCTCTGTTTTCGTTGCACGTTCCGAGCGAAATTGGCATCTTTTTGCAGTCTGTAGCAGCCTACAGCGGGCATTACCGGCCGACAGACGAGAATCTCAGCATCTTCCTGGCCTTCCTGCAGAACAATGGTATTAATGTTGATGATATTAAGGTTAAAAGACCATACGACCTCAGCCTTATCTAAGATGTGTTACTTTTGCTTAGAGCTATTGCATTGATTACTCACAATGGAGAATGCAAGAAAGGAATCAAATATTCCCAGCTGAAGCCAAACAAGCCCTTTTGATGTACTAAGTTTTTTAAATCTTCTAATAAATTAAAAGGCCTTGTTTGATATATATTTTGTTGACAAAATCGACTATTCTTTTATGAAGATTTTTGATATATTGTGTACATACCATATATCAAAATTTTCAAGAAAATTTAACTTTGAAAACGGGGAATCAGATGAAGCCGTGAAGGATTTTGAATTGACAAATTCTCCGGGAATGGATTTATTAATCGACTACTTTTTCGGGCAGAAATTTCAACTAGAAAGTGTGGTAGGGTGCATTTTGCCCAGCAAACATCAATTGAGGGGCGTAATATGTTATATTCGTAATTTTAGGGTAAAAAGTGTCAAATTGGATTCAATCTGAGGGTTCAAAATAAGGGGTGTAAACGAGCAGAGCTCGAATAATTTTTCGAGCTCGAGCTCAACTAAATTTTAGTGAGTTCAAACTCGAATCAAAATGATAAAGTTCAAGCTCATTTTTATAATATATCACTACAAGAAAATGAGTAAATTTGCCACAATATAACAAGTGATAATGAAAAAGTTATTATTGATTATATACATTTAGTAACAACAAATTTATGTTGTCACAAAATATAGTTTGTACAATATCAATGGTGGCAACATAGTATAAAAATGTGACAGTATAGTACAAAATTGATAATTAGTGATAATGAAATCGTGTCACAAAATCTTAATGACAATGAAATTTTTATTTTTTATTTTTTATTTATATATTGAAAAAATACAATAAAAAACACTCACGAACCAACTCGTGAACTTTTGAATAGTTATAGCTGAGCTCGAACTGGGAAAACTCAGGCTTAAGTTGAGCTCAAGCCAAGCAGGCTCATTATGTTTATGAGCCAACTCAACTCATTTTACACCCCCTATGCAAAATACCAACCACCTAAAAGCTAAACATCTTAAGCAAACAAGAAAATAAGTAGATAATATGGCGAAAAATTCGGGCTTGAGTTGAGCTTAAATCAAGCCGACCAATTATATTCATGAGCTAGCTCAACTCATCTTACACCCCTTGTGCAGAGTGCCAACCACCCATTAAAGCGAAACATTCTTAAGCAGACAAGAAAATAAGTAGACAACATGGTACAGTAGAACTATGCGCAACAAGTTATTATTGATTACATAAAGCTGACAAAGCTTACCAAAATACAACACACCAAATTGTTTCCAACAAAGTGCTTAAGATCTAATGATCAGTAGAATTACATTGTATTCCTCGCATGGTAACACATATCTATACTTATGCAACGGCAACAGTTTCAGTAGGCTTCGATTCCGGTTCGGCTGTTGATGCCTCGGGTGCTGCCGGTGGCTTGTCGGCTTCCCAGAATGAAGTCGCCTTCCCAGTCTTTGAAACAGTCTGCAGAACAGCGTTGGGCTGGACATTGCCTTTCACTGTCACCTTTTGCTTCTCGAGATCAATGTCGAACGATTCGACACCTGCTCAACAAGATATTGCAAAATTGAAAACTCATAAGGTTTTCTCGTTGATTAAAATGAACTACAGGAACCGAGTCAGAAATTTTTATTTGCAGGCAATAATGAATCTACAAATTATAAGACATTTTTACTACTATTTATTTATTTATTTTGTAAAGGGTTGAGAAGGGGAGGACAACTGCTTCTACCAGCCCTACCCACCCTGAAATCCCCAGGCTAACTACATGATGTGCACGTCAAGGTTCCTAATATATATATATATATATATATATGTATGTTAATACATACACACACACACACACTAAATGAGTGTTTGGTTGACCTCATAAGCTCCTTGAATAGCTTATAAGCTACTCAAAAGTGCAGTGTGATAGAATCTTTTAGCACTTGAGAATAAGCTTTCCCAGCCACATTGTGAAGAATAGCAATAGCCATTTCTATTATCATTATTTTGAGATTATTATAACCCCTTCAAGAGATTATAGATTTCAGCTTGAAATGAAGTCTAGCCCCAATAGCGTCGAGCAAAAATAATCTAAAAGCCCGTCAATAGAGAGCATGGTAATAGGAAAATAAGCCCAAATTAAAGAAAGCATTTCTTGTAACGGGTACTGAAGAATAACGTAGATACCATAACTCGGACATGATTCATGGTCAGGAAAATAAGCCCAAGAAAAAATGATTAGACATCTTCAAATCATACCATCCGCATCAAATGAGTCTCATGTCGTGTATGTGTAAATTTCATGAAAGAAGATCACCCACTTCAGTAAAACTCAATTTCGAAACTACACATACACCCTTATACCTGGTCTTCACCTTACAGTTAACCCCCTTCTGGTGGTGATTACACAGAGTTATCATTTAAATCTTAATAAGCTTCACAACTTGTTCTCGGATACGTACGTTGTTACCCAAGAGTTTTATAAATTTTGTAAATTTTGATCAAATCCTGATGGTAGAGATGTATATAATTTCGAAACCAAGAGATTAACCTGACTTTACATGTGCGTATTCCTAACTCCATATCAAAAGTTTCAAGTGATTATTGTCAAAAGTCTTGATAGAATTGATTTCTTGAAAATGTGACGAACCTTCCATTTTTCCGAGAACACGCTTCACGGCTCCTACGCAGCCTTGGCATGACATGCCAACCTTAAGTTCAACAGTCTGAAATTTGGAGGACAATCAATGAAATAAGTGTGTCAGAACAAGTTAATTGAAAAATTACAAACACTTATGTTTAAGCAAAACAACTATTTAAATCCTTGAAGTTCTTATTACATGAACTTGGCTGAATATATTTATCATAGTCTTCAGAATCATGAAACACAAATATCAAAATCAAGATATTGCAAATAATATGATCCGACTAGAAATTAACTGATCTCAATACAATTCCATGTTCTGTTGCTTACAATAGAAAATAAAACTGCAATACAATCAAAGAAACTAAGAAAAAAAATCATCCCAAAAGCTAAAAGGCCAATAAAAAACAGAATTTTATGCTTAAAGTACCAGACTTTACACATTCCCCCAACCTTTTAGCTTAAAAAATTGAAGCCCACTTCAAGATTTTACACAAATCAAATTCTTTTATTCTTGTTTCAAGCACAAACCACCAAGAATCACCAATCAAGCTCGCAGAACACAAGAAAAAACAACAGGGGCTCCCATAAAATCACATGAAACAATCCCACAAAAACACAATAACAATAATCATTCTACTGAAATTAATTTCCCAAAATATATGTGTGTATATATATATATATATGTATTTAAATAAAAACCCCTCACCTGAGACATGATGAATGATTTCTCGAATTGATAACAAGCAAACGATGATAATGTGGCAACAGAAAAGGTCAGATGATAATGGGATGAGACTTTTGGCGTTGGGCTGAGGGCGATATTTATAGTGCAAGAAAATTCTTGAACCAAGAAAAAGTCGAAATGGCACAGGCAATTTGAATTGATTTTCTAGATTTGTTTTTTTTTTTTTTTATCTTAAGGAAAAAGAAAAAATAATGGTCTCTTTGTTATAGCCTAGAGGTGTCTTGGGGTTGACCTGACCCCACAACATTGAACTATCATTATTAAAAGATATAATTCATATCTTTACGTAACGCAACGCAACGCAACGCGTTATTTATGTGGTCGCCAACTATAATTTTGGAAATATCTATTTTTTTTTAAATTTAAACTTCTTTATTTAGATATTTAAAAATAAGATTCTTCTTTATTAATTAAATTTTATATTTTCAAATTACCATCTAACTTTCAAATTTTATCATGGAAATTTGCTTTTAAAGAATTATTCTTCTGTATGTCTACGCTTCTTGAATTATAATATAATTATAAATTAGTCTTAGTGATTTTTAAAATTACAAGTACACCCAAAGGTATGTATTAACTTAACAAAATTTATTCTTTATCAAAGTAGGACAAATTGCGAGTAGTATTTCTATTATTTTTTGGATTTTCAGATGAGGCTTATATGGTTTGGATAAGTACAAGATATAGAAATTATATATGATTTTGAGATGAGGCTCACAAGGTTTTGGCAGTGTCCGATTATATATGATGATGGCCGATAGTGGTTATAGTGATATAAAGTGAAATTATTTCACGAATGTTGGTGAAATAACAAAATTGATTGAGAAATTTGTCAGGATCGACGATGCACATTTCTTGGTGGTTAGGTTGACTATTATGATTGTAGAAGAGCTATCTTTGAATATCTATATTAATATTTATAATAAGGTCATAAATCTCAAAGGAGTATTTGTAATTTTTAAAATAAAATGAATTAATTTGTAATTATATCATACTCGAATAAGTGTAAACGTAATTTGCTATATATATATATATATATGTGTGTGTGTGTGTGGGTGCGCGCGCACTCAGGCGTGATTTTGGTTTGAAATGAACATATACAACAAAATTCAAGGAAAAAAGTATTTAATATAATTTTAACCTCTTAGATATTTTTTTTTCGAGAGTTAAATCAAATTCTTTTTGAGAATTAAAGTCCCTAAAAATTAAGAAAATGACTTTTGTCTGCCACCCTCTACTTTTTTGGCTATATTTTGTATCAATTTGCTCTCTGAAATGGCTCACACTCAAGCAGTGTTATCACTTTTTAATAAAGATTTAATAGCACTTTATCCTCTAAAATTGCCTTTTTCAGAAATACTTTATCCCCAATAATTTTTGTATTTTGGAAAAACTTTTTTCAAAACTCACCCAAGTTTTATAGTGACATTTTTTTTACATTTATACAGTGAGATAATTACCACAGAGCAACAGATAGAATGCGAAAATCAACACATAATTTTTAAAAAGTAAATAAATAAATTTAGATTTTTTATAATATAAAAAAATTTCAACTTTTCCACTGTAAAATCACTTTATTTTTGATGCATTGTAAACGAAATCGATGTGCATCCATCATTGGCATATAAATTGTAAATTTGAACCAAAAATAAGAGTTGAATGTACAACATTTTTTTCAAAAAAAAAAAGTATGCTTAACTAACTTTGTACTTTACCAACTATATTTGGTTACCTTCATGTCACTTCATATATGTTTTAATCAATTTCAAGCACAATCTAAAAGCATATCTAAACACTCCTAACAAAACTTTCATTAGCTCCCCCCACCCCAACCCCACCCCAACAAAAAAACTAATCTTTATAAATACATTTTAAAATATCAAACACGAATAATATCTGAAATTATATGATTGTGTATGATACGGAACATATATCCTTACAACACATTGCTAAAACGTCAACTATGTATTCTGAAAGTGCCAAAAATAATATTGCGTATCTAATTCGAAGACGACTCTACCTTTTAAAATATCGAACGATGCGATAAATGATGCACAACAAAAGGGGAGATAAAGAAGTGGGGTGCCTACATGAGAAAAACATTAGCTAAAAAGCATCAATAAAAACTAAACAATGCAAAATTATGACCTAAAGTTGTTGAGCAAAAACTGCACATTTTTTGGATTGGTCGCCAAAATGATTTAGCACCCTTTAGAAGCAAGGCATATTTCATTCTTGAGTGGACCAAAAACTTATACCTAATCTCATCTATGGTTTGTTCGTATTTTTTGCAGTACCAATATACTCTTTATGGCATGGTACTGCATGAAGAAAAAGATGTACTACATATATATATGTGAAGTACAAGCACGTGAAATATATTGTTACACAATTCCCATCATTAATAAATTAGTTTTGTGTCCATTTTTTTTTAATTTATATATTGTTGAATTGTTTGATAAAAAACTTTAGGATATGAAATTTTGGGAATTTGGGGCTTGCATTAAATGCGTGACAGATCGCGGGATTATTTGAACGAGACTTTTAGTTGGACCAAAAATTTGTGGGATCAAGTTTGAAAATCAAGAAGTTAATTGAAGAACAATTAAACTTTTGTTTCTTTGTCCCTTTAATATATATATATATATATATAACTATTATTCACGTATCATTATTTAATTGGTTTACATGTTCAAATGTGCTATTTATTGTCATTTGATTAGTTTTGCACTGTTAGATAGTACTACTTGATAATTTGATTGGGCGAATTACACCGACTATCCCTGAAGTTTGGCTAATTTACGAAAAACCCCCTACTTTTTCAAAAATTACCAAAAACCCCCTAAGGTTTCAAAAATATTACAAACTTATTCGAATTTCCGAAAATACCCTTTTTCTTTTTTTAGGTGATTTACACTGACCACCCTGAGATTGGGTTAATTTACGAGAAACCCCCTATGGTTTCAAAAATTACCAAAACCCCCCCGAAGTTATACCAATATTACAACTAGCACCTACTTAGGTTGACTTATTAACAAAATTAAATCTTTTTTTCTCCTCTGTAATATTGTTATCATAAAATTTTCATGTAATAGATTTGAAAAAAAAATGTGATTATTTATTCAAATAAATATTCTGAATTTAATGCATTAAAGGTATGTACCAACACATCAAGTATGTTATATTATCGCGAATACGGAGTAAATTTTAAGAGAAATGAGTTAGAGTCCTCAAGCTAAATAAAGTTTTCAAGTGCATTATTTAATTTCAATTTTTTATTTCAATCAATATTTATATTTCTCATTTTACATAATGGATATATACGATGCATATAATTATATTTTTCTCAAATATAAATTTAGCACATATTATGTATATTTAGTATAAATTCATAACATTAAATTCGGAATATTTATTTGAATAAGTAATCACATTTTTTTTCCAAATCTATTAAATGAAAATTTTATGATAACGATATTACAGAGGGAAAAAAAAAGAATTAATATTGTTGATAAGTCAACCTAAGTAGGTGCTAGTTGTAATATTAATATAATCTCAGGGGATTTTTGGTAATTTTTGAAACCACAGGGGGTTTCTCGTAAATTAGCCTAATTTCAGGGTGGTCAATGTAAATCATCCAAAAAAGGAAAAGGGGTATTTTCGAAAATTCGAATAAGTTTGTAATATTTTTGAAACCTTAGGGGGTTTTTGGTAATTTTTGAAAAAGTAGGGGGTTTTTCGTAAATCTACCAAACCTCAGGGGTGGTCAGTGTAATTTTTCCTAATTTTTTGATTGGTTGAAATACCCCACCTCGACTCTTGACGACGTCTTATTTGATGGATAATTAAATATTAAAATATTAATTAAAATTAATTATTTAATATTTGAATTAAATTTAAAAAGTTTCAAAAAGTAAATAAAAAATTAATTAATATTTAATATTTTAATTTATACTTATCGCTTTTTAATTAAATAAAAATTAATTGCCAACAAATACAATCAATGACGCCCTAATTGAATGGTAAAACAGAGATCATCCAACAAAAAAAGTGAGGAATTCGAGTAACAAGTATATATGTGAGTTTAAATCTACACACACACACACACACACACACACACACACATATATATATATATATAGGACGAATTACATCTACCTCCCCTAAGGTTTGGCGAAATTACAATTCAACCCACATTTTTTTGTAAATTACAATAAACCCCCTGAGGTATGTAATAATTACAAGTAATGGATGAAAAATGTATAAAGTCCGTTTTGCCCTTTATTTTTTGCTAATATTACATAGGGTGCATTACATCTACCTCCCCTGAAATTTGAAAAAATTACAATTTAACCCATATTTTTGTGTATATTACAATAAACCCCTGCGGTATGTAATAATTACAAGTGATGGATGAAAAATGTATAAATCCACTCTTCTCCTCAATTCCTCCACCTCTAGGCCAAAATTGACCTCACCAATGTGTTTTCCATATCGAAAAGTTTAAGACCCGCTTCAAATTCACCGAATAACTTGTAGGAAAACGGAAACCCGCCACCACCTCATTGCTGCCGCAGCCGTTGCCGCCATTGTTCCTCCACCGTCCGACGAAACCCGAAACTACTGCAGCCAACATGTTCCTCTCGTCGCGGTGATCGATTTTAACATACAACTTGGGCGATTTGGAGAAGAAATGAGTGAGTTATGATGAATTAAAAGTGTAGGATTTCTCAATTTTCATGTGTATATACTATATACATTGCATATATATGTATCTGGATCTCTCTCTTCTCCCACCTATCCGTCATTTTCAACTCTTAAAAAGGCAGAATTTTTTTTTAATAATATTACTCTTAGCCCCACAAAGATGTACTATATAACATACAACCCCAAATATTTTATATATATTACAAAAAAATCCCTTAAGGGTACTATCGGAACTTTACATACAAAAACCAACGGAGCCCTAATGGTCCTAAACAGTTGGGGTAAATTGTTAGACGGAATATACCTTAGGAGGTTTATTGTAATTTACAAAAAAATGTGGGTTGAATTGTAATTTCGCCAAACCTCAGGGGAGGTAGATGTAATTCGTCCTATATATATAGTATATAGTTACCTTGGTATATGAATTTATTGATTATATAATTGTATTAATTATGACTATTTTATGAGTTTGAAATATTGATATTTATAATAATGGAACGGTAAAATATACCGCTCTCTATTTAAAAGAAAATAAACATACACATTTTTTAGAATTTGAACTTTGCACCATTAAAGTTTTGGATTCGGACCCTATTCTCCAGACCCGATTTTCCTTGAGTGAGTATGTTGGTATGTGTGTCTTTTTTTAATTAATATTTATAAGGTATTTTGAGTAGATTGTAATTTAAAAAAAAAAAAAATTCACCCCTTTCAACCAGTTAAATATTTCGGTAAAGTACAATTATGATTTATGAATATTACATGCACAAACACACAGTACAGTCTTTATTTTTCTTTATCTTCTTTCCAAGTTGAAGATTCCTTATGGTAAAAAGTCAAAACATGGATTAATGGACTGATGTCATTATTATTATAACGATAATTAAATAAATAGATGTAGGCCGATGTCAGTCAATTTAAATATTGTATTTCTTAACATATTAGTAAAAGTTATACACGAAACTTATGTGAAATATTTAATCTAATGCCCCGATATTAGTGTAAACGTTCCAAACGATAACGGACAAAAGTTGCAATTATTTTATTAGTAATTGAGTCTTGATGACTTGAACACCCATCAGTGTGTGCATGTGTGTGTGTGTATATATATATATATAAAAATAGACTTTAGATTTTAGTAATTCATAATAGTATTAAACAAAGTTTACACATTTCAACCATCACTGAAGTCTCATTTACCCATTCAATTATAAAAAGTAATATTTACCTCCTAAAATCATGTAGGTTCACATAATTATCCTTTAATTCATTCATCTCTATTTTACTTAATTTTGTTTAACATCTTTTTTCTTACTAATCACCTCTTCATTTTACTTTAAGAAAAAAGGAAAAAAAATAGCAAGTCCATATACTTATATTAATTTTTAAAAAAATATTTACACTTGTCACTATTATCAGTCATTATTCAATTGAAAAGAGGTTATCCTTTTTCATAAAAAGAAATGATAAGCTTTTAATATTATTCAAAAAAGCAGCCATTGAAGTCATTATTGAAAAAACAGAATGAGATACTTAGTAATTCTATCAAAAAATGAGTTATATATACTAATCAATACCATCAATTGGTCTAGTGGGATGAGGCGCTAGATTCCTTAAACAACATTCAGAGTTCAAATTTTGGTGTTGTAAATGAAGCAACTGGGTTGAGAGAATCAGCCCATAATGGATCTCTGCAATACCTAATTCGGATTAGTCGACCAATGAGTCGGAACCGGGCGGCTAAGATAAAAAAAATAAAAAATGAAAAACTATCTGAAGACTGAAGAGCATTCAAAATGAAATAAAAATATTGGGAACATATGTCAAAATAAGTGTCTTCACCATATATGGCCGACTAAGCTTTATTTTTTTTTAAGTTAGTAGGATATAATTAATTCAGATTTCAATGGGATCTGAAGAAACAGCGTATGAACAATCAACTTATATTTTTATTTAAAAAATTATTATTTAACAATTAAGAGATATATATATATATATTACAAATGACTATAATTAATTTTTTTAAATTATTTTATTTACGTTTGCAATATTCTAAATTTTGAATTTGGGTGTAGGAACTATGTAGGAAAAAAATAAGATAAATAAGAAAAAAACACTAGTAAAAAGGAAGAAAACAATAAATAGTTAAGGGTATAATTCTTCGAGGGATAAATGAAACACTAACCATAGTTCGGGGAAGTGTTTAACCTAATATTTTAGATAGTCATATAATATATTATATGTTTTTCAAATTTACAAAAGATGTTTACTTTATTTTAATTTTGTATAATGACAAGTTACTTTATTTTTTTAGTTTTGTACAATCTTAAGGTGTTCTCGGGGTGTCTCCCTCTAAGGTGTTTTGATTAACGAAAAATTAATAATTTATATTATTAATAAAGTATTTAGGGGTCTAATAATCATCTTTGTCTATTTGGTCTCTTTCGGTCTCTCCATTCTCGTTTATATTCCTTCTCATCTCCTTTCTTCCACTATTAACATGTTTTTAGTTTATTTCTTTTTTCATTCTCTCTCTTCTATCAATATATATATATATATATATATACATATATTCATATCTTTTTTTATCTTTCTTTTTAACTTTTTATTTCTTATTTATTTGTTAATTTTATAATTTTATCTTTATTTTAAACTATTTTTTTATAACAAATTTAATAAAATATGTACATTACAAATAATTAAAAAATATATAACAATGTATAAAATTTAATAAATGTTTTAAATGTATGATTAAATTATATTTTAGTTTTTTTATTATGCATACACATCGAGTGTGCCCCATTGACTAGTTATATTTTACCGTTCTACATACTTGCGTTGCTAAGAAATTTTTGTTTAAAAAATAATTAATTAAATTTGGATAATAATCTGATTATCCGTATATAGTGATCTTCGATTAACATTTTGTTTCCTAATTATATTTAGGCTTTTGTATTTGTATTTAGCTTACATTTTATGTAAAATAGTATAAAAAAATTAAAACCAGCAAAATAAGAATTGTGCCATAAAAATTATAAATCAAATAAAAATATAACATTGTGGTTTTTTGTGAGTTCGACTGACTGACAACTTGCCATTTTTTAATAAAAAATAATTTATTACAGTCAATTAATTATATCATTATTTTCGAATGAATAACTAATTATTGCAACATATAATTATCAAATATAAAAAAAACAAAAAAAATAAAAATAAATAAAAAGAAAAAAGAAAAGGAACCAGTATACATGAGAAGGAAATTAAAATAAATTAGAACAATAATTGTGTTCACAGAAAATCAAACAACATACCGCAAACACGATATTGTCTAATTGTCATGTCAACTGAGTTGACTCAACAGTTGATAAGCTAAGACCACCTCATTGATGAAATCATGGTAATTAAGAAAAGAATGTGAACGTTATTATAAAAATATATATTTATTTATTTTCAATTCTATAAATGTAGGTGTTAATTAATTTATTTACATATTAATTTGTATAAAATTTAATAAGGAATGATTGTGTAATCTTGTATATTAATATAATAATCGAAATATACTTAATTGTTTCTGCATAAAATAAAACAAATAAATAAATAAATTATTTTGAAGAAAAAGATCAATTGCAATATTTAATATTATATGTTGTATTATTTATTAATTAGTGTAAAGAATTCTTGTGAGATTAAAAAATGATTTGACGAAAATGAATTGACTAATTTTCTAAATGAAGCATAAAATTATAAACTCACATTATAGCAAAGTAATCGATAAATAAATACATAGAAAGATTAATGCAGACAATAGATAATTTGATTAAAAAAGTTCTTTCACATCTAAAGAACACAATCAATTTATTGAACTCAGTGTCACAGCTCATCAAGATGTATGCATATCAACTATTATATCCATGTAAGAAATTAAATTTATTGGTGGATACACAAAATTAAATATTAAACATGAAAATGAATATATTTATTTAAAATGTCACAATATTGCCCGCATCAAGGACTAAAATGAAATTAATTTATATGTATATATATAATTTAGAAGCCTTGAAAATATCCAAGCAATTATATATATACATAGTCTCATTTAATTTTATTTTGCCATGTATGAGAAATAAAAATACTTTTTATAAAAATTTAAACAAATATTTTGTTATTTATGTTTATCCAAAAGAATCAAACATTTAAGATGGATTAAGTTCTAATTCAAATTAAATAAAAAAAATTAATTTTTTATTCATAATAATTTCATTTACTTTAATTTTGAATCAAAATTATTTGTCACATAATTCTACATAAAATTTTTAAAAACTTCCATACCGTAATTATACCAAAATTATTATTTAAATTGATCGTGTTCTATTATTAAATAAATTTTCAATATATTTGTTTATCGTTTTATATTATACAAATTAAAGAGTTGTTTATTTTTATCTAATTATTTAGACTCATAAATCATTATGTGTTTGGAAAATTAAAATCGGGGTACTTGAAAATTAGGTATCTTTTTGGGGTAATTTGCACTTTGCAACATTAAATAAGAAAAATAACACAACACACCTTGGAATTGATATAACTATGTCAAGTTGCACCCTCGTCAATTTTTGGGCCAAAATTCCATTAAAATATAGGGTAAAATTGTCCATAAAAAATGAACTCTTCTGTATTTTTGGGAGAAAATTGCTCATTAATTAATTAAGATGAAAAATGCAAGCGATATATGTATTTTAACTTTAAAAGAACTATCATAATTTGAGTTTCTATAAATGATCATTTAATTTTTTAGGATTTACAAAATGTATAGTGTTTATGGGTGAATGAGAGTAATAATTAATTATCCAAATTTAGGTCTAATTCCAATAATATTTTTCAAATATTCATTGTAGAAATTTATATAGTTAAATACATCTACAATAGTAATAGTACGCTTTTTGGGATTCCATAAGTACCTAGTTAAATGAGAAATTTTTCAAAAAACAAAAAAAATTAATTAGAATTTGATATAACAAATATCTGCATGTGTCTGTGTATACTCTTTCTTGATATTTATTCAAAACATATGTATATTCTTATATTAAATTGTAATTTTTCCTCTTGAATACCCTGCACCCATTAGAAATTTCAATAAATATAATATAACTCCAAAAACATGTTAACTATTTAAAAATTAGATTTTTCAGAATTTAAATTATTACTTTAGAAGTTATCCTTGAATCACCTAAACTTTTGATAATTAATATTTTCATTATATTCCCAAGACCCAAGCAACATTTCACTTGTCCCAAAGTAAAAAAATTGAATTAAGTATTTAAAAGAATCAATCTGGGATAGTTTTTATTTTTTTATGAAATTTCAAATATAGATTAATTCGCAGTATCCCACTAGAAACTAAATTTATAAAATATACTATCAAAATAAAAAAGGGGAAACTTGTCTTTCTTTGGATAATTTTACCTGTCATATTGTAGTATTTTGGTTTAAAAATCAACGAGGGTGCAGTCTACCATATTTATATCTACTTCAGGATGTATTGTGCTATTTTTCTTATTTAAGGGTGTAAAGTGCTCCTTTTGCCTATTTTGGGGGTGCAAAGCACAAATCACCCATCATTTTTTGATCTTTCAGATATGATTACATTTTTCTTTAAAGTGATAATTAGGCCGATTTACATTTTGCACCCTAAAAAATACATTAAATAGCCACTTTTCATCCTTATAAAGAAAAAAAATAGTAGATTGCACCTTAAAAAATATTTAGTTTTGGCATCAATGCACCCTTAATATTGTCAAGCCAATAAATTCATCGAAGTTGACTTCTATTAAGGGCAAAATTGTTAGCCTTAAAAAAGATACTAATCTTCTTTCAAAATTCTGAACATGATTTGCAAAATCAATTTGAGGTATTTTACCTTTTCACGAAATGAAAAAAAAACAAAATAACAATCTTCAAAGCAAAACTACGATTTTCGCAATTAAAACTCTTCAAGAAAATTCAAAGAATCATGTGCAACTGAAGCAATGGTGTGGAAATTGAGAGAAGTACACAAAATTTCTTCATTTGCAACATGGTTGTTAGACTCCTTATTATGATAAGAAGAAAAGTTATTTGCAATTTAATTTATTGAATATCTTTTTTGAAAAATTATGTTTAGGCACGGTGAATAATAGTTACGTTAATTTATATTAAAATGTGAAATGATAAATTTTTCGAGACCATTAACATGAAGTTAAAATATATTGTTTCATTTGCTACTGATTGTATTGTAGTCCTATTTTTTCGTTTTCCCCCCTAACTAATTTCGCCAATTTTTTTAGTAAATTTTTTTCTATTTCTATTTTAAATCCAAATATTTGGTCTTAAAAATAGTGATCTAGTTTAAGAATTTTCATGTTAATGTAAAAGAATAAACTTCAATAGACAAAAATGATCATATTTTTAATGTATTGGAAAATTTTGATATTTATTACTCTTTTCATGTTAAATGTTGGAGTTAAGAGCAAAAAATATATTTTTTTAGGCTGATAATTTAGCCCTCACAAGAAGTCAAATCCAATGAATTTTTTGATCAGAAAATAGTGAGAGTCCATTAATACCAAAATTAAAGGTTTTTTGAGATGCAATCTACTATTATTTTTTTCTAAGATTGTAAAGTGACTATTTGAGGTATTTTTGGAGTGCAAAGTATAAATCGCGCTGATAATTATTTATAAATTTATCGCTTGGTTGGATGAGAACTTAATAATTTCAAAAATATAACAGGGAACAAAAACTACGATGATTCGCAATTTTAAACAATTTCATCAAGAATTTTTAGGAAAATTTTCTAGGGACATAAAAAAGTATGAAGATACGATTTTTATATACATAGAATCGTCCTTGTTTTAACGGACCGAACAGTGTGTATTTAATACTAGCTAGCAACCACCCTCAAATTTATATAAAATTTGTACGTATTTATATATATATATATATATATATATATATATATTTAAACTCAAGATTTCTCTTCTTAAAATGATAAATTTAGCTTTTTGTTGTACTCTATAAAATCTAATCGTATTGTAATTTCTAAATTTTTAAGTTCACTCCTACCTACAAATTAATATTAAATGTGTTTTTCCCAAAGTTATGCAAGCAAATACGTCATTTCGATAGATAATCTAGAACGGATTGCAAGAGAAATTCATCAGAATTAACTATATAAAATAAAAATAAAAAATAAATAATAAATCGTCAGAATTGATAAACAAATGATTAATTTTAGGAGAAAGAAACAAAAGGTACCCAGAATTGGGATACTTTTAAAGAAATGAAAATAACCAAAATTGGGGTTTTAACAGAGAAAAAAGAAATTTCTTTTCTTTTGTTTTTTTTTTAAATTGGGATTTGAAAATGAAAAAAGAAATTAAAAAAAACAAAAAAATTGGGTTATAGATCCACCGAAGTGGGTAGCCTTAACCGAATGTGTATGGTAACAGGTAAAGCCCGAAAGCCGTTCCCGTCCCTGTCGGGGGAGATGCCAACCATCTCTCCTTTCTACGAACACAACAGAAGCCAACGCTCAACCCATTTAAATACAAGCCAAAGTTATTGTTGACAGGCGATGTGGGACAGATTTTACTTTCAAGTTGTAGTTACACAAATGAGCGATAAACAACGGAATGTTATTGTATTTAGCTCTCTCAAAAACATGAACTAAACTTAGGAAGAAAAAATATCCTCCATAGATCTAATTACCAAAAATCCTCCTTCGAGGTTCAACTACCAAGAAATAAAAATTTGTAACGTGGGTTGTAAGGTGAAGTACTGTAAAAAAAAATTTAAAATAGAAGATTCAAAGTGTTATAGTGGGTCGGTATCAAAGCCAACTATAACTAGCTCACGACTTTAATAAAAACAAAAGATCAAGGCAAGTTCTCTACTCTGTTCGCTTACAATGCTAGGCCTATCCAAATTGGCGAAGATGGCTAACTTATCTAATGTCGTCCTCATTATGTTGTTTGACTAAATAAGCTATCATCAATTTTTTTTTCTTTCCCCTCCTTTGTCCTTGCAATGTGTCTTTCTACTTCTGATCTTTACTTGTGTTTTTTTCGAAAAGTAATTTTCCCTTTTTCCCGATTGCATTCACAGTATGTGTTATATAAAATCGAGATCAGTTTAATTTCTTAACTAGTTTCTATTCCTTAATTTTCTAGAAATTCTTTATCAACCAATGGTAACGAGCGATATAGAGACGGAAAAAAAAGACACAAAATTGAAAGGGTAAAATGGTAATTTCGATACATAAGACTACATAGAGAACTTATTGGTGAGTTACAAAGTTAGTCTCCAAGTTTTATGCAAGAAATTAAATGTTCACAAGAGGCGAAGAGAATGGAGAGTGTGTTCTAGAGCTTCATAAACACTACGCCAACCGGCGTTGGAAGGATGAACCGAATCCCAGTAAAATGATTGCTTTGGATTCTCACATAACAAATATTTCTTCGTCCCATTATTGTCAACTAATCCACAGTCTTCACCCTTTGCACCAACACAACATGGCTTCAATTTGTTTCTCAAATTGCCTAGATGGGGAAAAAAGCAAAAGCACAAATTAGTTAGAAACACACTATAAAAGAAGAGTTACGGATAATTATAGTTACGCCTATGAGGTTTAGTGTAAATACGCCTAAAAACTTTGAAATCTGCATAGTTACAGAATTCATCACTGCCTTCGACTTTTGCCTTACGATTAGACCTTCTTGAGGTCTTCAGAATTACAAAAACCACCCCTTCTGCTAACTTCCATTTTATTGACGCATGGGCTGTAATTGTGAAACTTCAAGGGGTTTAGTGGTATTTGCAACAAATTTGAGGAGGTGTAGGTGTAATTATCCCAAAAGCTACTATAATAGTAGGGGTGCGAACGCATCGAACTTTTAAAAATATTTAGGCTGAAGCTTGTCGAGAGCTTATAAATTTTTGTTCAAGCTCAAGCCCATCACCAAAATTTTGAGTTAAAGCACGGCTCTTTTACAATCGAGTCTATTCGAGCTCAAGCTTAAAATCGAACTCATTTCTAATAGAACTTGTCATAAATTCTGGAATAAGATGATTTTTGATATTTGATATGCTGGAATATAACAAATATTTTGGATATCTTAGCCTATATTATATATAGTTTTGATAGCTATACTTGTATAACTTATATTATTTTTGATATATTTTAAAATAAAAAATAAAAAAATTAAAGCTCATGAGTCGGCTCGGAACTCTTGAACACTTATTGTTAGGCTCAAACTTGGCTCGTGAAGAAGGTCAACTCATCCTACATCCCTCTATAATAGTGACAAAAAAAATTATGTCAAAATGTATAAGTATCAAATACTTTTTCTTTTGTGAGTAATTATATTTATTAGGCGATAGCAAACTCTTATTTTGTCACAATACTATAATTCGATAGTGGTAATAATAATTGTTTTAATTGTTACCATTGTCCATCAGTAACAAACTCTTATAGTAACAATTTGGAACAAAAAGTTTGTCAATGTAAATTTGTAACAAAATTTTCTTTTTTACTAAGTTTTCATTATAAAATGGTCACTAGAAGTCGATGTTGGCAATTCAAGTATAAATTTTGTCATTGATAACTTTGTGAAAATCATTTTTATGACAAAATAGAAGCTTTCGTCATTTAATGCACATAATTTACAAACTTGCTTTTTTGTTATGTCATAAAATAATTTGCACCAAATTTGTCATTTGGGAAAAATAATCATGTTATGTTATAAAGAAATGCAAAGCCAATGTGTGAAAATCCTCTTTTATTTATTTCGAAATCTTACCAATTCTTGGATCCCCCTCATGGATAGATTTCTCTGGGGAAGAACACCTTTTTCTCCAAATGCCTGAGAAGGACGACTGCTAGTTTGAGCAAGTTTATGTTGTCGAGATTTTGAGAAAAAAATCGAAACAGGCTCGTGGGGTGTTTTTTATTTGAAGGGACAAATTAGACATTTACCAACAAAAGTGATGTTTGACCTTCTTTTCAAACAAACTCTATGTCATAACTTCCACTTTATTCAAGGAACACTTTGCCATTTCCAATCAACATCTCACCCCACACCGGGCCAACTGCCTACCAATAACACCTTATGATTTCAAACGAGTCCTAAATTTTTTATTCTAAACCAAGAGAGAGAGAGAGAGAGAGGGAGAGCATTGTCTTGCCTATTACCTGAAGGGTTATGCTGTATTTGGAGGACTGAGCTGAAAGCACTATAGAGGTCGAGATATACGAAGATAGGAGCAGCAGATCCTTGGTTCAAAGCCATTATATTCTGTTTGAGCAGTAGATTATGAGACTCTGAAAAATTATTTTGATCTCCATTGCAGTTTGTATATGAGGATGAGGCACTATTTATTGGCAAGCAGCCCAATGGTGTGAGTCCAGTGACGGCTATTTTCTTGATTCCAAGCTCTTTTATCCTTCTAACATTCAGGATCAGTTGATTTATCACTGACCTTGTAAAATTTGGCAATTCCTGTTTCAAGAAATATATATATATATATATATATGTTATAAGCCGAATAACTAAACGATGATATGTGATAAAAATACTTTCTTGCCGATGTTAACTAGCAATCTTGTCGATTTCGGGCAAAATAATACTTAGAGCCCATTGCCCCAGGATTTTCCATAGTGGTGGGTGTTTGAACTGAGTATTATTAAAGTCCCGAGTTTGAACCCTCTTGTTTTTTTTTCTTTTTCTTTTTGGGTGAGTGTGTGTGGCGTTTCCTTTTGGGTAAGTGTGTGGCGTTCTGATTAATATTTATATGGTATCATGTATATAAAAAAAAATAGATCTTATTTGGATGAATTTTTTGGAAGAAAAATACTAAGTTTTTTTTTAAAATCACATTAATCAAAAAAAAAATGTTTGAATTGACTTTTTTTAAAAAAATTAAAAGTCAAAAAAAATCCAAAAATAATATTTTTTTAGAAGTTATATAAAGTAATTTCAAATAAAAGTATCTTTTAAAATACTTTTAATTACTGTAATCAAATAAAAAATTACTTAACTTAAAAAAAATTCTACTATAAGAACCTCAACTGGAGAAACATTTTTTTTCCTGAACCTACTCATACATGCCCTTAATCCCTGTACATCCCAAAACTTGATCAACTAAGTTGGTTATTTTTTTTTTCTTTTTGGGAGAAATGCAAGCCGCACCCAAACATTTGTAATGTCACAAGAAATTCTTAGCCCACCCAAACATTTGATACTTTAGCTAGTTCACAGAGTCAAAAGTGTTACAATATTCATTTATAATAATGATTTATATAGTATCTTAATCGAGCATTGTTCAATTGCATTTTCTTGATTAATTCAATTGCATTCTTTATTTTCTTTTTTTTTTATTCTTAGTCATCTGGTTCTAATCCATTGGCTAACTAATTTGGATCAGGAACTGTAGATGTCCATTATGGTGGTGATCCTCCTAAATCAGTTGTTTCATTCACAATTTGAGAATTCGAACTCTAGACGTTACTTAAGGAATCTAACACCTCGTCCCGCTAGACTAGTTGGGAGTTGGTATTTTTTTACTTTCTTGTTGAGTACATATATATAGCTCAAATTATAGTTCACCTGTCCTATAACTTCACATTTATAGCAAGTACACATGGTTAGTTTAACAACTTATTAAATTAAAGTTCAAATAATCTTACCTGAAAGCTCCCGTTTTTGGCTAGATAAGCAGCATAGTCATTCCCAGCCAGGGACACGAGGGCCACCGACGAGCTCAGGTCTTGAGTCGCGAACACGTTTTTAAGGATAAGTTGTTGGAAAAAATCAATTTGTGTAGTCATGTTTGGTTGATCAACCAGCGTTTCGAACACTCCCGTCCCCCCATAAGCAAAATTAATCCCGTATTGTATCGTATTCGTATCCATATCACTCCCATTGCTGATCACTCGGTACGGTGATGGCGATCTTATGTTAAGATATGAAGCTGCATATACACAGGGTTAATTTTGTCCGAAAAATTCCTAATACAACAATATAGGGATGGGGTCGATTGAAAATTTTAGTAGGGGGAGCGAGATGAAAGTTTTATGATATATAAAAGATATTTAAATTTTAATAAAAATACATATAAAATATAAGTAAATATTATAAAGAAGACGATTATACCTCCCAACCTAATCAAACCAGTCTTTGAAAAACTAGAGACGGAGGGGTGGGGGGGGGTGGCGGCGCGGAAGAGGTGCCTCTAAAGTTTATGTTGAACTAAAATCTACATATATTTTTAATTTTCTTTTAACTTTTGAATTTTGTCTCCTTTTATGTAATAAAAGTACAGTTTAATATTTAAAAAAAAATTGACATTTCTCCTCAAACTAAAATTTCTGGCTCCGTCCGTTTATGAAACAATCACTTGAATAAAATGAACCATGATGGTAGACCAGTTGATTCGAGTATTGTTATAAGCTGAAGAACGCTAGGAAATTAGGACCTTAATAACCTGAATAAGGTTGGCTTTTCATTCTCGTTTTCTATATATCTTTCTATTGTCTTTTTTAAGTATGTTTTCGATTCTAGGTATATTTGTTTGTCTGATTTTTTTAAACAAATATATTTACTTTTCTTTAGTTCAGATCTTTTATTGCATAATCATTCTATATCTTTTATTATACTCATTAATACATGCCACAGTGTATTAATGGTGATCAGTTGAAATAAGGAAAGAGAAAAATTAATAATATGGAAAAAAATATATAAATATTTTATTTTCTTATCTCAACCGTTTACCAATACACGTAGCATATATTGATAAGTGTAATAAAAGATGTATTACGACTATGTAATAGCGAGGATCTGAACTGACTTTTCTTCTTATAATGGGATACATAATATGTTAAATAATATAGTGATGGACATTATTTAATTAATGTCACAAAACAAAAAATGATAATCTGAACTACAAAATAATTTTACTACCTTTAAGTATAATATTTTTTAAAATCGCAATTACTTAAAATTAATTATTATTTTCAATTCAATAATTAATTTCTACATTAACACATTCAATGCAACAAGAAATAATATTAGTGGCAATATATCAAAGCGACAATATAAAAATTGTTACGAATAATTGTATCAAATGACAATATCTTATATTTTGTCACTAATTAAGTGTTTTTTTATTGAAAACGACTTTTATGTTGTCACAATATCATTCAATAGTGACAAAAATTAATATTTTAATTATCACAATTGACAATTAATTAATGACACACACATATAATAACAATTTAAAGACAAAAAAATTGTCATTAGAATTTTGTAACAAGATTCTATTGTCATTATAGGTGTATCACTAATTATTTATTTTGCACTATGTTATCACATTTTTACACTATATTAATTGTTATCATTGACATTGTACAAACTCTAATTTGTGATAACATTATTTTATTATCACTAAATGTATATAATTAATGACAATATTTTTATAATCACTTGTTATATTATCACCAATTTGCTCATTTTCTTATCGTGATTCTTGAATCGACAAATCCAAACAGGGTAATAGAATGCATAATTTCATAAGAATATTGTGTCTATTTGTACAAAATCAATTCATGCATAACCTTAGCAATTGAGTCAAAAAAGTGTTACACATCAATAAAATTTAAGAGCTTAAAAAAAGAAAAAAAAAAGGATTTATATATCCAATCACTTTAATTTCACCATGCCCTTGAAACAAATGAAAAATTCAATGTTAAATTACATTAATTTCCCTACCTTTTGGAAAAGACTTTTCATTTATTGTTTACAGTAAATCATGAACTAAACCCTACTTATAGTAAAAAAAAAAAAATAAAAAGAATAAGAAAACAAATCATTAAGTACCATTATTAACCCAGAAAATAAACAGAGCAATGTTAATTATATATACTAGAGTTTTGGCATGTGTATTCAAAATGAAAAAATATATAATTTAATTACATTCTTAAGTTTGATTAATATAAAATTAGTAGATATTTATTATCATTTTTATATAAATATCATTTTGAACTATTTGTATTAATATATTTATTAATTAAATTAATAATAAGAGAAAAATAAAATAATTTAAAATAAGATGACACGAAGAAATAATATAAAGAAGTAATAAAAGATATCGAATAGCGGACAAAAAATGATAAGGAGGAAAAAGATACAAAAAGGGGGAGAACTAATAAAATAACATGAAAGATAAGAAAGGATGAGATAGAAAATAAAAACAACAGAAAAATAACATACCAAAATAATTGAAATACCAAAGATAGTTATTAAGTAGTGCTTCTATTTTATATAATAGTGTGTGTATATATATATATATATATATATATATAAAGAGAGAGAGAGAGAGAGAGAGACCTATGTAATCCGTGAGAAGACGGCCATCTGAAAACCTGCCAGACGGTTTTCCAGGGAATGTGATGCCATATGGCTCTTTCCATGATATGGAAACTGAAGTGGGCAGGTTCCCTGTGTCAGCGTACGAGTCCCCGAACACGAAAAGATTCCTCAATGGATAGATTCCTTTTCCAAATCGATTTCCAGAATAATTATAAGCCTCTGCAAAGTATTATATATAATTATAAATCCCATAAATTAAACCCATATATATTAATTAATAATCCCGTCACTGTCATGCACAGATATAGTGCGTGTGTGAATAAATGTTCATGATTTGTTAATTGTTAAATAAAAGTGTGAATTAACCTGTGAAAGGAACTGCTAAGGACAGGAGGCAGAAGAAGGAGAAGAATGATCCCTTATGCTCCATTCCAACAGTGAAAATCAAGAGTGAATGAACCTATGTGTGGGTGTGTATATTATGTGTATGTGTATGAGTATTATACATATATATATATATACACAGAGAGAGAGAGAGAGGGAGGGAGGGAGAGAAGAGAGGGAGGGAGAGAGAGAGAGAACACAGGAACTAGGTACATATGATATATCACTAGTTATAAACTATAATGGAACTATGAGTTACATTTGACTCTAATCATGGCCGGAAATCTGAATAACTCTTAAAATTTTCTCATTAATTTTACATTATTTTCAATATTTATCACTACATGATATGTACTTTGTAAATAGCCTCATTTTTCGTATCAAATAAAAAAAAAATGTAAATAGCCTCATTTTGTTTATTGTCTTAACTATATAAAAAACACTTAGAAACCTTAAGGCCGTCCAAGTAAGGGTATACGCAGATAGCTTTATTGAATTCTATTTTATCAGGTATAAAATAAAATTACATTTTTTAAAAATTTAAATAAATATTTTATTAGTCACGTCTATCCAAAAGAATCCAATATTTATCCAATACTTAAACAAGATGGATTAAATTATAATTCAAATAAAAATTTATAACATACATTTATATATACATACTTCCTGTGCCATGGCACAGGGTAAACACTAGTTTATTTTACAATCCTCGATTTAGCTTTTTGTGTATCCTATATATATGGCCTAATTTTATGATTTTGTGATTTGACTTGTGGTTATATATATTTATTAGCATTAATAATATGATGTATCAGCGTTGTTATCATTATAAGAAAGAATTCCCTTTATTAATAAAAATTTTGTGATGAAATTTTTTATCACAAATTTAAAATATCTATAATGGAGGGAAATTCTAGCCCAGACCCGGCTCGATCGAACCACTGCTAATCATGTGGCGAGTGTTTTACACTTACCCTATAAATGATCGATAATTTAGGGAGAGTGACCAATCACTTGACAAGTGCAATATAATTGCTATATGATTTGTTGGATTCGATCAAATCAGGTTTGAGTTAGAATTTTCCTTATAATGGATTAGGTGGCTAAATTTAATTTAAACAAAATTTTCTTCTCTTTGTCAGAAATGATCCACGTACTATCATTATATTACAGTTATTGTTACTATTTAGAGGGGAAACAATAGTTATTATATGAAAGTACCAACCAATGACTTCAATATATCTTTTAATGACCAATAAATCGTCATGAATAATGACTAATGAGATAATAAATTCAATATAGTACCCATAAATGCCCAACAAATTACAATAATTAATAAAGCAACAAACTCACATATGAATAATGAGATAATAAATTCAATATAGTACCCATAAATGTCCTTAACTCGACACATATAATATGATAATATCATATTTGTATACCTATTGTAATATCTAATGAAAAGAGCCTCGATAAACTATCTTAAATTTGAATTATAATGTATTCTCATGACGCTATAAAGTATCAAAATATGCTATCGTGACACTTAAAAATACATGACACTTTAATTAGTTACATCTAATAAAAAGTGCATCAATAAACTATCTAAAATCTGAACTATAATGTATTTATCGTAATACTATAAACACATTATACTTTAAATTTGGTATAATTTATTGATATACTTTTATGAAGTGCCATGATAACTTCACAATTGTGACATTTTTTAAAAATATCGTATTATATATGTCAAATTAGCCCCCTCTTTTTTAGTATTGGTCCAACAAATTACGATACTCAATAAAATAACAAACTCACAAAAACAAGACAAATACTTTACGTGTACTCTATTAATTATAGAGCCGTGAGGATCTGAATTTATCAATTATCACATAATTCCTAACAACATTTTTCCCCCTCAAAAATGTAAAATTCGAAAAGCCCCTGAATTGGGGAAAAGCCAATTGCCTTCAAATCTAAGCTCAAAATGGCATGTCACATAATATAAACATGAATATCATTAGCAATTAACTTCAGCAAATAGGGCATTCTTACTTTTCATCAATACTATTTGTCTCTTCCTCAGCCCACGACGGATCAAAGTAGTCTTTTGATCATACAATTCCCAAAATGCCCCTCTTCTTCGAGGTTCGTCGTTACAAAGGTTCAACTTGAGGGCTTGTGAGGGGCAGTTATGTACTTCTACAGAAACGGGACGTATTGCTCAAAATCATGAAGCTCTCGGTTGGCCCCTAGTATACTTTGGTGGGTTCTTCTTTGCAACATCAACCGTTATCATCCACCCATTGATGATCTGAAAACAAAAAAGTGAAATGTATAATAGAAGGGTATAGGTGTAATCGAACAAACTTCTTCTCTTAATTTTGTAAAATTACAATTACCCCCCTCTAACCTTCAACATCTGATCAAAACTGATGGACTGTGTCCAGAGACTTGACTGGAAGACGTAATAAATAAATATATACAAGAGCAATGTGAGAAGTTTATTCAAAATTTATGAAATGACTGACAGATGCAGGGTAATCGTAAGATGGAGATAAATTACAAGGCATGAGTAATTTGAAACCAAGTGGGGAGATTTATGTAATTGCACATAGTAACCGGTAAGGGTGTTACTTTTCCATTCATTTCCCTGAGAGCAGTGCTTGCAGCCTCCTCAGTGGTGTACTCGACAAAAGCGTAACCTTTAGATCTCTTGGAAATCTTGTCCATTATGATTTTAACTGAAGACAATACAAGAAAAAGGTTGATGAAATTAAGGTAATCGTGTACACGTGGTCCTCATTTATAAGTATATATGACTTTTTACCTTCAACGAGTTCACCAAAACCTTCAAACGCAGCACGCAAGGTTTTCTCAGATGTGTAGAAGGATAGACCTGCAGAGACACCACGTGATTGCAAGTATCGTTATTAAAAAGGAGCAAGAATTTTGCACCCGTATAAAGCAAGGGCTCGTTAGGCAAATAATGAGGTTGAAGACATAAGATACGCTAATAGCTAATATTATAAAATCTCTAAAGCAATACTTACAACATCCTCCTCTGTAACTATATAGAATTACAGACGTATTCCCTCATGGTTTCCATATTACACCTACTTCCCTTGTAACCTATTACCTCCTTGCAGTTACCCCCCTTTCAAGTAGAGTTTTCAAATTATTCTGATGTTGTCCAAGTTCATTAACAAGTATTTCCAATCTTTATTAAATTTCGAAGATCAAAAGCGGGTATTTGTAATTTTAAAGCTGTGTGGGGAAGTTTGTGTAATATCACATCTCAACAAGTATTTCCAATCTTTATTAAATTTCGAAGATCAAAAGCGGGTATTTGTAATTTTAAAGCTGAGTGGGGAAGTTTGTGTAATATCACATAGTTACATTGGATGTCAGTGTAATTGACCCAGTCGAAATCAGGTCAAATGATATCAGTATTAAGTGTGTAGAACACATATGGTGCATTGCTCCTATTGTGTATTACTCAACGATTTAAAAGTTCTAGCTTGACATAGACAAGTGACATATGTCGAAAATATCTTATTTTAATGGAATACAAAACTAATTTGTCAAGATAATCTGTGGAGATCTTGTATGTCAATTATGAGTCCAAATTTTGAAAAAAAAAGTATTTAGACCTCCAAAGGCTTCAACCATTATCATTGAATCTATAAAACACACGTGTGAAATGCCAAGTTTCATAATATTTGTGGGTATACCAGTTACAAAGAGCTTCTTTGTTTTGATATTGCTTGATAGACTTGATGCTGAAGAATCTTCAGCGGACTAGAGAATTCCCACCTGCAAAACTGAGCTGATATCAATAAAGCTATCTGATCAGGTCATGTGTGTGTATATACCTGTGCACGTAAGTGTATATATATGTATATATTTCGGGTCAGGCTTTGAGCAGGAAATCCATGCTCAAACTACCTGATTGGGTTCCTGACCCAAAAATTGAAAATCATTGTCATTTGTTCTACAGCCAAATCGCCGATCTTTAAGTTGGGTATCTGACTTCTCAAGTTGGGGCAGATACCATTTTTAGCTGCACAAAATTTTGAGTACCCAATCCAAACTACCTGAACCCGAGAAACCCGACCCGATGCCTACGCAGAGGGGTCTGGCTTAAATGAAACTCGCAGAGATGTAAAAGATCAAGAGTGCATTGAACATTAATATCCTTGGCATCAAATATTTGAACTGTTTGTAAAATGAACTCCTTCCTTTCAAGGAAAAACGAAGTCAAATTTTGGCAAACTCATATCCATTGATACCATAGAGATATACCTCCGTAATCTTTATCATCTGACCCAAAATTTTCATCTCGCTGGACTGATAAAACACCAGGTACAGCTGCACCAAATGAAAATATCCATTGGCACACAAGTAAGACATAAGAATATCGAATTAGCCACTGAATTACAAAATACAAACCAGCTAACTCTTGAGCACACTCGTCATCTAGTTCACAGCAGAAACCATAGTTGGATTGCCAAGAAACATGGTACATACACATCTGAGCATCTTCTCACTGTAAAACAACAAGAGTTCACTCTTAGAAACACCTTAGTGGAGAAATAGTCGAGAGTCATTGCTAGAAACATAAAATATTCAATAGCCATAAACTATTTGCAATCAAGATCTTACTCACTTCCTCAAAACCTTCATTAAAACTTGGACATAATAATCAACCACTTGCGCTTTTCTGATGACACCAACTGCTGGTCTCTCCGTTCGAACAAGCCAGTGTTTGGTAGTTCCAGCAGGAAATAATAACGGGGTCCCAAAGAAAGGGCTTGATTCAGTTCTCATTTCAGACTTTGAAAAGCTGTAGTCTTTATTTGTCGAATCTAAATCAGGGTCAGGTTTAACTGACAATACCCCAGGCATACCTGTGATGCACCACAGTGAGAATTCATCCCACACTCTTACCTATCAATAGCACTGCAAACTTCTATAACAGAATTAACTTAAAAAAACACATGTACAATTACCCAACACATGTACAATTACCCATTGAGACTAAATTCACAGTTTCTCTCATTAGCTATATACTTCAAAAACATAGAAGACATTGTAGGACAATGCTGCAACAATATAGAGTAAACTGAGACGTACTTGCTAGTTGGTGAGCTGTTTCTTGATCAATGTCACAGGAGAAACCAAAATGGGTATCAAAGGAAGCATCATATATACACATCTGAGCATCCTTCAAACTAAGCAGAAAAAAATAATAAATAAATAAGAACAAAAAATTAAGAAAATCCCAGAAAAAAAAAACAAGCTAGTAAAAATGAAAGAGAGCATAATGTAATAGACCTTGAGCAACAAAGCAATATCAATTATCCAGAACATAACAAAAGGACATATACAAATTCGAAGCAAGTAGTTCAAGAAAACATTCAAACTTAAAGAATCATTGAAAAAAAAAACAAAGAAGCCGGAAACATAAAAGCAAAAACACAACCCTCATTCAAGAAAATGAAAAAGATAAAACCTTGAAAAGGTTTGAGGAGCCCCCACCTGCCCAGAACTTTTTCGAGTTTGCTGACATAGTAATCAATTATTTGCGATTTAGTAGCGAGTTCTTGTGGAGGGGCTTCCACGAGCACCATCCAACGCCGATTATCATAATTAGTGCTGTATTCACCAGATGGGACAGTCTTGGAAGTCGAAGCCGTAGAGGCTTCTGCTCTTACAGTTCTTGATATAGAAGATTGAAAACAAGAAATGGGAAAGAGCAGGTTCTGGGGTGTTGTTTTGGTGGCGAAGGAGACGGTGAGTGCGGGGATTTTGGGCTGTGAGTTCGTGGGAGGTCTGGGTAAGAGTATTGCCATGGCGGCGGTGGGGGCGGCGGCGGCTGCTGAGGACGAGAGCAGCGCTTCCATCTTTAACGCCAGCACCATGGAAGGATAGACAAAAACCAAATATTTAAGCTGATTTTTCTTTTTCTTGTTATCAGAAAGAATTTAAGCTGATATGGTTTTTTTTCAAGCTGATTTGGAGGTTTTGGGGATTGATATTTCAATTACTACGCAAATAAAAATACAATATAATATAATTATGTATTTAAATTTTAAGAGTCTCTTTCCGAAATACTACTGTTATAAAAAAATAATTATCAAATTATTACTCTCCAAAATTATTTTCTACATTGTTATTTCTAGTGGAGTTTTTTTTTTCTTCAAAATATTACTCTAGTAAAAAATAATCTAGTATAACTTCTATTGCTATGGAGGAAATACATTTCGCCCCCTTAGACCACTCCTGCATACCATACCCTTCTAAACATTTTTGTATAATTTACCTCCTTAAGCTAGTTTATGTAACACTTATTCATTTTATATCTAATGAATTGTCAGTACTATTAGAGATAATTGCATTGAACTGTCTTCATGCATGATCAAATTACATACAAATTTCTCAATTTTTAAAAATTACTTAAATAACTCTGACATATGCAAACATCATATATATATATATATATATATTAACTCTTTGTTTATTATCACAAGAATTTTTATTCATTGATATGCCCCAAGAGTTTGAGTATGCACGGACGCATACAGAAGAAGGACCGGGGCGTGGGGATTTTGGAAGATTTCACACATCTCTAGAACATACTAGATCATTATAAAATTATATGGAAGATAGAAAATTTCTTTAGAACATTCTAGATGGTAGGATTATAGAATGCTCAATTATAAATATCTTGTGAAATAATCTAGAAGGTTAACTTTAACCATAGGATTGAGATGATGTAAAAGGTAGGATGATAGAATTCTTCATTGTAAATATCTTGTGAAATAGTTTAAAAGGTTAACCTTAAATATAGGATTGAGATGATCTCCACCGTTCATTGGAGGAAATGATTAGTATAAATAGGAGTGTGCATTTCATTTGTAAATTTCTAAAGGAGTATTCAAGCAAGTTCTTTGTTCTCTTGTGACATCTTTCTAAGTCCTTCAAACACACTGAGCACATCCAAAAAGAGGTTGATTCAGTTAGTTCACAAGGGACTAAATACTACGCGAAAGCTTGAGAAGCTAAGTCCATAACATCATGCTAACTTCAGCAATGGTGATTTTGGAACTTAAGGGGCCTTGGCAATGGTGAGTATTGCATAATAATAGTTAATGGGATAATATTGAGAAGGCGTACCAAAAGATAATGCTTCATTTGATTTTGGGTATTGGATTAACTCCCAAAAGTGTGATTTTTAGCTTTTGGGCTATATTGTGGGATGTGGGCTTGCTATTTGATTTGTTGTACTGTGTGTTGGGTAGGTATTTTCTGTGGATTGAAAATCCAATTTATTTCATCAACTTGCAATATACTATGTGCAATTTTACCAATATAACCCTTCTTAAAGTCTCTCGAGGATGATTGCTTGACTTATTAGAATAGCGGGACACAAAAATAAATGACATCTAATACTCTTCAAACCCAAAATTCCAACTACCCTAATAACACCTCTTCCTAGGAGATTTACTCCAACCTATAAGTATGGACCTAGTCCATGTCCCCATGGATTTGGGAAGTTTCATTATGCTAGCTTAGTTGCATGAATCAGAAAAGAAAGAAAAATCTCTTATTTATTTATCTCAAACCCAAATGTCTCCTCTATCAAAATCTAACTAATTTTTTGCTTGTAGTAAAAACATTAAAAATTGTCAAAATCCCTTCTGGAAAAAAAAATAAAAATAAGGACAAGAAGACAAACGAGTCCCAATAAATTGGGCATGTGTCTCTCTTTTCCAAATATATGAGAGAAAAATATATAATTTGACAAAAAATTCGGGTCCAAGGCCATACCTGACCTGAATGAGCCGGGTCTCATCGTTGGGCCCATTTCACAAACTCGATGGGTCTAGGTATGGTTTGTGTCTGGGTCTAATTTAAATCTCATGTGAGTTTGTTTGGATTTGAACTTGGGTAGGATAAATCCACACTCATTACCAAGCCTGATTGCAACAGCAAATATTAAAGTTCCTTTTTCCTTTTTTTTCCTTATAAATTTTCAAGTATAATTACCCTTACCTCTCTTAATTTTAGATGAAATTATAAATAATTCCTTCTTATTTTAAAAATTACAAATACCCCCAACATATATCAACATTTGCAAAAAAACACCCTTCCATTCGTAAATTGCCGAAAATGCCGTCGGTGAGTTTCTCCATTTTTTTAGGACCAAAATACCTTTATTTATTGTAAGATTTTGAAACTTGAAGGGTGTTTATTGTAAGATTTCGAATTACATTAGTGTATATCTATAATATTTTTGAAAAAAACACATGCAACAATGGGTGGCGCTCTCCAACAGGTTTTTCTAGTGAGTTTTGGAAGAGTTTTGAGCTAATCCTAATGAGCAACGTATTAGCGAAGTCCATTTTGGAATAGAGCTGATAGCGGAGGATGAATTGGGCGGAGGTGACGTAATGTCGGATTAGGATTTGATATAGTTTTGTTCAACTAAATCCAAATAGATGGAGCGTTGAATAAATTTATTGAGGGGTTTTGACGAGTTTGAGGAGACGAAAATATTGGTGTGTAACTTGACCATTTAGGTGATGGCAAATGGCAGCAGCATGGGTAATTGTTCATTTTTATCATAAGAGGGGGTTATTTGTAATTTTACCCAAACTTAGTGGAGGTGAGGCTAATTCTCCCTTACAAATATCTAGGGATAAAAAGGTTATTACAATCTTTTTGTCTTTAGCAATAAGGAGACAAAACTCAGGTGGTGTTGATAATTTTCGAAACAATAAAGGGTTATTTATAATTTTATCTAAATTCGGTGGTGGTGAGGATAATTATCCCAAATTTTAATGGCATATATCAAACGAGTATCAAGTTCTCTCTCTCTCGAACTATCGAGTTCTTTTTTAATACTGGAACATTGTGAAATTTTAGAAAGCCATATAGGACCAGGTGCACATATTCCTATCAAAATTTCAAAAAATTCGGAACTAAAAGAGGGAGATGTTGATTTGTTACCAAGAATCAATAGCAGAAACAAAACACACACACACACACAGAGGGAGAGAGAGAGTGCATTTTTCTAATTATTGTTGATCCAAATTGACCCTCCAGTTATTCTTGTTAAACTTAAATCCGACCAAATTTTGAATAAAGGCGTAAACTCAGTTCATGTTCAAACATTTGCATGTAAAAATTATAAAAGAAACACTAAACCTTATCTAATTTTTTCTTCTTTTTTTTTTTTGTTGGAAAAAAGGGCAAAAAACACTAAATTGAGATAACAATGAAACTCAGGATACTTGGGTTCTTTTCCAATTTTTGAATCCATCTGCAAATAAGGCTTGAGTACCTAATGAAATCAATCCGACCCAATTTCACCATCCGACATGGAATGCAACCGCTTAAATCTTGTCGAGTTTCTTAGCCTTAATCACCGGGTTAGCCTTGGCAATGGCCTCCCTCCCCAAGGCCTTGTAATCGAACCCGCACCCGTGCTTTTCTGGATACCTATGGGACCCACAAAACGTGGCTCCACACCTACAAGTAAATCCTATTAGACCCACACGTTTCCGACATGCGCTACACCTATTAGGCTTCGCCGTAGCACTTGATTCTGTCGCCAGTTGAGTGACAGGAGTTGTGGATTCTGTCTGCACCACTAATGATGATATTGAGAATGCAAATGGTGGTGGGACTTGGGACTCCGATTGACGAATAGTCTTTTCCACGACGACCGTGTGTGCATCTTTCATTTGTTGTTCTTTCATGCAATAATCTTTATAGCATTTGGAGCAGAGGTGGAGAGTGGTGGGGCTACCTAAGAATCCACACTTGTTGGCGCACAGCCTATGGCTCCCCGGCTCTTGCCACCTCTGTTCCTCCGCCATTATACTTATATATCCTTTTCAAGCAGTAAGAGACTAATTTTCAAGAACCTTGAATTTGAATTTTTACCACTTGAGCATTGATCAATGCTCGTGTGATTAATCAATCAATCGCTAGTCAATCTAATTCTACGTAACTTGAGAAGGTAAAAATAGGGAAAGTGTTGGATTTTTCTTAGGGGAGAGAGAGGAAGATTTGGTGGTGAGCGATGAATTAGTGAAAATGAGGCACATATGAAGTGCTAAAAATATATGAGGCTGTTGGAATTGATTGTTTATTTGTTAAGGAAAGCAAGAATATTGGTTAGAGTACAAATTGGCCTTTGGTTTTAATTGTGGGATGTGTGTGGGTGGGTGGGGGGGGGGGGGTGGGGTTGCAAGATGAATATAAAGGCGTTGAAGCTACGTTAAGGAGATTAGAGCCTTTGCATTAGATTTGCTTGCAGGCTACTTTTGTCGTGGATTTAATCAAGGATTGTATAATGGTTAATTAAAGCTTGGAGGTAGCCTCTCCCTCTCTCTCTCTCTTGAGGTGGTTAAACATTCACTACAAGAAATTTTAGTTTTAATAACAAAAGCTTTTGTTGCAAAAAACACAATTTTTTATTACAAAATCTATTGACAACAAAAATATTTTCATTGCTAGCTTCGTAGGCAAATTTTCGTTCCTAAAAGTTCATCACAACGAAAAGTGGAATTCGTTGCCTATACACAATGTAGAGGCAATGTTACTGATTCATTGCGAACTTCTGTATAATTGGCAACAAATAATATTGTCCCAAAAACTATATATTTTTTGTAGGTGAAGATTGTATTTCATTGCTAAACATCATATTTTGAAGATAGCATTTTATGGAATTTGTAATGATATATTTCGTTGCAAAATGTATGATCTTTAACAACAAAATATTCCGTGCCTCAAAATATTTTTCAACAACGCAAATATTTGTTCACAAAATACTCTTCTATCTCGATGAAACTATTTGTGTCCTAAAATTATATTTTCGAGAACCCAACCACGATTTGAACCCTTGTCTACCCCAGCCCATGTGATTCGAACCCTCAATTGCACCATTTTCAATTGTAGCGAATCAAACTTAAGTTTAAGCCACAAAAAGGGAATAGGCGCACAATGTAGTAGTATGTGCCATCCTGGAATCAAACCTAGGTGTGTTGTGAGGCTTGAAGGTTTGCTTACCATTAGACCATAGTTGATAATATATTAATGTGTTGCCATGTTTTTATACTTAGTAAATTTAGGTAAAATTAACCATTTATCTGGTTTTGTTTTATTAATTTATTACTTATCCTTAGTTTGTAAAATTGATCGAGTCAATTTAGTAAATAATTACATTTAGGTTAAATTATAAATGTATTAAAAGTCCAAATTAATTTTTGAAGTTAAAAGATACAAAAATTAGTTATCCTCAATTAAATATATATACTTATCACATTGTTAAATTAATTTAAATTTATGATGTTAATCTATTAATTGAAAATTAATTTCATTCGCTTTTTAAATATAGAAAAAAAATTATAAGATTTTAAGAATTCTTTCCTAAATATTTTTAACAATTTACAACATAATGTTTTGTCTCGAAAAGAATTTAATTATTTGCAACAAAAAAATTTGTGCTAAAAGTGTTTAATTATCTTCAATGAAACTTTTCATACTAAAACCATTAACTAATTTGCAACGAAACACTTCATACATAAATGTACTAAACAGTTTAGCAAGAAAAACTGTCCCCAAAAGCGCAAAATTATTTTCCCAATGATAATATTGTTCCTACGTTATCAATATAATTACAACGTTATATTTCATTACCTAACAAGGTACAACTGCCACGCATTTTTTCATTGTAAAAAAGTTTTAATATATTGGATTTCGTTGCCTAAATACATGTATAACCTGCAATTATATTTGTTGCAAAAGAACACCAGCATTAGCTACGTTTTCATGTTGTCACTAAAACAATCATTCTTTTGCAACAAAATATTTTGTTGTAATTTATAAATATCGTTACCAAATTTTTTTTAAAAATAACAATAGTGAGAAATTATATTTTTCGCAACAATATAAATTGTTGTTGATTAATTGTCGAAGCTTAACTAATTGCAACAAAACTAATATCGTAGCTAAAAAATTCGTTGCAAATTTTATAATTTATTGTAGTGATTCTTGTGGTTCACTTTTCCCTTTTCAATGATATCTTTAGGTAAGTTTTTTCTTTTTTTTTTATAACAAATAATCTATTACATATCAATCAATTACAACAATTTGCAATACTATGAAATTACAACAATAGCCTCAAATCGAAAACAAACTATTATATCAATAATCATACATCGTCAAATATAAACAACTACTATACAATAGACTATAAATTACGACTCGACGTACCAGCCTACAGTGGTGTAATTCAAACTCATGACCTTGAAATCATGGGGCATGCCTTTACCAATATTAATTATTCATATTTAATTAACAATTAGGAATTAATATTAATATTTAATGCAAAATACACCTTACACCTTTTAATTTATTGTGTTTTATTTACCCCACCCCCCCCCCCCCCCCCCGCAACCTATCCATTTACATTTGCACCCTTAACTATTAACTTTTTATTTTCTTCTTTTTCCTTTTCTCTTCTTTTCAGTAGTAGCTTCTTTGTAATGCTCAGTTATTAAATAATTTACTTCTTAGCAATTAGTTGACTTTTAAATAAAAGAATTCATTTGCAATCTCTTAATCATCATATGTTATTTTTTTTAATATATATTTCATTTATTTAAGTTTATCACATACACTAATTTCCATATCTTGCCAAAATTAAGGAAGTTTAAGTAAGTGGTAGATAGTGAAAAAATACAGTTGTTTATATATTCCTATTTGGAAACTTAATTAACTTTTACGTAAATTATTAATAACTTAATTAGCCTATTTGAAAATTTTATAGCAAACAAAACTCATAAGACTGTAATAGTTTCTTGCATCTACTGAACTTTGATCACCTTTCTAAATTAAATTAAAAGTTATCATTGTTATTATTTTGTTTTCCTTAAAAGGGTGTAAGAATAATGGATATAAAATTATTTACATAAAAAACTAGTTTTAGAACATTAATATTTCATGTACAAATTTTGATCGCAATTGCAGAAAATATAGCGATTCAAGGGTATTAATATAAACTCACGCCATATTTATGTCAAATGATGCAAACTAAACTATCGTTCAAGGTTGTATCACACGTATTAACAAAAATTTAATAGTTATAATTCTTACACTCTACTCAACTAATTTGCCCTTATTAAATTTCAGCGATAATAATTAGTAAATTGTGTGAGTGATATTTTATTTGAAGGTAAATTTGAAAAACAAGCATTAAATACTATTTACAAAAATTTTATGCTAAGACTAGTAATAATATGAAACGGATGTAGTATAATTTAAGGCGTAAACGATACATTCAAGGGATGCAAAGTACATTGAACCCTTCATGACTGGTAGCAATTCGTCTCCTTCGCACCATAAAAGAAAAAATTATTCGCCAACTAAATTTATTATTCTCAACCATCTTTTCACAAAATTCATAAGATACACATTGCTCATCGTCCAAAAAAAAATTAAGAAACACACTAGGATACAGCTTATTCATGTGTTAAACTACTTCATACGCATACATATTATTCTTGCTAGGGCAACACTTTCATCATCCAACTCATATATGCTCGAATCACGATACAATAGTCTTCGTGTCGATCTCACCTTGCACATTGTACGATCTTCAAAATATATGAAGAGACAATCACAAAGACAACTTTGCGCGCTCTAAGTCTAGTGTACAGCTTTTTGAATTTTGGTCATAGATAGATCAGGGCACCAATCTTTATGACAGAAGTGGTGTTTCAGTGTCTTCTGTGTTGTCTTCAACATTCTTGTTGGATGGCGCATCCAGCTTCATCATCCAAGCAACGCACAATGAAATCACCTAAAGGACAACCGAGTATGTAAACCTTAATGATTTATGTGTATCTGCACAAACTTATTCTCTGCGTTTATGTGTATCTGCACAAACTTATACCCTGCGTTTCAAAATTACAAATACCCCCTTTTGACCATCAAGATTTGATCAAAACTGGCAAGTTCTTCAAGAAAGCTGAATAGAGTCATCCTTATATGCATAAGCAAGTCGGGAAGCTTATTCAAATTTGAATAATGACATTTAACTATGTGTAATGACTGACACAAGGGGGTAATCATAAGGGGGAGATAAGTTACAGGGGAGATAAGTGTAGTTTTAAACCCAAAAAACAAAAGGGAGATTTATGTATTCACACAGAGTTACAGGGGAGGACCCCGTAATTACTGGGTAAGATTGATGAGGCTAACCATGCTTAGAGATGCGAATATGATGCTGAAACCTTTACAGTTGAAAGGCGCGTTGCTTGATAGAAACCATGCTGGAATAAATACAGAACAAGAGTTGATCAAGTTAGGAGAATTCGGCTACACTTCTTTTTTTTTTTTTTTTTTTGAAATATAGCTAGAAATATAATAGCAGACTTACTGGTTAGTGGGCTCATTGCAAGTGGAGAAAGAAGACTTGCGACGGATTGCACACCGGCTATGAAGCCCTGTGCTTTGCCCTAATTCAAGAAAAGGCATGAAAATAAGAGGTCTCATTTCATGGTAATACCTCACAAATTAATGAATCTTGGCCAGAAAATTCTCTTATATATATATAAAAAAATGTGGTAAAATATCGTACAAATGATCACAGAACGTACTAAAGTAAATGACTAAAATCCACATAGAATCACCTTGTCCACAACACTAATTACGTATTTGTTGGTACTAACCTGATCTGTTGGGTTTGATGCCTTGGATATCACTGCATAGGTCTGCCATTGATCCAAATAATGAACAAGTCAGACGAGAGAAAATACATATGTATATATATATGGACTGCAACTAGGCAGCGACATTAATATATAAGCACGAGTTACTTACAGCAGGTTTCACGAGGATATAGATGACTCCAAAAGAAGCACTCAAATAGGGCACCTGCGTAAGCAAAGCCATCAGTCACTAACTAGGCAGCGACATTAATAAATAAAGCAGAAATAAGGGCCTGCATATACGTAAGTTCATATTATCTCACGACAGCCACTGTCTAGTAGTAGCTAGTGGATGCCTAAAGTCATTAGCTTATGGGATTTGAAATTCCACTTGATATTGAAGATTAATGTAGAAAACTACAAAATGCCATAATATGAGTTACATGTTTGATCAAACACATTGAGGTAGATTATATAACGTAGTTCCTCAAATGCACTTGCCCTAAAAATCCCATGAGCGGTCTGTGAGTGAAAAGATGGCCTATGGCAAAAGAATAGTTAAATCTCTCACCCCTGAGTGGTCTAATAGTTGCAATCAAACAATGCCTTCATGAATCACCCATTACCGCTAAAATGTAAACTCAATTAAGGAGAGAGCTCGAATACTATTATTAAAAGACAAAAGCACAAGTTGTGCGCGATTCTCCACGTGATATAGAGCCCCCCAACAGAAAACAAAAGACATGAATATAATCTCTGGTTTAGCTGGCAAGTTACGTACCCATGGTGCCCAGGCCAAGCCATAAAGCACTCCCTGCATAAACAAACTTTTTGTGAGACCATTTACTTTTATAGCAAGATAAAGTTAACAAAAAAACACTTCAAGCAGCAAATATTTCAATAATCTGTTTACTTTGGCAACTTACATATGCTACCGATGCGAGCAAGGCTGCACAGAGAATTAGTTTCTCTCCGACCAACGGATTGAGTAGAGGAAGCACCACCATCTTGAAACATGCAAATTGAAGGAGCATTAGATGAGATGAGAAGATAAACCAACATACGAGGAATTAAAAGTCACATGACATGTATAATATATAGCTAATGTATGATCTGGAAAGACATTTGCCTATTAGCACTAAGCAAAATGGATTGGTTTCCGTGATTGTGGTAGAATAGGACAAAAATTGCAAACATAAAACCTTGAACATGAAAAAATGTGGTATCGTTGGAAAGAGGAGTTCACATGTCACTTCATTATAAAGCTCATTTATAATAAATGTAAGTAAGTAACATGCTCCCTCATGTTTAGGCGGTATTCTTTTGTTGTTTGTTGTTTCTGTTTATTTATTTATTGTTCTTTCTTTTCTGGGTGGTGGTGGTGGTGGTCAATCTCTGAAAGTGAAACTTTTTCTCATACATGAACGGTGGTGAGATTTGAAGCCATCTACCTCCAATGCTATATTGAATGGTCACCTCATATAAAGCTTAAGCTATTAGAAAGAAGACGCAATCAGGTGGTGTTTGCATGAACTTGTTTTATGTACATACGTAACTTTAGAGATATTGGGTTGATAGCAAAAGTTGACAGTGTTTGAATATAGAAGCAGCTAAAAGTTGTGTAGGAGCCAGGAGGTGCTTTTAGCATTTTTTTTTTCCTTAGAGAAATGTAAAAGCAGGCATTCCAAAGACTTTTCAGCTGCTAGAAAAAAGTTATAAGTTCAAAAGAACTTATTATAAGTTTCTTCAAACACACTTTAGATATTCAATATCTCTAACAGAATGAATGCTAACCTAAACAGTTTCATTTAAGATGTTCCTACAGAAAGCTAATGGGGACTTAAACTCACTCCAAACCTTCTCTTCACATACTTGATTACCGTATCTAACACCTCAGTCCTTTGTCACAACAAATGATCTGAAACTATAATTCAGGTAGTAATTAACAAGATACTAGAGCAATAAATATACACTGGGTTGGCTAAGCTGAGAGAGAGAGAGAGAGAGATTTCACTTGCGGCATCAAGTAACAATACAAGTACGGAAGCAAATCATGAGGTACCTGAGAAAAAATTGAGCCCACTCCCACCATCATCAATATCTCTGACAATTGATTTTTGTTGAAGCCAAACACTGACTTCAAATAGTACTGAAAGGTTATAGAGGAAAGTTTTAAAAACACCCTCCAACCAAAATTTGATCAAATGAATTTTATTTCGAACTGCAGATGACTTCAGAATAAAACTAGATCTTCCATGCATATCAAGTTACATAGTCCGTGATATAGCAGATTTTTACCAGCTTCGCTGTTATATAAGCATCTTTTGAATGCCAAAAATAAATAAATAAATAACTTAAGAGTTGTTAGACATGTACCAATAAGACACTGCTGATGCCAGACATCCCGAGTTCATAGAAGAAGGATACAAGAGATATGCTCTTAAGAGTTGAGCTGAGGAGAAAAATAACTTCAATTAATTAGTGTATAATGATACTCTAGCATTCCTAGAGTTTCAATCCTATTTTTCTTCATAGTTTAAATACGAAAGCACTTGAAAGTTGAAACATCTAAATTGTACCTGCTTGTAACAACATGTACGGCATGTTTCATGGAGTAATATCGTTCTTGAACGATCTTCAATGCCCTGTTTAAGCAAGGGATATTCCGATCTGGATTTTGAGTTGGCCTTACTGTTTCTTTCAGAAACAGTGACATGTAGAGAGGAACAAAGATCAAAAGGGCAATTGACACCTGAAAATTGGAAGCAAAGTGACATGTAAGAAAGTAAAAGATGTGTATATATACATACGTACATACATATACATATACATATATATAGACAGAGAGAAAGAGAGAGAAGAAGAAGAAATAATTACAAAATCGTCCTTGTAACTAGGTGCAATAACACAAATTTTGCTTCTTGGTTTTAAAATTATACATACATCCCTTATTAACTTATTTCCACACACAGTTAGACATTGTTATAAGTCAAATTTTAGAAAACTTTTTGAATTGTTCTTGCATGTTTGGATGATGGTATCTAAGATTATTAATAAATTTTTCCAGTTTTGATGAACTTTCAACATCAAAATGAGGTATTTGTACATTGAGACTAGGTAGAGTTTGTGCAATTACACATAGTTTCATGCGAAATCAATGTAATAATTGACCCCAGTAGTTACAGCGGAAGCATACCCCAAAAATGCAACCTTCAGGAAGAAACCGTGCAAGCATGTTTCCCACTACATGTGATGCAGAGAATAGACCTGTGATCCAACTAAAGGCTGTAGCCCTTTTACTGTTGTCGACAACATCTGCCTGAAATATGGTTAAAGATTTAATAACATTCTAAAATTATCATGCCTCCAGTTCGTGTTCGATGAAAACGACACTGAATGAACTTACAGCATAAGCAACAGAAATGCAGAAAATGCTCCCCTGGCTTATGATATAAGAAATGGTCCGGAGAACATAATAAGCATATACAGATCCTTTCGATTGATCGATGGCAAGTAATGCTGTAAAGGATGACAATATAAATTTCAACAATGAAAAAATCACAATAGACTAAAGAGGTTATTTAAGTGTGAGATATGCAACACAGTTATAAAAAATTGTATGTCATTAGCATCTTTCTAAAAAGTCATTAAATAATTTATTTAACATTGTGAAACCTGCAGGCACCAAGACTAGAAAGATACAATGGAGAAATCTAACAGAAACTATTACCATTAGTCTGTGAGGATGTTGCAAAAACTTAAAGTAAGTGCTCTTGAGGTTTTTCACTTTTTTTCAACAGTTGAAGAGTGTTTGGAATGTCTGGTTAGCTTTTTCTAAGCAGAAACAACACATCCTTCAAACTTCTAATTTTTGTCAGCATTATACAACTTTTAGCATCTTCTATTTTCTAACAATCATTAACTTTTATGAGTAAGCACCATTTTCAGAATCACTGAACTGAAGCACTTCAAGAAAAACTATATCACTACTTATCAGTAACTTTAATCAAATTCAGAAAAAAGGGCGTCTTTTACTCTCACATGTTATATCATCCGGATTAACTCCACAGTCCGTATATTTCATGGCATTTTAATGTCAACTCATATTTCAGTATGTGAAATGAAGCTTCTGGAGAGAATAAGGATGTCCAAAGAAACGTACTGAAAGGAACAATAGTTGTTGACACGGTGATAAGAAGCAACGGTTTACGGCCGTATTCATCAGCCAGCTGACCTAAGAGTGGCAGAACTATCATCTTGAATATTCCAACAACCTACAAACATAAACACAAGCACAAAATGGAATAAGTTGCTCATTCATGTAACTAACTTCATTATGTCATTATAAATATTTTTGCTTTAGTTACTAGATTAATATGATAACATATAATTATATGAAACATTTTAATATGGCATCACTAATCAAACAAAAGTTTTATATGAAAAAACATCTTCATTGTGAAAACATTCCCCTCGTAGATAAGACCAAAGGAAGTTCTAATTTTTCACTTCTTCCCCTAAATACATCTCCCGATAATAATTTCCAAAAACAATTCAAAAATGCCGCAAATTTGCACTCTCACTCCTTCCTCTTGAATAAGACAGCTGTGACCCAAAATCAGACAGACATCCTCCAAAAAAACTCCAAAGAAATTAACTAGAATATCAAGGATTCAAGATCAGACAATCAAGAAAGACAAAGCACAAGTCCCACTCATGCCCCAATGAATCAAAAAACGAAAAACAACACATCATAGTTAACAATAAAACCCAACCAAGAAACAAGATTACACAATACTCTCTTTTCCAAACTCTCCATCAAATAAAAAAAAATAAAAACACCAAAAATAGAAAAAATCTAACAAATCCCACACAGCCCCCTAACAAATTCAGGTCCCAAAAAGTCAAAACTTCTAAGAAACAACTGATCATTGAGCTAAGCAAATGTTCTGTTATATATAGAAATATACATATATATATATATATATATAGAGAGAGAGAGAGAGAGAGAGACTGACAGTTTGCTGGATGCCATTGATGTAGATGGCTTCAGGGCAAGTCGTTTGCCCTGGACAAAGGGCATTAGTGGTGACATCAACAAGCACAGAAACGGTCATCTCTTCAGCCACCCAGTGCACACACAATGGCACCAGTAGGTGCACCAATGGCCTGAGTACCCTCATGCTTTTCCACCCCCAACCCACCACTAATCTTCACCAAGATTCCAACTTTCTCTCTTCTCTCTCTCTCTCAACAACGCCAATTCTTCATCAACACGATTAACCAACTCTATATATATGCACACGCATACAGAGAGTAAAACTACTAAACTGTAAACTGCAGGGATATATAGTCAAGAATGGATAAAAACATGGGCTTATAGTAAAAGAGGGTAGGTGGTGGCAAGAAGCAGACTTTTACGCTGATCTAATGTGTCCTTGTGAGAAACGGAACTTTTGGTAATAAAGAATTTGGGCGAGATGCTTTGTAGAATTGAACGCTGTGCTGTGATAGTTGAACGCTGCGCAGCTGGTCTGAGGGAATGAGGAGCACAATCTGTCTTCGTGTGCCGGCCGTCGATTGGCGTGTGTGATATCAATGGCTGGCATGAGCCAACATCAATCATAAGTTAAGACTTTTCGGTTTGTTTTTTTTTTTTTATAATTAATTATAAGTCAAGACTTAAATAATGTATGAGGTACGATTAAAATATGTTGTCCCCCTTTGCAGTATCTTATTTTTGTTAATTGAGGGCATCCGCAATTTTACAATTTAAATATTATTTAAGAGATCTAACATCTTCAATTGTTCATTAATATACATAATGATGGATGTGTGAAGTTGGTTGCTGATATAATCAGTTATCCAGCTGTCATGCCTGTATAACTGTCAGGGGTAGTGTGTGTAATTTTGTATAACCACCAGGGGTAACGGGTGTAATATTTATTTCTTTTCTGTTAGTAGTTTGTTATTCTTTTAGCTGGCTTGTAGCGTAAGTTTTACGTGTCTCAGTCACTCCTTCAAACGTGTATATAAAGGGGTCTATATTCAGAAATTTGATGTATGTTTTAGTGGTGAATAATACACACTTTTCTTTCTCCATTTTTGCATGCTTGCTTGAGTGTGCATCCGTTCACCATTCTCTAAGGTTTATACATGGTATCAGAGCAACTCAGGTTGATTCATCTCTTTTGATCCTCCTGGATTAGAGCCGGAGGATAAACAATTCTGGTTGGTGCAGTCTTGCGAATGGCGGTGTCAATGGAGGAGTCATTGCAGCTGCATAATTCAGATCATCCTGGTATGTCTTTAGTCACAATACAAATGAATGGAAAGAATTTTATGTCTTGGAGTAGATCTGTGAAGATCGCACTAGAAGCAAAATTGAAACTAGGATTTATCGATGGGTCAATTAAACCACCTAGAATGGAAGATTCCACCTTCGTTCAGTGGAGACGGGTCAACAACATGGTGATCTCCTGGATTTTGAACTCACTTTCCAAAGAGATAGTTGGAGGATTTTTGTATGCAAGTTCAGCTAGAGAACTTTGGGTAGATCTGGAGCAGCGGTATGGACAATGTAACGAACCTCTATTGTATCAAATCAAGAGAGAATTGTCCTTGATTTCGCAGGGCAACTCAAACTTGGCAGCATACTTCAATAAACTGAAAACACTGTGGGATGAACTTGCTTGTTTACATGTGATTCCAGAGTGCAACTATGAAGAAGATTGTATTATCCACTATTTTGTTGAAGAAACACATTCCTCAGATATGCTCATGCAGTTTCTAATGGGACTAAAAGATAGTTATGGTGCTGTGCATAACCAAATTCTGGTCATGGAGCCATTACCAACTGTAAACAAAGCTTACTCCATAGTGCAGCGGGTGGAGTCTCAAAGAGAAGTGCATATCTCTTTTCAAGGCGTTGGCGAGAACAGTGTGTTGCTAGCTAGGAACACTGGGAACAAGTTTCAAATGCAGAACAAAAATCTCTTCAGGAAGAAGACAGAGAGGTTTTGTGAACATTGCAACACTCCAGGCCACACTAAGAAGAGTTGCTTCAAGCTGACCGGTTATCCTGAGTGGTACAAGCAGCTTAAAGAAAACAAGCAGCCTAATACAGGAAGCTTCAAGAGACAGACGGCAAACAATGTTGAATATCAGGAAACACCTCTTGACATCACCACATCAAGCTGCAGTAACAAATCAGAGTTCAATGAGTCCATTTCAGCCATCATTCGACAAGAAATTGCTAAGTATATGAAAGGGAAAGCTGGTGTTCCAGGAGAAAGTGTGAACTTTGCTGTCGAATTTGCAGGTAATACACTTAACTCTAGCTTCATTAGTTCTGAATCTAAGAGACAAGGTTTTTGGATCATTGACACAGGCGCCTCAACACATATTTGTTCTAACTTGAGCCTACTTGAAAATCCTACTGCCATTACCTGTCCTAGCAGTAGGGCTGTAAACGGAAAACCGAAAATTCGATTACCGTCCGCATCCGTATCCGTTTACGAGGTATATTATCCGCATCCGTTTAAAGTGAATATATCCGTATCCGATTATAGGTATCGGAGTAATAAACGGATACGGATATGGTAATTAGATATCCGCTCCGATTGTATATCCGTTGGATATATCCGTTTACTTATATCCGTTATCCGTATTTGATAAATTATATTAAATTATTATTATTATTATTATTATTATTATTATTATTATTATTATTATAACCTTATCTCTTCTTACCCTTTATATGATTTAATTAGATTATTTATTAATTTATATACATTATAAGAATAAATAGAAAAATAGGAATGAATAATATGAATTATATTAATTGCATTAATGATAAAATATACTAATATCTTCTTACTTTTGATGTGCTTTAATTAGATTATTCATATTCGGATAAACGGATTCAGATATCTAAACAGATATTCGGATAATTGTTAGCGAATTCGGATATTCGGATATCCAAAAATTCATAATTATGTTATATTTTAAAAAATACTAAACGGATTCGGATATATCCGAATTCGCAAAATATCCGTCGGACTGCGGATTCGGATATAGGTTGCGAATATCCGACGAATTCGGATACGGTAAACTTAATCGGATACGGATACGGATACAGCATATCCGCTCCGTTTAGTATCCGTTTACAGCCCTACCTAGCAGTGTTTACATGCCTGATGGAACCTCTAAACAAGCTAAGTTTGTTAGTCAAATTACTCTAGCTGATAATCTGGTCCTGAAACAAGTCCTTTGTATCCCCACTTTTAGATATAACCTCCTTTTTGTAAACCAATTAACCAAGACATCCAATATCACTTTTAACTTTTTTGCTTCTCACTGCACTCTACAGGACCAGAAGACTAAGAAGCTGGTGGCTGTTGGTAAAGTCCTAGGTTCACTATATGTACTGGATCAAGACTCTTTCCTTGCTGTTAATTCCATAGTGCCTGTTTTAGCTTCTTCTCATAACTCTAATCATGTTGTTAATTCCAGCTCCAGTGAGCCATGTAATAAACTGAATCAAGTTGTCTCATCTACTTGTATTGACTCTTGTTCAAGAAATAAATGTGTTTCATTCGATACCTGGCATCATAGATTGGGCCACTCTTCTCCTAGTACCATGCAACATCTAAACTTCCTTATCAAAGATGCACCAAGAATACTTGATCACTGTGAAACATGTCATCTCTCCAAACAAGAGAGACTTCCTTTCTCCCGTAGTCATATACAAACTGCCCAACTCTTTGATCTCTTGCACCTTGATCTTTGGGGGCCTTATAAAAGGCCATCACTCTCTTGTGCACACTATTTTCTGACTATAGTCGACGATTATAGTAGATGCACCTGGACGTACCTCTTAGCCCATAAGCAACTTGTGTACTCCACACTATCTTCCTTCCTCACTCTTATCCAAACACAATACAGTCACACGGTTAAAAGTGTCAAGAGTGACAATGGAACAGAGTTTGTCAATGCTCTTTGTCATCAAATGTTTCAAGATAGGGGTATCATTCACCAAAAGTCTTGTCCATACACTCCACAACAAAATGGAGTGGTGGAAAGAAAACACAAACATCTATTGCAAGTGGCAAGAGCTCTCATGATCCACTCCAATTTACCAACAAAATTTTGGGGAGACTCAATCCTAACAGCCACACATATCATCAACCGTCTACCAAGCCATTTACTTAATTGAAAGTCTCCTTATGAACTGCTACATAAAAAACCACCTGACTATCATCACTTAAAGACCTTTGGATGTTTGTGCTACGCTGTTAATAATGTGCCCAACAAAGATAAGTTTGCTCCTAGAGCCCTCAAATGCATTCTGCTAGGATATGGGAGTGGACAGAAAGCATATAAGCTATATGACCTACATTCTCATAACATTCTCTACTCTAGGGATGTGCACTTCCATGAACATATCTTTCCTTTCCGTTCTCATACTCCCTCATGCAATTCTCCTTCACTGCCCCTAATCAGTGAGGATACCCCCACTGACTTCCCTGTACCAGCTTCTGCTCCTACATCTAGTCCTCTGAGCTCTTCTCTTCCATCACCTGTCAATTCTCCTGACCTACCTAATCATGATCCAGCACATATAGAACCGGGCGTTGACAATAGTGCACCATCTTTGAGGGTCAGCACTAGACCAAAACGTACACCTGCATGGTCTCATGACTATGTTTGTAATGTTTCTGACCTTGCTGCCTCCTTTCTTAACACTGATTCTCTTACCTTTTCTAAACCGTTTCTTCAGTTTATGGCTAATGTGTCAGTGGTTAGGGAACCTACCTCTTATACTCAGGCTGTGAAGCAACAGGAATGGATTGATGCAATGAACCAAGAGCTGGATGCTCTCGAAAGGAATCACACATGGGAACTTGTCCCTTTACCTCCCGGCAAGCAAGCTATTGGTTCTAAGTGGGTGTATAAGGTAAAGTTCAGACCTAATGGGACAGTTGACAGGTACAAGGCACGTTTGGTTGCGAAGGGGTTTCACCAAACATTTGGGGTGGACTACTTTGATAGCTTTTCGCCAGTTGCAAAGCTGGTGACTGTGAAGATATTTATTGCTTTAGCTTCTGCACGAGGCTGGCCTATTCATCAACTGGATGTGAACAACGCATTTCTACACGGCCATCTCGATGAAGAAGTTTATTTGCAACCACCTGAAGGTTATACTAAAGCACGAAACAATGAGGTGTGTAAGCTCAAGAAGTCCCTTTATGGACTGAAACAGGCCTCACGGCAATGGAATTTGGAGTTTAGTGGACTGTTTCTCAAGTATGGTTTTAAGCAATGTGAGCATGACCACTGCTTCTTCTATAAGCAGTCGTCAACATCTTTCTTGGGAATTATTATGTATGTTGATGATGTACTTGTTACTGGCTCAAACGAGGAGGAGATTCAGGATATTAAAAGGTTCCTGCATGATACATTCACAATTAAGGATCTCGGTCTTGCTAAATACTTCCTAGGATTGGAGATAGCTCGAAGTGAGAATGGGACACTTCTTACACAACGTAAATACATCCTTGATATTCTTAAGGATACAGGTTTTGAAGATGCTAAGGCTGTTAACACTCCTCTACCTCGTGGTCACAAGTTTCATGAAGATGACAGTCCCTTATACCCTCACCCGGACCAATATCGCAGGTTGATAGGTAGACTCTTGTACTTGAATCTTTCCCGGCCTGACCTATCTTTTGTTGTGCAGCAGCTCAGCCAGTTTGTTAATCGACCTACTCTCGCCCATTGGGAAGCTGTCACGCATGTACTGCGCTACTTAAAGGGGTGTCCTTCTACAGGATTACATTTTCCTGCTCACTCTTCTCTTCAACTTCAGGCTTACTCTGATGCAGACTGGGCTTCTTGTCCAACAACTCGAAAGTCCACCATAGGTTATTGCATTTTTCTCGGGGGTGCCTTAATTTCTTGGAAAATAAAAAAGCAAAACACAGTATCGCGTTCTTCTTGTGAAGCGGAGTATCGGAGTCTCGCCACAACGGTTTGTGAGCTGCTTTGGGTTTCCTATATCTTGAAGGATTTTCATCAGTTTCGTTACCCATTCCTCTATGGTGTGACAACAAGGCAGCAATTCACATCACTGAGAATCCAGTCTTTCACGAACGCACCAAGCACCTTGACATTGATTGTCATGTCGTGCGTCATCACTACAAAGAAGGCTTCATTGTTCCATCTCATGTATCGTCTACCATCCAACTTGCAGACATCTTTACAAAGAATCTGCCAGATCCTTCATTTCGACAAATGTTATCCAAGTTGGGCTTTGTGTTTATCCACCAAGCGCCAACTTGAGGAGGGGGTGTGAAGTTGGTTGCTAATATAGTCGGTTATCCAACTGTCATGCCTGTATAACTGTCAGGCGTAGTATGTGTAATTTTGTATAACCACCAGGGGTAACGGGTGTAATATTTATTTCTTTTCTGTTAGTAGTTTGTTATTCTTTTAGCTGGCTTGTAGCGTAAGTTTTACGTGTCTCAGTCACTCCTTCAAGTGTGTATATAAAGGGGTCTGTATTCAGAAATTTGATGTATGTTTTAGTGGTGAATAATACACACTTTTCTTTCTCCATTTTTGCATGCTTGCTTGAGTGTGCATCCGTTCACCATTCTCTAAGGTTTTTACAGGATGAGAAAATATAATATGATTACATAACAAAAGATGTGATGAATGTCTCATTTTACCTAATCAACTGATAACTAATAGAATTATTTGAATGCATTAGTGTCTTTAGGATTTTCGATGCTACTCTTGTTTGCTTCGTTCTTCCCTCTCCTATAATGCATTCTCTATTGCCTAGACACACTCTTTTATCTTTCATTATTCCACAATTTTTTTAATTCTTTTTGTATTTATTTTTTAATCATATAAATTTTTTTTTCACTTATGATGAATCTAATAACAATATCAAATATAATGTTAAAAAATTATACTCATAAAAAAATGGAAAATATTTAAATTTTATCCTAACAAAATCAGTATATATAACAACCCAAAATAAAAAACATAAACTGAAATATTATTTATAAAAAATGATTAAATAAGTGTAAATTACTTCTAAACCCCTTGAGGTATAATGCAATTACAAATTAATCCCATTTATTTTAAAAATTACAAAGATCCCTTGAGATTTAAGACTTTTTTATAAATATTAATATAGATATCCAAAAAATAATTTTTCTGCAACCATAGTAGTTAATCCGACCATCAAGAGATGTGCATCGTCAAGCTTGATAAAATATCTTAATCAATTTTGTTACTCTAACAACTTTCGCAAAATAGTTTCACTTTACATCAATCTAAACACCACCGGGCACTGGGTACCACCATTTATAATTCGACGCCATCACTATTTTTTTTCTTTGAAATCAAATTAATACGTAACTTCTACATATTAAACTTGTCAAGATCGTGCTAATCCATGTCAAAACCCTACTGAAACATTAGAAATATAAATGCAATTACATTCCATCTTGATAAATTATAACTTTTTTTAAGTTGATAAATATTTTAGGGGATTATTTTTAACTTTTAAAATGATAATAGTATTTTTAGCAATCTTTTGGGTTACAAAAATCAAAAAATTTGAAAAAAAATATTTTTTGGGTTAGGTTGGGTCAGGTCGAGTTGGATCATTGGCTAACCTAAAAATAAATCAGGTCAATCCAAACCCAATCAAAGTGTTCGGGTTGAGATTCGAGTCGGGTTCGGATTGGAATTTTTCATGTTATACCTATTGCTCAACCCGACCCACCCAAATTGACACTCCTAAACCCAAACCACACCCCCCCCCCCTCCCTCCCCAACCAATCCATTTACATTTGCACCCTTAACTATTAACTTTTTATTTTCTTCTTTTTCCTTCTCTCTTATTTTCAATAGTAGCTTCTTTGTAATGTTAAGCTATTAAATAATTTACTTATCAACAATTAGTTTATTTTTAAATAAAAGAATTTATATGTAATCTGTTAATCATCATTTGTTACTTTTCTTATATTTCATTTATTTAAATTTATCACATACGCTAATTTCCATATCTTGCCAAAATTAAGGAAGTTTAAGTAAGTGATAGATGGCGAAACAAATACAGTTTTTTTTTATATATTCCTATTTGGAAACTTAATTAACTTAAGTAAATTTTTAATAACTTAATTAGCCGATTTGAAAATTTTACATTAAACAAAACTCAAAAGATTATAATAGTTTCTTGCATCTATTGAACTTTGATCACCTTTCTAAATTAAATTTAAAAGTTATCATTGTTATTATTTTGTTTTCCTTAAAAGGGTGTAAGAATAATTGATATAAAATTATTTTCATAAAAAGCTAGTTTTAGAACATTAATATTTCATCTAAAAATTTGGATCGCAATTGTAGAAAATATAGCGATTCAAGGGTATATTTTAATGTTGTATCACACATATTAACAAAAATTTAATATTTATAATTTTTATGTTCTACTTAACTAATTTGCCCATATTAAATTTTAGTGATAAAAATTAGTAAATTGTGTGAGTGATATTTAATTTGAAGGTAAATTTGAAAAACAAACATTAAATACTATCTTGTTTTTATAAAACAACAGCATATTATTAAACAAAAATTTTATGCTAAGACTAGTAATAATATGAAACAGAAGGAGTATAATTTAGAGCGTAAACAATACATTCAATAATGTAGGGATGCAAAGTATGTTAAACCCTTCGTAACTTTTAGCAATTCGTCTCCTTCGCACCATAAAAATAAAAATTATTCGCCAACTAAATATATTATTCTCAACCATCTTTTCACAAAATTCATAAGATACACATTGCTCATTGTCCGAAAAAACATTAAAGAACACACTAGGATACAGCTTATTCATGTGTTAAAACTACTTCATATACATACATATTACTCTTGCTTGGGCAACACTTTCATCATCCAACTCATATAAGCTGAAATCACGATACAATATTCTTCGTGTCGATCTCGCCTTGCACTTTTTACGATCTTCAAAATATACAATGAGACAGTCACAAAGACAACTTTGCGCACTCTAAGTCTAGCGCACGGCTTTTTGAATTTTAGTCATAGATAGATCAGGACATCAATCTTTATAACAGAAGTGGTGTTTCAATGTCTTCTGCGTTGTCTTCGACATTCTTGTTGGACGGCGCATCTAGCTTCATCATCCAAGCAACGCACAACGAAATCACCTAAAGGACAACCAGGTATGTAGACCTTAACGATTTATGTGTATCTGCACAAACTTATTCTTTGTGTTTCGAAATTACAAATACCCCCTTTCGACCATCGAGATTTGATCAAAACTGACAAGTTTCTCGAGAAAGTTGAGTACAGTCATCCTTATATGCATAAGCAAGTCGGGAAGCTTATTCAAATTGGAATAATGACATTTAACTATGTGTAATGACCAACACAAGGGGGTAATCGTAAGGTTGAGATAAGTTACGGGGGAGACAAGTGTAGTTTCAAATCCCAAAAAAGGGAGATTTCTGTATTTACACATAGTCATAGAGGAGGACCCCGTAAGTACTACATAAGATTGATGAGGCTTACCATGCTTAGAGATGCGAATATGATGCTGAAACCTTTACAGTTGAAAGGCGCAGTGCTCGATAGAAACCAGGCTGGAATAAATACAGAACAAGAGTTGATCGAATTAGGAGAATTCAGCTACACATTTTTTTTTTTTTTTTTGAAATATAGCTAGAAATATAATAGCCGACTTACTGGTTAGTGGGCTCATTGCAAGTGGAGAAAGCAGACTTGCTACAGATTGCACGCCGGCTATAAATCCCTGTACTTTGCCCTATTTCAAGAAAAAGAATAAAAATAAGAGGTCTCAGTTCATGGCAATACCTCACAAATTAATGAATCTTAGCCAGAAAATTCTCTTATATACATATAAACAAATACCTGGTAAACAATCATGCAAATGATCACAGAACATACTAAAGTAAATGACTAAAATCCACATAGAATCACTTTGCCTCAACACTAATTATGTATTTGTTGGCACTAACCTGATCTGTTGGGTTTGATGCCTTGGATATCACTGCATACATCTACCATTGATCCAATAATGAATAAGTCAGACGAGAGAATATATATATATATATATATATATATGGACAGCTAATAGGCAGCGACATTAATAAATAAGCACGAGTTACTTACAGAAGGTTTCATGAGGACATGGATGACTCCAAAAGAAGCACTCAAATAGGGCACCTGCATAAGCGAAGCTATCAGTCACCAACTAGGCAGTGACATTAATAAATAAAGTGGAAATAAGGGCCTGCATATACGTAAGCTCATATTATCTCACGACAGCCACTGTCTAGTAGTAGCTAGTGGATACCTAAAGTCATTAGCATATGGGATTTGAAATTCCATTTGATATTGAAGATTAATGTAGAAAACTACGAAATGCCATAATCTGAGTTACATGTTTGATCAAATACATTGAGGTAGATCATATAACGTAGTTCCTTAAATGCACTTGCATAAAAATCCCACGAGTGGTCCGTGAGTCAAAAGATGGCCTATGGCAAAAGAATAGTTAAATCTCTCACCCCTGAGTGGTCTAATAGTTGCAATCAAACGAAGCATTCACGAATCACCATTACTGCTAAAATGTAAACTCAATTAAGAAGAAAGCTCGAATTTTATTATTAAAAGACAAAAGCACAAGTTGTGAGTGATTCTCCACGTGATATAGAACCCCCCAACAGAAAACAAAAGACATGAATATAATCTCTGGTTTAGCTGGCAAGTTACATACCCATGGTGCCCAGGCCAAGCCATAAAGCACTCCCTGCATAAACAAACTTTTTGTGAGCTCATTTACTTTTATAGCAAGAAAATGTTACAAAAAAAACACTTCGAGCAGCAAATGTTTCAATAATCTGTTTACTTTGGCAGCTTACATATGCTACTGATGCGAGCAAGGCTGCACAGAGAATAAGTTTCTCTCCGACCAATGGATTGAGTAGAGGAAGCACCACCATCTTGAAACATGCAAATTGAAGGAGCATGAGATGAGATGAGACAAGAAACCAATGTACGAGGAATTAAAACTCATATGACATCTATTATATATAGCTGATGTATGATCTGGAAAGACATTTGCCTATTAGCACTAAGAAAAATGGATTGGTTTCTGTGACTGTGGTAGAATAGGACAAAAATGGCAAACATAAAACCTTGAACATGAAAAAATGTGGTATCGTTGGAAAGAGGACTTCACATGTCACTTCAATATAATGCTCATTTATAATAAATGTAAGTATGTAACATGCCCCCTCATGTTTAGGCAGTATTCTTTTGTTGTTTGTTGTCTGTTGTTTCTGTTTATTTATTTATTGTGCTTTCTTTTTTGGGTGGCGGTGGTGGTGGCGGTCAATCTTTGCAAGTGAAACTTTTTGTCATACATGAACGGTGGTGGGATTTGAAGCCATCTACCTCTTATACTATATTGAATGGTCACCTCATATAAAGCTTAAGCTATTAGAAAGAAGACACAGCTAGGTGGTGTTTGCATGAACTTGCTTTATGTACATACGTAACTTTAGAGACATTGAGTTGATAGTGTTTGTATGTAGAAGCAGCTAAAAGTTGTGTAGGAGCCAGGAGGTGCTTTTAGCACTCTTTTTTTTCTTGGAGAAAATGTAAAAGCAGGCATTCCAAAGACTTTTCAGCTGCTTGAAAAAAGTTATTAGTTCAAAAGCACTTATTTTAAGTTTCTTCAAACACACTCTAAATATTCAATATCTCTAACAGAATGAATGCCAACCTAAACAGTTTCATTTAAGATGTTCCTACAAAAAGCTAATGGGGACTTAAACTCACTCCAAACCTTCTCTTCAGATACTTGATTACAGTATCTAACATCTCAGTCCCTTGCCACAACAAATGATCCGAAACTACAATTCAGGTAGTAATTAACAAGTTACTAGAACAATAAATATAAACTGGGTTGGCTAAGCTGAGAGAGAGAGAGAGAGAGAGATTTCACTTGCGGCATCAAGTAACAATACAAGTAAGGAAGCAATCATGAGGTACCTGAGAAAAAATTGAGCCCACTCCCACCATCATCAATATCTCTGACAATTGATTTTTGTTGAAGCCAAACACTGACTTCAAATAGTACTGCAAGGTTATAGAGGAAAGTTAAAAAAAAAACCCTCCAACCAAAATTTGAGCAAATGAATTTTATTTCGAACTGCAGATGACTTCAGAATAAAACAAGATGTTCCATGCAAATCAAGTTACATTGTCAGAGATGTACAAATAAGACACTGCTGATGCCAGACATCCCGAGTTCATAGAAGAAGGAGACAAGAGATATGCTCTTAAGAGTTGAGCTGAGGAGAAAAATAACGTCAATTAATCAGTGTATAATGATACTCAACATTCTGTAGCATTCCTAGAGTTTCAATCCTATTTTTCTTCATAGTTTAAATACTAAAGCACTTGAAAGTTGAAACATCTAAATTGTACCTGCTGGTAACATGTACGGTATGTTTCATGGAGTAATATCGATCTTGAACGATCTTAAATGCCCTGTTTAAGCAAGGGATATTCCAATCTGGATTTTGAGTTGGTCTTACTGTTTCTTTCAGAAACAGTGACATGTAGAGAGGAACAAAGATCAAAAAGGCAATTGACACCTGAAAATTGGAAGCAAAGTGACATGTAAGAAAGTAAAAGATGTGTATATATACGTACATACATACATACACATAAATCTATGTATATATACAGATATATATGGAGAGAAATAGAGAGAGAGAGAGGGAGAGAAGAAGAAGAAGAAGAAAAAGAAATAATTACAAACATCATCCTTGTAACTAGGTGCAATAACACAAATTTTGCTTCTCGGTTTTAAAATTATACATACATCCCTTGTTAACTTATTTCCACTCTACACTTGTCCCTTCTATTGGCTATTACACGCAGTTAGACATTGTTATAAGTCAAATTTTAGAAAACTTTTTGAATTGTTCTTGCATGTTTGGATGATGGTATCTAAGATTATTCATAAATTTTTCCAGTTTTGATTAACTTTCAACATCAAAATCAGGTATTTTTACACTGAGACTAAGAGCGAGAGTTTGTGCAATTACACATAGTTAAATGCGAAATCAATATAATAATTGACCCCAGTTGTTACAGCATAAGCATACCCCAAAAATGCAACCTTCAGGAAGAAAACGTGCAAGCATGTTTCCCACTACATGTGATGCAGAGACTAGACCTGTCATCCGACTAAAGGCTGCAGCCCTTTTACTGTTGTCGACAACATCTGCCTGAAATATGGTTAAAGATTTAATAAAATTCTAAAATTATCATGCCTCCAGTTCGTGTCCGATGAAAACGACACTGAATGAACTTACAGCATAAGCAACAGAAATGCAGAAAATGCTCCCCTGGCTTATGATATCAGAAATGGTCCGGAGAACATAATAAGCATATACAGATCCTTTCGATTGATCGATGGCAAGTACTGCTGTAAAGGATGACAATATAAATTTCAACAATGAAAAAATCACAATAGACTAACTAGGTTATTTAAGTGTGCGATCTGCAATATAGCTATAACAAATTATATGCCATTAGCATCTTTCTAAAAAGTCACTAAGCAGTTTATTTAACATTGTGAAACCTGTAGGCACCAAGAGTAGAAAGATGCAATGGAAAAATCTGACAGAAATTATTACCATTAGTCTATGAAGATGTTGCAAAAACATAAAGTAAGGGCTTTTGAGGTTTTTCACTCTTTTTCGACAGTTGAAGTGTGATTGGAATGTCTGCTTTAGCTGTTTTTTAAGCAGGAACAACACATCCTTCGAACTTCTAATTTTTGTCAACATTATACAACTTTTAGCATCTTCTATTTTCTAACAATCTTTAACTTTTATGAGTACGCACCATTTTCAGAATCACTGAACTCAAGCACTTCAAGAAAAACTATATCACTACTTATCAGTAACTTTAATCAAATTCAGAAAAAAGGGCTTCTTTTACTCTCACATTTTATATCACCCGGATTAACTCCGCAGTCCGTATATTTCATGGCATTTTAATGTCAACTCATATTTAAGTATGCGAAATGAAGCTTTAGTAGAGAACAAGGATGTCCAAAGAAACGTACTGAAAGGAACAATAGTTATTGATACGGTGATAAGAAGCAACGGTTTACGTCCGTATTCATCAGCCAGTTGACCTAAGAGTGGAAGAACTATCATCTTGAATATTCCAACAACCTACAAACGCAACACAAACACAAAATGGAATAAGTTGCTCATTCATGTAACTAACTTCATTGTGTCAGTAAAAATATTTTTGCTTTAGTTACTAAATTAATAAGATGACATACAATTAGATAAAACATTTTACTATGGCATCACTAATCAAACAACAGTTTTATATGAAAAAACATCTTCATTGTGAAAACATTCCCCTCATAGATAAGACCCAAGGAAGTTCTAATTTCTCACAACTTCCCCAAAATACATCTCCCGATAAATTTGCACTCACTCCTTCCTCTTGAATAGGACAGCTGTGACCCAAAATCAGACAGACATATATATATATTGAGCTAAGCAAATGTTCTGTTATATATACAAATATACACACACACACATATATATAGAGAGAGAGAGGGAGAGAGAGCTTGACAGTTTGCTGGATGCCATTGATGTAGATGGCTTCAGGGCAAGTCTTTTGGCCTGGACAAAGGGCATTAGTGGTGACATCAACAAGCACAGAAACGGTCATCTCTTCAGCCACCCAATGCACGCACAGTGGCACTAGTAGGTGCACCAATGGCCTGAGCACCCTCATGCTTTTCCACCACCAACCCCCCACTAATCTTCACCAAGATTCCAACTTTCTCTCTTCTTTCTCTCTCAAGAACCCCGATTCTTCATCAACACCAGTAACCAACTCGCTATATATTCACACACATACAGAGAGTAAACTGCAAACTGCAGAGATATATATTGAAGAACGGATAAAAACATGGGCTTATAGTACAGAGGGCCGGTGGAGGCTAGGACCAGACTTGGACGCTGATTTGACTTGTGTGCTGTGAAGAATTGAATAATGTATTTACGTAGCTAGAATACAAAATTACACAGTATGAAGATATAACTCATATATAAAAGAAGATGTAACGTGGGTTTTAAGTAATATAAAAAGAGAGTCTGTACATAAAAAAATTCTAATCCATACAAAAGGAGTCTTAGTATATATGGAGATATAATTCTAAATATATAATATTTAATATTCTAACATTCCTTCACAACTTTAACGGGGTGGTCCACCACGCAAAGGTTAGAACGAAAATAAGTAAAATTATGAGATGACAAACTTTTAGTGAAAAAATTAGCAAGTTGCTGATCAGTAGAAATATATTGAATAGAGACAAGTCCTTTAGCGATTTTTTCATGCATAAAATGAATGTCAATTTCAATATGTTTGCTGCGAGCATGTTGAACTGGATTGCATGCCAGTTATGTGGCACTAATATTGTCACAAAAAACACGACTTTGAAGAGGTAAATGGACACCAAGCTCATGTAACAACGAATGAAGCCAAGTAAGCTCAGCAATACTCAGCCTCAGTGTGAGAACGAGAGACAGTGGTTTGTTTCTTTGCAAACCAAGAAATCAAAGAAGAACCTAAAAATACACAATTGCCAGAGGTGGAGTGGCTAGTATCAGGACAACCAGCCCAATCAGAATCCAAGTAAGCAGAAAAACGGTCAAGCTTTTTAGGATACAAAGACAAACTAAAATACAAAGTACCCTTTAAATAGTGAAGAATACGCTTGACAGCAAAGAAATGTATTTCAGTGGGAGAATGCATATGTTGGCAAACTTGATTTACAGCAACGAGAAATCTAGCCTAGTGAAAGTTAAGTATTGCAAAGCACTAACCAAGCTGCGATAAAGCGAAGGATTTGAGAAGAGGGGACTGTTATCAGCTAAAAGAGTAGCACGAGAAGCAAGAGGTGTCGCAAGAGGTTTACAATCAGACATGCTGGCACAATCCAAGAGTTCCTGGGCATATTTGGACTAATTGAGAAACCAACCATTAGATAACCGATGAAAAAAGATGCCAAGAAAATAATTTAGAGAACAATCCGTCATAGCAAACTCAGAACCCAATTTGCTGATGATACTTCTCAAGAGAGAATCAGAAGAGGCTGTTAAAATGATGTCATCAACATAGAGTAATAAGATGGCAACATCTGAACCATGGCGGAAGATAAAAAGAGAAGGATCTACAACACTAGAAACAAAGCCATGAAGTAAAATATAAGTGGTAAAGCGGTGAAACCACGCACGGGGTGCTTGCTTTAAGCCGTAAAGAGCTTTATTCAATCGACAGACATGAGGAAAGTCTGGATGAACAAAGCCAGTACGTTGTTTCATATAGACCACCGTGTCAAGTTTGCCATGAAGAAAGACATTTTTGACATCAAGTTAGTGGACAAACCATCCAAAAGAAGCATCAAGAGTCAAGACTACACGTATTGTGGTCGGCTTGACCACAGGACTATAAGTCTCATCAAAGTCAAGACCTTGTTGTTGAGTGTATCCTTGAACAACAAGGCGAGCCTTGTGACGTTCAATAGAGTCATCAGATTTTATTTTTTGTGCAGAAAACCCATTTAGAGCTAATGATATTTATATTAAGAGGTGGCAGGACATGGGCCCAAGTTTTGTTGGAAATTAAAACATTGTACTCTTAAGCCATAGCTTCACGCCAATAAGGATGTTTTGAGGCTTGAGTATAGGAGGTGGGATCAGAGGGTGGCGTGAGGGTGGACACTAAGAGAGAAGGAAGAACTTTTGGTTTATGAATGCCAGCCTACGCACGAGTGATCATTGGATGAGTTTGGTTAGGAATGGATTGTGAGGGTAAGTGTGGGGTTGTGTTAGAAAGAGAACAGTTGAAAGAATTAGAATTAGGTGACGCTATCAAATGGTTGTCGGTGTTAGAAGGAGAAGAGTTGAGAGAATCAGAACTATGTGACGGTAAAGTAAGACTTTGAGTAGCAAAAGTCGATATATTGTCATAAGTAGAACTAGACGTAGAAGGAAAGAAATTATGGGGTGAAAGTTGTGGATGTGAAAAAGGAAATAAAGATTGCGGTGGAGAATTTGAAGAGTGAGCAGCGGACAAGGTACAAAAAGGAAATGTCGATTCATCAAATCGAACGTGACGAGAGATAAGGACTCGTTTGGACAGCAGATCATAGCATCGGTATCCTTTATAATTGACTAAATATCCTAAAAATACACAATGTACAGAACGAGGAGCTAATTTGTGGCGAGAAGTTGATGTTAAATTAGGAAAACACGAACATCCAAAAATACACAAATGAGAATAAGATGGAGTCCGTTTAAAAATAATTTCAAAAGGGGATTTATTATTAAGTGTAGAATTAGGTAAAATGTTAATTAAATAAACAGAGGTGTTTAATACCTCAACCCAAACTGTGATGGGAAGTTAGCATGAAATAAAAGTGTTCGAACCATATTTAAAATGGTGCGATGCATGCGTTCAACTTTACCATTTTATTGATGGGTGTGAGGACAAAAAATACGTAAGTGAATGCCATGGCAATCCAAAATTTTCGAAAATCAATTTTATTAACATATTCGGCAGCCCTATCACGTTGAAAATTTTTAATAGAGACGGAAAAGTGATTTTGACCAAAAGAATTAAAGATTTTAAACTTTTCAGATACTTCTGGCTTTTGTTTTAAAGGATAGACCCAAGAAAATTTAGTAGAATCATCATGAAACAAAAGATAATATTTAAATCCAGAAAAGGAAGAAACAAGAGATGTCCATAAATCACTATGAATTAATTCAAATGGTAAAGTAGTTTGCAAACAAGAGTCAGAAAATGGCATTCTAGAATGTTTGCCTAACTGACAAGCGACAAAAAAATCATGACATCTCTCAGGATGACTTAATAAAACTAGAACTAGACAATAGATGCATAGCAGCAGAACCAAGATGACCAAGACGACGATGCCAATGATCCGCAACCAAAGCACTGGAAGGGTTTAAAGTAGATCGGTGAAAAGAAAACGAGTAGAGAGGACCACTACTATTGCAATCGAGGAGGTGCTTCTTTGTTATGTTGTCCTTCACAAGAAAACTAGAATTAGTAAATTCAATAGACTAGTTATTATCAGAGGTAAAGCGCTGGGTAGAAATAAGATTTTTGCGAAGTGGAGGGACAACTAAAATATTGGATAATTTAAAATTGTGATCAAAGAATGAGTGAAATGAAGAGATCCAATGTGAGTGATGGGTAAAAAAGAACAATCACTTACAAGAACACTATCAGTGCCACAATATGGAGAGAGATTAGATAATTTACCAAAGTATGGCGTCATATAAGATGAAGCTCCTATATCAGGATACCAATTTGGATCAAAGTGTAGTGCATGAGGAGAGGAGGCTTGAGCAGCAGTATTTGTAATCAAGACTTTCGGATAGAACATAAGGCAATCACAGGCTGTAGGTTAGAACCCTGACATACTGACACATCAGAGGAGCAGGATGATAACCATACGATGGTGGAGGACCAAGAATAGGTGGGGACGATGGGCGAGGATAGAAAGATGGTTGAAACATAACATGAGTAGGTACGGTATTAGGAGAGTTACCGCGCCTACCACACCCTCTTCAGCCAAAATTAAAATTACCATAGTGGTTTGACTAATGATAACCGCCATGGCCAGGATGAGAAGACACACGACTTTTATTAGATTTTTGTTGTGTTTGAGAAAGAAAAGCAGTGGTTGAGTCATTTGATGAACCCATGGAAGAGTTAGAGTATTGAACGAGTTGAGATTCATGAGTAAATAAAATAGATCTGGCTTCAATAAATGATGGAAGGGATATACAAAAAGAAATCAATGCATGGGCAGAAACATAATCCGAAGGAAGACCGGTAAGAAGTTGAAGAACTAGATTATTTTTAGATATAGGATTTCCAATCGTTGTGAGAGCATCGGCATTAGCTTTAAGACGATGCACATAATTAGTGATTGAAAGATCACCTTTCTTAAGATTGTGAAATTCCATCTTAAGATGGAGAGTATGAGAATTAACTTGATCATGAAATAGTTTCTCAATTTGGAACCGGGCATCGCGAGCCGTAAGAATTTGGTTTGGCCGGACAATAGCTTGGAGAATATCCAAAGAGACAGTAGCCTGAATCCACGAAAGAACAAGAGAATCGATTTGTTACCAAAGATCATATTCGGGATTAGGAAAAAAAATCATTTTTGGCATCCAGAATAGACCTAGGAGGACAAGGCGTAGATCCATCAATATGACCATATACGCGATGTCCTTTGAAAACGGGAAGAAAAAGTTCACGCCAGAGAAGATAGTTAGTGAAATCTAGGATTGTGGAGACATAAGACATGATATTAGATAAACTAAGAGCAGGGTGAGAGGGAGAGCGGGTCATGGTTTGTGAAGTATAGGAGAAAGGAAAAAATTCAAGAGTTGATTGGGGCGAAGCCATGGGAAAGAGTTGGGAAGAATAGAAACATGAGTTTAGAGGCGTGATACCATGTGAAGAATTGAATAATGTATTGATATAGATAGAATACAAAATTATAAAGAATATATAAAATATAATGTGGACTTTAACTAATATAAAAAAAAACCCTAACCTATACATAAAAAATCCTAACCCATGTAAAGAGAGTCCTAATCATATGACCCTAACTATACAGTATTTAATATTCTAACATGTGCTTGCGAGAAATGGAGCTTTCGGTATCGAGAATTTGGGCGTGATGCTTTGTAGAATTGAACCCTGTGCCGAGATAGTTGGACGCTGCGCAGCTAGTCTGAGAGCGGGAGGAGCATAATTTGTCTTCCTGTGCCAGCCGTCGATTGGCGCGTATGATATCAATGGCTGGTCTGAGCCAACATCAATCATAAGTCACGACTTTTTTTTGTCTTCTTTTTTTTATAATTTTCCATAAGTCAAAACTTAAATAGTGTATGAGATACGATTAAAATATGTTGTCTGCCTTTCCAGTATCTTATTTTGTTTGTTGAGGGCATTCGCAATTTTACAATTTAAATATTATTTAAGAAATTTAACATATTCAATTGTTCATTAATATATGCGATCTTGAGTGAGAAAATATAATATGATTACATAACAAAGGATACGATGAACGTCTCATTCTACTGAACCAACTAATTATTAATAAATTATTTGAATGTGCTAGCATCTTTAGTATTTTTGATTTTACTCTTGTTTGTTTCTTTCTTCTCTCTCCTATTACACACTCCCTCTACTTTCTTGCATTCTCTATTGCATTCACATACTCTTTTATCTTCCATTATTCCATATTTTTTTTATTTTTTTGTATTTATTTTTTTAATTATATAATTTTATTTTTCACTTATCATCAATCTAATAACAATATTGAGTATATTTTTTTCAAAAATATACTCATAAAAAATTAGAAAATATTTATATTTTTATCCTAATAAAATTCAGTATATATAACAACCTAAAATGGAAAACATAAACTGATACGTTATTTATAAAAGGTGATTAAAGAATGGCAAGTTATGTCTATAGCCCTTGAAGTATAATGTAATTATAAATTAGTCTTTCTTGTTTTAAAAATTTAATGGTGATGTCCAAAAGATAATTTTCTTGCAACCATAGTAGTTAACCCCAATCATCAAGAGATGCGCAATCGTCTACCATAACAAAATCTCTCAATCAATTTCGTTACTCTACCAATTATTGTGAAATAGTTTGACTTTACATCACTCTAAACACCACGAGTACCACTATTTATAATTCAATACTACTACTATTTTTAAAAAAAAAATTAACTTCATATATAACTTCTAAATATTGGACTTATCAAGACCTTGCTAATCCATGTCAAAAACCTATCGAATACTAAAAATACAACTCGTAATTATATTCTATTCTGATAAATTATAATATTTATTAAGTTGATACATATTTTAGAAAATTATTTATACCTTTTAAAACTATATAAATTAATTTTAAATTACACTATATTTAAAAAATATAAACGTAATTTACCCTTACACACACACAAAAAAGAAAAAAAGATACATGGAAGTGACGCAACACATGGAGTGTTGAGCATTTTGTCTGGTCAACTTTATCGTTCATTTGTGATGTGTTGGATTAGGTGCTGAAATATTGCTAATTTAAAAGGAAACGACAGATGGGAAAAACATCGTCCGTTAAATTAACTATATATTAAGATCTGAAAAGTTTTATTGGTACAAGAGTTCTGTTTTAATGGGCTTTAGCATGCTGTAACGGTCTCTATGGTATAGGATGGAAGCGGGTTTTATGCTTCATTTAAAGGTGTTTGGGATTATTTTTATTTTTAAAAAATTAGAGTTATTGAAAAAATTGAATAAAAATTGAGTAGTAAAAGTTAATAATGTTTGAAAATAAAAGTAAGAATCAATTAAAAGTTGATAGTAAAAATATGGAGTGTTTGGAAATAAAAGTGAAAAACAATCAAAATTTGATAGATGACAGTTCAAAAAATTCAATTTATTTACAAAAATACAAAAAAGCAGTTTTTCTAGCAGCTTCCTCCTAACTTCTCAGCGTTTGCTTTTTTTCAACTTAATTTAAACAGAAGTTGTAAAACCAAACACTTAAAGTAATTTTTTTAAACTAAAAATAGTAAAGTGTTTTTTTTCAAATTGTTAAAAACACCCCCTAGAGCTGATTTTGGTGATTTTTTTTAATTTAAAGAAAAATACTTATTTTAATTTTTTTTTTTTAAACCCTTACTTTAAAAAAAACACTTTGTCAAAAAAAATTATGTTTGACTATGTTTTTTCAAAAAAAAAAACCCAAAAAAAAATTTTTTTTAGAAGTTATTCAAACTAATTTCAAATAAATGGCCCGTTTGGATGGGTTTAAAAAAATTACTTTTTATAATTGAGTTTTTTTTAAAGCCAAGTAATGTTATGTTTGGGTACAATTATTAAAAATACTTTGAAAGTATTTTTATTTGAAACTAATTTGGGTTAGCTTCTAAAAAAAGTCATTTTTGATTTTTTTTTCCGATTTCTGTTTTTTATAAAAAGTCCATCCATACATAATTTATTTTTTGAAGTGTTATTTTTTCAAAAAATAAGTATTTTTTTTAAAAAAAAATCCATCCAAATAGGTGGAAAATATATTTTAAAGTATTTTTTAATTATTGAATTTAAATAGAAATTATTTAATTTCCTTTAAAAACTTTATTATTAAAAGAATAGCTCGGAAAACATTTGTTTGTAAGCATATCCAGACTTTCTTCCTTATTAGTTGATTTTCTAGAGATAAATGAGACATGTCACAAGGCAGTAACATACGGGAGCTTATCAATTATACAACAGATTTCGAAATATATGAAAGATCTTCCTCGAAACATATCGGACCCGTGTGCGAGTGCCAGCTATCACTAGCTCAAGAGGTGTCCATGTCCTAATCCCACCAAAGGCCTGAGCAGATTGGGATTTGGGACATTGGATTTGAAATGACAAAGACAATTGGAGTACGTTCCTTTTGTGCTCACTTTCATTTGTTACCGACACCAGTGGGATCAGCCCCTTAGGAAGGGATTTCAAGTGATAGGAAGGGATTTCAAGTGAAGAAAAAGAAAAAGAAAAAAGATGTATTTTTGTGATTTGTTTGATAGAGGAAAAAATGAAAGGAAAGATAGGGAAATGAAGGGAAATAAGACAAAGGAAGTTATTTTCTTTGTTTGACTATGTGCGCAATTGTGGAAGAAATGAAAAAAATTTGCATGAGCCCTGCCAAATTTTTGCCCTCGCTGGATGAAAAATGAAAGGAAAAAAACCATAACTATAATTTCATTTTATTTTCATCTGTTTTTCTCTTGTTCGAATAAATATATTGAAAATTAAAATCCAATTATTTTCTTTCTTTCGTATTTTTTTTTCTCTATTTTCTTTCTTCTACCAAACATACTGTTAGTGCAATATTGAAAATTGGATGGGGATCAATGTAACGATCTTCATCTCAATCTTTTTTTTTGTTTGAATATTTCATTCAATTACGTCAATTAATGCATTACAAATCAAGATACTATATCATCATAATCTAATGTATAAACTAAACTATTACATTACAACACAACAAAACAAAACTACTATCAATTAGTACAAAAACCCACACATTTCGATGGAAAATCAAACCTGAAACATTATAATTTTAAGATCTCAACTTTACTGTTTAAACTATATCTCATCGACTTTAGCTCGCATCTATTGATAGAGAATTCTTCCACCAACTCCCAAGTCGATATTCTATGCATTATGCCTGTAATAATACTCCCACTTCTTGGATGGGGAATAACGGCATGTTCTCTATCCCAAATATCAATGGAGTAGAGTTCTCTAACCAACTTATTGTAATTGATTTTTAAGAGTTGGATTAGGGCATGAGCTCATTAGATGTTACATAGTTCATTATCACATTTAAATTTAACGGTTGAAAATATCAGTTGAACGCTACTTAACTGGATTGCCTAAACAATACTGGGCCCATAAGAACTCCCACCTTTTGACTATTAGGGTCCTTTCATGAATAGAAAATCAACATTTTTATCGCTTTTGCTTTCAAAAAACAAAAAAAAACCAAACCAACACAAATTTTTAATTAAAGTAATTTGATTCTATTAAAAAAAAATTCCAAACAGACTCTTAATAATATTGCAACGCAAGTAATGGGGGCACTGGTTTCTAACACTGTTAGTTTGGTAATATTATCTCTCTTTTCGAAGTGGCAATTCGTGTGATAAAATAATACAAAACATCACAGCACTAAAAATAAAAAGGACCCAAATTGCTATCTAAAGAAACCACTGAATTGGGTCAAAACTTTAGGATCCCTTGACCCCATTTTTATCCCTTAGTCGTCATTCAAAATGTTTGAGCAAAATCATTACAATGCAGCTAGCTAAAACTACAGAAGCACAATAGGTTTAAGGTAGTTAAACTCGCCGAAGTATGAAACAATCCCCCTTCATATGACTACATATATTGTCAATTACTCATGTGGTGCTCTAGCTAGTGCTGCATCTTCCTCCTCCTCATCAAGTTCTTGTTCAACCCCTTTGACCTCAGGCACATAATGCATCAACATATTCTCTATGCCAGATTTCAGAGTGACAGATGAGCTTGGGCATCCACTGCATGCTCCTTGCATTCTTAGTTTGACAATTCCCGTGCCTGGGTCAAACCCAACATACACAATATCTCCACCATCATCTTGTACTGCTGGGCGGATACGAGTCTCCAAGAGCTCTTTGATCATTGCAACAGTTTCTGAATCATCTTGCTGGATAGCTGTGTCCATGGAAGCTGCAGCAGCTGAATCCAAGATTAGTGGCTGTCCGGTGGAGTAGAAATCCATAATAGCAGCAAAGATTTGAGGTTTCAGCAAATCCCATGACATGTCCTCTGACTTTGTCACGGTAATGAAATCTGATCCAAAGAAGACCCTGGTAATTCCTGTACCAACAGAATGTTAGGTCTGATAGAGTTAAACAAATCATTGACCTGAAAATCAAGCAAGGGAAAGAAATGCTAATGTAATACTTGTATAAAAGGAGACAGCAGCTCAAGCAAATGATACAAGAGATGATTGCAATGAACATGACATGCTTGGCCCATTTCCATAATATTGAGATAAGAAGAAAATAAGTATCAGACAAGACATGGGCTTGCCACATTTTCTTTATCAGTTCGTTTTACAACATTTGTTTTCAAGAGACAATGCAATGCCACTCTTTGGCTATAAATCATACAGGATATTAAGGAGAATAGGCCCTAATAGAAATAATCAAATGGACTCATTCTGCAAATGCCAAAACTTCCTTTTGGTTCTCTTTGTTGGAAATAATAAATATTTGATGATGCTCCTCTCTAGCAACTTAAACTTTTAGATGAGGTGCTCAGTTAACATGGTATCAAAGCCAGGCCAAATACGAGGTCCTGTGTTCGAATCTCACCACCACCCATTTATAAACAATAATTTCACGTGCAAGGCTTGATACAAAAAGAAGTTTCTGTGTACGTGCAAGGGCGTGTTGGAAATAATAAATATTGATGACTCTCCTCTCTATCAGCTTAAGCTTTTAGATGAGGTGATCACTTAACACTCTTTACCTTATCCCTTCTAGTTAATGGAGTTTTTTACATTTAAATTTCACATACTTGACTTTTGCTGTCTTCTCAGTACTAAAACATTTTGTCACCCTCTTCTCCCACTTAACTGCAAAGGAAGTTCTGTACTCCTTTTTTTTTTTTTTTTTTTTTTTTTTGGATCAAGGAATTTCTGTACTTCTGACCCATTCACCAAGGGATACAACTTAGAAACTGCCACTTTTGGTCCTGGCAAATAGGGTTCCACCACACTAGGTCCTAAGATCTACAAAACAATATCTCGCATAATCAGGAAAGTTTATAGTCATATGGAAATTGATGAAATTAGGCCAAAAGAGTCACACCATCTTGCATTGTCATTTCGAGAGGAAGTTCCAGCTTTAGAGCCTCTTGGTTAATTTATGTATACACACAATACTGCTTTTGGGTGGGACAATCAGACCTCTTTACTTATAGCGAGTAAGCCTGACAAAACAGGAGTTGTCAATCAGCTTTGGTTGGGCCTAACATACATGTTTAGAACATAACTAGACACTAAGCTTCAGTTAATAAAGTCATGAAACTACACAAGTATATCAGTCTTCAGACTTGACTTGCTGTATCAATGGAACACCAACTCATCATATCTGATTCACATGGGAACACTATAGCCCACTTCCTTCCTTTTTCTACTTTCAATAAGGCCCTATTTCAAGAAACACTAGATAGACATGTAAAAGTCAACCAACCAGCAGCCGGAGGAATTTCTCAACCAAGACAACTTCAGTATTAGATGAGTGGAGCAATGACATCTGATTGTCTCTTACTACAGTTATCATCAAGATGCAAAACATTCAGATTCGAAAACAGAAACATTTCTATTCACCAAATAAAGCCCAGTTACACCTAAAATTTGAAATCAAGAGTTTTGGCGCAAGTAAAGGTTTCTGTGTTTTATACAATAATGGATATTCAGCAATCAAGCATCATCCAAGTGCCTGCATGCACTATAGGCAGTAAGATGCTGCAACCATGTCATGAGCACCAGTTACAGACATCAAATTGTAGCATAAAACACTTGAATTCTAGCTAATTCTTTATAGGTGAATGTCTCCTTCCAATTTTGGTCGAGATAGAAATCTATAAATCAAGTTACTGGACCATCCCAGCATGACACCATCTCCAAAAGCTAATATATTCAATGTGTGAATGCTTCAAACTCGTCATTCGTGAACTTTAGTGACTAAACAGGATATTGAGGACTCCATTTGTTAAAACGCGTATTATATCTGTATAGTATCCATACGTACGAATAATTGAAAGATACTTCCGTCTCCCGTACAAATTCTGAACTTAATGAATAATACTCGTACTTTTGATATAATAGTTTAATACACAAACGAAACGTATTCTGTATAATACTTGGCGAATAATACTTCATCTCATGAAACGTTTATTATATTTATTTTATATTTATAGTATATAACAAATATTTATAGGTACAATAAATCAAAATTAATGCTAATTATTAATTGAATATCATATAAACAACAAATTTGTAATAATTTATAAATATAACTTATTATATTAATGATTATATATACTCTAGGTTATGATTATAAATTAAATAATTTAACGCTAAATTTTAAATAATATTTTCATTATTTAAGTTACATAGAAAGCAAGCATGATTTATACGAAAATAATATCAAAATAAGCCGTATTTTTTGTCCCGAGTTTCTTTTTCACATTCGTATTATACTCGTACTTTTAGTATTTCGTATATTAGCCGGTTGCGTACTATCAAGCCGATTTTTTCACCGTAACTTTAAAAAAATATTGATAATATATATGTATGTATTAAATGCCGTATAATACTCGTCCCATATTTAACTAACTAGGATTGAGGAAACATATTAGGTACTATTCAAAGTAGTCTGTCAACTTATGCCCAAATGAGGATGAAAAACAATTCCAAGAAACAAACCGCCGGATATCTGTAACTCTCCCTTATTCTCAATAAGTACAAATCACAAAATTCCAACAAATGTCAATAGTTTCACTGACAAAGGTGTAACATTAAGATTAAGATCCCAAAAACACATAAAATCATGTAATTGTTGGTTTACAAATCCTTACTCAATCCATAAAGTCACATAATTACAACTCAGCAATTCAAATGTATTTATATATTTGAATATCCATGTGGTTATCAATAGACCAGCAAAAAGAATAACTGAAAGAAAATAAATCAATCAGTCATCCGTCAAAGTTTTCTTTATTCAACAACCACAATTAAATGCAGATATACAGCTTAAAGTCATAGAACAAAAATACTTTTGTTTGCATCAAGTTCTCTAGGGTCTTATAAGACTTGATTGAACGATTACTCAACAGGAAATAAGAGAAGAACCTAGTTATCTATCTAAGTACTTTACAACCTTCGCAGGCCTGAAATTCTGTCAGCTAATGAGCTCAATAATAGTCCCTACAGACTACAAACACCATAATTTGCTCAAAAGCAGTCCTTGTTGATTTTCATTTTTGGAAAGAGCACATAATCAGAACCTCAAACAAATAAAGCAAATAAGTGTGAACAGTTTCATCAACAAGACGATATGCAATGACAATGTAACACAAAAGCACATAACTGAGAGTAGCCGAAACACAAATGCTTACCATCAATTCCGAACAGAGCCTTCGCCAGTGGCGAACTCATAGCAGAACGTGCATTAGGAAAGTCCGCACTCCCTGTCTCCATAACAGGCTTCCCAGGATAGAACATGAGAGAAGCAGGATTAGGAGTTGATTGTGTTTGGATAAACATACTCCTCCTCTGCCCTGTCCATAGCAAAAATAAGAACCCTAACATAACTACAAAACCTTTGCATCTCCATGTACATAATAATGAAAAACCAAACTTGATATAAACACCAGATAGTCTTTATATCAAAAATCATCCGCCCCCCCCCCCCCCCCCTGAAATCAACAAATTCTTTAATACATATAAAAGAACTGATAATGAGTAAAGATTTCGAGAAATCTCATTCCGGCCAAGAAGTGATAATTGAACATAAAGAAATCAAACTCATGTAATGATTTCTCATAAACCCTAACAATCAAATTTACATCACAATCGAAGTACATGGCACAATTAGAAACATTCGAGTCGAGTAGCTGAGCAAACCTTGGAAATGGTTCCATTGGGAGATGCGCAGAGAAGGCTTCCAAAAGCTTAAACCGGAGAAACCACTTGAGGAAGTAGAAGAACGAGGAGATAAAAGGAGGCGACGAAATACGTACATTCCCGCGGCGGGATTCTGCGAATTGAAGGGTTTTGATAGTAATCCGCCATTGTTACTGCCCAAGCGAGCTGCTCGATACACCAATCTTCCAAAACTTTGCATTATTAATCAAATCAAATCCCTTTTTCCTTTCTCCTTCGACAAAATTTCCAGACTCGTCGCCGACAAGATGGAGGATCGCTCTGTTTTTATCTTCTTTTCTCCCTCTTGTTTTTTTTTTTTTTTTTTGAGGGAACGTATTTTCGTATATGAGTGACGGTTATTGGATATATATACCATCTATACAATTGTCTTTTGTCTGACTTAATACTATCATTTTTTCCTTTTATATTTCTCTCTCCCAACTCCTCTCCTTAGCCTTTAACTTTTTTTTTTAAATTTATATTTTAACTATATAATTTATTCCGATCTAAATTTTATTTTTCATCTTTAATAAATATAGTACAACTAAGCACATATAGTTAATTAAAAATTTAATAAATTTTTAATTTTATATTTATTCAAAATTTTAAACAAAAAATTAGATTATGTCTCGATTATAATTTGCATATGCATCGAATGTGCTTTTACTGCTAATTTTTATATAGCATCAATACCCTTTAATAACTGCTTAAATGCTTGCTATGTTATTTCTCTTAACTCTTTTTTCTCTCTGTTATTTCATCTATTTATCTTTAATATTTAGTTTACTTTATTTTTATTTTTAATAATAAAAACTTATTTTAATTTTCATTCAATTTTTTATTTTTCATAATTTATAAATTTCTTTTTTAATCATTGTTCATAATAAAATTATAAATTTATCAAACATATGATCACATTATATTTCAATTTTACTTTGCACGTGCATAAAGTGTGCCACATCCGCTAATATATATTATCTATATCTATGTTTTTGAAAACCGGATCAAACATAGGACCAATAACTTTACTGGTTATTAATACAATCAGTTCAATCGATTCGACCATTGTGATATTACAATAAATAATAAATATATTTAGTTATATACATATATAAATATTAACAAAAAAGAATACAATTAATATAAGAAAGAACCATAAAAAAAATTCTCAATGAATTTTATAAATTTGTCTTAAAATAATATCATTCCAGGATAAAAATAAACTATGAATATATAATTTAATTCAACCACAATTAATCATTACTAAATATTAAAAAAATATCAAAATGACTTTACCTTAAAATCAATCATTAGACAAGTGTCATACCAAATACCTAACCAATTCAGAATTCCACGTTCAAAAAAATTATAACTAACCCATTATTAAAGCAAAAATAAATAAACAAATAAATAGATACATTAATTAATGCAAAATATTAATAATAAATTATTGTATCATAAGATATTATCAATTATCATATTATTTTTCTATCACCTTTTTTTTTTTTTGATAATTAACGTCATCAATTCATAACATTATTGGTATTACAAAGCCTCTGTTAGCAACCCGTCCGACTTGGAAAATTGGATTGACAGACCCCAATTCGGTTAGCTATTCTAGAAGAAATAATTCTTCAAATTGGAAAATTGGATTGACAAACCCACATCACCGACAAATCGCAAATTTCTGAAAAAGTTTGATCTTAACCCTTTATCTTTCCCCTCCACCTGTAATAATCTGTTTTGTATTCTTTCTTTTATTTCTTCACTTGTCACAGGTAATAAGGCGCGTTCCAAGGAAGTAACAATTTATCCTGGGGGAGCACGCTTCTATTAATAAAAGCGGGTAGCACAAATAAGACGACTCCATCCATGGAGCCACGATTTAGACGCTGGCTGGAATAGTTTAGTATATACGTTTTAGCAAATGCGTTTTTATCTAGTATTACGTTTTCTTACTTTTGACTAGATCAGTTAGGCGGTTGTTTGACAGTTAAGCTGTAATTAGTGAAGATAAAAACCCAGAAGGGAATGTAATCATTCATGACCAATTTTAGTGAAAGATTGTGTTCTCCCAAATTCTCTCTCTAAGCTGAGTTCTGTGTGGTTGTTGAATCTAGTTCACCGAGGTCGTTTCGAGCTTACGATCTCCTGACTTGATTCTCTCCTTCTTCCCAAATTGAGCGAATTGTACATAACAGTTGGTATCAGAGCCGTCGTTCCTGCTGGCGGTGCTGATTGGAGGCTATGGCTGAAGGAGTTTTAACGCGTTCCATGGAGGTTAGGGCACAAGTCGAGTTGTTAGCAGATGAGTTGAGAATGTCAAAGGAAACAGCGGAGAAGAATTTTGAAGATCTTCGCACCATGATTGCAGCACTCATCGCGGGTGGCGCGAACGGTAGTGCGCCGCCGGCAACGGCAGCCGGATCGTCGCACGAAGTGAATGATGACGTACGACACAGGCGCAGGGATGATATTCCCATTCCTGAGGATGTGCACGGGAATAGGCGACCAGAAATGGGGGAAACGGCAGTGGATCATCCAACGGGAGGAAGAGGGGGTAGTATCAGGAATTTAGGCTATCAACTACCTACTCGGTGTTCTAGCATTGAATTCCCCAAATTTTCCGGAGATGATTTGCGTGGATGGGTCTATAGGTGTGAGCAGTTCTTTGATATTGACGACACACCGTCTAATGCCAAGGTAAAGCTTGCGTCCGTTCATTTGGAAGGAAAAGCATTGCAGTGGCATCAGTCGTTCATGAAATCGCGCCTGACCAGAGAAATACCGAATTGGGAGGAGTACGTGAAAGCCTTGAACGATCGATTCGGTACGTTAGTTTACGAGGATCCGATGGCTGAACTGATGCATTTGAAGCAGAATGGAAGTGTGCGTGAGTATCTTGACAGATTTGATGAGCTACTAAACAGTTTAGATCTCAATGACACCTATGCTCTAAGTTGCTTTCTAGCAGGATTGAAACCGGAAATCTCACTCCAAGTTAGGATGTTCAGGCCTAAATCGTTACAGGAGGCCGTGAGCTTAGCAAAGTTACAAGAGCATGCTCTTCTGTTACAAACAAAAAAATCAGTTCCTGTGTCGTTTGCTAAACCTTTTGCATCTTCTGAACCCGCTAGTAGCAACCTAGCACCTCATCTTTCGTCGAGGAATCCTGTTAGTAGAAGTGCTCACAAGTCTACCCCTCTTTTCAGAAATAGCAACCCTAAGAGTGTTGGCAACCCTCTCGTCCCTTCTAGGAGGTTAACACCTCAAGAGCTGGACGAGAAACGTGCCAAGGGATTGTGCTTCTGGTGCGACCAGAAGTTTGAGAGGGGACATGTATGTCCTAGGAGACGGAAAATTTTTATAATGGAGGTAGAAGACCCTAGTGAGGGTGAGGAGACGGACTACAGCCTTGAGGAGGGAGGTGGAGGTGGAGGTGAAGAGTGTGAAGTAGGGGACGTAGAAGAGCCTTCATCCCACGTTTCTGTACATGCTATCACAGGGCTGCATGATTACAGGACAATGCGGGTTAGTGGCTCTGTGAATGGGAAAACCATTCATATTCTCATTGATACGGGAAGCACCCATAATTTCTTGGATTTGGCAACTGCCAAGAAGTTGGGGTGCAGGTTAGAGCCCATGAAACGTTTTGCTGTGACTATTGCTGATGGCAATAAGTTGCAAAGCAATCACATCTGTAACAAATTTGCTTGGCATATGCATGGTCAACAATTCACCACGGACATTATGGTCTTACCCATGGGGGGCTGTAGTATGGTTTTGGGAATCCAGTGGTTAGTTACATTAGGGGACATTAAATGGAATTTTGACCAACTTAAGATGGAGTTTGTGAGGGATGGAAGGAAGGTGTCTTTAAGGGGAAGTCAACCCCAATCTGTGGGCTTAATCAGTGGGAAAAAAAATGCACAAATTGCTTAGAAATCCCTCTTCCTTGTCTTGTATGTGTGTAGGCCAATGCATGGCACTAGAGGATCAAGTTAAGCTGACCACTGCCACCTTACAGTCCATAGAGGAATCCAAAGAGTGTGCATTGCCTGGACTCCTAGAAGAATATCATGACTTATTCGAACAACCGACCACACTTCCACCTAATAGGGAGCACGATCACCAGATTCACTTAGAAGACGGAATTAAGGCAGTGAATGTGAGGCCTTATAGGTATGCCAATGCTCAAAAAAATGAGATTGAAAGGATAGTACAGGAGCTGTTAGATGGTGGAGTGATTAGGCCAAGCACTAGTCCTTTTTCATCTCCTATTGTGCTGGTCAAGAAAAAGGACGGCACGTGGAGGATGTGTATTGACTATAGGGAGTTAAACAAACACACCATCAAAGATAAATTTCCCATTCCGGTTATAGACGAGTTGCTAGATGAGCTTGGTGGGGCTAATGTCTTTTCTAAACTTGATTTGCGTTCTGGTTACCACCAAATCCGAATGAGGGAGGAGGACATCTACAAAACTGCTTTTAGAACACATCATGGACATTTTGAATTCTTGGTCATGCCTTTTGGCTTAACAAATGCTCCTTCAACATTTCAAAGCCTCATGAATACCGTTTTCAAACCGTTTCTGAGGAAGTTTGTGCTTGTTTTCTTTGATGACATCTTGATTTACAGCAACGATAGGAATACGCATGTAGCATACTTGAGGGCAGTGTTTGAGCTGTTAAGGAAGCATACCTTGTTTGTCAAGAAGAGTAAATGCCAATTTGCAGTGCCTAGTGTTGAATATCTAGGTCATGTCATAGACTCTAGGGGAGTTTCAGCAGACCCTAACAAGTTAGAGGCCATGAAGAACTGGCCAGTCCCAAAGAATATTAAGGAATTAAGGGGTTTCTTAGGATTGACCGGATACTATAGGAGGTTTATCAAAGGTTATGGGTTAATAGCGAGACCCCTTACTGATTTACTCAAGAAAAATAACTTTCACTGGTCAGAACAAACCACCCAAGCTTTTGAAAAATTGAAACAAGCAATGATGCAGGCTCCAGTGCTGACATTACCCGACTTTACTAAGGAGTTTGTGATAGAGACTGACGCCTCCCACTTAGGAGTTGGAGCAGTGTTGTTGCAGCAGGGTAAACCCATAGCTTTCATGAGCAAAGGGTTATCCGGTAGCAACCTAGGTCTATCAGTCTACGAGAAGGAAATGATGGCTATTGTTACAGCTGTGCAGAAGTGGAGACCCTATCTCATTGGCCACCACTTCACCATCAAAACGGACCACCAAAGTTTAAAGTTCCTTTTAGAGCAAAAAATTTCAACCCCAAGTCAACAGAGGTGGCTCAGTAAACTTCTAGGGTATGACTACACCATTGTGTATAAAAAGGGGCAAGACAATATTGTGGCCAATGCACTCTCAAGGATTCCCCATTCGACCAGTTTTGGCACCACATTTTCAGACTTGCATTCCAGTCCCGAAATTCCATCTTGTTGTTCCATGCTCCTTCCTCTCGAGGACTCCACTAGTGAGCTACCCCATTTGGTTTCCGATCACTTTCCCTTGCTTCAGGAAGTGAAAAACAGCTGGACCTCTGATCCTAAACTCGCCATTCTCATTCAAAAACTCACCCAAAATCCTGCTAGTAAGCCACATTACAGGTGGAGAGATGGTGCCTTAACTAGGAAAAACAGATTGGTGGTGGGGAATGTACCGGAGTTAAAGAACAAACTGCTGGAATATTATCACAGCAGTGCGGTGGGAGGTCATTTCGGAGTTAGCAAGACATTACCCAGGATGAAACAGGGGGTGTATTGGAAAGGGTTAAAGACTGAAGTTCAAGATTTCGTGCGGTCTTGTGAAGTTTGTCAGCTCAACAAGGGGGAAAACTGTTTACCACCAGGTCTTTTGCAACCACTGCCAATTCCTGATAAGATATGGGTGGATGTGAGTTTAGACTTCATTGATGGCTTACCTTCATCATTTGGCAAAACATCTATATTTGTTGTTGTGGATCGCTTGAGTAAATATGCCCATTTTATGGCGTTGAAACACCCTTACACGGCCATGACTGTGGCTCAAACCTACCTTGACTGTGTTTACAAGTTGCATGGCATGCCGCAGACCATCATCAGTGACCGGGATCCTGTTTTCCTTAGTAAATTTTGGCAAGAGCTGTTTACTTTGCAGCAGGTGAAGCTGTGCCCTTCTACGGCTTACCATCCTCAAACGGACGGCCAAACCGAGGCGGTCAACAAGTGCTTGGAGTGTTATCTTCGTTGCATGGCGGGAGATAGACCCAATGAGTGGACTTTATGGCTTCCTTTGGCGGAATGGTGGTATAACACTTCTTGCCACACGTCAAGCAAGTGTACTCCTTATGAGATAGTCTATGGTCAAAAACCACCGCTCCACCAGCCTTACCTACCTTTTGATTCTTCATTAGATGCTGTGGATCGGAGTTTACAATATCGGGAAGCCACTATTCGCTTGCTAAAAAATCACCTTAAGTTGGCTCAAGACCGAATGAAGTTTTATGCGGATAAAAGGCGGTGCGAAAGGCAACTGGATGAAGGGGATTGGGTTTATGTGAAATTACAACCGTACAGGCAGGTGTCCTTGTGCAAGCATTCGTTTCATAAGCTGTCTCCAAAGTATTTTGGGCCATTTCAGGTGGAGAAGCGAGTCGGCCAGGTTGCGTATCGCTTGAGACTACCTATGGAGGCTAAGATTCATCCAACTTTTCATATATCTCAGCTTAAAAAGAGAATTGGTGCAGCACCCAGTCTTTCACACCTTCCAGTTCAAATCACAGCACACGGGCACGTTTTATTGGAGCCAGAGAAGATCTTGGATCGAAGGATCGTTAAGAAACACAACAGAGCGGTCACTCAGGTATTAATAAAGTGGTTCAACGCGTCTGACGATGATAACACATGGGAAGACTTGTACACGTTGCGGCAACGATTTCCCCATTTTGATCCTTGAGGACAAGGATCGTTTTGAGAGGGGGGTAGTTGTAATAATTTGTTTTGTATTCTTTCTTTTATTTCTTCACTTGTAACAGGTAATAAGGCGCGTTCCAAGGAAGTAACAATTTATCCTGGGGGAGCACGCTTCTATTAATAAAAGCGGGTAGCACAAATAAGACGACTCCATCCATGGAGCCACGATTTAGACGCTGGCTGGAATAGTTTAGTATATACGTTTTAGCAAATGCGTTTTTATCTAGTATTACGTTTTCTTACTTTTGACTAGATCAGTTAGGCGGTTGTTTGACAGTTAAGCTGTAATTAGTGAAGATAAAAACCCAGAAGGGAATGTAATCATTCATGACCAATTTTAGTGAAAGATTGTGTTCTCCCAAATTCTCTCTCTAAGCTGAGTTCTGTGTGGTTGTTGAATCTAGTTCACCGAGGTCGTTTCGAGCTTACGATCTCCTGACTTGATTCTCTCCTTCTTCCCAAATTGAGCGAATCGTACATAACACCACCCGCCGCATGTCTGTGAGTCCTCACCGCCCATGACCGGAGTATTGTTGTTTCGAAAAGAAAAAAAACAAAAAAAAAACTTTAGTCCACCGGTTCAACTAGTTATTGGCCAGTTCACGGTAGTTCGGCCTGGGCCAATCGACAACCGATTTTCTAAGGTCTTTCGTTCTGGATAGGCCTCCAATTTTTCGTCGAACCGGCTGGTCTGATTCGTATTAGAAAATATTAATCTATATTATCTAGGCTATTATATAAAGAAACAATACCATTTTAGTAACCACCTATGATTTGTTAATATTTTTGATCTATCATTTATAAAAAAAAAAAAAACTTATCTCTCATTTTTAACTTTGTTTCCCTTCTTTCTCACTTCCTCCCCCTCTCTCTCTCCTTGTATCACCAACTACTCTTCAATATAATTTTCTTTTACTTTTTTTGTTATTATTTTCTTAATTTTTTTTATTTTAAATTATTTTATTTTCACTTAATACCAATTTTATGAATCTATTAAAACAGTTGAAAACTATTTTGATGGTATAGATACTACTAAAATTTTAGTATGTTATTAAATTATATTAATTTTTAGTATGCACATGCATCGAATATGCCAATATTACTAGTAAATTATAAATGCAATTAGGATTTAGCTTGTGCTGAGATACATGAAATCTATATTTTTATTTAAAACATACTTGATAAAAATTTATCTTCTGTATAACATAAATCAATAAATAAGTGTTTCACAAAATTCATTTAATAATAGAATATATCCAATTTCAAAATTAATTTTGGTGTAATCCAAGCATGAGAAATTTATAAAATTTTTATCTAGAATAAGTGATAAAAAAAGTTAATTATTTAACAAAAAAAAACAACGAAAAAATATTGGAAAATAGGAAGGGTATCACACCAAGAAGCAACATTTTTTATGAAGAACAATTTTGGAGGTGTACTAAAAAAGTTTCATACCGGAACTTGGAACTAGATTTCGAGAAAATATGGGCATTATTCTATTTGGTAGAGCCAGCAAAATGGAGTTCCATCGTTCTTCTTAAATCGCTCTAGTATGATGGAAAGGAGGGCGCACTAAAATAAATCTAACGCAATATAAGAGTTCGCTCCGTCGAAAAAGAGACTTGAATCTACCATGACCATCATCCACAATCCATTTGCGTTCTCTTCCTTGCCTAGGAAGGTGGATTGAAGAATGGCTCTCTAACTATATATGAGTAAGCAAATATTGGCCCTCACTCGACCTATAATATCAAAGAGTAAGTTAGTTTAAGATATAGGGATTGCTACTAACATATTACTCCCTCCAGGCCCTTTCCCCTAATGGCTAGCTCGATAATAGTACATCCCTTTGGCTTGTTAGGACATGAATAATTGTATTTTTAGCACTAAATTAATAAGAATAGCCTCAAATAAAATTTAATTTTATCATTTAACTTGGATTAGAAATTTAGTCCATCTGTTTTATGTATTGAATATTCAACAAATGTGTTGGATTTTTTGGATAAACATGAATAACAAAAAAAATTATTTAAATTCATACAAAAAGTATTTTAACTTTATACCTAGCAATGAGGTTATCCGCATGCATATATATGGAATTATTTTAGATGGCCTCAATATTTTATGAATACTTTAGTGCCTTTGTGTAAATTCCCATTTCAAATACTAATTGTTGACGATATGAGGCAGTAGCAAATCTCAATCCAAGAATTTTGTTATGGTGTGTCATTTATATAATATCTTTTTGTTATATTTATCAATACAAGTTAGTTGGTATTAGAGAAAAGATAGATTATGTTATAGGGAAAAAATGTAGTTTTTTTTCACATAATCTCACCAATACACGTTACGTATATTGATAAGTATAACAAAACATAAAAAAAAATGTTATATGAACATGTATATTCTAAGTATAAAAAGTGTGTGGCTAAGTGTATCTTTAGAAATTTATTAATTTCCCAAAGTTTCTTAGATGTTTATAAGTTTTTAAATTTTATTTTAAAAATTAGTTATTAAAGTATTTAACAAAATAATATCCAAAATTTATAAATTATAATTGTGTTCGGTGAAAATGACAGTTTATAACTTTACAAACCATTTTGAACTTATCAATCACGAAGAATAATATAACATTAATATCATGTAATACATTTTTCTCTAACTGGTAGAGATGTGTTAGTAAAATATTGTTGAGGATATTATGATTTTTTAGCTTTAGAATTAGAAAACCAATAAGATGTTTACAAATATATATATATATATATATATATAGTTGTGAATATTTATGTTTTTTTTTTAAATATGTAAATATTTATTTTGGGAGACTTGCGTGCCTTTTGAAGTCTAGATGAGTTTTGATTTGAGCATGTTGAAAACAAGGATCATATTACGGTAAAAACATCATCCTACGGAATGTATGACTTAATTCTCTTTTAAGTGAGAGATGTAGACATCGATATTAATACAATCAATACATCTATATTAAAAATCAATTAACTACTTTTCATTTTGTTCTTAGATTCCTTTTCCTAGGTCATATGTGGCACGCGGGATAAGTTTGTGCAGCTACAACAAGATCACTTGAACCCTGAATTGCTTCCCATATTTATTTCTTTATATATTTATGGAAATTTTATATTTATTTCCATATAGTAAGTTGACATCGTTTCGATTTTGGCATATTAAGTTTGGGGACGACACATTGAATATAAACTGTCAAAAAATAATGATTATTTGAATACAAATTTCGCTAGAAAGATCCAATTTCATTAGAAATTGTAATTTGCCGAAATCATTTGAAAAATTCGGGATATTTTTAAATTTATGGGACCCAATCGCTGATCTGGCATGAATTGGATGTGTGGCATAACGTCATGCAAGACAGTTATATATATATATATATATATAGATATATCCAACGTGTTACGTGGTGGGGTTTGAACTTGGATTAAATGAAACTTAAGCAACTAAAATCTTACTCATTAATCACTAGACTAAGCTAATGACTAAAGTTTTTGCTCAACTCAAGTTTAAATCCCCACACATGGCAAATTGAATAGTTTTTCCCTTTTTGTTTTATAGTGCTATGTCATACATTCAGTGACGTTGAAATTCACAAAATTCTCAGCATTAGTGCTGTATCGAAGCCAAGTCATCTTCTTAGTAAGATTATAATACTTAAGAAAAATTTGTATTCAAATTGCTATTATTTTTAAACATATTATATTAAATGTAGCACACCCCTAACTTAATATATCAAAATTGAAAAGAAGCTAACTTCTAGTATGCAAAATGTAAATTTTTCCTTTATTTGTTTGTGATTGGAATCAATTTTCTTTTAGGGTAACACACAAAAAACAAGACAAAATCGCTTCAGTTCCCTAGGAAGAAAAGTATGGGGCCCCATTTATTTATTTTTGTGGTAAAGAACTAAAGAAGTATCAATTTCCCATCGGACAATATCTTTATTGTTTATGGCCAAAAAATGGGGTAAAAAAAGATACAAGGCCAACTAGATCCAAATAGATATTCTAATTCTTCGTCTCCCACAAATCCCAATTACCTTTAATGTCTGCTTCCTCGATTTTTGATTCCCCAATTATCTAGTTCAGTTCCCACTCTGCAATTACATAACTGGATCCAAAGAATATATATATTAAAATATAAATTTCATTTAATTATATTAATGTCCATGTATTAATGAAAAAAAATTATTATCAAAATAGAACAAAATTACAGTCAAAGTAAAACAAAACCATGTTTGGATGGAGAATCAAACCCATTAATTCATAATCTCGAGGCCTCATCTTCGAATTATGAAAAATTCTTCCATACATTCAGTTTTTCTTTGTACATGTCAAAGGATTTAAATTATCGCATATTTTTACTTATTTAAATGAATATCAAAGTACAAAGGGTTAATGTTATTAGTGGTTCTTAAAGTTTAAATTTGTAATCACTTTTGTCCCTGAAAATTGACACATTTTGGTCATTTATGCTCTAAATAAGTAGCAATTTAGTCATTTTGGTGGATTTTTCAATCAAATTTTACCTAAAAAAAACACTTATATGAAGGACATTTTTTTGTTAATTTTCACCATCCAACTTATTTTTTAAAAACAATTTTAAACAAAATTGATAAAAATGCCATTTAAATAAATGTTTTTCAATGAAATTTTGCTGAAAAATTCATCAAAAATGACTAAATTGTTTCTTACTTATAACATGACGATGTAAATTTTAGAGACTAAAGTGATTCAAACATTAATTTTTAGGATCGTTAGAGACATTAACCCAAATATAAACTATAACATAATCTGAACCCTTTAATTTTTTTATCACTTGTTCATTAAAACATAGTTATTATACTCAATTCAAAAATAATAAATACATTAACACTTTATAAACACCAAAAAAATTTAATCATATAGTTAACTTTTAAAAAATACCTGAAAATACCGGGTCGTTATATTCTTCCCAAATTGTGTGACGACCCGAAACTTCTATTTAATTATGGAAACACACAACTTACAATTTTATTAAGAAGACAAAATTTTACATACAAGACACTTAGTACATCGAACATCTTTAATGTACATGATCATTGCTACAAAAGTTCGATTACAACATAACTAGCCAAAAGCCTCAAATCGTCTTTCTCCGTCCTCCTCGTTTGTAACCTCCGCCTCAAATCTGGCTAAAACATCATATGAAGACAACGTCAACATGCATGTTGAGTAGAAATTTGGTATAGTAACATGAGGTGCTCATGTGAGATATGTATGTTCATATTGCCACATAAATTTTCCAACATATATTCACACAATTTCACATTCAATATTTCTTCCACATCGACTTGTGGCTATCTTATCACGTCGTGTCGTTATTCCCAACCAAACACTTCAAATCCCAACCAAAACACTCCAGTGGTCATATTCCGGGCATATGCCGAATTTCCTACGACCCACTTCACACATGGAACACTCCGTCCATGTGAAGAGGGATTAGGCAATGATGGAGGGACGGGAACTAGTTTAAGATCGGCAAGCCCGTTGCTACCCGGCCGAACTCAACCACATCTATCCCTATCACTTTTGGGCCCGTATACACACATAAATTTGCACATAACTACAGAATTTTCAGCATAGCACAAAATTCCAGCATGTTCTCATGTTTTTCACAGAAACTCAACATGTTCTCATGATTTTCACATAATTTCAGCAAATTTCACATAATTCCAACACAGTTCACATAATTCCATCATATTTTCTCTTGCATAAAACATTTTAAAAGATGTAAGCAACTACTAACTACGCATGCTTCTTATTCATTCTATGAACACAAAGCATAGTATGATCATAAGGCACATCTATATATAGAACATGCTTTCTATCATTTACCTAATAAGAGAGAGCATGATACCAACATAATGCAAAACTAACACTACAAAAAAATTGATTTATTGTGATGAAAATATTCATCACGAAAAATCAAATTTTCATCGTAAAAAAGTTTTTGTGACAAAAAAAACTCGTCACAATTTCCTTACAAAACGGCTATCGCATAAGGTTATTGTGAGGAATTTTTTGTTTCGTCACAAAAAAAATATGTGATGAAATTTTTTTCCTCACAAAAATGTATTCTAGCAAGAATACTTTATTTTTATACTCCAGATGGATTTGAACCCCCGACCTCAACTGACCCATACTCGACTACGTGCTGATCTTTAGCGACTCCAAAAGGATTCGAACCCTTGACTTTGTGGATGTTTCAATGAAGTGCAACCCCTATGCCAATTGCAATTTTCTCGTTGGTTTGGTTATTTTATTGTTCTTATTTATTTGTCACCTTAATTTATTAATTTTAATTTTATTTATTAATTAATTATGTATTGATTATATTGATTCAAATAATCATAAGTTTTGTTAGTTAAAACATGTACTATACCCATAGAGTACCCATACGTATGAAAATTTAAAAAATACTTTTATATTTAATACATATTCTAAACTCAACGAATAATATTTGTACTTTTAGTATAACATGTTTAATACGTGATGAATAATACATCATTTTATGAAAATTTATTATATTCATTTTTAAATTTATAATATATAAAAAAATATTTATTGGTGTAATATATCAAAATTTGTTATAATTATTAATTGAATATCATATAAAAAACAAATTTGTAATACTTTATAAAAATATTAATTATTATATAAATAATTATATGCAATTTATGTGATGATTATAAATTAAATAATTTAATTATTAGTTTTTAAATAATCTTTTTGTTATATAAATTACATAAAAAAATAATTTATGTGAACATGATATTCAAATAATCTGTATTTTTACTCTCGAATATTTTAATAAATCATACAATAGCTGTTTGGGTATTATTGAGCCAATTTCTTACCTAAACTTTTAAAAAATATTTATCATATGTACACGTACATATTGAAAGTCCAATATTACTTGTTTAGTATTTAACTAACTAAGATTATAGGTGATAGATGATCATTATTAAGAGCGGATATATATATATATATATATATTAAATTATGAGATCAAATTTTATTAAATTTTGTATTTTTAAATTTATTTTTTATTTATTTAATCACTATAAAAATACCTGAAAATGTAAAAATTACAAACAAAATTGTATTTGGGGTTTTTTTTTGATTCATTTAAATGTTTTGGGATATCATGAAAAATATTCATCAGATCTTTTTTGAGAAATTCTTTTATAACATTCATTCATTTTTTTTTTAGGAAATTAGGAAACATATTAATTAGATATTTTGTGAGGAATTTTTTTATAACATCATGTTGTTAACTTGTTAGGGAAAAAAAATCTTTTTTGTGACGAAAATTATATTTCCTCACATTAGTCATAGTTATTGTGAGGAAACTTCAATTTGTTTTAAAACACACAATTTAATGTGACGAAATTATAATTCGTCATATTGTGGTATGTTTATGTGACAAAATCAAATCTCTTCACAAATATTTTGTCACAAAAAATACATTTTTTTGTAGTGTAACTAAGGGGCTTCATAGAGCATAATAACCCAATGCAAAACTAACTAGGGATAGCAATGGGTTGGGTTTCGCCGGTCCCCGACCCGGACCCGACCCGCTCGGGGCAGGTTTGGACCCGTATAATCGGGTTTGGGACCGGGTTGCGGGTCTAGAGTTCTAGACCTGCACGGGTTCGGGTCGGGTCTCGGGTTCAAGTGAACCCGACCCGAACCCGACCCGCATATATAAATATATTTAATATATATAATATAAATATATAAATAAATACAATTAAAAAAATCTTAAAAATTAAAAAAATTGGTATTTGGTATTTGGTAATGTCATTTCTCTATCTATTGGTTTGAGAATGTTATTTTGAATATTTGAAGTTGATTTGATTATTATTATTTCATTTGAATATGTTTTATTAGATTTGATGTACAATTTGAATGTTTTCTTTTATTAAGTTTTTTGTATAATTTAAAAATTATTGTCTCAAAAAAATTGTTAAAAAATAAAAATTTTAGTTATTGGAGCGGGTTTACGGGTCAGGTTTGGCGGGTTGGGATGGGTTTATGAACCCGGAGGGTTCAACGGGTCCAACCCGCCGGGTTCGGGTCTTTGGCGAGCCGGGTTGGGTCCAGGACCCGCCGGGTTTGGGACGGGTCCCGGGTCCAAAATTTTATGGCGGGTCGGGTCTTGGGTTTGGCCAAACCCATACCAAACCCAACCCGTTCCTATTCCTAAAACTACCTCATATACTTGGAGGTATTCTCACTTTCCTAAACATGTAACTTCATAAATACATCCATAGGTATGTAACTAGATCAATATGTGTACAACTAGAACCTTGTAACTAACTTGTAGTTACATCCTAGGATCTAGCTGTGGAAGAATAAAGAACAACATATATAACTATCTCATGCACTAGACAAGATTTCTACATTTTCTATCTTTTTTCTCTTTCTTTTCTTTCTATTTTTGAAGTAGTGTAAATGTGCAAGAGTGTTAGGGAATTATAGCAAAATGAATCAAAACAAGTGCAAGAAAGTGAGTGTGTGTGCCTTGAGCTTGTAGGTGTAGGTGTGTAGTATTTTTGTGTTTTGTAGTATAATACATACTTATAGTTAGTAGTAGGTAGAAATAGGATTATAATATATTTAAGTCTTTTTCTAATTATTACGCACTTTACAACTCAATGCTCATGTATTAAGTCTAGTTGTTTTAATTATTAGTTTAGTTTAATATTGGCCTAACATGTATGTATTAATCTAGAAGAATATTTACATGTGTAAATATACATTGAATGTTGAAAATTGGAGAGCAAGAAAGAATACACACCATGTATTTAATATATACACCCCCCCCCCCCCCCAAAATTTATGTATTGTATGATTGCTAAATAAAGTGACAAAATAATCCCAATAATTATGCATGTTGTGAATAAAACTACTATAATATGAAAATGACACATTTTTGGTGAAAAGGACACTTACAAGAGTTTTATGGAAAAATACTCTAATCCTATTTATATATAAAATTTTGGGTATATGCATATATACTTACATATGTATTTTTGAAATTTATGCATTGTATGATTGCTAAATAAAGTGAGAAAATAATCCCAATAATTATGCATGTTGTGAATAAAACTAAGCATATTTAAAAAATATTTATTGCAAGAAAAAGTCACACAATGCACATAGGTTATTCACATAAACATTTAAATAATACACACTTAATCATCACATAATCTATAGAAAATGCAAGAGCAAATCGGGTCCTTTTGTATGTTGAGAGCAAGGTGAGTATGGGAGTGTGTGTCTTAGACGGGATTTAGTGTGTGTGTGTGTGGAAAATGAAGACAATAACCCCTTTTTATATAGTTTAGGGCTAGAAAAAAGATTATTATATTATAATATTAATTTTATAATTAATGCATTCTTCCAACTAGATAAATGTATTAAATGAATTCATACTCACTTGTGGGTCTAACTTGCACAACTGTTACTCTAATTGTCATGACTTATATCCTAAATAAGTGTATGTGTTAGCCTAGGTTAAAATGATGATAGCAAGTGTTTCTTATTTTAAAATCAACCATACAAGTAGTGATGAACCTAAGTAGGATGTATACACATGTACATGTTCTTGTCCTTTCTAGTAATCTTAGATGTATAACTTCATTTATTAAAGAAATTGACATTTTGAACTAGAATCATCATATTTTGTATATCTAAATATCTATATATATATATATATTGAATTTATATATAAATATATTATATAATTTTTGAAAATATATAAATAAGAATTTCGAAATATATGATTGATGAGGCATATTTTCGTCCCACATCGGTTGGAGACGAGTCACTTGTGCGCTATAAGAGCCCAAGTTCTCTCTTACGGCCAAATGATGAACCTATATCCGTACCTTTCAGACGGTGGCCTCCCCTGCGAGGTATTGTCCCACTTACCGTGGATACCCCGGGGGGTTGCCTTGAACCACGGGGGGGTTTTGTCCCAAAAGGCACCTCACGAAGTGAGGGATGGCTAACACTCACCGGCCTGTCCAAGCTCAGCGGTACAACACATGGTTCCCCCTTGTGAGGTATTGTCCCGCCTACCGTGGATACTCCAGGGGGTTTCCTTGAACCATGGGGGGGGGGGGGTGGCCCTGAAGGCGCCTCGCAATGGAGGAGAGGATTTGGGCTCTTATAGCGCACAAGTGACTCGTCTCCAACCAATGTGGGACGAAAATATGTCTCATCATAAGCCCCCCCCAGACGAGGGACTTGGGTGGAGCTTAGCGGCCCCACGGTGGGCGTCGAATGATGAGCACATATCCGATCACCCGGTGGCATCCCTATGCAAGATACTGTCCCGCCTGTTGGCCATTAAAACGGATTCCATCAGGCCAGGGGGTTTTACAAAGCGCGTCTTGCAAGGTAGAGAAGACCTAGTGCTCTTAAGGTAGCCAAGGCCCTCGTCTCCACTCGATGTGGGACGGAATGCCTCATCATATGGCGCCCACTGTGGGGCCGCTAGGCTCCGCCCAAGTCCCTCGTCTGGGGGGCTTATGATGAGGCATATTTCCATCTCACATCGGTTGGAGACGAGTAACTTATGCGCTATAAGAGCCCAAGTCCTCTCCTACCTTGCGAGGCGCCTTCGGGGCAAAACCCCCCTATGGTTCAAGGACGACAGACGGGACAATACCTCACCAAGGAAGAGCCATGTGCTGTACCGCTGAGCTTAGACAGGCTAGTGAGTTAGCCATGCCTTACTTCGTGAGGCGCCTTTTAGGACAAAATCCCCCCGTGGTTCAAAGGAACCCCCCGAGGTATCCACGGTAGGTGGGACAATACCTCGCAGGGGAGGCCACCATGTGGAAGGTACGAATATGAGTTCATTAATGATATTTATTTATAATTTCGAAATTTATATATCTGTATATTTATATTGATTTCAAAATAATTTATATTGTTAAATCTATACTCGAAACATGCATCTTTTTATATATATATATATATATATATATCAATCTTATTAAGAGACTTCCTATGATGTAAATTACACATAGTTTATTTATATATTTTGTGTGTGTATATATATCATGATCTTTATCCAATTTGTTATTCTTATCTAGTATCTTATCAAAATCTTATCTAAGATTTTATCTAGAACAAGCATTTAATGAAAATGCCATCTTTCCTATCTTGAATATCCTATATTATACAAAAATGATCCTATTATATTATATATATTGATGTATTTTTGAAATACATATATATATATTTATACATATGACTTTATTACAAATAAATTAGTAAGTTGTAATTCTTGAAACTACATGTATGTATCTTGAAAATACTAGGAAGTACTAAAATATCACATAATTCACACATATAAAATAAGAATCACATAACATAAAATTTTGCATAAAATATTAAACAATATATAATGAATTTTTTAAAATGTTAGGAAGTACCTGGGCATTATAACATCGATTTTCTTTTCTATTGACTCATACTAGTTTGAACATTGAAAGCCTTTGTTGGGACACTATTAATTATCTCACATTTGTTCACTTCTTAATAGGTCAGAGTCCAGTTACCTTTGAAACACTCTCCTAGAGGTGATCCCTTTCAAATTTTCATTATCTTTCAAATTCTAAAAAGGTTCCAAAATTAGTTCCATCAATCTCTATATCGTGTATCTGATTTACCATGTTGTAATCGTATAACTAATAATAAATTTCTTTGAATGATAACAAAATTTTTATGTGTCCTGATTTGAGTTTTATACAAATACTAAATGTTCAAATTGTGTCATATCTTTATTTGATTTGAAAAAAAACAAAAATTGATATGCATTATGTGGGACAATATGGACAGATTAATAAATATTTGGGGTTAAAAAAATCGGATTTATATAAGAATTTTTTGCTTTTGAGGAATATAACAACATTGGCCCTGACAAAGCGATAGATATTCTATTTGTACCCAGTTCACAAATACCACGAATCAAGATTTCATGCAATCAAGAGATTCAAGACAAAGAAAGGCATTACATCGGTTGTCACGTGGCGTGCACGTGCCAAACCCACCGTACCCTTGAAGCAAAGGAAAAAACGAAAAAGAAAAAAAAAAAAAACGCGTAATAACAGTCGTCAAACCCTATCTTCTCTCTTCTTCTAATTCCGACCCCCTTTTCTCCCCTCGAAACCCTAATCTGAAAAGTCAGTTTGTACCCCAAAATTCAAAGCATGATTTAGATGAATGTCGACGGGTTTATCAAATCGGAGATTCATGTTTCTCTCGAGTTTCAGCTGGATTTTGTGATATTCTGTCGTGGAATCAAGCTCTGAGGACTCGCCGACGTTTTAATCGGGGGGGTTAAGATTATTCGAAGCGTTTATGGAGGACTCTGCGGCGGCGTCTTTCGTCACGGAGGACGACTGGCCGGAGTCGTGGGAGGTTGCTGACGTGGACTCCAGCATGCGCCGCCTCATGCTTTCCTCCAGAAAGGATTCGAATATTAGCTCTAATAAGCAGGATGAGTCGTCAACTGAGGGCTCGGGCTCGGGGCCTGGGTCGGGTTCGAACACGGGATTGGGCTCTGATGGAGTTTCGGGTATGTCGGAGGATTTGATTAACACAGTAGATCAGTTTTTGCGTGAGGCCATACAGAATCCTCGTGAGCGCCTCTCCGGTGAGTTTTCGCGGAGCGAAATTTGGGTTTTCGGTTACTGCTGGCTGTTGTTTTTTTATTTTTTTTATTTTTTATGTTTTGTTTTCTCAATTGAGTAGTTGTGACTAGATTATTTAACTGCTTCATTAGTCTATTATGGTTCTACCGGTTTTTTTTCTTTAAACTAAGAATATGGTAAGTGACAAGAGTATTGCCCTTATTAACTCTTGGTGTAAGAATTGCCGATGAAGTTATTGTTTATCAAGCGGGGATACACTGGTGCTTGAGATAGAGAGAAATCTATTTGCTAGGATATTTTTCTCAAATAAGGAGCCATCATATTCTTGTGAATCTAAAATTTTCAATTTACGTAAGAACTGAAGTGTGGAACACTATGCACCAGTTACAATTAAGGAAGCGGATGCCCATGGAAGCCGGCATAACTTGAACAATGAAAAAGAGAAGCTCTGTGCACTTATTCAGCTCTGTATGGGTGTTTAAGTATTGGTTGAGACGTGTTCGGTGATTATGAAGTTGGAGATTTTTCCAGTCCATGGAGAGATATGTGTGCTTGGAAAATTTTTGATATTTACCCCCTTCTTGCAGTTTGGTTTTCATAAAACCAACATGTCTCAATTACTGATGGTTGTGAAACTATTACTATGCTTCAAAGCAACTTTGGGTGCTCCATTGGATAATTCACATGACTGAAGTAATATGATTCTGCCTTACTGATGGTTACTTCATGCTTTATCATTTTCAGTGATGTTATTTAGGGCATTGTTCTTTTATGGTTTTTGCCTTTGGTCCTGAACAAAACTGTCATATCCCATATTTGTTCAGTGTTGCGAATGGAGCAAGATGTGCAGAAGTTCATTCGGGATCCTACTAGGGAGCAAATGGAGTTCCAACAGCTGCCCACTTCTTACTTGCGCTTGGCTGCACATCGTGTGGCACAGCACTACTCACTGCAATCCATGGTTTTATTGGATAATTACCTGCCTGATGTGTCTGGCTCCACAATCATTGTACGGAAGACTTCTAATCTTCGCCTACCTCTGGTTCGTCTTGCTGACATTCCTGTGAATTTACCTACTGAAGAGAATACTGCTGTTAAGGTTGCAATCAAGCAGAGGCCACAAAAGGGTTCACAGAGTAATAGCAATTCAAATGCGCATTCTGTAAAATCAAATAGTTCCAAAACTGTGGAGGAAAGAAAGGAGGAATACAATAGGGCCCGAGCACGGATATTTAGTTCCAATAGTTCTACTGGGAGTTCCAGTGTCAAACCGGAAACCTATCCAAGGATTCAGGAAAATTTCCAGCATGGCTCATTGGGAATAACACAGGCAGAAGAGAGAATGTTTCCAGGTGGCGGACCTGATGTGATTATTTCCAGAAGTTTGTCCGACTCTTCTGCATCTAGCAGTAGGTTGCATAGAAGTAGGACAGATAAGGAGCCCATTGGAAGGCCGAAAACAAATAACAGGGTGGCAATCTTCCGCGATCGTGAAGTTGATCGTAAAGATCCTGACTATGACAGGAGCTACGACAGGTATACTTCGGTCATTCCCTCCTTTCTCTGTTATATGTGGTTTCCCCCAGGAACTGCTTCCATTAAGTGTTATATATGATCTTTGTTAGTATAGTTTTCTTAAGTTTGATGAGTCTTAAAATATAGATGGTCTGTGGCATGCATGGCCTTGCAACAATTTTTGTTCCTCCTACTTGCTAGTGTTGTGTTGCAGTCGTGTATTTGTTTAGAATCGACTGAGTATCAAATCGGTTGATCATAGATTTGATCCTTATTTCTTGTTGTTGTTGTTGTCTTTTCTTTTTTTGTTTTTCCCCTTATATATATGTGTATATATATAAAATTATTTGCCCTCTCATTAGCTCGTATGCGAGTCCTGATGCATGTAGAATTGTTTTTACATTGATCTCCACTAACATGCCATGATTCACTTGAGAAATCCAGTTTTCTTCCACATAGTAGCTTGAAGTGATTGAAAATGTATTTTGCTCAACTCCACTCCTGGGAGTAATATTCATTAGTTTTTCTCAGATACATGCAGAGGTTTGATCCTGGCTTTGGATTTAGTGGAGGTCCATACACCATTCAACCCATGTATGCACCTGCACTGAACTACAACACTGAATTTCCACAGCTTGGATCAAGTCATAGGCCCCCGATTTCTTCTGAGCACCAACCTCGGCCTCTTCCCCAGCACTTAGCTGGGCCATGGGTTGCTCCATCTACTCCTGCTGGTATGGGATATGGTCCAGCTGAGACCATGTTGCCTCCATTTAGTTCGGGTCATGTCCCACGTTCAAACAATGTTCTCTACTTACATTCTACCCAATATCCTTGCCAACGATCTGGACTTCCATATATCCACCCTCTTGAACCAGTTCACCAGCCATTTTCACAGGTATGATACGTTAGATACATAGTATTTGTTATCATTCGTCATTTAAATTGACAACCAATGAATTACTGCATTCCTTGTGAAGAAAATGATTGCTTGAGACGGAAGAAAATTGGATGAAATTTATGTCATTCATCAAATTTGATTGCATGGATTCATGTCGGATTCCTTGTCGGTTCCAATTTCAAATACATGTACAAAATTATATCTTATAGGTGGTGATTTATACATCCCAGCATTGATAATTTGTGGCCTAGTTTGCAGCGTTCTGCAATAGCTAGCACTACTAGATAAGGGAAAAGGCTACACCCCAGGCGTCAAAGATCTATCTATCTTTTGGAGCCCCCCTGTGGAGCTCTTTCACAGTCATCTGATGGAGAAATTTGTTGTGTATCATGTCAGAAAATCGATTTGTGTGAGTATTTAGTGTGTATTAACATAGGAGAGCTTTATAGTGGCAAGTTGTTAAATTCTGGAATTAATAAAGCGAATGCATGGATGCATTAGAGTCCCCATTGATTACAAATTGGCATCTCCTTTTAATGTACTTTCGTTGAAAAGTGGTTCGGGCATTTTCTTTGTTTTCCCGAGCTGCCTTCTAGATATGAAATAACTAAAATGAAAATAATGCCATATGAATAACGAAACAAGCAAATAATCACCAAGTTTTTATGGGGTTTTAGGAGGGGGATGTATTGCACTCTTGGTACTGCATCAAGCACTTGCATATTATTTTTCACTATTTGCTTTCCGTCAAAGAAGTACATGTTGTACCCCTGAAGTCACCGAGCCTAATGAAAACCCCATCTTTTTGTTTTTACTAGAGGTCTTGAAAAGAATGAACCTGCACTTGTCATTAAGATGAAAGCTTAGCGATGCACTTGTCTCATTAATGGTCATAAGAGGAATTTAGTATTGTGCTTACCATCAGCACTGATGCTAGTTGCAGTCCATGAGATTTCCTTGGATGCATGAGAGGAAACTTTTGTCCTTACATGTTGCTATGCTTAGCATAGGCAATGATGGCAATGAGACTTACTATGCTTAGCGTAGGCAATGATGGCAATCAGACTTAATGCATTTTGTTGAAGGCCATTAGAAATTCCTAGGAATGTTATACTATGTTGAGTTTACAGTTATCCTAGTTGTTGATTTCATGATGGATCGGCACATGCATCCTGTCATTCTTCTGTAAGAAAAAACTGTAAGCTAAACTTCCCTGGACTAATTTTGCATCTGGAAACAATGGTTCGCTGATCAGAGTAATGAGGTGATAGGTGCTCCCACATCCGTGTGTTTCATTTAAACTCATTTTGTATATCGTTCCAGAATTTATTGTCACCGTCCTCCTCAGTTGTGGAAAATCATCAACACACATGCTTTTGGTTCTCTCTTTCAGAGGCCTTCCTCTCTTTCTCTCTTAAGGGGCTGAAGATATTTTCAGCAAGGCATTCTTTGGATGGTTATGGCAAGCTTATAATCACTTTGCTTGTGTGGTGCTGTTTTTGCGCAAGAATTTTTGTTGAACTAGTAATTTTATAGTATTGCTCAACTATGAAAGCTCCCTGATCAGTTCTTGGTCTGGCTGGGTTTTTGAGCGTGCTGCTCCTGAGGAGCTTTCATCTCCTTGTTGGGGTAATGCATGAGATAGGACCCATAGTAAAGTTGTTTGGTCTATTGTGACTGGCTTTGATTTGTAAAAATGTTAGGTGTACTGGAAACACTTGTCTGTAGAGAAGTCTGTAGCATGACGGGTAGTTAAGGAGTAAGAGCAGCACAATGGTTGAGTCTATTTTTGGTATTGTCCCCAGGAATTGGGAGACTGTAAATGAGGGCTTTATTTTGGCAATAATGTGCTTAGTTTTTCTGGATCATGGTGCTTTCATGCAAGAATGGGTATCTAGAGCAGTACAAAGGTTTAGGCTATGTTTGATCGAGTGTTGGTAGAGTGAGCAGGAATCGAGAGACTGTAGAAAGAGCTTTGGTGGTGATGTGCTGACTTTTTCTTGGTAATCATGCTTGCATTTAAGAAATCCTGCATGGACGGAGCACAAATATGCCGGTTCATGTTTTCTGTTGGCCTTTCTATTTGCATATATTGTTCTGTCGTTCTTACATGGTTCATGGCATATGATTCAATTGATCTTTTTTCTTGATATAACATAACCATTATGCCCTACGATCAGGTTAAATGTGATTGCATTCCAGTTCTCATACTCAGACTAGAACAAATTGTTCTTTTTAGGATTTTGTTAATTTGTTGTTGAGGTTGGTGTAAAGCTTGTTCGGTATAGTTAGTAGTAATAAGTTGAACTCATGAATTGTAAAAATGCAAAAGACTTTTTATGCTTGGAGATGGATAGAGCTACTTCCCCTTGTGGCAGTGCTGGAATCTGCTGGCTATACGTCCAATCAAAATGAGTCGCTCCCGTGTGGCAGTGCTGGATTCTGCTGGCTATACCTCCAATCAAAATGAAGTGTTCATTTTTGCAATTTAAGACAATTTGGTCTAGCATTGTGCTTGGTCTCCTAGACAATGTACTCGTGCCTTGGGCTTGTTAGTCCATTTGACGCAAGAATTTGCCTTTGAACCCACCAAGTGCATTGAGCTATGAACAACTAGGCGAAAAGGAATGTCGATTTCTTTAGCTAAGGCTTATAACATTTTTCACTTTTTCAATCCGTATACCTCATGGGATGAGGTTATCACAATCATTCCTCTGCAACACGATGTCTTCATTGTGGCATGGTAGATTTCATGATCGACATGCAGGCCTTAGGATTCTAGAGTTAGGTTTAAGAGGTTGTTTTCACAAGTTGCATTGTCCCACATGTTTTAGAGGTGACAGCTTTGTGCGAAGCACTTTGTGCCACATAGCACAAGTTCTTGGTATTAAGATTGGCAAGCAACTGCCATTTGTCATGTCCCAGGGTAGCAAGCCCTTTGGATGAGGGAATTGCCTCTAAAACCCAACGGGCCCACTTTAAAAGTGGGCTATGAAAATTTTAAAGATATATTCGACAGACGCACCGGGATTCTTTACCAGAACCTTATTGAAGTTCACCTTTTCTATCCTTATTCCATGTGAGACGGGACATCATACTTCACCTCTGAGAAAAGACCATCTAGTGCGACAATACAACAGCACCATGGGAAGGGGGAAATCATTGTGACAGAGATAATTAAAGCAGCTCTTACCCCTTCTCTATCATTTCCCAAGACTGGACTGCATTTTGAAAATGGAGTTGCTGGGGAAGCAATCATGGTTGCTGCTATTGACTTTCATTGGCACTGCGCGATCAAGTTTGGGTACAGTGGCAACAATTGACACACTTATGTGTTTGTGCATTTTATTTACTCTGGTTGCAGGAGCCTAGTCTTTGTGTGTTGGACTGTTAATCTGCTATTTACTGTATTTGATAGTGGCATACTTCCCGCATAAAGTTACAGTTTAACCATCCTTTGCTTTTTTCATTTTTCAGTCTCATCAGCAGCAACCTGATGCGAGTTTTGGACTAGCCCGGCCCCGATGAGGGGCATGGGCCATGCCTGCACCCTGGCAGGATATTGCTGGGCTTGGTCTGATTGTGGCTGCTAGCGCAGCATGTTTGGCCCAACTGACCAGGGTGCAGGGCATAAGAAACTGGGATTGTGCTTGGTGGGGTGCTTAATCTTGAACGCTGTACTTGTGATCCATTCAGCTAATCCCAGTTCAGTGTAGCTTGTTCTTGAAGGAGCTTGTTGACAGTGGCACTGCAAAGACTTGGAGGAGTCGGCCAGAGCTCTGCTGTGCCACTGCTCATGATGATGATGAAAATCAATGAAGGAAGAAGGAAAATCTCAGAGCTTTGAACTCGTGTTCCGATGTTGGGCACAGGTATTTTCAACACCTTAAGTCTACCTCCATTTCTGGTATTTATCATGTTTTCATTGAACGGTAGCTCGTCAGATTGAGATTTTCTTAAATTCTGATTGTTGTGCCACAGCACCGATGCATCTGGCTAGGCGATGCGGCATGAAGTTGGTTGATGAGTAGGCTGTCATTTGTTCGGGCCTCTTGACAATTGGTGCTGGTTGACTTAACTGTTTAGAGCTCTGATTACTATTTGTGTTGTGCTTGCTAAGTGTTTTTACTTAAATTACACATGGAACCTTATCAAAGCTTATTCTAAGACCCGTTATCATCGTTTGAATTCCTGTTGCTTGATATGTGTTTCGCCTGTTTAATTCTGTTAAGTCGCTCAAATATCTATGAATGCTAACTTGTGAAAATTATCGGGGGGATGATGGTTAAACCTATGAACAGTGATAGTTAAACCTATGAATTGTGCTCTTGTTCAAGTGTTCCATGGGTTCGCGCAGAGCAGAACGGATCTTTAATCCATGAAAAAATGAAGCCAGTTAGTTACTCTATTATGATATCGGCCACCGTTGCATTTCATTTGCAGATCATGAGAGATTTGAGCTTGTCGCGTTCATATATAAGCTTGATTCTAGTTAGTTTTTCTTTATTCGGAAATTAAATTTGGCTACACATTTTAGATTAGAGAGTTGCAAGATGGATATATTACACATGTACTTGAGTTACGAGCTTGATTTCAGAAAACCCTGTTAACATTTTCCTCTTTATAGTGGCTGTGAAATATAGACTTTGTTTGGAACAAGGATTTTGGTAAACAAAAGTGGGAGGAAAACATAAAGAATTAAAAATAAAAGTATAGAGTACTATTGTTTTCCATCATGTTTTCTTTATCAAAATCCTATATAACCAAACGGAGGGTTAGAGTTTGGACCCTCATGCATGAGCAAAGTGTTTTGCCTCATTTTTGTATGGGTTAATGATTTTTGGCCTAAATGTGTTGTTTTAGAGTTCTATATTAGATTTGATGACTTTTCGTAGAATATTTATTGTGATATAATAAAATCTCTGTATCGTCCTTGGCAATGCAGTCAAAATTTTAGAAAGTGAATTAGCATAAATTGTTTATAACATATAATCTTTCATTATATTTTCTGGGTTGGACAAGAAAATAGAAAAACGGATGAATATAATCAGAGTTCAATTTTTTTTCTTTTTTTTTGTTGATCCAGAAAATTGAGTAATATTACAAATACATGGGGGGAAGTCTACATTTAAATTTTATTACCCTTGATTACCCTTAACTCAAACCAACTTCTTTTGAGTCGAGAAAGAATAATAAACACAATAATAATTGTAACAGTTAAGAAATACATTTAAAAAGCGACAAAGTATATTACTCGATTGTGTTGTTTCATATAATTTTAAATAGATATTATAGACACAATTAAAGATGATGATTTAGCTGATACTTGAGTTCTAACAGGCTAGTTAATCTCACAAGTAAACTCGATTCACTTGTATTCGTAGTCACTTGATGACAAAAATTGTTACATTAAAATTTTCGAAAAATAAATTCAGGTGAATCTTTCTTATAGTTTGCAATCTCCTTGCTTTATGGAGGAGTTGGTAGTAAGCTAAACTCTAAAATTGGGGAGAAAAATCAAGGAAGGAAGGGCAAAATCAAAAGAAAATTTGAAGAAGCAAAAAAGGGGTCGAAATCATACATCTTTTCCCGGAGAAGAGATCAAGTGTTTAAGTTGGCTGATACGAGTAGGAGTAGACGGCACCGTTTTGGTTTGAAGGGAGGGATCCAGTGCCATTGATTGGAGAGACAAAAGGTACAATCGTGTGATGAAAAGACATTGTGCTTGCACTGCAAATAGACTGTTTGCAAACATAGTCGTTTTGTTTGCAGGGACTGAAAGAGACGGAGAACGAATCCAATGGAATTGCTTGACAAAATTGAAATGTGTGCTCGGACGACGAAAAGCGACTATTTAGCAACTGCGATTCGACTTTGAGAAGTGTTGCCGTTTTTTTTAAAAGAATTGAACGGACGACATCGTTTTATTAGGGAAAAGGAGTTCAAAAAAATAGAAAAAATCAAACTAATTCCAAGTAGGACAACACAACTATTATATATATGTGGAATAATATATATTTATATATACACACACACACTCGCAATTAAGCACATGCATATATATGGACTTTGACAAAAATATTATAAATATTTATTAAATTTCATATGTGAATATATTTGTAATTATTGATAATGTAGTTTGTTAATTTATAATATAAAAATACCTTATGTTAAAATGAAATTATATGACAAAAATGAATAAGAAAAAAGAGTTAAACAAATTGATAATGGAAAGAAGAAAGAAACTAATAAAATAATATTGATATGTGATGGAGATTACGAAAGAAAGTTCGAAAAACATTAATTAGTGGGTGATGCGATGCCTTTTTGGTTGGCAATGTGGCAAAGTTTTTTTTTTTTTTTTTTTTTAGGTTGTGTGTTGGCGGTTCACCTGTCAAAAAGGAGATGAACATACGTGAAACTAGTCGGTTTTGTTTTGGCGTAGGTTCCGCAATGTTTAAGTTAGTAAAAGGCTCTTTAGTGATAAGAAAGGAGAAGATGAGTAGTAGAGTATATGGGGGAAAAATACTAGATACCTTCTCATGGTGAGGGGAGAGTCTATTTATATGAGTCAATTATGATTTGAGGTGTTTGACAGGGAGTTGGTCCATTCATTGACGGTTAGAGTACAAAAGAACACGCCACGATATGCCCTTTGCCTCTCAGGCATACCATCAAGACAACTCAGTCATTTTTTTTTTCTATTTAATGGGGCTTGACTTTACATTTAATATATTTCTTGTGCTATTAATGCCAAAAATATTCCTCAAGAGTGAGTATTAATGGCTCCTTGGATTGACTTAACTGCACTATGTCAGGTCGTCGTTGATGGTCGTAGTTGTCCTTGTCTGTCAAGGATTAGTACTGGTCCTCTTAGGGGTTAGCGGCAAAATATATTTGGTTTGGAGGGGATCTCATGTTTCCTGTCCTCAAATTAGACTACGTTCCTCAGAGGTTCTCCATCTTTTGGGGTTTTTCCAAGGGAATCCACTACTTTGCGTCTGATTTCAAGCTCAAATCTTCTTGAGGGACCTAATGGGCCATCCTTCAAGGCTATCCTTTCTTGAATTTAATCCAAATGGGTGTAGGGCATGTCATCCCTTGGTGTTCTTTTTCTTTTGAGGCCTCCTAGGAAAGTCAAAACGTCTTGTCTCCTTGAGGACTTTTCTTCTCAATTGTGGTTTAGAAGTTGTTTGGCTAGGCTTATAAATTCATCAAAAGATTTTATAAGATGTTTTGAAGCTTATAAGATGTGGTAAAATTTTTAGTTAAATTTTAAAGTTATAAGTTTAAAAAATAAGATATTTAGGAGCTTATAAGCTCTCTTTAGAAAAGTAAGGATATACTTACTTATTTTTTAAGATCTACCAACATCTTTTATTTACCAAGCTAATTACAATATTGCCATTACTAACATCTTATAAACAAACATTCAACTTATTTATCTAAATACTTTAATAATTTAATTTTAAAATAAGATGCAACACCTTATAAGTTCCTAAAACATCTTATAAGATGTAAGAGCTAATAACATGTTTCAAATAAGTTTAACCGAACACCTTCTTAGTCTTGGGAACATTTTCTATGGTCCAGGTCATGATGTGTCCATCGGAGTGAAAGTTGCCCGCATAAGTGGGGGAGGAAAGGTGAGAAGACAATAAGAGAGGGAAGACACTAAAGACACCAAAATTCAAAATTTAGAACATATTTGAATTCCAATATATAAGGGTTTTATTTTTCTTGAGTGAGGTCCAATAATAACCAAAATTCAAAATTTTATTTTTTCATATTCAATAATCAATACATGCACAGTGGGGTTTTTTTTTTAAATTTTGTGGGGTTAGTGGACTTTTTTTTTCTTTTTTTGATAATTATGGGGTTAGTGGATTTCACTAAGTAGAACGTTGCTCCACCCATAAACAGAGCAAATTGTGTTTGGAATTATGTCCTTCCAGAACTAGGGGTCTTTGAGCCTAGTGTGTAAGATTAGCTAGCCTTGGGTGATAAAATGATTAGACGTCACCCCATGCTATGGTACCCTGTGGTCCAAATCTGGTGCCACATTAGGTTAGGGGGTGTACTTTATTTTTTACATCAAAAAAGTGATGAATATTGTTCATGATGACACTGAACAAGTTCATGGTAGCCTTAGGGGAACTAGGGAACAAAATTTAAAATTCTAAGTCCATAGTAATTTATTACTATCTTTAGAAGTATGATAGAAAAAAAAAACAATATGCACATAATAAACATGAGAAACAAAGAAATAGGCAAAATACAACACCATCTAATTAGGGTGACGAGACATCTTTCATGGTTGTTTTATTGTGATACTTGAATCACCAATAAGTGGCCTTACTTGGTGATTTCTGTATTATATTTTTAGTTTGGGTCACACTTAACAATATTTCATTCTTAAAATCATTTGAATTGAAAGAATGATAAGCGAGCGATTGTCCTTATCAACCCCTTCGACACGCTTTAGAATAGCCTTTTGCACAAGAAAACACAATGAGATTTTGGCAGTTGCAATTTGACTAAGTGTGCATGGTTGGTAAATTGTCATCAATATACTATTTACAGTGATGCAATTGGCTTTGGAGTGAATAACTCTTCGCTTATCCTAGCGGCTGTTAGACAAGCAGCGCTACTGAGTTAGGTCCGCTGTTGCTGTTTTATTATTGCCAAAAAAATGACATGAAGTACTTTGTACGCGACTGCGAAAAATGTTGTTTAATAATATTATAAATTTGCACGTTCAATTCCTTCTTCAAAAATAGTTGCTTAATTTAGTTTTCATATCGCATTTATGAACAAACAAGAAAGAAGGAATATGGAGGAAATGAAATCACTTGAGGTAGTAGATGAAGAGGCTCTTGCCCAAGTGAAGATATGGGAGTATGTGTTTGGTTTTGCTCCGGCGGGAGCGGTAAAATGTGCCATTGAACTTGGAATAGCCGATGTCTTGGGAAGCCACGGCGGATCCATGACGCTTTCTGAGCTATCCGCCGCCCTTGGCTGCTCGTCTTCTGTCCTCCAACGCATAATGAGGTAACCGTCGGAAATATTTTAATGTAATTTACAATAATAAATCGAAATATTGATTTGAATATTAACAATAAATAAGAGTAAAGTTAAAGGTAGCTAATCAAATTCAAATTGAGGAATGCAAAAAATATTGCCTTGAAAGGGATAGGTCTTTGTTCCTTTAAAGGCAATGACTTGGTGCAGTCCGATCCCACTAAATGAGCACACAAAATAGACAATATGTTGGTCCTTGGAATAGGGTTAGTATCACATTAGGGCCTCTTGTATCAAAGCTAGAATGCACAGAAACTCTTAAAATTACTACCTTGCAGCATCGGACACATCAGATAGCATATCGAACACGGCATGCACTAATGCGTGTACCATGTATAATATTGGCATGTCTATAAATTACATTAAAATAAAATAAATCCGACTGTTGGTGGCATGTCGGACATCCATTATCAATGACATATTGGATGTTTTTTGGGCATATGGAGTCTGTTTTCATATATTTTCATAATATATATACGTATAAATAAATGTTAATTAAAAATAAAAAACCACGCAAAGATAACGATTGTGTTAAAATATTGACTTGAATTTTGAGAACCGAAATTGGCCACATCTCAATATAAAATTTGTGGCCAAGATTTTTCCGAGAGTTGAGAGATTCAATTTGACTACAAATTAGATGGAAATCTCTTGCAAGCCAAGTTTCATGAAATAGAAGCAAAATTGAAATTGGATACTTGCACAAAGGCCGGTGGAATTCCCTATAAATTAAGGGTTGGATTCTTTGGTGTGGGATCATCCGAGAAACAAGAAAAATTGAGAGTTTTGTGGTGGCTTGTAGAAAGAAAAACAAGGGGGGGCAATATTTTGAGGCTTTGAGAAATAATAAAGAGTTGGAAAACACTTGAGAGAAATTATTTGTGAGAGAATTGTGAGGTTGCTCTCTTGGGGTTTCGGGTTTAATTAGAGAATATTTTGTCTAATTGTTATAACTCTCTGTAAAGCTTATTATAGTGAAATCGTTCATTGCCCGTAGACGTAGGCTTGTTATTAGCCGAACTACATAAATATCATGTCATTTTAATTTTCATTCGTTTTATTATCAAATTATTGTCACATATTTAAAATAAATGTACTACGTGATCCGGGTGCTAGCCTAACAGATTGTTTTGTTCAATAATTTATTTTTGTAATTATTATTTTTTCATAAAAATCAAAACTTTCTTTTAATTCCAAAATAGGCAGCTTACATATCACACGAATTGAATGTCAATGTGATCAACAAAATGAACTTCATTTTGTATGTATTGATATATATGTATGAATCTTATACTAAATATAGACACATATAAATGTGTGTGTATATATGTGCATATTATATCATATCAATACCAAAATCTTATAGATGTATTTGTATATATAGTGCCCTATTGCAGCCGTATCGTGTTTTAGAACTTTCGAAAACTCTAGACTAGCGTGTCTGTGTTTGTGCCACATAGGCATCGAACAACTACACCGATAAAAGATCTTTCCAATTACTATATTTGTCTTTGGAAAATAATATATAGTGTTAATTGCACTTACACCTACTTTGAAATAGCAAAAATTTACCAACTCCTCCCTCGAATTTTCATAACTATCAACACCTTCGTTCTAACTTGGCCCCATTAAGAAACCCAAAGGGAAGTTGTTAAATGACCATCATAACCCTGGGCGGCTTTGTAAAATTTGTACTTATACAGGGGAAGTATATGTAATATTTTTGAGTTATATCGTTTTATATTTTGTTGACGGATGCAAATATGAAGTATGGGCACGAGACTAATGGAAAATGCTATGTTTAGTGAAAACATATGTGGAAAGTAATTGTTATTTGAATTTTAAACTTAGGAACATGATTATCTCATAACTCTAATTATTTTAATTTACGAAGTATCGACACAAAAATAATGAAAAATGTCTTTTACAGAAAAAGAAAAAAAAGAAGAAGAAGATCAGTTACACCACTAATTTCTAATAAATAAATTTGCAGTAAAACACGACAACATTATACTTTTAATACATGTATTAAACTAACACAATTACATTCATACAAATAGAGTTAGCATGTAAAATGACTTATTGCAATAAGGTTAGTATTAATAATTCGTGCACTAGCTCAATTCCATTCAATTACGAGATTTTCGAACACAACTCTCTTTATTATATTTCGGGGAAATTCTAGCCCAAACTTGGCTCGGTCGAACTAGTATTAATCACGTGACAAATGATTTACACTTGTCCTCTGAATGGTTGATAATTTAGGAAGAGTGACCAATTATTTGACAAGTGCAATACACTTACCATATGATTTATTGGATTCGGTCAAACCAGGTTCGGATAAGAATTTTCCTTTATTTCGAGCCTTTGATACTAGATTTGTTGAAATCTGTATTTCATTTAACCAAATGGAAGATAATTCCTAGGGCGTTTTTGATTTGGTGCAATACACATGTATACACTCTTTCAGCTTCTTTAGATGCTCTTTTGGTTTCATGCACTAAGTGATATGGGCCTTCCACAATTCACATGCGGCCCGGGTCAATCTCATGTAATACGGCATTTAACAATCTCACCTCAGGGGTGAGATTGTGAGAGCTCAAATTTGTGTGAAAGAATATTAGCATATATTTATGTTTTTGCCCTCAAAAAATAGACTGCTATTTGTATAACAGTCATTGACTAAATTAAAGCCTGACCAAAAAGAAATCCGAGAATTCACCATCTCTAATAGTGCATCTGCAAACAGAGAAAGCATATCCACAAATCCTCCTCTTCTATTTTCCAAGTTCGCTTACATTTGTGTTTTGTAGTGTAATAAGTCATACAACGAAACTATTTTGAAATAAATAAGATTAAAAGCTAAGCATATCAAGTTCCCAGCAAAACTAAAAAGGGAAAGACCTCCTCTTCTGCCATTGCCCCTTCTCTTTGGTTCACTAGTTCTATTTCTGTGGTTTTGTCTATTTCTTTACGAGTATGCTGCTTGATATGTCCATTTTGTTTTTCTTCGATCTTTTTCTCTTTATTTTTTTCAACTTGAAAAAATATATTTGGGCTTTTAGTTTTCTTTTCCTTTTGGGATAGCATAGGGGTTGTTCTCCTGATGTTTTTTGATGCTTTCTTTTGAGATGGTGGAAGTTATTTACCTTATTTTATTTTCGAGGCTTAGTTTGCATACAAATTAAGAATTAAGAACATTAAACAGAATTATTTGGAGATTAGAATTCAAACTTAGCCTGTCCTATGTGGGTTGTGGAGGGCTTGAATCAGGCTATCACAGTGATTTGGGGGGAGAAGAAATTTTGAAAAAATCGAGTTGACGATGGAAAATTAAATGAAGGGTAATTTAGTCGTTTGGCTTATAGTATCACAATGGTATCACATATCAAATGACGGGAATGATATTGCTAGCTACAATGTGTTACCAGAAATCACACTTAAAAAATCAAACTCCCATACCACTATAGCACCTGTAACAACCAAACCTTCTCCAATGCCACATGCAAAACCAAAAATGGCCCTAATCTACTCCCTATATATACAAGATCGCTAAAACAACTTGCAATGGCTATTTTAGTCTTTAAATATCAAAGTAGTGTTTTTATTACATTTAGTTATTCAAATACTACTTCTAAGATGGACCCCTTTAAGACTAAGGATTAGGTGGAGTACCGTTAGATTAGGGACAAAATAGGAAATTCATATAAAAATTTTGATGATATCATCATTCATTTTAAGAAAATTAATATTAGTGATAAAATGTAAAAGTGATGATATAAAAATTATCATCAATAATTATATTAAGTGGCAATGTATTCTATTTTGTCACTAACTAAATTTCTTATTAACAGTAACTTCTATTTTTGTCAAAATATCACTCACTAGTAACAAGAATTAATGTTTTAATTGTCACTTTTGAGAATTAATGATACACCTGACAATTTGGCGATGAAAAAAGATTGTCACTGTAATTTTGTGACAAGATTCCATTATCACTAAATTATCACCATAGGTAAGTCACTAAGTATCAACGTGGTCGCCTTAAACGATATGTTTTAACCGTTTATATTACATTTTGTAAATTGTTTTCATGCCAAAATAAACCTCTTTTTTTTTGTCACTAAATGTATTCTTGAAGTGATTTCCCATTAAAAATCGTAACAAAAGGGACACAAAGTTAGAGGGGAGGAAAGGTCTCGATAATTATGAAAGTTTGAGGAGAAGAGTTGGTAATAATGCTATTTCAGAAGGGGGTCTAAGTGTAATCAATTCTAAGATATAAAATATGTCAAACAGGTACTTGGTTCACCGTGGTTTCTTTAAGCAGAGGAAGCTCACAAGCCATGAATCATCAGTTTCTTACGCCCTAACGGCCCTTTCTTGTTTGCTCGTAAAAGATGGAGGCAATAATGGTGGAAGTAGTTTAGCTGCCTTTATTCTGATGGAGAGTCACCCGGCAATGATCGCGCCCTGGCACGAGCTGAGCGCGGTTGCATCAGGACGAGTCTCTTCAGCGTTTGAGGCCGCACACGGGGAGACCGTATGGAAATATGCGTCTGCTAATCCCGCCTACACCAAGCTGTTTAGTGATGCAATGGCCAACCACGCTAGGCTGGCCATAACAACAATGGTCGATCAGCACCCCGAGGCGTTTAAAGGGATCGGGGTTGTGGTGGATGTTGGTGGTGGCGATGGGACTGCTGTTTGCACGTTGGTGAAGGCTTGTCCTTGGATTCGTCGCGGGATTAACTTTGATCTCCCTCATGTGGTGGCCCTCGCCCCATCGGGCGATAGCATTGAGCATGTTGGTGGCGACATGTTTGAAAGTGTTCCAAAGGCGGATGCTGCTTTTCTCAAGGTATGCATAAGGAAAAAAAAAATTCTTTTACGCACTTGGTATAAAGTACTGTCATATTTTTGAGTGTTAAGTATTTTAATGCAATATATTAAAATATTTTTCATCAATATTGATATATAAGTGGGGATTACACCAAGTGCATAGAAAAATTTTATATCCAAGGGTGGCATTTTTTTTACTTAAATTTAAAATGTTATCTTACTAAAAATTAAAAATGATAAATTACATCAACACCCCCTAAGGTATGATATAATTACAAATTAGTCCCTTTTATTTTACAGGTTACAAATACCACCTTGAGGTTTATGACCTACTTGTAAACATTAATAGAGATATTCAAAAAATAACTTTGCGACAACTATAGTAACCAAGAGATGAACGTCATCAAGTTTGACAAAATCCCTCAAGTAATTTTTTTTAATTGCACCAACTTTTGTGAAAAAAAAAAATTACATTATGTTGCCACTGGACATCACCATCTGTAATCCTATACTGTCAATAGTTTTTTTTTTAATGAAATTGACTTTGTATATAATTACTATATCTTGAATTTGTTTAGAGCATACGGATCCCATATCAAAATCTTGCCTAAAACAACAAAAATATAACTCGCAATTATGTCTGGCTTGACCAATAATGAATTTTATTAAGCTAACACATACTCCAAGGGGGTATTTGTAACTTTTGAAATAAAAGAAACTAATTTGTAACACCCCCAAAAGTAGCTTTTATATTTTGTTAAAAATTCAGTTTTGCCCCCTCTCTGTCCCTAATATTTTTTCCTTTTGAAATTTATTATAATTGTCGAAACATTTTAACTTTTCGAGCAACAAAAAACACGGTCTTTCGTTACTTTTGTTCAAGAAAATTTTTAGAAAACATGCTTTGCTCGCTTTTTAGGGCCCATTTGGATAGATTTAAAAAAAAGTGCTTCTCGAATAGTGCTTTTTATGATAGAGTTTTTTTTTTTTTTTAAAGCCAAGTACTTTTGGTTTTGGATACAGTAATTAAAAATGTTTTAAAATATATTTTTATTTGAAACTACTCTAGGGTAACTTCTAAAAAAAAAAAACCCTTTTTGGCTTTTTTTTTGTGGCTTCTGTTTTTTTAAAAAGACCATCCAAATATAATCATTTTTGTCTGAAGTGTTTTTTTTTTCAAAAAATAAATATTTTTTCTCTTAAAAAAAGCCTATCCAAACGGACTCTTAGTTTTCCAAACATTAATCAGCTTTGAAAATAAAATTAATATTTAATTCCTTACAAGATATATCCTTTTCTTTTCAAGATATTAATAAAAAATATAACCATTCCAAATCATTATATCAATCATATGTATATATATATATACATATATTTATAAATACAAATATATTTTTTATTTTATACAACTATAATCATAACATATAATAGTATAACAATAACTTGACGTGACACAACTAACCAGACAAAAGTTTATATTAAAAAAATATCAACGGAAACATATAATACAAGAATCATCTCCTCCAGAATAGATCAAACATACTTTTCCACTCCACAGATTCCGTAAACACACTAGAAAAATATATTCTCCCAAAATACACCAAAACAACATTAGAAAACTTGTCATCATGTATATATCTTGATTGATCGTTCCTGCTAGCTTAAACTCTACTTCGTTGGCAATAATACAGTGGGTGCTGCATGATTGGGGCGACGATGAGTGTATCCGAATATTGAACAAATGTCCGAATATTGAACAAATGTCGAGAAGCCATTCCTGAGGATACGGGGAAAGTGATCATTGCGGAGGCAGTGATCGATGAAGGACAACAGGATGCGTACACGGATGTGCGTTTGGCGTTGGACATGGTGATGCTGGCTCATACACAGAATGGGAAAGAGAGAACTCTGAAAGAATGGGAGTATGTTGTGAAGGCATCTGGTTTCTCTAGGTTCACAGTGAAGCATATCCGAGATGTTGTGTCTATTATTGAGGCCTATCCATGACTGAGGAACTACGAACTTTGAATGGCTAAGTATAACGTCTTCTGTTTCAGTTGCTAATAAGCTGCATTTTCTTCTGTTGTACATATGTTGAACTCGGTGTGTTTGTCGAAGTTTGTGGAAATTATGGAACTGTAAGTGATTTAAAAGTTTATTCTCTCTCTCTCTCTCTCTCTTATGGAATTGGTAGAAAAACTCTATATTTTGATGGAGAACGGTAGAATACATTTTAAATGATTATACCAATACAATTGTTATATCTCATAATGAACTATTCAATTCAGACAGCAACTACATAATACAAAAAGAAAAAAAAGAAAAAACAACACATTATTTAGTAGCAGAAACAACACACATACTCGTGGAATTCAAACCCGTAACCTATTTAGTCAAAAAGTCTTCTCCTTGGCACCAGGTATGCTATATGTAAATTTACTTTGAGCAGTCTATCCTCATCAGTGAAACATGAAAATAGCGTGAAGAATAGTAATCAATTTTAATTATTTAACAAGAGATTATTTATATTTCAAATGATTTACAAAATTAGAAAGTTTCTTCCTTATCTTTTATTTTGTGTCAATAAATAATACTTTGAACCGTTTGAAATACAACAAAAAAAAAAAGAAAAAAAATTCTAGTTTTCCAAATATAAAAAGAAAGACCCGGGTTCTCGTCGGCTGAAGCCAACACCATGACCCGTGACCCAATCTCGCACCTTGGCGCACAGGAGGGAGTTAGGGCTCGATAAGGACAAGTTAAGGCAAGTGGGAGCTAACAAACTAGGCAGCTGGCACATTGCAAACACATGTTTTGTGGTGACATTAATTGTCTCTTGTGGCCCTCAGTAATCTTCTCATGTACACTAACATTCCAACTGTTCCGTCTTTTGTTCCCCCTGAATTCAAACTTTTAAAATTACATACCCAGCAATCTCCGCATGCTATATGGGCTCATGAACTGGTTATAACACTTGAGACAAAGCCTAAACTCAACGGCTAAAGCATGTGTACATGTCTTTTTAGCATGAGCTAAAGGACACACACAAAGCTTTACACTTAGGTTTCTGCTGCTTTTATCCGCTCAGGTGCTTTTCTCGTGTGCCTGTTGATAAGTTTATGTGTCATTTTGGACTGTATAAATAGCTTCCCACTACACAGTTCCCCCGGTCCTGGGATTAATATCATTCCGATTTTCAAATACCTTGCTGCAACAGTAGGTTAAGTGCCTACTTCCAACCTCGAAGCCATCACACAAACACACACGCACGCACGCACGCACACACACAAACGCATGTACGCTAGCACACACTCTCGAGTCCCAAGTATGTTCATACATAGACACATGTCAGAGATGAAATCAAAACTTTTTAGGAGGAGGAGGAGGGTGTCAAAGCTAATATTTATAAAATATAAAAAATTTATCCTTCACTATCTTTTAATTGGGTTGGGTAGGGGGTCAAATTTGAAATTTTACTGAAAGAAATAAAAAAAATTACACTATATAAGTTTCAGGGGAGCGGCACTAACCTCCATTTGCTCTGTTCCTGAATACCTGTCTTAATGTCTATTTTATTCTCCTTTCTCGATTTACAGTACCTAAAGCATGCATGTTTTCTGTTAATTTGCAGATCAGCCAAAAGTAGGAGATGGAGAAGCAAAACTCAGAGCTGTACATGGAAAACTGTGAAATGATGCGCGAAAATGAAAGGCTGCGTAAGAAAGCTGAACAACTCAACCAGGAGAATCAGGCCTTGCTATCAGAGTTAAGGCAGAGGCTTTTAGCAGCAAAAGCCAAACAAAGATCCGAACTACATCTCAAAAACAGCTCCAGCTCATCAACAGGAAACAAGAAATCCAATAAATCTCGCTCTCAAAAACACAACTAAAACAAAGTTTGAAGACATATTGGAACTTGCTTGTTAATGTTCTATCACTTATGTGAAAGCCCTATAAGCTGATAGAATGTTTATCCAGTCTATTTTGTTATTCATCTTATTGATCCATCCGCATCAATCAATACCCATTTCTGTGATTTTGCACAAACGGAATAAAGTTGTGTTCTAAATCATACAGTATAATTGTAGTCTAAACCCACCCCTTCTTTCTTCCGATGCCTGTGTGCATGTATATCTGTCTTTATTTTTCCTCACCACCCCCCACTCCAACTGCACCCATAATGCCGAGGGGGATGAGCAAACAGATGAAAGAAACCAAACCGAAGCTTGGGATTCTGAATGACTTGTTAAGCATCCTCAGTGAAAAGCTAGAAATCAACTTTCAGCTTTTTGTCAATGCTTGAGAACGTTCTAAAAAATGCCTTGAAGTGCTTGTAAGCAATGTCCACATCCTCTTTTCCACATATTTCCCTCACACTGCAAATAGAGTTTAAAAAGCAAAATTGGGAAATAAATACGAAAGCGCAGTTTAAGAAAAAATAAACAAAATCGGTTTCCAGGAAACATATGGAAGCATGGGTGAAGCTGCTTCTTTTTATCAGAATCCTACCGTGTTCTCATTTTAACACATTTAGAATATAACTGCTTTAGCGCTGAATTGTAAATATTCACCTGTGCATGGATAGCTGAGCTATGCCACAATCAACCGTACGAATCCCAACCCCCGAAGCCAGTATGGGACCTATAGTGGATCCACATCCCATATCATTTCTCACAACAAATTCCTGTGTAAAAGGATGCATGGCATGTCCATAATGTCAGACAATAACAATATTTGATAACAATGACAATATTTGATATCAATTTAGAATGAAAATATATAGCTCAGCTATAGCATCCCTATCCACTACTCCCACATTATTATTTTATTTCTCAATTTTTAGAAGCGAACCTTTTAGGTATATCACTGTAATAATGGCATCTAAAATTCCATTTTGCCAATTTGCCTTTATTTCAGTTCAAAATATTCTAAACACATGAAAAGTGTGATTAGTATCTTGCCATATCAATGATACATGTAAGACATTGGAATATAGAATTGTGAACACTATTAACGCCTAAATACATCCACCTTATGACAATCATCATGGAAAATATTTTATTCATGTCAAAAGAAGTTGTCTCAACATACTACTGCTGCAGGAATGAAAATGCGATCATCAACACTAAACTCAAGTTGATGAACAATTACTCAAAATTCACAGCCAATGACCACTTGTAATTGAAACAGATTTCAGTCAGAAGATCCAATCCTCTGCTTTGATGGGTAACTATTAAGACATTGGTGATGACCTCCAGCAATTTGGGCATTTCCGAGTCAGAAGGTTGAACTCATATCGGCCACCAAAAACAAGAAAAACTAAAAGACAACCGAAAATAAAGTGCAACCGGAAGGTTATGATAATCCAATATAAATGTTTCTTTCATCATTTTCATCCAAGTCTAGTGCTTCTGTAAATTACTATAATGTTTTACCATGAGGTTTCGAGGGCCTTTGCGTCCTAACCAAGCATGCGATAAATTCAGAGGCCAAAATTGTAAGTTTCAAGGATCAGTCAATAGAGTGTCAGTTTACAAAGTGGACAAAAAACATTAAACATGAGAAAGTGCATTGATAGTTAGCAGACAATAAGCACATTGTTTCTCCAGTTTCCCTCAAATGCTAATTTAGCAGCGTCGAGTCACACAAAAGTTTAGTCACCTGAGTAGGAAGATTATGAATTTTAGCAACTTCCTTGAAAAGGAAAGAAGTAACTCCACTTGTAGCATAACGCTGGTTTGCATTATGCTTTATCACAAGCCCCTTTTGCAAAACTGGCCGATGATTTTCTTCATGCTTATCGATATAATTGGGGTGGACTCCATGGGCCATGTCAGCAGACACTGTGGAAGTGATAAAATACAGAGTAAAGTTAGGATTAGTGTAAAGATGTTTTAGACAGAAACTACACATTGAAAGATATTAAAATTATTTATCTATCCCCCTTTCTTGGTCTGCTAAATCATGTCCTAGGACTCTTTTACCGAGCCAGTTACACTCTCCCAAGCGCTGGCAGACAAATATAAACAGGTGATGAACTTGGAAAAGGGATGCTCAATTATTCTCAGATCTTGACTAACCACACAAAACAGAAGGTAACTGAGTCAAGCTACCTCTAAATGACTGAGGCATTTGCAAGCCGGGCCAAATAACCAAACATATCTTTTTCAACAATTAACTAAAAACAAGTAATTTAAATTAATAACAGTGACATATTGATAGGTTTTGCATTACTAGTTTCCCACCTATATGAAGCCTCACAGGCATATTTACCATGCCATTTCTCACTGAAATTCCTTGAAGCAGAAAGATTTCTTTTGTCGCGCCCATGCTTCATAATGGCACAGGTGTCTTTCTTTCATTGGGAAAATCTCTAGTTTTCTAAGAAATACTAGGTCAACAATAATTGTAATTTAATTTGAGAAAAAAGGACGACTAAATTTCACTGATGGCACTTAGACTAATGAGAAAAAAGATGTCTACTCTTGCCGCATAAAGACTAGCATACCAAGAAAAGAGTGACGAATTGCTCGGGCAAAGCCACATTCTCCAACAGACTGTTGACCTAAACAAGCAATTATTCGTCTCATTGCCTCAAACATAGTTGGTGCTCCCGCTCCCTGGTATGAATCTGAACCAACCTGCAACAAAAGAAGTGGAAATCAAGAATGAGTTTGAAAAGGAGGAAAAGAGATCAGTGTTCTACACAAACTGGAAAGAAATGTGCGGGCTGATAATAATTGTACAACAAGGAAGTTACTCATCCAAGAGGATACCAAAAGATATATATGTTCTAATCTCTTACCACTACACGGATTTTTCAGCATATATATGTTTCAAATTCCTTCATCAATGTGTGAACTGTGATAACATATAATTTAGTATTAATAGAAATGGCAAAAGCTTTTCCATCTCTCTGGTTTATGTATGAAAGAGGTTGCATATTATAGGGGCTTGAAGCCCGTGGATTCATGACATGATCGAACTCAAGTGTTGTGGAACACCAAATTAATTCCAGGCACTTAGTTTCAAGTCTAAGTACATAAGACCTCATACAAATTCATTCTGCAGGTTGATTCAATTTTTTGCGTATCCCATTCATGCAGGAAATTCAATAATAAAAGGCTGGGAAAATCTTTGGAGAGTTCATCTAATTGTCACTTATCTATCTGATCTGAATCCTTATCCTGAATTAGCCAATATATATTTTAGACAAAGGAAAGAGCCTGAGGTTTGGAACTTTACGGTTAAGAGCTGAATTTACTAGCACTTTTTGCATTGTTCTTTCAAAAGGTACTGATTGAAATGATTTGCATGAAGATTGGAGCTTTGCAGTAATTTACCTCCTCATTATCAAATAAAGCAACCATTCGAATTGCATGCTCATTTGCTAAATCTCCAGGTGAGGCACAGGCATCAATAAGAGCTCTCAGTGCACAAAAGCTTGAAGCCAGATTATCCAATCTTCCAGAAAATATAAACTCATCATTAGCACCTCCAAGGCAGCTGGGTTGAGTATCACAGACATTTAACTCCATGCTGGCAATATCTTCAACCTTACAGCCCAGCTCATCCGATAAGATCTGAAAAAAGAAATGCATATGAGCAATACCCCTTCTGCGATATATCTGAATATTAAGGGATAGTGTTTAGCATGGAATGAATGCTGTACAGCATGATACCAGCAGTTTTATGAAGAAATCTGGGAAGATGGTATGGTCAATGTCCGCTGACACCTCAGTATCGATAAAATCAATTTATTAATATTTAGTGCAGTGGTGAAATAAAACCTGTTAGCATCATATAATATTTTAACAGAGTCAATCATTCTTAAATCTGAACTGTTCAATTGACACAATTGAGAAAAGATATATTCGCATATACTTAGAAAATATAATCCAGAGAATGTTGCATCAGCAAGCAAAACTGTCCCTCGAAAATTCTTTTGGCTAAAGTTATCATGTAATCAACTAAACATTCAGATGTGATCACTGGCTAACGACCAACCAGATGAAAATTAACTTCTCTGTGAATGAAGCAAGAATCTGTAATACATGAAGAAATCTTAGTGACTTCGGAAGTTTTTGATTTATTTCTTCAATGTTGCAGATATAGCACCGGGAGAGAAATTTTATATGCTTTAGATTTAAGGTTCTATATCAAAATTGAATGTGCAAGGTCGGTGACAAACGATTTGAGAGCCCAAAAACAATTTTAGGACTCAGCAACCCCATTATAAAATCTCATTTAAAGCTGCAACACTTTTAAATTTGATGCCCCAACAAACAGAACTATTACAATCTTTTTGCGAAAATTATGCTTGTGGGTACTATCATGCTTCACATTTATTCCGATACTGCCATTTTTGTTATTTCCACCCACCCCAACTAAAAACTTGTAGTGTGAAATAAATGAAGATGAAACTATACAGCCACCATCTTCTACCGGATTCAGGTCGACTGGAGAATGATTCTTAATGTCCAAACTGGCGGCTTATGGAACACATTAAATTCTTAATCATCCATTTAGGTGTCCTAATATGAATAACTTAAACTAGAATTATATCGCATGCCAGACAATTCAGCATTTTTAATTTATAATTATATTGTATAGTAGACAATTCAAAATTTTCATAATAGGAACGAAATGGAGGTACTCAAATACATGATTTAGCCATTTAGGCAATCTGATAAGGTTTCAGGAGAAGATGCAAAAACTGCGTAACATGCAGCAACTGCCAGCATGAGTTTGATGTAATTGATTTCATATCTTATTAATATTTAGCAGCACAATTAAGAGCACCCCTTGCACAGAATTCTCCTATGACTGAAGCTACAGAATTTCGAGGGACCAAATGTATTAATTACTAAATGTGTATCTTTCTTTGGCTGGCTCTGAAGATATGAGTCCAACAAGATTCAACATGGTAATTATACAATTTTAAACATATAGGAACACAGTAAAAAATGTAAAAATTTATAAACTGACAAAGATCTCTTAGGGGGAAAATTTACATTCTCCATCAAGATGTACATAGACATTCTTAATTTCATTTTGCTTGTAAGAACACCATGTGTAGATCAGTATCCTCTACACCGAAGTAACTTCCCTTCAGCATATGTTTATTTTTAAAAGGTACATCCTTCTTCACATGTTTCATCCAACTATTAACCTCAAACACCGCCATGCTCTGTATAGTTCACCACAGCCTCATTGAAAACTTTCCAAGTCTGCGAAACATACTATGACAAAAGAGTGGGATCAGAGAGATACCTGCATGAGCAATTGATGGTGAGCATCTTTTGATGAGGATGAACTAATTTTGTCATCAGGTTCAGAAGATGCTTTGTCAGCTTTTGTTGCCAAAAGAGGGATGAGCTGAGTCTCAAGGTTTGGCTTAAACCCATCTGTATTTACTGTCCTAACAATCAAGAAGCAAGGACGAAAGCCACAAACATCAGTGATGCCACAATCTAATTAAGAACAAAAATGTATAAAATATTCTTCCTTGCATGGAATATCCTATAAGCAAAATAAGCTACATAAATTGATAACATCTTTAAGGGTGGTGCTGAAGAATCAAGCAGCCTGAATAAACTTCTAAAAAGAATACTAGGCAAAATCAGGTTTCACAAATTGTTTCTCTATGAACATTAGAGATTTTAACACTTCATAGAATTTGAAAATCATTTAGCTTAGTTTCTTCATCTGTCGTTAAAGAGTTTTTCATTCTAAGAATTAAACACAAGCTATTCTTGACTTCGTGAAAGTAAAGAGCAGATGGCCTAGAAAGAGAAATATTTTATAACAGTAGCCCAATAGGCAACTTTTAGATAAGAGGCAACATATGTTTGAAGAACTAAGCCTTTTCACATACTTAGCATTGCAACACCAATAGTGAGTTGATGAGCGCCAGAATTTCCTCACATACCAACTCACTATTTGATATATTATAAGGAAAAGAAAAGTGCACTACACGACAAGATATAGTAACTATCTTTTCCAGCTGTTAGCAGGGACATCTGCCAAGCATGATCTGCTCATTGTAAAAATTGAGTTTATCTACATAATAGCTGGTGCATCCAATGGTTTTGAAAAAGCAAAAAGGGCAAAAAATAAAAGGAAAAAAAACAACAGTGGGTACCATTACATATAAACACTAAAAGTTGGGTAGCATCATAAACCAATATACAGTTATACACAGTGGTAAAAAGTATGGTGAATGAAGATCCTTTCACATTAAACGGAGAGAAAAGGTTCAAGATTACGAACAAACATGCCACATTTTTAGATAATTTCCAAATGCCCCCAATAGAACTTTAATCAGTAATGGCTCAGTCGGATGAGCCAATTAGTTCAGTAGATCAATGAAATGTGGAGCTACCCATGAGTACCCTCAAAATACGCCACAAAATGGCCTCTCTGATGGAATAGAGTCATAACTAGTTTTATGTTGACTACTAACTCTTTCAGGTTTTAGAGGATTATCAAGTATAGGCTCCTAACATTCAAAACCAGTCTATCCCAAATAAAAATCATTCTGTAGCCATAAGTAATCAACAACATTTTGACTCAGAATATAGATTTTTATGAAATTCAGCAATAAAATACGAGAAATGGAGGAAGTGATTCTTTGGGAAAAATCAACAAACCTGTTGAGATGAATAGCAAGTGTAGGCACTCGCAACAAAGGTCTTCTTATCTTCACTAGTTTATGTGAAAAGGAACCATCATCAGCTCTAACAATAACCCTTCCGGCAAGACTTAGGTCTCTGTCAAACCAAGTATGCCATAAACCTCCACCATAAGTTTGTACATTGACCATAAGATAGCCAGATTTTGTTGATGCTGACTTTGGCTTCAGTTTAAGACATGGGCTATCTGTATGTGCAGCAATCACATGAAAACCATTGCCAATTGAATACCTGCAACACTAATATGTAGGTTTTCATTAAACAATATCACACAAAATTCACGGAAAAAATAAAAGAGTTTCAATGTTGTAGGCCACAAAGCAAAAAACATAAAGTAGATTGAAAGGAGAAACCGAGGAAGCGGTTTCAAGAAGAAAAAAGTGAATCTTAAAAAAAATAACAATTTATCCCGACAACATCCACTGCCTCTGAATCTGAGCCTATGTTATGACAATGATGTAACACAGCATTAGCAATGTCTAGGATGCACTTTACTCACTTTTCTCCAATGGCAAAAGCAACTAAAGAAGACATGTTCCGTGTATAAAAATAGCGACCGCCAGGCTTCAGTTCCCAAACTTCATTCTCTTTCAGCAAATGAAATCCAGCAGCAATTAGTTGTCGTTTTGCTTCAGCTACAAATGGATGAAGAGTAACAGTGAATTACAGATTTTAAATGAAAAGAAGAAACCTACTAATTTGTTTATTTTCAATATGATAGGCTGATCTGCATGCTATCTACATAGACTGTAATGTTAACGACAAAATATAAAAGGCATGCAACATGTACTATATCCACAACAATTTTGCTAAAACAGATTCCTAGTACAGTTCAAAATATTCTTGAGAATCCAAACCAGATGCAATTTCACATTTTGCTCATGCCACATTAACATTTGCTACCAAATGCAACTTAAGTGTTTATAACAAGAACAGGTACCTATTAAATCAAAAACTAAGCCGATTTATTGCAAAAAAAAAAAAAAATGCATAATTTTTCAAAAGCACCACAAGCGATATCATACCGGTAGCATGAAAATGAGTCCACGACTCATTGAGGTAGTCCAAAAGATCGCCAACTATTGACTGGCTCGATTCGGTACTGGAACTATTGCTCTGCAATCAAAAGTCGAAATCTTAAAATTCCCACAAATAAATCACAAAGCAGAAACAAAAAAAATAAAGAAAATACAGATTCAGAGACCTCGGAATTAGAGCGAAGTGGCGGAGTGGTGGAAAATTTACGACTGCCGCCGCCGCTGTTCTGGCAGAGATTGGTGTAATTGTTGGTGTGGAAATTGAAGAAAGGCGAGGCGTGAGGAAACTTGGATAGAATTGCGGAGGGCTTGAGGATTTGAGATGGCTGGAGAAGATGAAACCGAGCTGTGGCCGCCATTTTCACTTAACTCCAACTCAAGGTGGAAGATTAGAAGGTATAGATATATACACACACGTGTGTGTATTTTCTGCAGACTGTCAAAGCTAATGTTAACTTTTTTTTTTGGAAAATTTGCCAATTTTTGTAGCAAGATGTATTTATTTTTTTCAATTTTAATAATTATGATTTTATCACATTACATATCTTATAAAGTATAATATTTTTTTCGCATCATGTGCTGCAGTTTAATTTTGCTTGCATCCCAATAATAATTTATATCAACTTTTGGGTATTTTTGTTAAAAAAATTAATGAAAATTGGTCTGTCCAATATAAAGTAAGAAATTTTATATTTTATGAAATAAAATGTGTGAAAAATCGTGATTATAAAGACATTCATGAAAAAATACACGCATTTTAGGATACAATTTATAATTTCCTCAATATTTTTGCAATCTCATTGCGCCCCTAATCTATATTACCCGTTCTCACGAAACATTTTTCCTAATCGTTGTCTCTTACAACAACAACAACAATAATAATAATGAGACGTATTGTTTCAGACAATGCATACTATGCTTGCAAATATAATATATTCATCAAAAATAAATAGGTTAATATCAATTTTTTTACTATTTATAGTGATATTATCTATACTATTATATAAAAAAAAATCATTATTTAATAATTACATTTTGACTTGTAAATTTTTTTTTATATATGTTTTATCTTTATCCTTCGTCTTCTCCACATTCCTTACTCCATTCCTCTAGCTCTCCTCTTCCATCTCCCACTTTTTTTTATATATTTTCTTTTTCTTTTTCTTTTTATTGTGTTTGTTTCCTTAGTTTTATTTTATTTAAAATTATCTCATATGATAGCACTTATACTATCAAATTTTAAACATGTATATCGACATTGAAATTTTACATCAAATATAAATTGCAATAAGTAATACTTTTTAAAAAATTAGTCCACTATATTTTTATTTATAGTTTGGACTATTTCAAATTAAAAAAATATTTAATTAGCGAACAAATCAAATATTTTCAAGTTCAAAAAATTGGCATTAAAAGTCATATCTTGCAAATAAGAAAGCCAGAGATTGATATTTAAGCAATTCAAATCACATTTTATGATTAAGACAATAGATTGTTACCAATATTGAATGACCAATCAAAAAATGCCACCTCGTCAGGTGATTATGTCAAGAGGCTCTTTTCTACAACTATAAATATGACTCTTCTCTACAAGCCAAAGACACACAACAAGAAGATAGACGCAAGAGGGAGCTTTCATTCAAAAAAAGTCTCAAAGTTCTCTACAGAAGATATGAAGTAATCAAGGTGAAGTTTTGGTGCTTTTCAAAAAGATCTTACAAATTAAGACGTTTGGTCTGCAGACAATGTGTTAAGCTAACAAATTGGCGTTCTTTCCAAATTTACATCAAATCAAGTCAACAGTATTCAGGGCGTTCTTTGCGGCGGCTATCGGCATTCTCGTGTTTGATTCATAATGAAGTTACCAAGCCTACGAATCATGTTATTGAAGGTCAAATCGAGTTCTAAGAAGATCAAACCACCAAATCTGCTGCTTAAGTATTTGAATTTTGAAGTTTTCAATTCATGAAGGAAGAATTACAGAATCAATTAGAGATTGTGCTCACATTCTTTTTATTTAATTTTTGAAATTCCATTTGTACTATTTTTTCTATTTTCTAATTCCATAGACATAAAAACTTATGTTATAGATTTTTGGCAGGCCTAGTGGATCATCTTTGCCTCTTATCTCTTTCTTTCATCAAAAAGTTTTTTAAATATCAAGTGACCTCCTACAATAATGTAGAGTTCCAGGTAGCAACTTCGTAATTCCTAAATACTCTAGTTGAAAATTTTAGTTTCACCACAATCAGTATGTTCAAGAAGCTGCAAATATCATTTGTGACTTGGTCACTTGAAGGTATTGAGAAGAATCTACCACATCTTGCTAAGTCATATGAAGATAATGGAGATGAATCCACACCATTCACTCATTGCTTGATAAGTCCATATTTATATTCAATTTTGGTGGTTATTTTATCAAACTTCTCATATATTTTTGCCTATTCGAGCTTAATTGTGCGTTAAATTGAGTTAAATCATTGTTTTGCAGGTAAAGAAGGCTAAATACGATAAAAGACACAAAAACAGAATTAGACACTGAGTACATGCATAAAACATCTTGAGTACCTACCCAATTCCAACAATCAAAGAGGCAACGAATTCATAAGAGTTCGTATGTATGCAAAATATTTTGCGTACAAACACAAAGTTCATGACAACAGTTACAACTTTTCTTTTTTCGAGCAAGATTCTGATATGGGAAAGAGGCTTTGGGTGAATTTCTCCCATCTTTAAGGCCCGGAGGGGGAATACAATAGACATCTTGTTTTTCTAGGTCTTAAACATTAGTTTTAGAACACTCTTTTCATCTTTTTAGATTGAGATTTTATCTTTTTCTTATTGCAAGACGAAGATCAAAGAGGAGTTCAAGAAAGAATCAAGAATTTGATCATAGGGAAGCTCACACCCAAAATTTTTCGCCATTCTAGTTCTTGTTTCTTCTCCCCTATGAACTATTTTACATTCTTCGTTGTTGTTTTTAATTTCAACTTGAATTAAATTAATTTTCAAGTGTAAGAGATTGTGTAATTTTCTTAGTCTCTATTCTATGAAAATCCTTTAGATTTTAATGATTTTTTATTCTTATGTGTGAATCTTGTTTAATGTTCTGAATGCTTGATTAGGGATTGACCAACTCTAATTATTGGTTTTGAGAATCTATGGTGAGGTTGAGAGACAAGTCATGATTGTTGCTTTTTTTAAATAAGATCAATTGATATTCGATTGAATAGAGATATTGGTTTAATATCAATTGAGCCTTCAAAGTTGTTCTGAATCTTATGCAGTTGTTCTCTTTGCTTGGATTGATTGAGCGAGAACTAGTTAATTTAGGCCTAGAGAGGTTCATATGAGATAATTCTAAGATGTTTGAGAGAGATCAGAGATGTATTAGTTCCTTACTTCACATAATAAAGAAATTATTGAGTTTAGGGATTGGAATAGAATAAAGATTATGTTAATGAACTTACCTTTGCACTTGCATTTTGTCATATTGAATAATTGTTAAAGTTTGAATTGTTAGTATTAAAGAAACATATTTAGGACTTAATTTAATTTAGTTTTAAATTAGAAAATCCACTCCATAATTGATCAATTTTAGCTAAATAATAACAAGTCATTTTATAATCTATGTGCGATTGATACTCTATTCATCATATGTTACTTGTGTGATTGCGTGTACTTGCGCAACCCTAACATCGCTCAATAACAAGCTCTTCAAGCATAGCATACACCATGGTAACAAGCGCAACAATGTTGGAGGAATAAATTGCAAGCTTGACGAGAGTAATTGAAGGACTCACCAAGTACATTCAAGAACAAGACTCTCACATCTTAAATTTGATGAATAAAGTTGACCACGCCAAAACCAGTTGCGTCATAAATAAGCAACTCCAGGCTCATGATGAAGCTGAGACATCCATGCAACAAGTAAACAAAAGAGAAAAATCTTCAGTTAAAGAAATGCAAATCCCATCGGATGGACTGATATGCACCGACCAACTCAATGAGTTCAACATTGGAACCCTCCAAGACAAGTTTGACAAAGTTTCAAGTCAACTATGTCATATTCTAAGCCACACACCTACAAGATCGACAACTTGAAGATGCCAACTGACTATCAACCTCCCCAGTTTCAACAATTCGACGGCAAAGCTAACCCAAAGCAACATATGATTCATTTGTGGAGACATGTAACAACATCGGAACCTATGGAGATTAATTGGTCAAGCAGTTTGTTCGATTGTCAAAAGGGAACGTGTTTAACTAGTACACTAACTTAGAGGTTAACTCCATTGACAATTGGGAGCAACTCAAGCATGAAATTTTTATTCGTTTTTACAGTGCCCGACAAATAGTAAGCATGATTGAACTCACCAATTTCCATTAGTGGAAGAAAAAGCTTATCATCGACTACATCAACTGTTAGAGAGATATGAACCTCAACTGTAAAGATCGATTATCCGAGACTTTAGCTATTGAGATGTGCATCTAAAGAATGTATTAAGGCCTCTGGTACGTCCTTCAGGTGATCGATCCTAAGACATTTGAAGAGCTAGCTAATAGAGCCCATGACATCGAGTTGAGCATGTTGACAAGTGGAGTTGAAGGGCTACCCATCAAAGAGCCTCGAAAGTTCAAAACAAGTAAAAAGTAAACAAAGGGGGCAAGTCTTTTCTCGAAACTTGAACAAAATAAGCCATGACAGCACATGCAATGCCTATCAAATTCAGAGAAAAGATTGCAAAGATAAATAATAAGGTCGGTGAAAAGAGGGACATTAATTAAGAAAGAGAATGGAGAAAATTGACTTTGGAACAAATGCGAGCCAAAGAGTATCCGTTCCTCAATTAAGATGTCTCTAGCATATTTGATGATATGCTCGATGCAAATCTCATTGAATTGCCTGAAATGAAGTGGCTTGATGAAGTTGGTAGGGCTAGTTATCCAAATATTTTACGACGGATATAAATTGACACTTGTGATTTTTTTTTTAAAAAATAATCAATTATATTTTTATTTATATTTTGAAATCTTTTCAAATTAAATTCTAAAATTAAATAAAATATTTAATTGGTGACTAAATCAAATATTTTTATGTTCAAAAAATTGGCAGTAAAAGTCATATATTGCAAATAAGGAAGTCAGATATTGATATTTTGGCAATTTAATTCACATCTTGTGATTAAGGCAGTAAATTATTACCAAATATTGAATGACCAATCAAATCACTTCACCTCTTTAGGTGATTAACTCGAGAGTTTCTCTCCTACATATATAAACAAAGATCTTCTTTATAAGTTAAAGACACACTAAAAGGAGTCTTCATTCAAGGAAGTTTTTCTTGAAGGTTTTATTTTTTTTTTTTTCTGGTTGTAACCAAAAAAATCGAAAAAATCAATACAAGTTAAACAACAACAAAAATACCAAGAAAATTGAAAAACAAAAAAATTGAAAAAAATCGAGAATCGAAAACCATGAAAATCGAAAAATAAAAAATACCGGAAAAAAAAACCGAGTTCAGTTTTACAGCCTCTTGATACAACATTTTCAAGAATGCAAACAGGTGATTTTGGAAAATCAAAAGGGCTGAGGGAATCCCTCTCGGAATGCACTTGGAATTTCCCTTCTACTTACAACAAATCCTTCTATAGAGGTATCTATGCTTTCTCTATGAAGTCTAACCTTCAAATAATTGGGAGAAGCAAGTTTTGGAGATAGATAGATAATTTATTTTGAACTAATTACGACATTAGCCTGTCAATTGAAAAATTAGATTTAGGGTTCCATTTTAGGGAAAATTTGCCCAAAAAAAAAAAACTGTTGATTAAAGAGTCTTCATGGCGAGACGTCATCGGGCTTGGGCGAGGCGAGCAAGAGCAGCAGGCGTTGAGACTCGAGCAGGAGTAGGCGATGAGGTGAGCAGCAGGAGAGACAGTGAAAACACAGGCGCAGAGGGAGAGTGAAAACAGAGGAACAAACCTTGAAGAATTACTATTATTAGTAAATAATTATTTTTTATATTATTAATTAAAGAAAATTGGTTTTCTCGGTTAACCGAGAATTGAAAATCGAATATTTTTCAATTTTCGGTTTTTTTGGTTTAACCACGGTTACAAACCGAAAAAATCAAAAATCGAAATTTTGAAAAAATTAAAACCAAAAATTGAATCAAACTTACTTCAGTTTGGTTCGGTTGTCTCAGTTTTCGGTCAATTCGATTTGATTTCTATTTTTTCTGCACACCCCTACAAGCCGTAAAGTCTACGAATCACATTATTGAAAATCAAATTAAGTTTCAAGAAGATCAAATCACCAAATCCCCTCCTAAAGTGTTTGAATTTTCAAATTTTCGATTTGTGAAGGAAGAATCCAATGAACAATTAGAAATTATACCCATATTCTTTCATTTAATTTTTGAAATTTCAGTTGGTACTATTTTTCCTCTCTTCTAATTCAATAAATATGAAAATTTGTGTTACAATATAATTTAATTATATTTCTGTATTATGTATATGTATCGAGTGTGTCAAAATTGCTAGTTTCATTGACGACTTTTAACTAATAAAATTAATTGTACCCAAATTGTAATTCTAATCTTCAGGCTGTATGTCTAATCGTTTCTTTCTTTATTTTACTTTCTAACTTGATTTTTAGCAAAATAATTTTCATTCTTAATGTTTTGTTTGGGAGATTCATCATTATCACTAGTACTCGTTTATATATTTTGAAGTCACTCAAATGTCCTCTCATAAAATACGTTGATATGCTCTACTAACCTCACTTAGAGGGTGTTTGACTAAATTTATTTGAAACATCGTATAAGTTCTACCATTTTATAAGATGCTTTAGAAGTTTATAAAATATTAGATTTTATTTTAAAAATAAGTTATTAATGTGTTTGGATAATTCAGATGGTGTGTAACTTATAAGGTGCTAGAAATGGCAACATTATAATTAATTTGGTTGAAAATATGGAGTTTTACAGGATTTTAAAAAATAAGTTAACTCACCTTATAAGCTCGTAAGCATCTTATTTTAGGAGCTCATAAGCTCCATCCCCTAAAATTTTGCTAAATACTCCATCACATTTTATAAGATATTTTAAGTAGCTTATAAGCTTATCCAAACACCGTCTTAATTCTTATTTCTCTCTCTACTTCCTTCATATTCTTTCCTCTCTAATCAAGTTACTATAGTTGCCTAGTACATACTATTTCCTTCATTTTTTTTTTATAATAAAGAAATAACAGTAATTACAATATTATCTCCTCTCGCTATTATATGTCAACACCTCCGTATTCAAGCACAATCATATTAGAAAATACATCCAATAAGAATAAATACCGATTCAATTAGTGTAGCACTACTAAAGATCGAGCATAATTTTTCCTTCAATAAATTAGTTATTTCCTCTTCATGATTCAAAAATAAACTCATAAAGTCATTAAAATAGTTAAAAAAAATTGGAGAAAGCATACAAAAATGTTTTCGGAAAGAAAAGAAAAGGGACCTGGTAGAATGTGGATCATATTTTTGTTTCAAAGTACTCCATAATTATTTTTTTTTTGATTAAATTTACTCTTTACTTATTAAGCCCGATTTTGAATATTCTTTAATTAAATTATTGTAAGTTTTAGTTCTCTATGAAAAGATTATTAATTTGTATTATCTATACTATTATACAAAAACGAAAAAACCCATTTAATAACTATTTCGGTCTTTCAATTTTTTTTGATATGTCAGTTTCTCAACTTTCTTTCCCCCCACTGCACATTCTTTATCTTTTCCTCTTCTATCATGTTATACAATTGAATCAATTTTTAAATCTCTTATACAATTAAATTTTTACTTATGTTAATTTCATAAATACTAATTTTCATATAAAAAATTAATAAATATTTATAATTTAATACATGAAAGTTTAAATATATAATTAAAAATTATAATTTTATATATTGTCGCAAATATCGAGTGTGCCGACTAAACTAGTTTATTATTAAAAATTATGCTCATTCTTAGGATGTTTCGCCCACACCCTTCATGGCGTGATCGGTAGGGATGGCAATCGGTTCGAGTTAGTGGACCCACCCCACTTCTAATTTAGTCCGGGATGGGTCCCAGGTATTCATTTTTAAATTTGGATTCGTCCCGATTAGTAATTTATATATATTTTTATTTATTATTTTATGTAAATTTATACAATATACATGTATATTTCATATATATATTATATAAATAGTTACTTAAAAAAATAAATATTATATGTATATAAAAATAATTATATAACATTAATAATTAAATTATGATTTCAAAATATATACAAATAAATATGTGATCATAATGTTTAATTTTTTAAAAATTAAAATAAGTTCATAAAAAATTATAAATAATTAATGCTTTAGTAGTATTATTTTTTTTTCATATTCATAAAATTGTAATAATATCAATTTTTTTTAAAAAATATTTTGTTAATTATTTTGAAAATATAAATTAAGTCTAAGGGATTCAATTCAGACCCAATGGATCTGGGCCCCAATCCAAAAAATCCCCGACTAAACGGTCCCAAATTTGACCAATCCCGCCCCATACCCGTCCTGTTACCATCCCATTGGCGTCTTCTATTAAATGCTTCTTTTTCAAAAAGCCCATAATTTCCTTCTTATTTACATGTCTGTCCCCAAGCTGCTGAAATAATTTTTTTTCACTCGCATCAGAAAAATCTAGAAAATTGAACCAAAAAAACCCTAATCAGACCTCCTCCGATCCATGGCGAAGGAATTCAACGTGCCGCCGGTGGTTTTCCCCTCCGGCGGGAACCCTGCCGCCCCCGCCACCGGCACCCAGCAGCGCCGCCTTCCCACCGCCCCCTTCCAGCCCCCTAGATCCTCGAACGCCAATATCCCCTTCCTCTCATTCGACGTGACATCCGCCGCCGCATCCACCTCCTTCTCGCAAGCCCCACAGTTCCCCTCCCACATTGGCGGCGGAGGCGGCGCCACCGGGTTTGAGGACGAGCCCCCGCTCCTCGAGGAACTCGGCATAAACACCAGGCAAATCTACCAAAAAACCCTCTCAATCCTCAACCCTTTCAGAATCAATCACCACCTCCACGAAGATGCAGATCTATCGGGCCCGTTCCTCTTCCTCATGGCGTTCGGATTGTTCCAGCTTCTCGCCGGGAAACTACATTTCGGTATTATCCTTGGGTGGGTGACGATGGCGTCGATGTTTCTGTATGTGGTTTTCAACATGCTCGCCGGGAAAAATGGAAATTTGGATATGTACAAGTGTCTCAGCCTGATTGGTTACTGTATGTTGCCCATCGTGATGTTGTCGGCAGTCTCTCTGTTCGTGCCGCAGGGTGGGATGGTGATCGTGGTGCTAACTGGGTTGTTTGTGATCTGGGCTACGCGTGTCTGCACGGGATTGGTAGTGGAGCTGGCTAACTGTGGGGACGAGCATAGGGGACTAATCACGTATGCTTGTTTCTTGATTTACATGCTTTTTTCCCTGCTTGTGATTTTCTAATCAAAAACCCTAGTACAAGATTGAATGAAATTGAATCCAATTTGATGATAGCTTTCGAAGCGTAGCTCGGTTGTTGTTTATCTGTGTTTCTTCTTTTTACATTGTAAGGCTTTCCAATGGAATAGAAATATAATCAGAGTTTTTTCAGGTGTTAAGGTGATTGATTATGAGATCAGAAGTTTAATTTTTTTGTGATGGCTTGAATATGGCTGTTAAGGGGATAGAATTTGGGTGCTCTTTTTTAGTTTGCTTGCTGTTTGTGTTGAAAGTGTGTGGTTTTGTGTTGAATTCTGGAATGAAGGATGGGCGTTATCTTGAGGTCTTGAGGACTATGCACATTTATTTGCTGTTTAGTCTTTGGCCCCTTGCATTTTATCTGTTGATGAGATTTATTGTTGCCTCTCGGTGTTTGGAATGTTGAGAACAATGTGCTCGTTTCCCTGTCTTTTATAACAAAATATTGCATGTAGTGTTGGTTATAAGATCTTCGCTTGGTGAAGGTGGAACAGCCTTTTTTTATTAGGAATTGATTTGAAGCTAACTTCTTGTTGGGATTGTTTTTATCTACAGTTCTCAAACTTATATGAATGTTCTCTTCCCCTCCCACAAATGTGATTGGTAAAACTGAATCAAGAACTGGTTCCTGGAGAAAATATTGAATCCTTCATGTGTTTGACGGCTGAATCTTGGTTCGTAGTCTTGGCATTTGATAATTTTTAGAGAGCTAAGAGTTGCATTTTATGTTGCTTAGCATGTGTTGGTTGAATGGCTTGGCTCTTGTTGTGAATGGTTTCACTTTCTTTTTGCCCACTGATCTGATAAACCTGCAGTACTGTTTTCAACTGAAATTACTGGACCTTAAAAAATGTTGTCACACCTTTTAGGAGTTCTCCACACTAGACTTCTTTCATTTTCTATGTTTAGCAGTATCCTAGTTAAATGGTTCTTTGGGCCTTATGAGTCTCAACAATGTAGCTTCTGAGTTTTTGTTGAATGGGGAAGACCTTGCATAGTATCTGAACGTTTGTATATATTTTAGTTTATTATAGTATGAGAGGAGATATCCTATATCAGATACTGAAGCCCACGAGTCGGTATGTCTATATCATGTTCGACAGCTATTGTGTTTTTAGAGGAATATCCAGATAGCCATTGATCATGAACAAATTTCCTTTGTTCCCTCAAAAATTAGAAGTAGAAATGGGAAAAGCAAAGGATGTACAAACTCAATGCAGAGGGAGTAGTGAAAAGATAAGGTAGCTGACAAGTGATTGTTTGGAAAGAAGATCGTAGGTTTGCCACTAAGTGTTAGAAGGGACAAAGTTCCAAGTGTTTGGGAAATGATTGTAGCCGATGTTACTGAAAAGATCTTCACCAGATATTTCCCACTGAGATTTTGAATTGGCAACTTCTCTTCCTCTCACTGCAAAAAAGTTGATGAACTATCAGGTGAGCATCATATACTTGGTTTGCTGGATTGCAAGCACAAGTGAGGGGGTATGTGCATTGGTTTGTGTTTTATTCTTTGTTCTTTTTATGGACTTGCTCTAGTTCTACTGCATGGTTTGGACCCTTGATTATTGAAATGGGATACGGACTGTGCATCTTTTTGATGTCTTGAGTTTGTGTGGTGTATCTTTTGGCCCCAATGAAAGAACATTGTAAATGGCTATAATAGGCACTTGTTCTGTATAGCATTTATCTTTCTGCATAGGGTATAGCTAATTTGTACATCAATATATCTGACCAGCCACCTTAATTTTTTTTATCTCACACCCATAACCACACTGCACACACAGTTTAAGGTGGGCAAGAGAGAGGGAACTATTGAATCGTTTGTGTTTTACTAGATTACATGCAAATATTCATGAGTTTAGGACATAAAACTTAGTAATAAAGTCCAGTTTATGTTTGCGCAATTGATTGAAGGCCAGTTAATAATATTTTCTGTAGTAGCGTGAAAAAGGTATTTTACTGAGCATGTCAGAGTTTTCTCATTGCTTTGTACTCATTTAATAGTTACTGAAATAGTGTAACATCGCTTCATAATGTATATCGATATCTATGCATGTTGTGGTTGCGTTTGGTAGCCCAATGGGATTGGGTATGATACGAATTCCATTGGATTCATTAAAAAAAAAAATACCTTATCAATATGTGAGTTGATAGTTTTGAATGAGTTATTGATATTCTACGGACAGCTAAAAGAAGTTTGGTACAAATGAATTGATTAAAGTCAAATTTGACGAAATGCCTTAAAAAACCTTAAGTTCTTATCTTAAAGATTAATCACCTTTGATATCACTCCATTAGTGAATGTTATCTAGGTTAGTTTTTTTCTTCAAACTATGGTGAGCATTTTGAAAATTTCTTCCTCTCTCTTTTACTAGTCCACTTATTTACGTCAAATTATCTCATATATATGCCTTATTTTTATCTATGGTTCCTTTTTATTTATTTACTTTTTGAATTAAGAAAAAAATGAGTAATGTTCGTTGAAAACAAGTAATATGTTTACTATAACAATTCATGATAAACATATTTACTCATTCAGTTCAACAACATCAATTATTGGAACTTGTTACTTTAACGACTGGGCATTGTGCCCTTTGAAACATATAAAATAACATTTCAATACACAATGTTAGAAAATATACTTTAGTTTCAAATTATTTCAATTCTTGCAATAGCTTTTGCCCCGCACCACACCACACCACACACTGTTTTACATAACAAACATAAAAATATACATACATACATACATACATATATACTTACAGTCAGCGGAGAATGAAAATTATGCAAATATACTTCATCAAATAACAAAATAATGAAAACCGATTACAAGAAGCGAACAGACTAAGGAGTAAGGGTCCTGAAAATTAGAGAAATGCTGTAAAGACAAATATGTAATGCATACAATGTATAAACAGTGTACAGAGTTAAATTACCTAAACACGAAGTAGAAGGAAAAGAATTCCTGATTCTTTGAGATAATTTTGCATAGGTTGCGACATGAGGTTCCAATCCTTTAGAGGGGAGATCTTTGACAATAGCTCGAGCAATATGAAGCTTTTTAGCTTTGCACAATCCTTCCGTGACGATATTGTTGTAACTAACATGGAGATGAACTCCTTGGAGCTCCAATGCACCCAAAAATGAGAGTGCTCGTTCGACATGTCCACTCCGACACAATCCATCCAACATGTTACAGCAAGTATAGAGGTTTGGTTGAAGGCCTGCAGTACCTTGCAACTCGATCATCAAGAAGTCGTAGCGCAACAGAACATCTATCGGCATAGAACAATATGCTTGCTAGCCGAATAATCAAAAACTTGAATTTTATATCATGGATTGAAATATTTATTTATAATATTGAACGAATATAGCTTCTTTCTCTCTATCTCTTTCTCTCTCTCCAAAAAAAAAAAAGCTTCTTCTAATTAATATGGATATTTTAAAAATGGATATTTTCAATTTTGATTTACGCTCTTATAAAAACTACCAGTAATTTTACCGTACACAGTGAAAATTATCATAATCATAAAGAGGTTATTTCTTTCTCTTAATAAATCCGTTATATACTTCACTTGTATAAATCTAGTTACAAAAAAAAAAAAAAAAAAAATCGTATTGAGCAATATAATCATCAAAAAGATTTATGAAATGGCTAACTGCCCGAGCAAAAGCAATTTCAATGGACGAAGTTAGCACATATCTTTTAGATAGTTCTGGAATATTAAAATGAATTACAATCAAATAAAAAAATAATTATTAATTTTTTTTTGTTTATGGGGTAACCCGTTTAAGACTCAATATAAACTCATTACCAAGCCATCATCAACCAAACTAGAACTCAATATTAACACCAACCATATCAAACCCAAACCAACTAATTTTAAAATATATTAGACCTAACCCAACCCAACCCAATCCAAAATCATGTAGTTGAGAACCATTTTACCACCCCTGCCGAAAACTTGCATGAAGCCGACATTTTTTATGGTGGCGCGTTCAATATGAGTGCATAAAGTTTTAATTCATATGAAATTAAATTTTTTTGTGTAACTTTTATGTATTATATGTTTTATTAATTAATATAATAGCTTGAATTTATTATCTAATTGAAAAAAAAAATAGAGAGAATAGAAGTTGGAGACGAGTTAGAAACAAATTATAAAAGCTATTTTGTTGAGATACAAATAATCCGTGGTAGTTACATGGAGATAATGGTAAGAAAATTAAGTAAAAATTAGAGCCAAAAATGTATGTATTCCATAGTTGTCGGACTTCTCACTTATCTCCAATTTCTTTATTTTTATTTACTTAATCATCTTCTTTTCTGTTTCTTTTGAACGTGAAGGGTTATTGAAAATGATTATTCAGAATAATTGCTTTGTTCAGTACTTCTCCATTAGACCCAAAAAGAGAAAAAGAAAGAACAAAGCAGATATATGCATCTCAAAAATTAACAATTCAGAACTATTACGAGTTGCCCACTTAATTTGTAGGAGAGCTAGAATTTTTCCAGTGTTTTTTTGCACTCAACCATCCACTGTGAAAGATGATGATAATCTGTACGTGATGAAGCCACATATAGTTCAAGGATGCACGTGCACCCCCTCGCTTAAAGTTTATATATATATATATATATAATTAAAATTGAATGACTATTCTAATTGTCCTTTAATGCACTCTCTAATCGTCTTTCAGTGAACCCATTAATTTTTGCTAGTTTAATTATTTATATTATTGATAGTGTGTTGCTGATTAAATGCACCTCTAACTCCAAAGTCTCGGCTTTACCGCTGAATATTAGTGTTCTTTCTTACAAAATACTATCTAAAAGTTGATCATATCTAGGGTACGATAGAGTCTCGGCTCCACCGCTGAATATTGGTTTATCTTGATAAACTTATACTGATAATGTTGGTAAACATTGAATACCTAATAGTAAGAATTTTGTTCAGCGATTTGCATCAAGGAATAATCTAGTGATATAAAGGTTGGTGTGCCAATATGATCGGAAAAAATATCCATTGACTTTAATACATCGGTCGACTCCATTCCCTCTTGTGTTCCCTTTTTAATTATGGTTAATTCAAGGCTGTTGCATAAGAATTAAGTAAGACAATTGACAATCATAATTTTAATTAATGTGATTAAAATACTTTTTTATTTTATCAATTAAGAGCCCGTTTGGATATACTTATTTTTCTGAAAAAAAAAAGCACTTCAAAGAAAAAAAATGTATTTGGATGGACTTCTAAAAAAAATCAAAAATCAGAAAGAAAAAAAAAGAGTTAGAAAAGAACGTTTTAGAAGTTACTTAAAGTAATTTCAAATAAAATCACATTTCAAAATACTTTTAATTACTAACGCAAAATTAATTGGCTTAAAAAAAAAGCTTAACAGTAAAAAGCATTTATGGACAAGTACTTTTTTTTAAGTTCATCCAAATTGCCCTAAAATAGTCACATGATGGCTCTCCACTAATTCTCTCATATCACTTAAATGGCATATTGAGAAAAAATAATAAATGCATCTAAAAAAAATTAAGAATAACAAATATTTTGTAACATTTCTTTTTCCAAAAATGACAATTAAAAGGGAGTTGAAGGAGTAAGTTTTTAAAATTTTGAAAAACTGTAATATATATATATAATAGTAAATTTGGACTTCACCAAAAAGTTTAAAAATTAAATTGAATTAGAATATCTATTTATGTTTATTCAATATGTGTGCAAGGAGTGATCGTGGTTTGATATCGATTTTTTTAAGATATTTAAAATCGAATTATCATATGTAGTTTCTTTAAAAATATATTTGAAATTACGATGTTTGAAATTAATACCGAAAGTGCGGCTTTAAGTGGTTCGGTTCGGCGGGGTGCGATTTGGCGGTTTTAAACAAGAAAAAAATATTAGACAAAAATAAGAAAAATATCATATTCTAATATGAATAAAATATTTAAATTAATATTAAAAATTCAGCACATGAAAATAAATTTTTTATAAATAAAAAGTATAAAGACTAAATGTATAGACTCCATAAAACTAATATATATAATGCGATTTTACATATTTAAATTAAATTCAAGCAATAATATTGATTTTACTATGCAACTTTTTAAGATTTTGACTAATATAACACACTAAAGATTTTAGTTCACGCATAATTTAGTAATGATCAGCGGTGTATTCGAAATATTGAATGATTAAAACAATAACTAATAAAATTCACTGATGAGTTATGGCTTTGGGCTACTGAAATTGACATCCACCATTATCGACTTAAGTTACTTTTAAAACAAATTAAATTTTTGAATCAAAATATTAAATCAAACATCTTTTTTTACATTAAAATTAAAAAAAGTTCAGGATTTGAATTTGGGAAAAGATTTGATGCATAAGATTTCAAATAACTCCAAATTTGATGGATTTCAAATACCACCATGACTTAAAAAATAACTCAAAATGGGAGCTTAAGAATTTGAAACCCCATCTCATATAAAATTATGCGAACAAATTTAATGAGTTTGTTATTATGAATTTGAAGTCCTCAAATTCAAATCTATCTATCCAACCACAACCTAAAAGTAATTGTAAATTGACAGCTTGTGTCCTAAAATTTTCAAAAATTTCGTGTGGACATGTTCAAGTCATATCGTGTACGTATTATAACCATGTCCGTATGTTGTAAATAGACTTAACTATGTTGTAATAATACACGAGCGAAATGGAATGAAAAGACACTGAGCCGGCTCTAACGTCATTATTGTCAGATTAGACATCTCCAAAGAAATTTCAACAACTACGTTTGACAAAACAAATCAAATTATTTTGTTCCTCGAACATGAAATCCAGCTAAATTGCTAATGCCAAGAAATAATCAAAACTTAGTTTATGAAACTTAGTTTATGAAGGAGTAAAGGCGAAGGCTTTTTTGTTTGATTCAATTTCTCCTTATCACTTTCAGGTAATTCCCACCTATAATTCTTGTTCTCAGTGTGTGTTGTGCGTGTTTTACTATGTGGGCCTGTTGCAGAACTCTCAATATCTTTATCTTTTTGGTTTTCAAGCTCTTGAACGCTGTTTCTTGAAATTCCTGCTCTGGAATTTAAGTTTCAACACTCAGCAGGTGATGAGGTTTGTATGGTTGGAATTGATTTCTGAGGATATGGTATTTCTTTCCTTTTTTTTTTTTTGGTCTTTTCAATCATTAATCTTCTTGAAGTCCCTCTTTGTAATTTGTGTTATTTTTTGTATCTTTTGATGAATGATTTGTTGATGTAAGTTGAATCTCACAGTTAGATTGAAAGAGTTTCTTTTAGGAAAGGTTTAAGGTACAAGGAGTTATGGTTTTTTGTCAAGAATTCAAGTGAAAAAAGAGTGGGCATTGATAATATTTTGAAATTTCTCATATATTAAAATATTTTCACCTTTTTTTCCCCCTCAAACATAAAAGCCATGCAATTATCACATTCTTATACGTTTAAAACTATTGCAGTGCCCTCCGTCTTAACTGTGTGCAATTTTACAAATCTCTCTTGATTCCAAAATTACACAATTACACACACACACACACACACACACACGTTTATTACTCATCTTAGCCTTATAGTTTCCTTCTCCTATCAATCATTCTACATGGTTCAGCAACGGCGTCATACAAATTTTAATATTTTTTTCGAAACTCGCTCGTGTTTATGGATGAAATCATCGAAGTTTACGGACAAATTTGTCAGTTTAGCTCAATTTGAAACGCCAGAAGGGGGTATTTGTAATTTTTATACCAAAAAGAGAAGTTCTTGTTGCTGCAAATGATTATATTGGAAAATGATGTAGAAAGATGTTGCCTTGTCTTGAGTTTCAACTCAAGTGTTAGTGATGAAATCCACCTATTTAAAATCCATTTCTGCTTCTAATATATGTTCAAAGAAATAGCACATTAAGAACGAGTGTAATTATTCATGCAAGATCTCATTTATTGTGTTTGCCATTTTCAGCTATGTCTTGGAAAATTATAGCAGTGTTGTTAACCGGGCTCCTAGCATGGGCACACCAGATTTTTTGCCCTCCACCTCCTCAACTCTGTGGTTCCGCTGGTGGTCCGGTCATTGAAGGGCCTCGAATTAAACTTAGAGATGGAAGACACTTGGCCTACAAAGAGCATGGAGTTCCCAAAGAGAAGGCTAAATACAAGATCATCTTGGTCCATGGCTTTGGCTCTAGTAAACACGAGGCTTCCATTGCTACATCGGTACTTTACTGACAAGCCTTACTTGTATTTTCATTCTCATTTTCTATTTTTATTGGGAGAAAAAAAAAAGGTTTTTGGTTTTGTCTGCCAAAATGAGATAGATAATCATATTTTTAGTTGAAAAAGATGGTTCAAAATGAGACACCAAAAAGAGAAGAACACAACCAGTTGTGCTCAACGCTGAAAATAGTGTCGTAAATGACTTGAAAGTGTTTAAATTTCAGGAATTGGTTGAGAAACTGGGGATACACTTTGTGTCTTTTGATAGACCAGGTTATGGAGAGAGTGATCCTGACCCGAAACGGACAATAAAAAGCACAGCTTTAGACATTGAAGAGCTCGGCGATCAATTAGAACTTGGTCCCAAGTTTCACATTATCGGAATTTCCATGGGCGGACAGGTCGTCTGGGGTTGCCTCAGGCACATTCCTCACAGGTATATCAATAGCTATATCTATGTTCATGTTCTGTATAACCAATATCAAATAAGCTCGTTATTTGAACACGGGAGAGACATTAAATATTGGGATAATTGCACCCATACCACTTGAGGTTTGATGTAAATACACTTAGATTCCTTGCGGTTTGTATAGTTACAAAAACCACCCCTGTCGTCAAATTTTTTGTCTTTCCAGTTAGACCCCTTCTGATGTTTGCAAAATTATTAAAACCACCCTACTGTCAACCCCTTCAAAAGTTGACTGCAGGGGTAGTTTATGTAATTATGCAAACCTTAGGGGTTTGAGGTGGATTTGCACCAAATCCTAGGGGGTATAGGTGTAATTATCTCTTCAATATGTCTAACAGCCATATTAGCTTTTTTTTGCTATATCTTGTGTTCCATTTATGATGTTCTGTTAACATTCATGAATGATGATAGGTTGGCAGGAGTGGCATTGATAGCTCCCGTTGTGAATTACTGGTGGCTTGGTTTGCCTTCAAGTTTATCTACAGAAGCATACTATCAGCAGTACCCTCAGGACCAATGGGCATTACGGGTGGCACACCATGCTCCGTGGCTCGTTTACTGGTGGAACACTCAAAAGTGGTTTCCTTACTCTAGTGTTGCAAATGGAAGACCTAATTTTACCGAACCGGATCTTAAAATTCTTTCAAAGTCTGGTGCGAGGCTAAGTAACAGGGTACACATTCTCCTGTCTCGTATATCTCGGTGATACCTATAGAAACCTGTTAGTAAATGAGTCCCTCTCTTTCATTAATAACGAGACAGGATCATCATATACTTGAAAGATTCAGCATAAACTATGAAAAATGCCAAAATTGCTGAACTAATTTTGTTAAAAGTTTTACAAATAATTACCACAGCCTCCTTTGTAACTATGTGTAGTTACAAAATATCATATCTTGGTTTCAAAAATATACATCTCACTTTTAATTTATCTCCATCTGTTATCCCATTTTGTTGGTCATTACACAGTCATTGATATCATTTTTCAACATTTAATGAACTTTGTCCATTTGTTCTTGCGTATGGATGATATTATTCAGTCTTCTGATAAATTTTGATAAGGTCTCGATGGTTAGAAAGGTGTATTTGTAATTTTGAAACCAAGCAGAGAAACTTTTGCCAGATCTTGATAAATTCGTTTATGTTTTTGGGCTTTATTATTTTATGCAAATAGCTTATTACGATCAATTCTATTTTAACCCTTGCTTATTGACAGAAATATGCAACGCAGCAAGGGGTATATGAGTCACTTCACCGGGACATGATGGTTGGATTCGGGCATTGGGATTTCTCTCCTATGGATATTGATAACCCTTTCCCCCACGGGCAAGGTTCGGTTCATTTGTGGCATGGCGTCGAAGATGGCTTGGTGCCGGTCTCTCTGCAACGGTACATTGTTGAGAAGCTTTCTTGGATACAATACCATGAATTACCAAATGCCGGACATCTGTTTGCATATGCTGCTAGTAGTGTCCAAAATGCTATCTTGAGCACACTTTTGATTGGGGATAAGTGGCGATAGAAATGATGTTTATGCAATTTGTGCTTATTTTTATGCCATGGTATCGATATTTCTATTAGACTTGATTTATTTGAATACATTCTCAATCTTTACATAAGAAGCTGACAAGTCAAAGTCTGTTTTGTGCATAAAAGTTGTGTAAGTTCTGTGCATTGGGTTCTTAAGTTCTTTACAGTTTGCTAGACTTTTGAAGCTTCTGTGGAGAAGGTGAGAGTAGTAAAAAGAGTGCGCTTTGGAACTGTTAAATGTGAAAACCATCTTAGTTAGATCATTCACCATAAATGAATCAATGTCTCAACTCTCAGTTGAAATTTCAAAGATGGTAAAATAGTTAGATCCATTATCCTAATTGCATCATACTTTGTTTAGTGCCTGCACAAATTGGTCGTAGTGTCGCCACGTATCAAGGATCATCCTCAGAAACATTATAGGTATATGTCACATTCACAACACCGATCACCAATCATAATCCAGTTATAAATGTTCAGAGAGTAAAGGACTCTTTTTTAGGGACAAGCAGATAGTTTGGTGATAAACTTTATATAATTGCACATAACTTGGTTATACGTTCGAAGCCCAAAAGGATAGTTGTGGAACGAGTAAAGATTCACTTAAAAAACGGATATTTTTTCCTGTCGAAATCAACGGGTCAACTAGCCAACAAAAAACCCCCAGTAACCGGAATTATTTGTTGTCTTTATGGACAAAATGTTTACACAAGTTTGTGCGATAATTTGGTAAAACACAGGAGGAAATGTAATCAAAATTACAACTTCTGCAAGGGTTGAACCTTGTCACAGTCGAAAAACACTTAAAAACACACAAGACAATGTAAAGGCTCACAGGTTGAATTGGCCTGAGTAACAACAGCACATGTAAAACCTCAAAACGAGGCTCTCTTCACTTGGGCAGTCCAGTTTCCGGGTTAATCAGAGACCGACTTTCATCAGTTAATACTATTGGACCTCTCCCAGGCCTCGTGCAGATGAAGTAATTAACATCGCCTCTGTATCTCTGGGTTGAAACATTCTCCTTAACTTCTGGAGGTGGAGCCAAAGCTTCGATATCCTTCATTTCCTGAATGCCAGCATCTTTCAATATTGTCTTATCACCAATAACATAACTGTGGAAAAGGGAGACAGATATAAGCAGAGTATATAAGAAGTCTTGTGTGAAAGAGTAAATGCAAGAATAAAAAAAAAAAAAAAGAAATCCTTAAATCTTATATGGAATTGTAGAAACTCAAAATTATTACTTGCTCAAATCAGCATCTGATTGGGGAGGGAAGTTGAACAGTAGCCTCCGAAGCAGAAGGGCAGCAGTCTTTCTGTTGTGTGAAATTAATACGGCATTTGGCCCAGCATCAAAGGTATACGCCACCTGTGAAGTATCTTGCTTTTAGTTACCTTCGGCATAAAATCAATCTACGGATAACTGCCACTTGTTCAGTGACAGATATGCCAGAGATTACGAAAAGATTGGCACACAAACAATCCAACTGAAACTAGTAGTCAGCCAATTGCGACTGTATTGTTTCTTTAAAGCTTGTGCAAGTGAGAGAGTGAGAGAAAAGCCCAAACATTGAAGTTGAACTGGGGTAGCATAGAGGATGTCCTCTGACAAAAGGGGTAACAGAAAGACGGCATAGTTTGTATATTAGATCAAAGGTGTATGTAAGGATTAAGAAAGACCATGTTTGTTACGAGTACGGAAAGTGAAAATACTTCTTGGATTAGTTCAATTCTATTGTCGTTGTACAAACACGGGGAATTTTAGTGAGCATGTGGTATGTTTGAACAAGATAATGTTGCGAAGAGCGAGAGAGAGAGAAAAGAACCTGAGGTGTTCCTTCATGACGATTCCATTTCTCGACACAGCTGATTATCCTGCAAATATTAAAGCTTTGTTGAGATAAATTTAACAAATTATGGACAACTGATTGAAAATTTTAAAAGAAATGAGTGGTGCCAGTGTCGTATAAAGATGTCATATGGTGAAGTTACTGAAAGTTGAATAAAAGTTGCTCGCCTATGAGATGTGTCGTTCATGTAGAATATTGGGGGCGAGGTATCCAGGCAGACCGCATGAAACTGATTACTGTCTGAACATGTCAGATGAGCAAAAGCAGGAAAATCACGCTTTTTTATTGCTTCCTCCATTTGTATTATCCGTTTTGGTACTACTTCCTGCAAAATTTCGACACATGCTTAATAGGCGTAATTCTAAGTCTCATATCAAAGAGTTATTTGACTAAGAAAAGCAGACTGGACAGAACTGAGGTTCTCAGAGTGACAGGAGAAATTACAGCTACTAACATCTTCTGAGATGTGAAATATCCACAAAGTTGGTTAAAAGTACCAGAGAAGTCCACAAAATATACCTTTGCTCTATGTTTTATAAGCTCACTTGTTTCAACAGTCTCGCGCATCCCAGAGGTACTACTTGTTTCCTTCTGCCTTGAACTCACCTGCAATCACAGAAGCACCACTTAACAGACAATTCAAACCCAAATGATTATTATAGACTTAATTTAGTTTCAGATGAAAGGAGAAGACGCCAGATGACTTTTACTCGCAAGCAGCGAGATACTCTTCAGCATAAAAAGCTAAGGAGTTCAATAATTTATAATATGATTTCTTCTCATAATAGTTTTGATTCAAATATTTAATGTACCTACATGAAATAGTCTGTAGTAAATACTACCTTGTGGGAAAGATTATGATTTATGACAATGAACTGAAAATCATAAAAAATGGAAAGATGGATGCATACCACTGCAATGATAATAACAAGGTCATCCCAGTGCTTCTCATCTGCAAGTTGAACGGCAATGCTGTCACTACCATTTTCCTCCTTCAGTCATCCAGAAAAATGCATTAGAAAAGTAATAATGATGATCATCGAACCGATTCTCCAAAAGAAATCTATGAAAATGAAACTTAGAAAATAAAATACCTTTCCCATGATCCACTTGACAAATCCACCATACAAGCTGCGACAAGCACTTCCTGAACCTTGCCTAATGTGAATGCACAAATAAATCATTTATATGAACTAAATTATATTGAACTCAAGATAGGACAGATCAGAGCCCTATAGAACTAACATACACAAAATATGCATTCTAAGTAAAAATGAAAACGTTGACAGATGGTGCGGTTTGTGTCTTGTTATTTAATTCAGCTCTATACAAGAAAATATGTATTTATCTATGTCCAGTGAAACTAAAAAAATGCAATCGTGGATAAACGATGAACCAATAGACTTTTCAGTTCAGTTTAAAAATCATAAAATATCTCAGATATATTGCAGACAAATGAAATTTAAGCAACATACTTCAAGAGAAACAATTACCTCGCAATAGCAGATAGTTTACTGTGATCTTCTTTCACATTCATTAGCTTAGCCAGAGAAAAAACTGTAAAAAAAGTATAACCGTTTGAATTTTGCCAGTAAAGATAGTTATGTAAATGTAGAACAGAAACATTGCAGTCATTATACCAGAGATAACAGAAACAAAGAACACCATCAATTTAGTAAATAGGGGTAAATAACCATATGTTCATACATATGCATACATTAATATGAAGCTTCAAAGACAGACTGAGAATTAATCCATTGTGAATGCTTGATCCTTGAAAATAAGCTATCTATAGTCATTTAAGCTTTATCAAAAGCAGCAAGACATATTCGGGAAGCAGTCTATGAGGACAAGCAAACTAGTAGAATAAAAAGTAAAAGAAATTCCTAACACTAAACTGTCATATCAGAGCAGCCACTTGGCCTAGAAAGGCAATTGAAATTCAAGACAGCTTACATGGGGACATCAATGAAGTGAGGTAAAGAAACACGAACACAAAAGGTATCAATGATAATGCACTTAACACAAGAAGTAAAAACCATGTTGATGTTGGAACTAAATGAAATTTAGATGATCAAATTTTTCCAGAGAAGCTAGGGTCAAAGAGTTATGTTAGCCTTCCATAAGCACTTTAGCCATTTAGTAAGAGCATGGAGATTTTTAAATATCTGTTCTTTAGTCATTGCTAGTTGATCCTAGGAGATCCGAACTTATCCCATTGACGTGGCCAATCAACCATGAAAAATTCAGCCACACATCTTCCACAAATAATACTAAACATGCAACCATCTAAGAATTTTCAAATAGTAGAATGCCAGAATTAACAATATCTCCAGTTTATGGTCTTCAATTTGCATATCCACGGACTATTTTTAGTGTTCAAGTACAATTAACATGAAACCAGTTCATTCAGGTGAGAAAGAATCACTTCAAGAAATTCAGCTCATCAAAAAATTTATCTACTGAACTGCAAGTCTCAGAATGCTCCAAATTTCAAGCCATTAGAAGATCAACACATGCAATTTTGAAAAGAGAAAGTATCATGCATTGATCATAAGCAAGCAGTTCAGGGAGTAGCACATTACCCAGGCATGCCAATCCAGCGGCTGATGATGCCAAACCAGCAGCAGTAGGGAAATTGTTATAAGACACAACATGTACATGCAGCTTTTCCCAGTCCTTTTTTGTAATCTTAATACCCTTCTCCTCATCCTCAAAATCGCTAGCACGCGAGCGAAGTTCCCTCAAGCAATTCTGATATCTGCCTCCAGAAAGAGATACCTCCTACATTAACAAAAATTCACAGGTAAATGGATAAATCAGAACCTCTTGTGCTTGATACTTTCACTCGTGTGAATCATAAAGATAATAAAGAAAGCAAAAAGGTCATTTCTGCAACTCTAAGGAAGCAGAACTTGGTCCAGCAGAGCCAAACATAAACAACACAAGTCAATTGAACATAAACAAATCTTTTCATGGAAAACTGAACAAAACTTGCTCTGGTGAAAGTATTTTGACACCAAAACTTGGCGCATTAAATATTATTTACATTTATGAGGCCCGAGCCAGCTTAGACTCGAGTTTTAGTACTCGAGCTTTTACACTATAATTATATTTCATCTAAAAAGTTATTGACAATTGAAAATAGAGCAACCCTTTTTGTGCAGACTCTGGCAGACAGTTGACTTAGTCAGGCTTGAAATTAATATTTTTACTCTCAACTAGCTTAAACACGAATTATAGTCTTTCAATCATCAAGCCAAGCATGAGCTTTTCCATATAAAGCTTAAGCTTATAGTTCTTGCCTGCTTTCAGCTCTACCCTTTTAAAGCCCAAATCAAATTGGAAAACCAATTATAGTATAGCTACAGTTAATAATCATCCTGGGTGCGTGAGTTAAGACTTGCATCAAAATCGAACGAAAAGAAAAATAAGGAGAAATTAAAATTTCAAAAAAAATAGCTGATAATACTAGGACCCACTAACAGAGCAATTACAAATTTACAATCCATCAGTAATAAAAAGGCAAAAACAGCAAATCCCCAAAACGGAGAGCAAAACAGATGAATTGTACCTTGCCGTTGAGCCACATACGATCATGGGTGAAGGCGGAGCTGACGGCGACGGAGGTGGTGGTGCAGAGGTGGTCCGGGTCGAGAGTAACGCTAATACTGTCGTTGATCGGAAGAATCAGCTCCTCGTCTCTCTTCCCCCAGTACTTTATCACCGCTATGTTCGTCGGCGTCTGCGCCGTCACCGTCAAAACCCATTTCTTCCCGTTCTCCTCCGCCATCTCCGGACTTTTAACTTCTCTGCTGCGAGAGTATCGAAGAATGTCGTTTTACTGTGTGTAGTGTGAGTTTGTTGGATCGGATCTCTCACAAACTGGGGGCCTAGCTGTGCGAGATTCTCTTATATAGACAATGGGATTGCGTGGTGGGGGTTGTGCGTATAGTTGGCTGTATGAACATGCTCATGTGACGTGTGTGTGTGTGTGTTGGTCAGAGAAGAGGAACCACAATTGTTGAATGAAAATAGTAAAAAGAAAAACAGTTGGACTTCGTGAGAAACTAGGGAGGGCTGTGGTAGGCGCTTTTGCATTGAGACTTATTTTATGAGTGCCAACAAAAGTAGGAATAAGTGTTCCCCATTTTTATTATTTTTTTCCGAGTACATATCATTTAATTATACTTATAACTCATATAATATAAATTAAATTATTATATCATATTTTAAAAAAATCTCATAGACTTAAACCTTCAACTTCGTCAATTGGGATAGGCCACGTCGATTGGATTTAATTGTTCCCACGTCGATTGGATTTAATTGATAATTCCAATTGACATTAGATATGATTGATTATTTATAATATATGTTATTATAATTCAATATTTTGTTTGCTTATATAGATACAAAGTTAGAATGGCATTAAATGTGGAGTTCATCTGAATATATATAATTTTATCTCATAATAATTCAATATTTTGTTCGCATGTATGGATACAAAATTAGAATATTAAAAGTTTTAGTTATTCTCATATCATAATTTTTTTTCTTTTCTTATCTCAATCGTTAATCAACACACGCGATTGATGAATGAAAGAGAAGATATATCAATATTTTGTAGGGAATGATCTGGACTGGTGGTAGATATCCTCATATCAATTTTATCCTAATCTATCACATTCGATGCTTGTAATATATTCAGTTATAAATCTATCACATTCGATCCTTACAAGCAAAAGGAGCTTCTTATAGCTAGTCAAATTGACTGTTTTACCCACTTTATACGCAATATAAGTATATGATTTTTCTTAGGAGTTAGAAAATGTAGGGCAAATTACACAATTGGTCTCTAAAGTTTACGAGTAAAATTATTTTAATTTCTAATTTTAAAATAAAAATGTTTCAGTTTTTTAAGTTTTAATTATATTTCACTTTAGTCCTTCGGTAAGTATTTTTAGGAGTAAAATTGTCAATTAAATTTTAAATTGCACTCTAGTCTTTCAAATTTAATTTTTTTATATTTTAGTCCTACAAATTTTATTATTATTATTTTTTTTTACATATTGATTCTTCAAAAGTACACCACTTACTCTGCATTTCTTACAATGAGCTCAAATTGATTTTTTTTTATTTTGCTAAATCGAAAAAAATATTGAGGAGCACACTCTAAAATTACCATAGCTTGTTTATACAAGAATATTTCTAAAACAAGGTGCTATTAAATAGTTTCAAATCCTGGGTAAATATTTTTTGGTCACGAAAGATATGGGGTATGTTGCGATTTTATGCTTTTGTTGGCAAACTATTAGTAGGTTCTTAAGGTTTTTTTAAACTACCATTTTCAAATTGCAAAAATAAACAATGTTGTAAGTGTAGGTAAACATGTATAATATTTTTTGGAGTTAATTTTAAGTGTTATCAATTGCTACCTAAAGTTTGCGTTTTTTTACTGGTTGTCACCTAATTGTATTTTTTGGCCAAAAATCTTACCTAAAGTGGTGACACGTGTTACTGCTTCGATTGGCATTTTTGGTCGGAAAATGCAATTAGATAGCAAACGATAAAAAAAAAATGCAAACTTTAGATGATAATTAGCAATACTTAAAACTTGAGGTTGTAAAATGTAAAAAATGCATAATTCGGGTGGCAAAGTGTAATTAACTCTTAAAAATATTCCCACAGAAACAGGTTGCAATAGCCATGATGTTCTCTTTTGGTTTTTTCACAACATGAGAGGGTTCGATTTTGGTCTCCTCAGGTGTGGTGCTTTAACACTTCCAGGGGTCTATGTCTAGAAATTTTGAAGGACTAGTGTAAAAATAAATCTCAAAGGACAAAAGTGCAAAAATAAATTTTTTTGAGAATTACAGTGCAATTTAAACTTTGAATTGATAATTTTACGCCTGAAAAAGTTGATCGAAGGATTAAAGGGAAACGTAATTAAAATTTAAAAAACTAAAATATTGTAATTTAAAAATTAAGGAGTAAAGTGCTTGCCAAGGTAAGCTTTAAGAGACTAATTGTGTGATTTCCCAAAAAAAAAAAAAAACTTTTTTTTTATAAATGCCCAAAAATGTATTGACGACCCAAATTTTGTCAGCAATAACTTTTTGGTTCCTGAGTAGCATAAATGACAATTTCAAATAAATAAGACATATTTTTGTTCCGAAATTCGATTAAAGTGGTAGTTTGGTCCTAAAAAAAAATTTACCAAATAGAGTGGGCAAATTAATTTTTAGGTTTAATTACACCTTATACACTTAAATAGTGTTTCATATCGTGTTTACCTGCTTAAATTACAAAATATACAAAAAATCAATCTCTAAATTATTGATATTAGAGGCTGATTGATCACGTTTTTCACCATTACAAAAACTTAATTTGATATATTTCATACTTTAGGAGATATACCCAAAAATAATTTGAAAGCACAAAGTATAATCGATGTGATTTTTATGCCACTCATGTGAACAATATTTAGTTATATATGAGTCATATAATGAGATAAATAATGACATTGTCAACTGTAAATTAATGTCATTCTGTTCGGCACGGTGGTAGGCTGCCATCTAATATTGACATTTGTTGAAGAAGTCAGATCAAGGCCACATTTTGAGTCCACAATGGAGTACTTAAATATAGTACAATTTTTTTCTTTCAATGTGAAGCATGAGAGTATGAGACAATATCAACAACTTTAGAAATTAGAGACCCTACCATATTATATTTTAAAGAAATGGTATGATATAATTAATTACTACAATGAAAATGTTATAAAGTATCATAAAATGCTCTCTCTCTCCCTCTCTCTCTCTCTCTCTCTCAACTTTAGAAATTGGAGACCCTAGCATATTATATTTTAAAGAAATTATATGATATAATTAATTACTACAATGAAAATGTTATAAAGAATCATAAAATGCTCCGAAAAAGGCCATCTCTCTCTCTCTCTCTCTCTCTCTCTCTCTCTCTCTCTCTCTCTCTCTCTCTCTTCTTTGATTCCTTTCATTGGAGAACGAATAGCCGTCACCAATTGACTGGTTTTCGTTAGGTACCTTGACTCAGGTAAGTTAATTACAAAAAGGCCCTTTTAATATTTAATTAGTGGACTTTTAGCTTAATGGATATGTGCGTCATCTTCAGAAACGCGAGTCGTGGGGAATAAACACCATAATTTGAATGCTAACAGTGTGTATGTGCAGATGGTGTACGTGTACATTATCAAAGACAAAAAAGGAGGTATAAAAAAAAAACTATAAATGTTTTCTAATATTTGATTTTATATTATAAGGTTCACATATTATTGAGAAGTTATTCGTAATATGAATAATGAAACCAAATACTAAGAGAATATTTAAAATTTTTATGCCGTAGAGGAATTTGTACAAATAAAAAAGGAGAATATTTAAAAAAATTTATGTCATAAAGGAATTTGTGCAAATAAAAAATTAAGGTCAGGTGACATATGTAATTAATGCCCCTTTTTTCACATTATCTTTTTTTGCAATTGGATCCTAAAACTTAAAGTGTAGCAATTTAACAATTTAATAACTTTAATAAATTAAAAAAAATATAATCTATTTGACCAAATTTATCAATGGAAAAGAACAGGTATAATATGCATCTACCTCTAAAAGTTCAGGTTCTTTTGCCCTTACCTATCAAATTAAATGTATGTGAGGCATTATAGCAAGCTCGATGACAAGTATCTTTTGATGGTCCGAATGGCTATTATAACTATTGAAAAATTATTTTTTGGACATCTCTATTATATTTACTAAAAAGTCCTAAATCAAGAGGGGATATATGTAATTTGCAAAATAAAAAGGACTAATTTATAATTACGTGATACCTCAAATAGTGCAAACGCAATTTGCCCACTAAAATTTTGCAAAAACTGTGAAATAGCAAGGTTGTCCAACACACTTGAGCTTAAATATAAACCAACATGGTTGGCGTGGTGGTTCAGCACCTCGTCCCTTAAGCATGAGGTCAGGGGTTCGATCCCTACCCATGTGAATGGAGCAAACCATTTGGCCAGTTCCCTACCGCTTAGTGTGCTGATAGTAGGGACGGGAGATTAGTCCTCTGGCTGTCGGCCGGAGGGATACCCTGAGAAACCAAAAAAAAAATATATAAACGCTATAAGCTCGGTGGATTAGATACGAATACGGAATATCCATAATTATTATCTAGACTATTACATAAAGAGGTACCATCATTTCGTAATTATTTTTGGTCTACTCATTCTTTTTGATATGTCAATTTTTTTTTTAACTCTCTCTCTCTCTCTCTCTCTCTCATCTCTCTTCTTACACTTTATTTTTATTTTGTCTTCCTTTTTTCGCTACCCTTCCTCTCTCCCCTCTGTATCATGTTTTATCTTTCAATAAACTAAATTGTTTTTTATTATACATACTGTGTCAATATTAATAGTTATTATTATTAATTTTTATTTGAGATGCCGATTCAGCCACGAAAATCTCGTTTGGTAAACATTTTAAAATGCCAACAACTGAAGGCCTTAGGGTCCAAATTGTGCTATTGGCAATCAATTTGTATAATATACATATAATTATAAAGAAAAAATCAATACATAAATAACTTACAGCAACTTGCACAACATCCACATTACAAAAATTATCAAAAAGTCATATTATAAATAAGAAGATTTGATGTTTCGACTTTACACAGTATCAAACTTGACATTCTAATGTGGACAAAACGGTTACCAACCGACTTCTGATAACCTCAAACTTTTGAATTTCAACTACCACACTTCAATAGTGAGCTTGGACAGGGGCAAACATTCTGGGCTATCATGCAAAATAAAAACCAACATTCTTGAGATATTAACTAACTCATTCCAACCAATCAAAATTTGGCAACTGAAGCATCACCTTGACATATCAGCAGACCATCTTACATTGTCAAAATTAAAATATCAAACTTCAATCTAAGTCGGAATCTGGATCCCCGTCCGCAATATCCGGTAGTGAATCAGAAGATAATTCATTATCATCTTCAAATAGCAATCCTCTACCTCTATATATATTTGATAAAGTAGCAGATATTCTTTCGATTATTGCACTGCGTTCGTCATTCTTGGTTTCCGAGACATGCTGTTCTGTAGTAGAGGCCGTTCTATCACATTCTTCAGATACCCCATCACTCTTCACAGTTGTATCGTTCTCCAATAAAACATTTTTCCCACTAACTGGTTCTGACTCAACACTTCGTATATTACCATCAGCTGGTTCTGACTCAACACTTCGTATATTACCATCAGCTGGTTCTGACTCAACACTTAGTATATTACCATCAGCTGCAGTATTTCTGAGGCGTGGCGATTCAACCATATGATCCTGGCTGTCATCCATGCTTTTGTTGTTAGGGCCACTGGCCGACTCTGTAATTTCACTTGTTTTGGGCACCTCGGTGATAGAAGCACGCTTATCAGACGGTAGTTCGTCTAGTGAAGGATCTTTTGGAGCTGTAAGAGGCTTTTCAGGAAGATAATGCACATCATGTTGCGTCTCTGTTGGTTGAATTTCCATTTCGTCATCATCTCGAATCCAATTTTCATTTAGGTCATCATCTTCAGATTCAAGGTCATCAGGGCCTTTTCCAAATGTCCCAGCCTGATATGTGGAAGTTTGTTCATGCAACTTGCGGCTTAGAAATCTAAATTCGTCGGCAGTAGAATGCATATCTAACAATGGAGGGGCCCTTGGGTGTATGAACACGTCTAAGGAGAGAAGTGCTTCTCGACAATGTTCAGCCAGCATTGTGCCTGCCTCTTGTGTGCCTGCAGAATGCATAAACATAGTCAATTGAATGAAGCAATTGCAGTAGAATGCAATAGCATTGGAAATGTTCATGATTATGCTGCAAAGTAATATCACTGTATGCAGAGTACATATTCAATGAAACAGTTTGGTTGATACCAAACAAAAGCTCAGAAAAAATGACCATGACAAATACAGCTAATTTCTTTATTATTACTAAGAGGGTCTTCAGCTAAAGCTTACTTTTAAGAGCTCATATGCTCCTACAACTTACAAGATGTTTTTTGAACTTATAAGCTCCAACATCCTATTTTAATAATAAGTTGGCAAAGTGCTTAGTTGAAAGAAGAATAAACAATGTTCAAGAAGCCTATTTATCTGTAGTTGTGTTTGGTGAAATTGAGAGCTTACAAGCTCTTTTTCAGTGTAGCAACGATGAAAGAGGATATGGTGTAACTGATGTATGAAAAAATGTTTGTTAATTACATTAAGGATGTCTATGTCTTTTAACTGTTTAGAACTGTTCTTATGAATTTCTAAAGCTCCAAACAAGTTATTTTGGAAACTTATATACTCCTTTATAAAAAGATTCATCAAACATTTTTGAGGACCATATAAAGATGCCTTGATGAGCTTAAAAGTTTAAGCATACACTCTTGCAAGTGTCAAGGGAGAAAAGCAATGATAATACATGTAGTGGATCACCTCTACGGAAAAGTTCTAGACCCAAAGCTAGATGCGATGGACATTCTTGGCCAGTCGAAAGAAGAGATGCGTTGAGTGCACGTAAAGCAGCTAGTTGAAAGTCTGCCCAGCCAGGCGTAGGATCATCAGAAAGAAAAATACTTTTTTCCTCCCTCGCCCACCCCCCTTTACAACCATCTGTTGCCAGAGTAATAAGTAGATTATCGACATTCCCTCGCCAGGTTTCAGATCTCATAGAAGCACCCTGTTAACAAGTCACATTTCAAATGAAAGAATTTAATATCAATATAAATGAGGTGTAACAAACATCATATATCATAAATATAGCTTACTGGAAATATGGGATAATTTAGGGCTTTCATATTACATAATTAAACAATATAATTTAGGGCTTTAATATTGCATAATTAAACTAAAAGATGTCATATAATTATGGGTAGTAAAACAGTTAATTTGAAGAAGAATGACATCCTAATTCATGATGTTGGAAAACCTCAGGAGAACACTCAAAAAATCTATCACTGGAGGTACTTCACCTATTAGAACTTAAAGGAACATTTCAAGAGAGCAGGAACACAGATAGTTATAAGTATCATCCTTGAGATTGTTGTCATCATCATTGTTTACATAAAACACGAAGGTCGTAACTTTTTGCAATTACCTAAGATACAAAAGTTCCATTACTCTTGATCATGGAAGGGTTATGAGCTGTACAATGTACCCAATGGCAAAAGTGGTAACGAGTACTTTCCTAGTTGCTTATGATCACATTTTTATTTTTATTTATTTTCTGATACTTAGTATGTTGGCAATTTTGTTATTCTTGGTGAACTAGAGCCCTGTTAACTTAACCAGGGTTGTGTTTCCAACTCTGATTTTGTCTGATACAGATATTGTGCACCAATTAAAATAGATTCTATAGCCCAAGAACAGAAATGTAGAAAAGTAATTGTCTATTAGCCCATTCCAAATATATGCAAGACCTGTTTATTCCTTCTGGGTGCTGAAACCTTATGCAGTTTGTGAAAAGCACATATCCAGGCTCGTCAAATGAGATTCAATGGAGCAAACCAATAATATATCTGAAATATGTGATTTAGCTAAAACAATGCATGAAAGATCATTGTTAATATGAATGGGCCCAACGATCAGCTGAGACCCTCTCGAATGCTTTGATTAAACCTTCTCATACAAGGTTACACAAAGAACAAATATTTCATTTATTGCTTGTTTGCACAGAGCACAAGTAAAAATTGAAATTCTAACAGCATCTGACCATGGGAATTAAAAATCCACCACATTCACCAACCTCCAAACTTCAAAGGGGAAAAGGCAACTAGGAGAGAGAGATTAAAGAAAGCAAATGCAGAAAAGCAAGAAGAAAACAACTCCTTCCCAAATCCTCAACATCTAAGCACATTTTACATCAAAACTAACAGCACGACAGCAATTTCATGGGTATCTCTTAGCATACAAATTAAGAGCATTTGACTGTGTGTCACGTTGGAGGCTTTACTAGATGTCCTAACACAGAATAGCATGTTTAAGTCCTATTGCTTATTCATGACCATATAAACTGTGATAATGGAAGTATTAAGATATGTAAACGTGTTTGATGAAGAAGTATAGTTCTTCACGCTCAGTGTAAGAAGCCAAAGGAGGAAAAAGATCAGATCCTCTTCATACGCAGATGCAGGGTGATGAAAACATTAGAGATTGCTCGGGAAACTTACCACACTTAGAAGAGCTTCTAGTGCCTCCAATGCAGCTATCTTCACAGATATTGGAGTCAAATTATGCAGCATTTCTACTTCCAAACCATCATGAGCAGGCTGTTCTTGAAAAGATCTTGCCATACTTGAATGCTTCCTTTTCTTCTGCCGAGATCCACTCAACAATTCCCCATGGACCTTTATGTGCTTATTCAAACTTTTGCCATCCTTATCACCACCAGGAAAATCTAAATCAATGAATATATTGCTGACAATACCCTGCCCAATGTGAATTGCAATCCCTGCTCAAAGACCCAACAAAAGGGATTAACACAAGTGCTCATGTCATCACATGAATCTAAGTTATAATAATAGCTAATTATAGATGCCTCATACAGAAAAGTAGGTTTCTTTCTCAGATTGTTATACGAAGTCCGCGTACAACCAGGGAATCGCATATGGAATTGACAATTTATTGCATCAGCTTTGAAATAAAACATACATACTAGGATACAATTTTCAAGGATCCATTTCTGCAAATAGCACATAGCTCGTACAGTGTGTCGAACAGAAGCAAATCATGTAAGTTTGAATAATGTACAAGCAAATTGAGCAGGTGTTGCACAGCAAAACACACAAGTCTTTAGTAATGGCATGTGCTGCACTTGTAATATCATCTTCCAGTACTTGATGCTGAATGCATAAAACTAGCTTATCAATTGCAGTAATTAGTCTTAAAATAATGATTTTCATGCAAGACACCAATAAATACTCAAAAGCGCACCCCAAAAAGAGGAAGAAAACGACAGAGAGAGATTAAATGAACAGGACTACGTGCTACATACTGCAATTACATCAAAAACCTATTCAAACATAATGTATCTTTTCCAATTATTCACATAAATGGACTTCAGCCTCCAAATTTTGCGGTTCTTATAGTCATTTGGTATTTTGTTCGCAACAATGCAATAGGTATACAAGTAACTTAAGTACGATTCCTTAAAGTCAGCAAACCACAGTTAATATATGAAACCTAATCGAAGGCGATTATTTAGGAAAACAAAGATTGGATAAATTTTGAAATGTGATGGATCCATACCAACACCCATTGACATCAATAGGAGCTTCACAATTGAATACGCTTTTATCTTCCAATCTGGTGATCTGCATCTCCTCAAATATTCATTCAGCAGTTGCACAATACTTGCAGCATGTGGTAATAATTGGCTGCAAAAAAGACAAAGGTGGATACTTTAAACATCTACGCCACTTGAAAGATGAATATCAAAATTAAAGTACTTAGAAGAATTTTAACAGTGATTGTTTGCATTCTAGGACAAGCAATACCAACAGAAAGGATTAAACTGGCCTATGCAGGCACTACATTAGGCCAACAAAAAACGCCATACTAACCCCTAACCCCTAAGTCCTATTTTTCTTTTCTTTTTCCAGCCTAGGTGGTCATACAGTTTTCTTAGTGTGCATTCACATTCACATAAGGTAGGTATACAATAGTGTTTTGACAGGTTATGGGCAATATCTATACAGACATGGTATTAAAAAATTGGTAAACTATTGGGACTTTAGAAGAATACATAATTTTACAGATATCATACCATTGCTTTTTTCCAGGCACGAGTTTCGTGGATAAAGTGTTATATTTTTTATTTTTTATATTCAAAACCACTAGTTGTGAAGTTTTTACCAGATCTTACATGATGAAGCAATTCATTTTGATTAAACAAGTTATGGTTCATTTAACGATAACTTTGATGGAGAATCAAAACCTCAGTTGACGGCTATGGCCATACAATCAAAAAAAATGACATTCACCTCTTCAACCCCTGGACAACAGCTGCAAGGATTTCCAGACTATGCAATTGGAGAGATGGAATTTCTGAACAAATCAATTCTTCTTTCAGGGTGGTCATGAAAGAGTATGACGGAGACAAGGAACCATCAACCATCAACACTCTCCCAGTAAGGGCTATTAGACCACGAATTGGAACAGGGACCTGCCATTTAACATGTGTGTTATTTTGCACATATCAATAACAGCTTTGCGGACAAGCATCCTCTATGCTATCAGCTGAAAAAGATAAACCAAAATTTTCTGGAATTCAAAACCAAATTCAGAAATAAGAGGATACCATAACAGGGTAAGAACTTGTAAGCATGTTACAACAGCATTCCATTAGAGTAGAAATTCTAGACCCCAGCAGTCGCTCAGGTCTCTTGGTTGAAAAACCTGAGGGTATTTCAGACTCTGTTAAGCCTCCTAGCGGGGGTGGGGATTCTTTGCCAGCGGGAAACAATGCTCTCAGGGTCTGAGTACCGCTGGCCTCTGCAAGAAAAGGACCAAGTCAAATAGTTCCCATCAATATCAGCAATTGCACAGCGAAACTCCTGTCTTTACCTTCTTCTAGGCCCTGGAAGGCATCATTCAACTGATTGTTTATATATAGCAAGATCTTATCCATCATTAAAGACCAGCTATCCTCATCTCCTCTCGATTTTGGAAGCAAAGACAAGCCATAACCTAGCTTCTGCAAACTAAACCAAATGAGCACCAATGATTTGGCAACTGCATTCCAACTTAATGCCATATAAAAAAGTTAAAGAAATCTGACCTTCAACACACTTGCAGAGCAACTTCCAGAAACGAGCTTTGAGACAATAGCAGATTCAACCTGCCAATGATCAATGTGCTTCAGTGCTTATCTTTATTACTGAAGAGCAATAGCAATAGCGCCTATTAAAGCGAATAAAATAATTGCTGAAATGAGTTCATATGGAAGTAAAAAATTTGTTGATAAATGAATTCCAATTTGTTAACTATTACTTGTCAACTCTTGCGCTAGAATTTGATTTTATTTTGTAGCACAAATCATCCCATATAAGAATTTGTCTGGAATACTGGTAATCAGCAAAATAAAAAGACATGCATGAACTATTGAAGTAACAGTTCTCACTCACAGAAATCAAAAATAGTAAATTAGCTTAAGTTAAGTGCTGAAAAACTCACATTTAGCAGCTTCGAGCTAAATCAATAATGTACATATCTCAAAATTAAAATTAATATATCCATAATGCTTATGGTTAATCACTTACACTATCATAATGTCGGTGAACTGATAGCGGAAAGAAATTTATCATGGTACATAACAGACAGACAGCTCCTTCCTGCATGTCAATAAACCCAGAAGAAAATGATTAAATCCAGAAGAAAAGGAGAATTAATAAATCTGCACACATGAAGCTCTATTTAAACAACACTAGTGGAATTTGACATCTATTTAGGGATCACTTAACTAGCCATTAGAAATCTTTGTCAAACATAAATATCATGAAAGCTAGGATTGCAGAAAAATAAACCAGAGAATAGTATCTTAGTCTAGACTTTTGGTGCATTCTACTATTCCGACGTCAAACATCTTCTGTCAGCAACATAAACAAAGGATGAAAATGGAGGGGTTCACTCTTTTCTAGATAAATAATTAATATTTGTCATAAAGAGATGTGCCCATATGCCACGGGAATAATTATTACTCATATAACGCATTCAGATTGCCTAAAAATAAAAGCAGAAGAAGATTACTTGATACGAAACAGATTGACATTCAGATTGCCACAGGATTTGATACGAAAATCTTAGGTCTTTTACTTCAGAATAAAAGTCTGAATGAACATATATTAACATTTTAATCAAAATCTTTTAGCACGTAAGTAGAGCATCACCTTGAATTATTCCTATTTCCACCTCTGGATATATGCAAATGGTTTATTTTGGTTTGTAGAATATTTGCAATAGGTAAATGGACATATGCCCACATCCATGACAACTTAATGCAGTACCAAACCACAGAGCTTAATCTAAATAATGAACCAGTTTAATAAATCAATGGTGAGAATATTGCGCTCCACCTACCAGCACAACATCAGAGCTATCCTCATTTAGCAGCTTCAATGCTGGCTGAATAACCTTTGTAGCCTGTGAAGTTGCATCCTTTTTTGCATTTGAGAATCCACTCAACCTAACTCACATTATATTATAAGTATTAAAAAGACCAAACTATATCAGTAAACAAGGTTCCAAGTAATACACTAATAATGGCACTTTTATAAAACTGAATAATAATAGCACTTTATACAGTAATATCTTAGCTAATCTGAAGAAAATGAGTGACATCACTTGTGTATAATTCTAACAGAACTCTCTCATTTGCTATGCCACTAAATCAAAGCAAACAGCCCCCCACCTTAATTTATACAGGGACATGCTATATAGAAGGCTAAATTTCAATCATATTTTCTAACGTCCACAAATGCCAACTAATTCTTGTTACTTCTTAAAGATTCGAAACTCATGAAATAGATCCATGACCCTCCTACAGAGTCTATTTTCTATTCTCCCACAATTTTCTTTGAGAATGGTACTTTTCACTAAACGCAAACTAAGAAGGTGCAAATTTGCTTCACAGTGTTCGCTATAATGGTTAATTCCATTTGCATGACCTTTTAAATGTCCATGACATGTACAATCATCTCCTTACTCATAAGATTAGAGCATTTCCCACCATATCGTCTCATCTCAAAATATCTCCTTTGTTGAAACTTATTAAGTTTCTCTCCCAAATCCTCATTAATGAACAGTAAAATATACTTCAAAGTGCATCTGATTAAATTCAGGTATTTTATACATCGCCTAATTTGCAACCCCCGGACATTTTGAATTTCCGATTTATCAAGAAAACCCCAGTATGACCTAGTCCCAGAAATCCACAAGGTTAAACTTCTATATCTTTGTAACCAATAATTAGAAGACACATTCATAATGAATCTACATATCAAAATACTAAAATCCAAAACCATACAAACCTTGTAAATAAATCTGATATCGAGGCACATGCATCTGCCCTCACCAAATGAGAGACTGCTGGAGGCTGGTAAAAAAGACCCAAGAAATAATGTAAAGAAGGCAAATACATACTTTATAGAACTAGTATGTTGTACATTGAAATTATTGTAAGATTAAAATTATTAAACAAGTTCCATCCAAGAATATTGAACAGCAAGGGACTAGCCACAAGCATTCATTGCAGTTACAAAAGTTAAATATAACTGGAACCATAAGAATTTCAGAAACACTCTTCTTAAATTCAAAGCAGAAGAAGAATAAACCAACAAGTTAATTACTCCTAGAATATTTGTTGGTTTGATTCAGTGATTTAACAATTAAAAGTGAATACACAATCATAAACAACAATATTCTGCACCTTGAAAATGAGAGCATAAGAATGCACTTGTACAATATAAATACAATGATCCATTCCCATTACAAACAGGAAGGTGGGTGGGGTGGGGTGGGGCAGGGAGAATCTCAAGCCAATGTATATCAGAAATCATACCTGAATATGTGAGAGAAGCTTAGTTAACCATGCAGCATACGAAGTTAAGAAGCGCTCTGAACTGCATTCTTGAAAGGTCAACCCAAGCAAACATATGCCTACCTGACACTTATCTGGCTAAAGCACATTCATGAAGAAACATATCAGCAGCTATTATCCATGTATTTACTTCACATTAAATTATACTTATCAGATATCCATACTTCAAAAGTTTTGAGTCCATTAGCACCAATGACAACTAAAACAGAGACGGAAAATTTTTTCACGAAATAAACCCACATTATATTAACGGTTTGGTAAAATCCGTTAAGCCATGCGGGCATCATAAGGAAAGCTCGATCTCTTTTCAATTTGACACTTCCCAATTACTTATAGCACTCGTCCATTCGCTTCACCGTGCATAATAATGCAAATAATAAACACGAAAACCTGAAAACATCCAGTTCTTTGCTTGCCAGGAATACATAAATTACATATCCCATGAAAATATATCCTTATAAAGCCTTACACAGGCTCCTGCAAGTTCTGAATACAAATAATTCAGCATCATTATGAAGTAAAAGAAACATAAACTTAATGCTTTTTACCAAATTGCTTGATGCCAGGGTGAGTAAGTGATTGACCCACGAATCAACTGCTGATTTCCAGGCGTCGATCAAATCTTGCTCGAGGGGCTGCGGAGCCCATTCGGACAGCAAGTTTAAGGTCTTGACAGTGGAGATAACTTGCGACAACTCCGAAGGGTCGCTGAAGGAGTGCTTCTCGTCGGGAACGTAGTGTTTCAGCAGCGCGCGTAGCAGCCCCGGCTTCGCAGCGACGTCGTAGATGCCACCCGTGGCCGACATTGTTGGCGTTCCAGAGAAATGGGTTAGGGTTTAGGGTTTAACAGGGTTTAAAATATTGTCATCGCCGCTGCCGCCGCCGCAGAAAGAGAGTTCTAGAGAGAGAGAGAGAGAGACATCGAAAGAGAGGTTGTGAGATAGAGATCCGGGGGGGGGGGGGGGTTTATATCGGGAGAGGGATAGAAGAGAGAGAGAGAGTTCTAGAGAGAAACGGGGCAAGAGAGAGAGAGGGAGGGACGGGGGGGAGAGGGAAAGGGGGAGCAATTAGGATTGGGGGCCGGCGAGTTGTGGGGGTCGGCTGGGGGCGATTGGGGTAGGGGTGGTGCTAGGGTTTTTTTCATGGTAAGAAGATGAATATGATTTTTTTAATTTTTTAATTTTTTAAACTATATATATGTCTAATATAAATATTAGTTTTTCATATAAATTTTTTATTTTTTATTTTTAATTAACTTTTTTATTTATTTATATATATTTAAATTTTAAACTTATAATGATTATATAAATTAATATTTTTAACTATTGTTAATTGTAATACCAATTGAATGTCCACCTTTTCGGTTCACCTCATCATAAAAATGCCTATTGGATATCCACTACACCACAAATGACCGAAAAATCATCATATCATCACTGGCGATAAGTCATGTCCAAAATAGGGCTATAATCGAAAAATTAATAAATGGAGATGACAAAATTTGAAAAATTGAAACAACGAGAGAGGACATAAATTGCAATTATCCCTATTTATAATGCATGTCTATTTTTTGATTAATGAATTCATAAACTTGCATGTATGCACCCCTCACTTAGTTAGTAGGACTCACAACTTTTTTTTTCTCCATTTATTCACCTAAGTTTTGTGACAGGTGAAAGCTTAGGTATCTTGAGGGATCAGCTTGGAAGAATAAAGAAGACTAGTGATAATAATCTTCATGTGTATGTAATAATATGTATGCAAGTATATTAGAAATCGATCAGTGCTATATAGTTTTGTTGTGAATATATATATATATATATACACACACATATATATGCTTCGTGTTAGAAATTGCAAATGATGTTTTTTAGGTTCTGAACTAAAGTATTATGAGTCTGTTTAGTGTAATGAACATGCATAAAATATGTATGTTTAAGTCATGATTTTATGTACTTATTAAAAAAAATCATGATTTTATATTTTTATGTATTTTTGAAATAATTTGTGAAAGCTTTTTTTAAATATTAGCTTACTCGTCTAGCAACCTAATTTTGGGCCACCTGCGTGAAGGGTGCCACAAATACAAACAAATTCTTTTTGGAATTTAGTCTTCCCCAAAAATGAATAAGAAAGATTAGGGGATAAAAGTTTTTGATATTCCAACTATGACAATATTTTTTAGACATTGTTATTTGATTTTTATTTTTTTATTTTTCTGTTCTTTAGTTACCATTTAAATTATACAAATTTTGTATTTTACCATCTAAGAGTTTTTTTCGACATAAAAAACCACAGAAATTTGATCATATACCCGGCACATGATATTATTAAGGACATATCCAACATTTCACATGAAGGATAAATAGTTTGTAAAAATACCCATTTAAATTTAACAAATTTTATACTTTACCATCCAAGAGTTTTTTTCGACATAAAAAACCACCGAAATTTGATCATATGCCTGGCACGTGATATTACTAAGGACATATCCAACATTTCGCATGAAGGATAAATAGTTTGTAAAAATACCCATTTAAATTATACAAATTTTGTACTTTACCATCTAAGAGTTTTTTTTCGACATAAAAAACCACCGAAATTTGATCATATGCCCGGCACGTGATATTACTAAGGACATATCCAACATTTCGCATGAAGGATAAATAGTTTGTAAAAATACCCATTTAAATTATACAAATTTTGTACTTTACCATCTAAGAGTTTTTTTCCACATAAAAAACCACCGAAATTTGATCATATGCCCGGCACATGATATTACTAAGGACCTATCCAACATTTCGCATGAAGGATAAATAGTTTGTAAAAATACTATGTGATAGAGTTTGAACTTGGGCAACTGTGAGGATTAACATACTCATTCACCATTTGAACAACTAACAACATTATATAATGTCATGCGGATTCATATATTAGTCTTACGACGTGCAAAAATTTAAGAGAACACATTGTACGTTTGCAATAATAAATGGAATAAAATTATTTTTGTTAAAAAAATTGATCATGCTAATATAATTAATTTTAAAAGAAAGTTGGATAAAATAAATTTAATTAATTTTAAGAAGAAATTGGAAATTTTTACTTATTTTTTTTTATCCTGGTTCTTTTTAAAATATGACCAAGAATTTTAAAAAAGAAATGGAATAAAAAATAGTTAAGATTTTTGAAAATCAAAAAAATATTTTTTATCTAGTTTCTTCTTAAAATTAATTAATTTGTTTTCTGATTATTTTATAATTAGTTACATTACCAAGATCAACTTTTCTAAAAAAAATAATTTTTACTCCATTTTTGTGAGTTTAGAAATTTGATATTAAAATGTGTTTTCTTGAACTGATGGATGCACATAAAAAGACTCATATATGAATATACCTTACATAAAATGATTGTTAGAAAATCAAGTGGTGAATGAGGATGATTACGCCTATGGTGGCCCAGCTTTAAGCCCTATCAATAGTATTTTTACAAACTATTTACTCTACATGTGAAACGAAGGATACGTACTCAATAATATCATGTCGAGGGATTTCGGTGATTTTTTTTTTCTTTTATGCCGCAAAGTGTTTTAAGGTGAAATGTAAAATTCGCATAGTTTAGATAGTAACCAACGATTAAAAAAAAAAAAAAAAAAAGCTATAATGACAAAATCTGAAAATTACCATAATGACCCAAAAACTCTCCCGAAGATCTATTTTCAAGTTAATCCACACATATGTTGTTTAAGTTCATAAAATAAAGTTAACAATGAAGTTTATTCGGAAAAAAATGGATTGAATTTGTTTCAGGATTAAAATGTTGTCTTAATTAATCAAATACAAAGATTTAGTGGAGAGTTCTTGGTAATTATATTATTTTATTTTACTTTTGTTGTCTAAAAGATTTACTCACCATATAGAAAGTTTCACTACTTTTATTGTTTTCACATGTTGATAATATGTTATTTAACCTATTTTATTTTTTCTTTTTTTTTTAAGTTATGAACTAAAATTCCTAGAAAGATTTTGTTAATTTCATATATAACCAATAATTAGATTTAAAATCAAATAATTAATTTAATATTTAAAACTAATTATGTCATATTACAAATTTCATTTCCCAACCTTTTCTTGAAGGCCATTATATTATATGGCTGCCAAGTTGTCTATTGAGGTGGAAAATAACCTAAAAATAAATGCCACATCTATACGAATTTCTAAATTTCGATTAATTCGGCTGTCACGTCACCAACAAGAAGTTATGTCCAAAATAGGACTATAATCGAAAATTGATAAACGGAGGGGACAAATTTAAAAAAATTGAAACGAAGAAGACAAAATTGAAAATAGGGTAAATATAGAGGACATAAATTGCAATTATCCTTTATAAATATCTAGTAAGAGTATGTTGATAATCATTCAAAACCACGCTTGTCCAAGACGTAGACTAATTCGATAATGAAAATATGTCTTTCAAAATCGATCCTTTATGCTTTCTTTAAAAAAAAATGGCCCTTCATAATTTAGACATACCTTTTAAAAGTACAAAATGTCAAAGTCGAAATCTTTATTTCTAACATTTTCAAAATATGAAATATATTTTACGTTTCATAATCAAAATCATCATGATTATCTTCTATCCTGTGCATTCCCACATGAAATTGAGCACCTCTTTTAAGGTCTTTCATCTAGTACTCACGGGGGCCAAATAGCCCACCACCTTGTCCATTTGCACGCATCTTTTTCAGTATCATTAATGAGATTGAAAATATAACCAATTTGATACTTAAAAAGTCTTTCCGGACGATGACTTCACTTGCTTCAGTCAATTCCAAGGTTTTCAACTACATAATACGATACAATCCTTCCCATGTGAATATTCAAACAAATCGGTCTTCTAGACCAATTATCAATTGGTATAATAGGATGAGGCGCTAGACCTTTAAGCAATATTTAGAGTTTGAATTTTAGTATTGTAAATAGAGCAATTGAATTGAGAGAATCGTCCCCATAATGGGCCTCTGCAATACCCAATTCAGATTAGTTGGCCAATAAATCGAAAACGGATGGTTAAAGCCAAAAAAAAAAAAAAATCTTCTAGTGTTGCATCAAAATTAAATTAAGAGGCACATAAAATTCTTGTTGAAGGAATTGATTGACCAAGTCCAATCAAACTATTTATGGATATCCAAGTAGAGGGGATTTATACAATGCGTGTCGTAGTAGAAGTCTATTTATACAGTGTTTTGAAAATAATTATATTTTATAAAATTCAGAATAAATACAATTTTTTGTTAATCAATCAAAATGAAGAGTTAGAGATATGTAGAAGAAAATATTATTTACGATAAGGTAGAGTTACAAAAGAATAACATCACTATTGACTTTCCAGATTGAAAAACTAAAGATTCGAATTTACGGTGGACAAGGTAATCTCGTCCACTTTCCTCTCCTCTACGCGTGGGAGTTAAAATGCTTCCTATTTTTCAAAGTTGTCTTTAGTGAATATCATTTGTGGAGGCTAATTTTCTATGAAAAAAATAATATTAGTATCAATTTTTTTTTTCGTTATGTCGGAATATTGACTTAATATTACGCAATTGCAATTTACAACAAAAATGTAGGGATTGTTACATCTACACCTATCAGAGTTTGGTATAAATACACTTAAATTCCTTGAAGTTTGTATAATTATAGAAACAATTCTTACATACTAACAATTTTTGTTTTATAGTTAGAATCCTTCAAAAAATAATGACATTGATAATTTTTATTGATGCTTACGGTTTTTTCGAGCACCCGAAATTTATAATGTGAGAAAATAAGTCTTCGTCCTTCGTGAGATAAAGATCGATTCAAGAGGAGAAAACTTGCAAAATAGAGGTTAACACTCCACTGAATTAAGTCAGTATTGTGTTTGATAATAATAAAGAAATGATAAAAATGATGAAATAATGAGTGAATTGTAGAAAAATCGTAGAAAGAGAGTTATCAAGTCTTAAAAAGTGCTATATAATATCAGAGAATCATGTCTCTCCCTTTATGAGGCACTAGGCCTTATATAGAGGTAAGAGTGCACTTGCCTGGCTAGAGACCCCCTTGAAACACGGGGTGAGGGGGGCGTAACCCCATGAAACACGGGTTGAGGGGGCTTGTTGTTGAGATCTTGGGGGGATAAGGTTGTTAGGAGTTGAGAATTAAACCCCCACATTTACCACATGTATGTTTGACTTATTTTATGGTTATCCCCCTTGACATGGGCTTCAGAAAGGACATTGGTCGGGGGCGTCCTGGTTGGACTGGGCTTTTAGATTGGACACCCTTCTCCCCTGACATGGGCTTCAGAGAGGACATTGGTCGGGACCGTCCTGGCTGGACTTGACTTTTAGATTGGATACCCTTCTCCCCTAACATGGGCTTCAGAGAGGACATTGGTCGGGGCTGTCCTGGCTGGACTGGGCTTCTAGATTGGATACCCTTCCCCCCAGACATGGGCTTCAGAGTGGACATTGGTCGGGGCCGTCCTGACTGGACTGGGCTTTTAGGATGGACACCCTTCCCCCCGACATGGGCTTCGGGAAGGACACTGGCTTGGGTCTTTTCTTTCTTGGATCGGGCCTCCAGGATGAAGTATTCAATTTTGCCAAACCCAAATAGAATCTCAAAATATGCTATATCATTGATAATTGGCAAACCTTAGGGAACCTAGGTGTATTTATACAAAATAATAGTTTGATCACGTGGTGAGTGTTTTACAATACTTGTCTTGTGATTGGTGAATAATTTAAAGAGAGCGATTAGTCACCTGGTAAGTGCAATATATCTACCATATGATTTGTTGAGTTCGGCGTCCAAACCAAATTTGCATAAGAATTTTGCCTATCTTCTTATGAATATTTATTGGTGAAGCCAAACTTATTGCAAATTGCTACAACAAACAAATGTTGCCTAAGTAAGAGGAAATTCTTACTCGAGCCAGGTTCAGCCACACCATGACTGAGTATATTAATTATTTCCATAAACGACTTGAGCAATTGAGATCTAAAATGGCAATTTGGAGCATTTGCTAGAAAACAATTCTATATTTTCTCATTTACTCATCAATATATGCCATGTGTATTGATGGACGGTTAAAATAAAGAGATTAATCTTCAAAAAAATTTCGTTATCATAAGTTTTCTCTTTTTTTAGCTTAAAGGTCTATCAATTTACATGACGGGTATTGATGATTAATAAAAGAGAGATGTAACACAGTATTGTAACAAAGAACGCAAACTTCCAAAATGGCGCCTAATTCAGATGTGGTCCTCATATATAGGCCATATAGGAACGTACGTAATTAATATATGGTCCCCATAGGCCACATGACCTTAACTAACTTTAATTTCTCCAAGTATTTCATTGACTTGACCTACAAATTGTTAAACAGCATTCTTCCTTATGCAAGTGATTTCATCACGTATGTATATATATAGCTATATGTCACGTAGTTGCTCCTCTACCAAATTCTAAGTTCTTTTTTTGCTCATACTTAATACTTCATAGATATATTCAGCCTTATGGAGAAGCCTCGGCCACTTTTCCAACTAGTAGCACTCTTTCTTGTTCACTGCTATTTCTTAAGCTATAGCTTAGCCATAACCACCAATCTCAACACCGACGAATTCTCGCTTCTTGCCTTGAAATCCCACATCATCACTTCAAGTTCTTCTTACGGTACATTGGCGAGTAATTGGACCGTTAAAACCTCTGTTTGCAATTGGTTTGGTGTCACTTGCGGCTCGCGCCACCGTAGGGTGATTGCTCTGGATATCTCAAATATGGGCCTCGAGGGCACTATCCCTCCTCAAATAGGGAACCTCTCTTTTCTAATTTCATTACAAATGAGTGGAAAACATTTTCCGGGGAGATTTGCTGGAGGATGTGGCTCGTTTGCGCCGGCTAAGAGTTGTTGATTTCTCCGATAATAACTTTAGTGGAGAGATTCCGAAGTCTTGGTTTGGGATGAGAAAGCTCGAGGAACTGTACTTGTATAACAACAATTTAGCTGGTAAGATATTCCTGCATCTTGAATGAATATCATGTTCAGTATTTTTCATGAGTTCTAGCTAAATTTGAGTATGTGGTATGTTTAGAGAGCATTTTACTTTTGGTATAGTGCCAATAATCTTCTTAACTTTTAGTATTTTAACATAATTACTTTCCCTGATCTGTTGATATGGGATATAAAAGATAACAAATTACATCTACACCTTTGAAATATAGTGTATTTACAAATTAGTTACTATAATTTTAAAAATTACAAATACCCCCGAGATATGCATCAACTTTACAAAATTCACCTTTTATCAAGACGATATGTAATTAAAAATTGTATTTATACTGTTTTCGACAGGCATTTGAAATGGGTTTCGCATGTTTTCAATAAGTTCAAGATATAGAAATTATATATGAAGTCAATTTTTGAAAAAAAAAAAGGACAAATTCCAGAAGACCCCCCTGTGTTATTGCGAAATAGCAAAAAACCCCTTATAATTGAAAAATAGGCTAAGTACCTCATGTGTTAATAGTTTACATAGCATAAAACCCTACTTCCGTCCAAACTGACAGTGTTGACAGTATACGCGCCTTATGTGCGTTTGTTGGTTGTGTTTATGTATTTTTTACCATTAATTGATCAATTTTTTGACCTAAATACCTCTCTGATCTTTTTTAATTTTCTAATTTCTATCCAACTACCATCAAACACTAAACGAAGAATAATACTAACTTTTCTAAATCTATTATAAATTGAGCACTAAAATAACTAAAATTAAATTCTAAGATAAATATTAAAATGCTAAAAATAATTATATTTATTTATTGAAATATTTAAACTAGTAAAAAGTATTTTACTTTAATTTAATTTAATTAATTAAACTTCATTAACAAATTAAAAATATACAAATAGTTTTATAATTGTTGTTATTTGTCAAAAAAAAATATTATTTATTATGACAAACAAATACTGTTAAAAAAAACTAATAACTTTTCTAATTTTATTTTGAAAATATTGAGAACAAAACCATCGACATTCAAAATTCTCAAATAAATATTAAGACATTAAATAAAATAATTACAGATAAATACTTTATTTTGAAAGAAACCATGTATAAATAATTAAACTAATTAAGGTTCATTGTAAAATAAAAATATACCCACATCTTTTTAATTTAATTTTTTTTTGTTGAAACATTAACCAAATACCACATTAACCAAACATACTTTTTTAGAAATAATGAAAATTCTAGTTTACCTATTTTATAATAAAGAAAATAAAGAAAGAATTCTTTCTCATACATCCAACCAAAATGAAGATCTTCTCCACATTGCTCCTTCTTCAGATCTCTTTTTCATTGCCATCAACACCCCAAAACCTCCCATCCATGGCCAAATCCCCAAAACCTCTTCAAATCTTCAGATCCACTGTGTATGTGTGAGAGAGAGTAGGGGGGGGGGGGAAAGGAAGGATGGCGTTGGGGGGAGAGAGAGAGAGACGAAGGGGGAAGAAGACGGCATGTGTGTGTTGGTGTGTGTGTGTGTGTGTGTGTGTGTGTGTGTGTGTGAGAGAGAGAGAGAGAGAGAGAGAGAGAGAGAAACGACGTGAGAGAGAGAGAGAAACGACGTGAGAGAGAAAAGTTGGGGAGGATATTTTTATTTAATTTATTTTTATATTTATCCAATTATATTTACTAAATATTATATTTTTTTATTCCATGATCATTCATGATCGTTCTTTTTCTACAATTAAGATCTAACGGCTATTCATAAAAGGGGCATAATGGGTATTTTAGAAAAATTAACGCCGTTAAGTTAAAGTTGACGGAGAGAGCGTGTGTGCTAAATTTTTCATAACATGGGGTGTTTTTAACCTATTTTCCGATCATTGGAGTTTTTTTGTTATTTGGCGATAATACAGGGCCTTCTTCTGGAATTTGTTCAAAAAAAAAAAAAATAGAGGTGATGTCAGATTAGATATAGTAATGCTTGGTGGTAGTTGTGGTGATATAAAGTGGAATTATTTTGTAAAAATTGGTTGAGGAATTTTGTTAGATTTGATGAGGCGTGCCTCTTAGTGGCCAGGGTGGCTACTATATTTGAAGCAAAATTATCTTTTGGTCACCTTTATAAATATTTACGAAAAGGTTCTAAATCTTGAGGGGGTATTCATAATTTTTAAAATAATAGAAATTAATTTGTAACTACATCATATATCAGGGATTGTAGATGTAATTTGCCCTATTTTTTAAAATTGTTAAATTAAGAACTCACAATTTGAAATCAAAGTGGCACAAAAACATAATTGGAGGGGCAAGTGAAAGTCAACCAAATGTTTATTTTACACATTGTTGCTCTCTCCAGCAATGTTTGAGCATTGAGCACTCAAATAAAAATTATTATTGTTTTTGTTACCAGTAGTAATAGTATGACGAAAAATGATTTGATAAGGGATTGACAATCGATTTCTATGTTGTAACTATGAAATTATAGAAAGCATTTTGTTTTCAAAGAATGCTTACAAACTATTACGTCACTGTAAGATTATTGTATCTCATTCAGTAATAAAATCAATCCATGGCAAATTTTGAGGGTTTTTGGCTAAACTTATTTTAAAGAGCTTATAAGCTCCTGTATTATATTTCAATAATAAGTTATCTAAGTGTTTGGATAAAATAAGATCTTGTAACTTATAAAATATTTTTTGAGCTTATAAGTTGTGATTCTGTTTGATATATATAAGAGCTTATAAATTATTTTAAGCATAATATGATAAAAAATAACAATGTAAAATTAAATTTTCATGTAAATAAATATTTTTTTGAGATAGTAGGAATGTTATATTGAAAAAAACAAAAGATATTTATGTCATTTTATCTTTTAGTATTAGATAACTTATAAACTATTTTTAAAAAAAAGTTGAGGGAGCTTATATCTATAGTAAAATGCTCCTTATAACAAATTTTTCGTTAGTAAAAGGAGTGCTTCCCTATATTGCATATTAGCATTTTTGTAATTGTGGGGATTCATATAGTATTACATATGTTCAAGAATACTTGGGCAAATCCAAATAACATTAGTATTGTTCACAAATTCTCTAATCTCTGTCAATCTAATTTCATCCACAGGCATAATTCCAGGAGAGATTAGTCATCTTTACAACTTGAGAGTTCTCAACTTGGGATCCAACAAGTTGAGTGGTCCAATTCCTCACTCCATTTTCAACAATATGTCTACATTGGAAAGCATGGATTTTTCCAACAATAACTTATCAGGAAGCTTGCCTGTGGACATTTGTAGCCACAATAAACTTGTTGCTCTTAAGTTTCTTTATCTATTTAAAAACATGTTGAGTGGAGAAATACCTAAGAGTTTGTCCCAATGTTCACAACTTGAGGAGCTGTACTTGTCTTCCAACAGCTTTAATGGAGCTATCCCAAGCCAAATTGGAAACTTGACACAACTTCAGATATTGTACCTCCAAAACAATAGTATAACCGGTACGATGTTTCTATCTCTAAATTGCGTTTAACCTAAACACGCTTTTTTTTTTCCCTCCCTTTTCTTTAGTTCTTCTATATATGTTATGTGAACCCTATTTATCCACTAATAGGCCCAGAGAATATTTCTGAATGTTATGTTTTTAACAAAATATTTTAAAATTTTACATTTTAAAGTATTTCCCACAGTTATCATTTCATTTGCAATTTTGGTCCTATAAGTATGCCTTTGTCCAATTTTGGTCCAATTCGTTTCAATTTTCTCAATTTTGGACCCATATATTTTAAATTTTTGCAATTTTGGGACTTTTTCTGAAATTCTGTCTAATCCTTAACGACGAAGGCACGTGCGCCTCACGTGGCCATTAAATCTCATTTGTTTCAAATTTTTTGCAAAGTTCCAAATTTGCAAAAATTTGAAATGTATGGGACCAACATTGAGAAAATTGAAAACAAATGGGACGAAAATTGGGCGGAATTTTGGTCCCACGTGAGGCGCGCGTGCCTTCGCCGTTAAAGATTAGACAGAATTTCAGAAAAGTCCCAAAATTACGAAAATTTGAAAAATATGAGATCAAAATTGAGAAAATTGAAACGAATGGGACCAAAATTGGACAAAGACGTATTATGGGACGAAAATTGCAATTAACTCTTTCATTAACATAAAAGCTAGAGATAGAGTCTGAAATTCAATTACGAGAATTGAAGGGAAATTTTCTAGTATATCTGAAGTAAATTTGTCTGTCATTTTAGGAGGTAAAATGTTTAATAAAATTAAATATATGTACAAAAGTTGATTTTCTAAATATTTGAGGGGATAGGGGCTGGCTCTATCGCTAGACATAACAATATATGCTTGAAGTGGTATGATCTTGTGTTTGGATAATCTTGATACTATTTTTGAGTAAAATGCATCTGGATCCCTTGCGACTTGGCTAATTAGCACACTAAATCTTGTATGTTTTTTTAATTATCACAAAAAAAAACTCTATAGTTTTAAAAATCAAGTTTAAAAGACCCTCATAACTGTAGGTGTAATACACGTGTTGTTTGGGCAAATTAGCCTTCATTTTTAGAGATAAAATGACATTTCTACCCTTATTCATACAAATTATTACACTTTTTCTAGAAATAATTATATATCTTTTTCTTTTCCTCTAAAATAACACCACCACCAATATTTTATCTTCTAAAATAACACCATCACTACCACCACCACCATTGCCCCCTTTCGCCATGGAGAGAGATTGATAGAACGAAATCAAGAGACATAGAGAGAGAGAGAGAGAGAGAGAATGAATGACAGACACCATCCACTTCCACCACTACTGCCCTCAAGAGAGATATGGAGAGATTTAATGAGAGAGACAGAGAGAGATCTAGAGAGAAAGTCTAATCGATAGAGATTTATCGTCATCATTATTGGCCTATAAGAGAGAGAGAGAGAGCCCAACACACACACACACACACACACACACACACACATATATATATATATATATATGTATATATGAAGGGGTGGGGGGCGGAAGAGATCGAGATATAGAGGGGGCATCGGTGGTGACAATAGTGGCGGTGGGCACAACCATGATGATGGCAGAGAGAGAGAGAGAATGACAGACACCCTCCACTGCCACAACTATTGCCCTCAAGAGAGATACATAGAGATCTAAAGAGAGAGTTAGATCGAGAGAGATCTACCATCACCGTCATTGCTCTCTATAGAGAGAGAGAGATTTTGCATGACATAAATATATGTATAGAGAGAGGGTGAGAGAGAGAGAGAGAGATCGAGATATAGAGGGGGCGCCAGTGGTGACAAGAGTGGCGGTGGGCACAACGGTGGTGACGGCAGCGAGAGAAATTTGAGAGAGGGAGAGAGCGAGAAGAAAAGGGAGAGACTACAACGATGAAGTGGCCTTGGCGGTGGCTGAGAGAAGAGGGAGAGGAGAGAGAGATGTTCTATAGATGAATGGAGAAGAAGAGGAAAGGAGAAAAAAAAGGAAGGACAAAAAATGAGGATAAAGGACTAAACAAGGAAAAAGAAAAAAAAATATTTTAAAAAATATATAAGGGTAATTTTGCCCATCCAACTAAAAATATTGACAAATTTGACTAGAGGAGCGAGCAACTTTGAGAAAGCATAAGATTTTCTATGATAATTAAAAAAAATACAAAATTTAGCATGCTAATTAGGCACAACACGGGGAGATTGCATTTTACCTTATCATTTTCTTACAAGTTCTAACCTAAATCGAGTTTGGCCAAATCAAAATTAATTCTATAGTATGCCTTTTTAATTTGTCGTGTAATTACTTCTGTATAATCAGAGGGATCAATTATAAGTGCAATAATATCTTCTACATATATTTTGTTTAGTATGGTCGACCATGATTTAGTCAAAAATGATCTCTATTTCAGTATTTTGTTCTCTTTCTAGTTCAGGAGACAATAGTTCAATTGCTTATTTAACCTTTTCTATTCTCACAGTATTTCTTTTTTCTTTTACATATTTCGCTTGCCACATTCTTTTTCCTTTCTTTTTCTTTATAATTTACACCTATTCCAAGCCCTTATTACTTTGTGACTAACTACGAATGCATGGTTTGTATTATCTAAATATTTCTTATAATTTCAGGTTCTATCCCGCAGGAGATCGGAAAATTGTACAATTTGTTCAATATTGACCTCTCGTGGAACCAGCTTTCAGGTCCAATAACTTCAACAATCAGTAACTTATCCAACTTGTTTCGCTTTTATGCGTTCGACAACAGTCTTGAAGGAACAATACCTTACCAAATTGGGGACTTGCAGTCATTGATGCTTCTGAATCTCAGACGGAATCAGTTAACTGGTCCATTGCCCGAAACTATATCCAACCTCACAAGTCTAGAGTACCTCTATCTTGCAAATAATCATATCTCCGGTAACATTCCCAGGGAGCTCTTCAAGAAAAACATCATGGAGCTAAACCTTGAGTTTAATCAGCTCTCGGGTCGAATCCCTTACACTGTTGGGAACCCTTCAAGTTTGAACATCTTACAACTCAACTCAAACAACTTGACCGGTGAGATCCCATCATCAATGTGCAACTTGACTTCCCTTTATTATCTCCATTTGTCGAACAATAGTTTGGGAGGAAAGATCCCACAGTGTTTGGGAAATTTCAGCACGGTTCTGGCGGTTCTGGCTTTGAAAAGCAATCAATTTTATGGCCATATCTTGACTAATTTTGCTGTGGGAAATTCTTTGAAATACCTTAACTTGAACGGCAATAATCTTGAGGGGCCGTTGCCCAGGTCCTTGCTCAGCTGTGCACAACTACAGGTTCTTGACGTTGGGAACAACGGAATTCAAGACTCGTTTCCATTTTGGATTGAGGGCCTCCCAGAACTTCGAGTTCTTGTCATGAAATCTAACAAATTTCATGGACAGATGTTACCTAATTCTTTGGACAAGAGTAGTAAGTTGATCCCTTTCCCTAAGTTGCAGGTTTTCGATGTGTCTGATAACAAGTTTACCGGACCTTTGCCAGAGTATTTGATTAGGAATTTCGTAGCCATGATGAATGTGAAGATAAATGCGACTGACAAAAGAAAGAATTGGTTCGCGACTTATAAGGAATCTGTTACGCTGGTTGTGAAAGGCTTTGAGCGTAAGTTAGTCAGGATCTTGGTAACCTTTACAATAATTGATCTCTCCGACAATGAGTTTTCTGGAAGTATTCCGCACTCTATAGGAAAGCTTAACTCATTGGTATACCTGAATTTGTCATATAATAGTGTCACAGGATCTATACCTATATCTCTTGGAAATTGTGCTGCTCTTGAAGCATTGGATTTGTCTTCAAATCAATTGGAGGGGGAAATTCCGTCACAATTGACTAGTTTAACATTTCTCTCTATCTTAAATTTTTCATATAATCATCTTGTGGGGCCCATACCCGAATCTCCCCAATTTTCTACATTTAAGAATGACTCATACATTGGAAACCCTGGATTATGTGGATTCCCATTGACAAAGAAGTGTGCCAAAGCACAACCTGTGCTTCCAATGTTGCCACAAAAGGGTGATGATTCTCAATTTATAGATGGGTTCACATGGAAAGCTGTCGTCTTGGGCTATGGATGTGGATTTATATTCGGGTGTATAATGGGTTATCTTATTTTTAAGTACAATAGGCCGTTGTGGTTTGTGAATATCTTTTTTGGTATACAATACAAGATAAAGGGCAACTGAAGTAAAGTTTGGTGATGGGAAAGTCGATTATAGTAGAAATTAGCTAGATGTGCCATTAATTTCAATATATATATATATATATATATATATATGTACATATATTAATTGGTGTGGCTTAAATTCCATGACTTAAAGGATAAATTATTCTACAAATGATCCTTTTTCGACTTGACGTTTGATGTATTTAATCCCTGGGATCTTTATCACAAAATTTAATTAAGCATGTTTACTATCCTTTTATTTGACATTTTTTGTTTTGACTAGCTAAACATCTGCGCGTTGCACATAAAAAACATGTGGTATAAGATAATACAAAATAATTTGATTTTAAGAATAAGCTAAATTAATATGAATGCTTTTTTATAATTCATCAGTTAATGACTTGCTAGCAATTATTACATATATAAATGATGAAATAATTAATAAATGCTACTTCTAAGGTGCATGCCGCAAAAATTATATGTAGAAGCATCAAAACATATAAGTAGTAACATTTGCTCTTTTTCATTTTTCATGATGATATTTAATAGGATCATGATAATCAGACAACAGCCTGTTAGATTTGCACTTACGTGCAAATAAAAATCGATTTCTATAAAGTTGTAAGACTATATTTAACTTGGTGTTTCAAGTATCTATATTCACTATAGGAAAAAAGGCACTTTCCGGCGGAAAAATCGCCCCCAGAAGGCAGAATTCCACCGGATTTCTGCCGGAATTCCCCCGATAAGAAATCCGGCGGAATATTCGGCCGGATTTCTTCCCCCTTCCGCCGGATTTCTTACGGGGGGAATTCTGGCGAAAAACCGGGGGAATATCCTGCCGGATTCTGTCCGGGGGAATATTCCCCCGGTTTTCCGCTAAACGCCGCCGCACGGCCTCCTTCAGCACGGACTCGCCACCGCACCGCCTTAGCCGCCCCCCGAACCCGCCACCGCACAGTCTCCGCCGCACCGTTGGAATAGTATCCCAAAATATTCAAATATTTGCAACTGCAGGGATTTGAACTCGTAACCTCGAAGTTGAATAACAAACACTCCACCGCCAGGCTATCCCTTAAAGTTATGATAAGTTTTGTTTTGTTTTATACATATTATATATTTGTTTCATTATTTTTATTTTAATTATAATTAAAAGATAGTATAAATAATAATAGTTACAAGATAGCATTGATACTATATCAAAATATGTATTATATATACTATATAAACACACACATATATATATATATACACACACACCATATAAACATATGTATACCTATGAATGTATTATAAATAATTTTAAGATAGTATTATATAAAAAGATAATACTATAAATGTATTATGAATGTATTATAAATAATTAAAAGATAGCATTGATATTATATAAAAATATGTATTATATATACTATATAAACATATATGCACCATATAAATATATGTATACCTATAAATATGTTATAATAACCCACATGATATTATATCTAATTAAAAGATAGTATATACTATATAACCATTTCAAATTTTTTGGAGTAACTTTTGTACTAGCCTTACAAAGTTATAAAAATAATAAATAAATAAACTTATGTGAACATTAGGTGTTATTAATAAAAAAATACGATACCTATGTATATTTGTGTGTGTGTGTATATATATATATATATTTCTTTTGTAAATAAGTAGATTATGTATAAAAACATGACTAAATTGTATACACAAATTTCAATATTCAATTATACAACTAATGAATTATTATCTTTTATATACTACATAGAATTGGTAATTTTATTTCCTTTTAAAAAAACTAAAAGATTTTCAATGTATTTATATTGTACCATATAATCAATAAATATATTATAAACAATTAAGACATATTATAAATAATAATAGTTAATATGGATATGTACTTATGCATACAATTTTGAAAAAAAATAATTTAAAAAAATTAAAATTATTTTTGCATCTAAATGGATTTGAACCTTTGACTTTTGGGATAGAAGAGTTGTTGCCTTACCATTAGACTATGATCAATTTTGTTTAAACATTTTTCAATCAAAACTTAATATTTAATTAAACTGAATTTCAGAAAAAAAAAACCAGTCCGGCGGAATTTTTCGCCGGAATATTCCCCCGGATTTTTATATTTAAAAAAATAAAATTACTTTTGCATCTAAGGGAATTTGAACCTTGGACCTTGAAGATGGAGAATTATAACTAAAACCATTAGGCTGTGTTAAAACTTGTTTTAATCTTTTGTACTTTTGTGCTTTAATTTTTTTTTTTTGAATTTTCCGGGGGAAAATTCCTCCGGAATTCCCCCAGCTTTTTTTAAATGTTTTTGGAATTTTCCGGGGGAAAAATTCCTCCGGAATTCCCCCGAATTTTTTTTAATTTTTTTTTGAAATTTTTCGGGGGAAAAATTCCGCCTGAATTCCCCTGGATTGTTTTTATTTTTTATTTTTGAATTTTTCAGCGAAAAAATTTCGGCGGATTATTTTCGCCAGTTTTTTTCCACCAGATTTTTTTGCTGGAAAATGAGTATTTTGCTGTAGTGATTTATTAAAAGACCCTAAGTCAATATTTAAGATTTATGTCAACGCATAAGCTTAGATGTGTGGTTGACAATGATCAACTGGAGCTATACACACAAATAATGGAAAATAAAAAGAACAATGTCTTATTTTGTTGGCTATATATATATATATATATATTATTTGTTTATATATTGTTGGAAATACAAATCACCAGTGTAATCACAAGGACAAAATATATATACAATTTACTACATGAAATGTATAATTCCAGTATTGATACCAACTAGAGTCATGATCAAACAAAGAGCCAATAAAATGCTAGATTTGCAAGTGTAAGATGGTTACAAATCATCATCACATTCACTTCTTAACTTTGATGTGATTCTATCAGCATGTATGATTCCTATCATACAACACACATATGCTCTAGATCAGTAACGAACAAATATGTCTGATATCGAAATTATGATAAACAAAGAACCAATGTGTCAACTTATCTTTTTTTGGACTATTTGTACCGAAAAATGTTGTTCCAACCATTGGTAGAATCATTGTTAATTAGATTCTCTGGTAGACCCGCTTACTTATTTGTTTGAATAACTGAATCGCTAGCAAGGCCGACTTGTCCTGAAGAAGTATTCACCCAACTAACTGATGCATTGGAACGACGAATCTTCTCCCAACATAAGACATTCTAGAGATTCTTGAACAAGCTACACAACTACAAATTGAATGTCACTTCAAAAACTAATCAACTCTATAAGGCTTATACATGTTGGTGTATTTCATTTGGGTGCACGATCAAGGAGAACACGTGTCAAGAGCTAATTAGTTAGTTGTTATAACCATATTGTCATATTTTGTGATGGATTTTGAGGGTGTTACAATCACTTACCTAGAGATTATACAAACTTTATTTTATGAATACAAATGTAATTGTAGTTTTTTTCTTATTTTTAGTAAAAACTAATTTCATGAACTTTGAATTTAATTTAATAAATTAAATTAATTATAATCTAGTTCGACAAATTAAGTTTACCAAAAATGAGACTAAAAGTACCAACCACATAATTCATATGCAAGATGTATGGATTTAATGGGCTTCTAATATGTTTTAATTACATGTGCATAGTTGGATTGTACTTATTTATGGCACATACATAAATAATTATATATATATATATATATATAAGTACATGTAGATAAAGTTGATCTATGCATGTCACTGGTAAATTGAGCCAAATTTATATGTAATGACTACCATGCATTTGGGCCAAAATTTAGGAATTAGAAGGGTTTAAAATAGTAATTAGGATGATGACTTTAATTATATATACACACACACACACTACATAATGTATAGTAATAATAAATTGGAGTTGCATGATTAAGGAAACAAAGTGAAGTTAAAAGATAACTACAATATAAGGATATAAATTATGGAAATGACTTATATATGGAATTTAGAAGACTTTTATTTACATATGTAGTTGAATTTGATTGGTCAAAATATGAAAATAATAATTTATAATTTTTTTTTGAAAAAAATAATTTATGATATTAAATGTTAAAAAACTAAGCAATAATGAAGGGCATTATTATTAAAAGCAATATAATAATTGCCATATTGAGAAATCTATATATATATATATATAGATAGATAGATAGATAGATATACCCACACACATGCGCTCACACAAAATCTAAAAATTTGTGCTAATTGATAGAAAATTAATAATAAAAAAATTAATCAATGGATATAATTATAAATTATATTTAAGAAAATAATGAACTATAAAGAGTGATTTAAGGACTTAAAGATATATGTATAAAAGTAATGATATTAGATTAGTTTAATTATGGAAAGACATTGTTGAGTGTTATAGAATCTTCATTTTTCTCCGTTGATGACAATTGTGCCCTTATTCTCCACACGATGGAATGTGTTGTCTGCTGTCACAATGGTATCACTGCCATTGTATTCCTCAAAAGCTGGAAAACTTGGACTAGTCTCTAGTAAGATGATGCCCGCATCCGAAATCTATAATCCAATCATTCTCAAAGTTGATCGAATTCAATGCTTCTAAAGCTTTTGTTATAGCCATGAGGCACTTTCGCCAATCTTCCTCCGTAATCTTTTCAGCTTCAGATATGTTGCCTTCCTTTACATTAGCTCAACGAAACCTTTGGGTGTGCCCTGTTCGACCACATTGAAAGCATTTGAAGATCTACTTGCCGGGAGTATTAGAGGCCCTTTTTTCCCTCTGTGTGAACTCGGACTTGAAGATTCTTCCTTTTCCCCTCGTGAGCTCGAGCTGTTTTTTTACCTCCCTTTCCTTTGAAGTATCTCCTTTTGGCCCTGAGAGTGCGTTCTTTTTTTCTTTTTTCTTTTATGGAGATACCGGCCATTTGCTTTGCCAACGACTATTGTGAGGACAGTAAATTCTCGAACTCCTCCAATGATGGTTGCTGGACCCAATGTTGGATTGAAGTAACATAGGGAATGTACTTTGACTTTAATCCTTGATCGAATAATAGTTCTTCTTATTTGAGCTTCATAAATTTCTTTTGTTGGGTTTAAAAGAGAAATTTTTGAACATAAATTTTTCATTTTAAGAAAATACTTGGCAATAGAAAGACTGTCTTGTGTAGTGTTTGCTAGCTCATTCTCCAACATTTGCAATCAAACCTCATATTTTTAGTTGAACAATCTGTCAAGAGTCTCCCAAATCTCTTTGGCTTAATTTTCACCGCATGATATGATTGAACAAGCCATGATGAGAAATTGATCTCTTTAAAATGAACTTTGCCTTTGCATATAATTGCTTTCACTTCTTGAGTGCGTAGGGATTGTTTGGGTCATTTGTGGAAGAAGTTGTATTGTCGCCATCAACAACTTCCTACAAATCTTCACCAACGAGATAAAACTCCATACAAGTTCTCTATACCCTGTAGTTAGACTGGTTGAACAATTCCATTCCAAGTCCACTAACATGATCACTCAAATCCATTTTTTAGGCACCAGTTGAATTTTCTACCAAGGGATCTTGACACGTGATAAATCAAACCCCTTATGGCTCTAATACTATGTGAAAATATAACAAACAATAGAAAAAATATTTACAACTCTGCTGGCCCAAGACTGACAATCAAAAGAAAATATAATGTGCCTCAAAAATATAAAGAACTTTGAAGAAAAGTATTTCACTAGAGAACTTGATTTTATAACTTTGGCTGGTCACAAAATGGCTAGGGAAGTCATCTAGAAATCTCTAGTCTCTAATAATTACATAGATATTGAGTTCAAAGTATGGAATTAAAATACACATAAAAACAATGAACCATCATTTAATTCTAGCCTAAAAACTTTGAATCAAACCTAGAAAATACATGTATTCTATGAAATTCATGTACTTTAGGAAATAGGAAATTCAAAGGTCAAGTTAAAAAAAAATCAACTTTATTTTTTCATACAGTAAGTTGTCACCATAGGCGTGTCACTAATTATCAATAATGGCAACATACATACTATATTGTTAATATTGACATTGTATTTGTGAAAAACTAACTTTTTTGTCATTAAATGTATACAATTAGTGACAATTTTTCATTATCATTTGTTATATTGTCACAAATTTACTCATTTTCTTATAGGGCATGAATGATTATTGTCACAAGGATAAAATTCAAGAACAAGAGCATGAATTAAGAAATACAACTATCACTAGTTTAAAATGGAGCCTCGAATCAGCTTACATTTCAGAATTTTCACTTACAACAAACTATTTTTGAAAGATCATGCAATTATCTTGACAACTAGTGCTTCCCTATTTGAAACCACTTCAAACTTTGTCAAATCGGACCGACTTGCCCCCGCGGCGGCGAGGCAACGACTCCGGCTTCATATGGACCGTGAAAGAGTGAGGTCTCAAAATAACCGTTGGTATCGGTGGTTCCTTGTAAACTAGCTACACAAGTCCATTTGGCTATGATCTTGTCGACAGCTTCACCCATTGGTTGAAATCTTTACCTGTCAAGCACATCATCCAGCAGTAGCCCTCGGGTGAAATCCCGGACCATAGGAGTATCCCGTTGGCGGATGAAGCTCCCTTATGGTTTGCTCCAAGGAGTTCGCCTGCATGGCAACGGATAAGATAAGTTCTTAAAATTTATAAGATGTTTCTGGAGTTTATAAGTCTTTAGATTAATTTTATTTTAAAAAATAAGATGTTCACATGTTTGGGTAAAATAAGAAGTCTTTTTTAGTTTGGATCACAAAACACGAATATCTCACATTACTTGCATTTCATAGATCTCAAATTTTCTCGGCTGAAGTCCTCTGGCTGACTTCTAATAGAGCTAATAAGCACTTAATTTTTAGTAATAATGAGATTTTTTTCCTCTTTGAAATGTTAGGAATTAATATCAAAATAATAAAGAATATTTATGTTCTTTTTGATTGTTTATAATTACATAATTTTAAAAAAAATACTCTAAGTAATCTTGATGCAGCTTGCTTTCTTTGAGCAATATTTTATTTTTGGAGTGTATAAGTTCTAAGAATTTTGGATTACTTATACTTTACAACCCTTAATTATACATTGCATCGTGTTTATTCCCAAAACCACAAAATATAACAAATCAACCCTAAATCATAAATATTAGGGGCTGACTTGTTAAGTTTTTTTGCCTATATAAGGAGGTGATTTGATACATTTGGTAGTCTATGGGTGTAAGCACAACATCGGGTACAACTTAGCACAAAAATTCTACCAAACCCATTCGAAAAACGTACAAACTCTCAAAAATCATAATCATAAACTATTTATTTTAAGAAGCTTATTGTTAGATATTTAATAAAACTTATTTTATCTTCTATTATTAGAAAGTTAGTGGAGTCATCGATAAATGCATGAGGTTAGTGAAAATCCATCTCCTAATTTTAGATTGTTAGGGGGATTCATGGATGAATGGTTTAGTTAGTGGTATGAGTCATGGAGTCATGGATAAAAGACTCTAGTTAGTGGTATAGATCACGCTCTCTATTTTTTATGACCACTATCTTCATTTGTAAGCCTATATAAAGGCCAAGTGTTTTCTCAATTTATGCATCGAAAAAAAAGCAATTCATCTTCTCTATCTCTTGAGTAATATAGATTATATATTCTCTATTCTATTTTGTAATAGTGGTATCAGAGCCAAGTTAGATCATAGAGAGAAAAACAGTGTGAGAGAGATCACCTTGAGAGAAATAGTGTGAGGGAGTGTACCATAAAAAAAAAAATCATGTCTTACGAAAACAACTTTGTGCAAGTTGCAATTCCTCGCTTTGATGGTCACTATGACCATTGGAGCTTGCTAATGGAGAATTTTCTATGGTCAAAAGAGTATTGGCCAATTGTTGAATACAGCATCACCGCACCGACGGAAGGCGAAACTTTGACAGATGCTCAGAAAGTGGAGTTCGAAGCTAGAAAGCTGAAAGATATGAAGGCGAAGAATTATCTCTTTCAAGCTATTGAGGGTCCCATCTTGGAAACTATTCTTTGCAAAGGTACTTCCAAGGCCATATGGGATTCTATGAAGAAGAAGTATCAAGGTTTTGCTAGAGTGAAGCGAGCACAACTTTAAACCTTGAGAAGGGACTTCGAAACTGTGCAAATAAAGGAAGGAGAATCTGTCACTAGCTATTGTGCTAGAACTATGGGGATCAGCAACAAGATGCGCTTCCACAGCAAGAAGATGGTGGACGTGACCATTGTCGAGAAGATTTTGCGCTCCTTGACGACAAAGTTGGATTACGTCGTTTGCTCCATTGAGGACTTAAAAGACATAGATACACTCTCTCTTGATGAATTGTAAAGCTCCCTGTTGGTGCATGAGCAGAAGATGAATCGTAGTTCAGCTTCCGAGGAGCAAGCTTTGAAGGCCTCTACTAATACTTATTTCTTAAATTTTAGAGGAAAGGGTAGAGGTAGAGGTAGAGGTAGAGGAAGAGGACGAGGAGATCGAGGAAATAGAGATGGAGGCAACAGAGATGACAATAGAAATTTCATAACAAATGATGATCAAGGAAAAAACAGAGGAAAGAACTTTGACAAATCCAAGGTAGGATGCCATCGTTGTTATAAATTTGGTCATTATCGTTATGAATGTTATACTAGACTGCCTAATGACAAGGAAGAGAAGTCAAACTCTGTCGAGAACAAGGAAGGAGAAACCTTGTTGATGGAGGTTCACGCTAAAACAAAGCATGATCAAGATGTTTGGTATGTGGATACAGGCTGCAGTAATCACATGAGTGGAAGTAAGTCTTCTTTCTCTCAATTAAATGGAGGCTTTCATTCTACTTTTAGTTTTGGTGATTTGTCTATTGTCGATGTGGTGGGAAAAGGAAACATTAGTATTACATCGAAGAATGGTTTTGTGGAAACTATATCTAATGTGTTCTATATTCCCACTTTGAAGAGTAATTTGTTGAGTGCTGGTCAATTGTTAGAAAAAGGCTATGCCATCACTGTTAAAAATGATATTTATGAAATTTCTGACCCTTCAAGAGGAGTTGTTGCTGTTGTGAAAATGAGTCGAAACAGGTTGTTTCCTTTGAAGATTGAAAATGTTCATTCTTGCTTGATGACGGAAGTGAAAGATCCCTCATGGTTATGGCATTTTCGTTATGGCTAGTTGAACTTTGGAGGTTTGAAGATCCTTCAAAAGAAAAATATGGTGACGGGTCTTCTTGAAATCGTTGTTCCCTCCAATGTTTGTGAAGAATGTGTTGTTAGCAAACAACACCGTTCTCAGTTCGCAAAAGACAAGTCATGGCGAGCAAATGAGGTCTTTTAATGTAAGAGATATTTTATTACATTTATCGATGATTATTCCCAGAAGACTTGGGTTTATTTTTTGCAGGAAAAATTAGAGGCTTTTAATGTATTTAAAAGCTTTCAGGCTCGTGTGGAGAATGAAACAGGAATGACTATTAAGAGTCTCCGAACTGATCGTGGAGGCGAATATTGCTCTAAGTCATTTGAAGAATTTTGTAAGACTCATGGCATTCGGAAAGAGCTCACAACATCATATACACCTCAACAAAATAGTGTATCGGAATGGAAGAATAGAACCATTCTTAACATGGTTCGTAGTTTACTGGCTCGAGGAAAAATTCCAAAGGCATTTTGGCCGGAAGCAGTGAATTGGAGCACTCACATCTTGAATAGAAGCCCCACTTTTTCTCTTCGAGATGTGACACCTGACGAAGCCTAGAGCGGAAGGAGACCAACTGTAGACCACTTCAGAATTTTTGGGTGCATTGTTGCGTATTTTCCGTAAGTGTACGGATCGCTCAAGTAATAAAGTGAAAGTAAGATTATCGTTCCCACAAGGAACGGATTACCAAGCACCAAACTTATAAATTTTCTATTGTTTAAGCTTCGAAAATTGATCAAGATAAGGTGGAATGAAAATAAACAACTAAATCAAAGTGAAGAAATCAATAAAAACAAGCTAGGGCCTAGGCATTGTCGATTGAATCCCCTCTTGTGACCAATTAAACTCCCATTGATTTTAATTAATACACCTTCCCACAATCCAACTCACGAAAATATTTGTAATCTCCGTTCAAAAGTAAAACAAACATGCCAAGGAATGCTATGTGTCTACTTTCGTGATTACATACGGATCCCTTGACCCATTGCGCACAAGAGTTGTGTTAGTTAAAAAGTCTTCACTAATTAACCTAACCAATTGCACAAGAGCACGATTATTTCTAATCTATGCGTTCCCTATGTCTATAACACAAATAGTCAGATTTTATACACGCCTTTTCGTAGTCGAATATAAAATCTCAAAGCTTGTAAAGATTAGCCAAACATTCACAAGTAATAAGAACCTTGAATTATAGATAGGAAGTATGTAAAATTAAAATCAAAGAGGTTTAACAAAAATCACAAGGGTCTCATCAACGACTAGCCTAGAACCCTATGATTTAATTAGCTAGACATAGCGAAAAGAAAGCAAAACAAGCACATAATGAAATTAAAAGAAAACATAAGCAAACTTGGCTTTTGACAATAATCTTGATGGATGGAGGAGCTTGGCTTTTGAATTGTCACCCTTCGTAAGCTTTACCCTAGAATATTCCTTGAAATATCAGCCAAAAGTGTCCCAAATTTGTGCACGAGACGTCCCTTATATAGGAGTAGGGCAACGGTTGTCAAAATCCTAATAGGATTCAACTTTCCTTGTTGCCGTATTAAATCAGGACGACTTCGGGACTCTAAAGCCGTCCAAAATCAAACACTTTCACACGTTTCTAGGCTCTTCAAGACAGCTTCTTCATTGGGACGGTTTTGGCCGTCCAAAATCGAACACTTTCTGCATCCACTATACCGGACGGGACGGCTTCGGCGTCAGGACGGCTTTGGCCGTCCTAATTTGAACATTTTGCGCTATTTCTGGACACTTCAGGACGGTGTCGCTGCATGGGACAACTTAAACCATCCTAAATCGAACCATTTCAGAAGTTGCTGGAGCGTCGGGACGGCTTCGTAGGCTTCGGGACGGCTTAAGCCGTCTCGGCGCGCGCACCCATTTTTTCAGTTCAATTTCAGCCCCGATTTCTTGCAATAACCTCACGAAACTCTTGTGGGTTAATATAACATCTTGAAAAAATAAAGCTTTAAGGGTGTAAAAACACTTTAAATTGATCGAATTAAGGTTTTGTTACATAAAACACAAATTTCATCCTTAGAACTTTAAAACCTTAATAAAAATCAATGAAAAGCACACAAAGCTTGCCCATAAAAATGTATATATTTTAAGCTTATCATGCATTGCTTATGCATATGTACCAGATGCAAAAAGAAAGAAGCTTGATGACAAAGGCGAAAAATGTGTCTTTCTTGGTGTTAGCGAGACATCCAAGGCATATAAGCTATTCAATCTACTGACAAAGAAGATTGTGACCAGCAGAAACGTTGTATTTGATGAAGAGAGCACTTGGGATTGGAATGAACGGCTGTCTTCTCAAGTGTTGTATGATGATGAAGTTGAAGCGGTAGCTCGAGTGCCAGAGAATGCTACTCCACCAGCCGTTGAAATTTTACCAATACAAGGAGAGGACGCTACTGCCACAGTTGAAGCACTTCGCTGTGTTTGATGGAGGCCTGCATGGATGCAAGATTATGAGGTAACTGGAATTAGTGCAAATAACAATGCAATTTCCCATTTTGCATTGTTTGCAGATTGTGACCCAACAAGTTTTGAAAGTGCCATCAAAAAAGCAAAGTGGAAAAAGGCAATGGATGCTGAAATTGAAGCAATTGAAAGATATGATACTTGGGAGCTGATCGATCTTCCTGAGGGGCACAAAACTATTGGGGTCAAGTGGGTCTACAAGACGAAGCTGAAGGAAAATGGTGAAATTGACAAGTATAAGGCACGATTGGTAGCTAAGGGGTACAAGCAAGGGTATGGTGTTGATTACACTGAAGTTTTTGCTCTAGTTGCAAGACATGACACCATCAAATTGGTGATTGCATTGGCGGCACAAAATGCTTGGCCTATTTTTCAACTAGATGTCAAATCAGCATTCTTGCATGGCTACTTGGAGGAAGAGGTATTTATCGAGCATCCCCCAGGTTATATTAAGGTCGGAAATGAGCATAAAGTCTATAGATTGAAAAAGGCTCTTTATGGACTAAAACAAGTTCCGAGAGCTTGGTATAGTCGCATTGAGGCTTATTTTTTGAAAGTGGACTTTTAGAAGTGTCCATATGAGCACACACTTTTTATTAAGATTGGAGCTGATGGAAGAATGCGTATTGTGTGCTTATATGTGGATGATTTTATTTTTACTGGGAATGATTGTGCCATGTTTGATGACTTTAAAAAGTCAATGATTGATGAATTTGAAATGTCTAATCTTAGAAAAATGCACTATTTTCTTGGCTTAGAGGTGATGCAATCTGATGATGGGATTTTTGTTTCCCAAAAGAAGTACATTCACTACTAGAAAACAGCGATTTAGCCACGGACCGAATCGGTTGCCAGTAGCTACGGAAAAGGCCATGGATTCAAGAAAAAAATGATAACATATGGCCACGGATTTTTCAGTGGCTAAACAGACAAAAATCCGTGGCCATATAAATTTTTTTAAAAAAAAAACATAAATGTTTTTCCCTTGTAATACAATAAATTTTTTTTTAAAAAAAAAGTTGGACTTAGCCACGGATAGAAATAAAATTATTTTTCTTTTTTTTTTATGCAAATTGGCCATGGATAAATCCGTGGCCATATAATTTTTTTAAAAAAAACATAAAAGTTTTGCCCCAGTAATAAAACACATTTTTTCTTTTTTTTTTATGCAAATCCGTGGCCATATAAATTTAAAAAAAAAATAAATATTTTTCCCCAGTAATAACATAATTTTTTTTTTAAAAAAAATTGGACTTGGCCACGGATAAATCTGTGACCAAAAAATAAAATTATTTTTCTTTTTTTTTTTACGCAAATTGGCCACGGAATTATCCGTGGCCATATAAATTTTTTTAAAAAAAACATAAATGTTTTTCCCTAGTAATAAAATAAATTTTTTTAAAAAAAAGGTTGGACATGATCCGTGGCCAAAAAATAAATTTATTTATTTTTTTTTTGCGGGGGCCACAAAATAAAAATATTTTTTTTAAAAAAAAGGAGAGGGGCCACGGATAAATCCGTGGCCATATAACTCAAATTTTTTTTTTTAAATTTTAAGTGTGGCCACGCTGAAATCGAGCGGCCCGGCATTACGGGGCATTAAAACGTTTGAGCCCTTTCAAAATTATCACATTAAAACGTTGAAACTTGCAGTTTGATCAACGAGAACACATTTTTCTCTTTCAGTGATATATACGAATGACTTCGTACTCCGGTGTCAATGCGCACTAACGTCAATTAACTCTCGTAGGAATCATCAATAAAATGGACTTTAGAGCAGATTGATTAGTGTTTTAGTTGTATTGCGCCAATCGTATGGTTCCGTCTAACCTAATTAACGAAAACGCACGATTCGAAAAAAGTCAACTCTGTGTTTTAACTATTGGCCACGGATAAATCCGTGGCCAAGTAATAAAATAAATTTTTTTAAAAAACCGTGACATGGCCACAGATTTATCCGTGGCCAATTTTTGCGGGGTGGCCACAAAATAAAAATATTTTTTTTTTAAAAAAGGAGAGGGGCCACGGATAAATCCGTGGCTATATAATTCAAATTTTTTTTTTCAAATTTTAAATGTGGCCACGGATTTCAAATCCGTCGCTACATGTTCATATTTATACAACACTTAGCCATTTTTCTCCACCATTTTCAGATCTAAACCCCCTAGGTAAGCCTGTCTCCTCCCCCCCCCCCCCGGTACCGCCCCCCGCTGCTTCCCCCCCTGCCGGCGCCGCCACCCCCTGCTCTCCCCCCCACCCGGCGCCGCCACGCCGCTGCTCCCCTCCTCCCCGGGCGAGGTCCCCCTTCCCTCCCCCCCTCCCCCCGTTTGCGACCCCCCTTCCCCCCCCCTGGACCCCCAGTCGCCCCTCCCCCCACCTCCCCCAACACCCCACCCCCAGCCGCCCCTCCCCCTACCCCCAGCAGCCCCCCCTCCCCCCAACGTTTGTTATTTTTTTGCTTGTAATTTTTTTTCGTTGAGTTGTAATTTTAATTTTGTTTGTTGTTTTGTTGTTGTGGGATTATTTGTAGGTTGATATCATAAACATAATTTGAGGTGGTCAAGGTTAAACAAGGTATGAATTATTATGATTTGATTTATGAATTGTTTTGAATAAAGTTATTTGGATTATGAATTGTTATGTCGAAGTTTATTTGGATTATTCTTTGTTATGTCGAAATTTGTTTGGATTATTCTTTGTTATAAATAAGTTAATTCAATTGATTGTTGTGAATAGGTTGGGATTATGGATTGTTTTGAACGTATTTGGGATTATGGATTGTTTTGAACACGTTGATTGGATTATGGATTGCTATGAATATGTTTGTTTGGGTTGTTATGAATAAGTTTATTCAATTGATTGTTGTGAATAGGTTGGGATTATGGATTGTTTTGAACGAATTTGGGCTATGGATTGTTTTGAACACGTTAGATTGGATTATAGATTGTTATGAATGTGTGTGTTTGGATTGTTATGAAAAATTTATTTTGGGTTGAATTTTGTTGTTTTTGTAGGGTTAAATAGTGAAAAAATGTGTTTGATAGGAAGAATGTCGAACAATGTTTGGAATAAATTAATGAGAGATAAGTAGTTAGGTATTGTGGATTATGAAGCATGCTGAACAAATATTAATTGACTAACATAATCTGTTGAGATGTGAAGTCTAACAGTGATGTTAACTTACATTCGTTCTTTGTTTACAGAATATGGATATACGTGAAATTCAATCTTGGATGTATAATAGATTAACAGTTGATCGGAAAAATTGCACCAAACAATTTATGAATGGCTTTAATCAGTTTATTCAATTTGCAACTACACAACCGCAGTATACAGCTGATAAAGGCCTCATTAGGTGTCCATGTTCAAAGTGTACAAATAGAAAGTATAAGGACACTAGTAATGTGCGTTGTGATTTGATGAAATTTGGATTTTAACCTGAGTATTGGTATTGGACTTCACATGGCGAGTTAGCTCCAGAATGTCAACATATGGATGCCAGTGGTGCTAGTCCTTCGAATCAGGCTAATTTTTCGTATGGACTCAATAATTACGAGAATTTGGTATATGATGCAATGGGTGTGAATGCATCACACCATCATTGTCGACCCGATTTAAATGTCGAAGGTGGTCACGATACTGAAAACCCACGAAACAATGATCAATATCCTAATGTGCAAGCCCAACAGTTTTATGACATATTAGAGGCTGCGAATTGACCATTGTGGCCAGGTTGTGACAATCAGACGGAGTTATCAATAGCTCTTCAAATGATGTCATTAAAATCCGACTACAATTTATCTCAGGGCTGTTTTGATCGAATGGCAGAACTTGTGAAGTCGTCTAATCCGTCGGATAATCATGTTCCTAACAACTATTACGAAGCAAAAAAAATAGTTAAAAAGTTAGGTTTAATATCGGTGAAGATTGATTGTTGCATCGAGGGGTGTATGTTGTATTACAATGAAGATAACTGTTTAGAGGAATGTAAGTTTTGTAGTCATCCAAGATTTAAACCATCTAAAAGTGGTAGTAGGAATCGTGTTCCTTATAAAAAGATGCACTACATGCCTCTTATTCTAAGATTGAAAAGGTTGTATGCTTCTTCAAAATCAGCTGATCAAATGAGGTGGCATCATGAGCACAGAGGAGAGCCTGATGTTATTTGTCATCCATCTGATGGTCTAGCCTGGAAGCTTTTCAATGAAAAACATTCTGAATTTGCTGATGAACCACGAAACATTAGGCTAGGATTATGTGCCGATGGTTTTAATCCATTTAATCATACTTCGTCTATGCAATACTCGTGTTGGCCTGTGATTGTTACTCCATACAACTTGCCGCCAGAATTGTGTATGACTACACCATATATGTTTTTGACATGCTTGATTCCAGGGCCACGTAACCCAAAACAAAGGATTGATGTGTACTTACAACCTCTAATCGAGGAGCTGAAAATTTTGTGGTTAGAAGGAGTTGAAACGTATGACATTTCCAAAAGGCAGAATTTTCAGTTACGGGCCACATTGATGTGGACTGTCAATGACTTTCCCGCTTATGGGATGTTGTCCGGATGGATGACATCGGGTCGATTGGCTTGTCCTATATGTAAGCTGCAAACAAAGGCATTCAGACTAAAACATGGTGGAAAGATTTCTTGGTTCGATTGTCATCGTCAGTTTTTGCTTGACAATCACCCATTTAGGCAAAACAAAGATTCATTTTTCAAAGGACGACGTGAACGATCAGACCCTCCCACAGTAATGACAGGCGATCAGACGTGGGAAGAAGTGCGTGGATTGCCGAAAGTTACCGATATGCCAGTCAAGCATCCGAAATTGCAAGGATATGGCGTACGTCATCATTGGACCAAACAAAGCATTTTTTGGGAGTTGCCGTATTGGAAAGACAATGTGGTTCGCCATAATTTGGATGTAATGCACATCGAAATTTTTTTTTTCGACAACATACTCAACACTGTCATGGATGTTAAAGACAAGACAAAGGATAATGAGAAGGCAAGATTGGATTTAGTTGAGTATTGCAGGCGGCCTGAGTTGCATTTACAAATGATGGTTAATGGTAAGGTGCTAAAACCAAAAGCTAGTTACACCTTGACCACCGAACAAAGACGTGATTTATGCACATTTGTTCAAGCTTTGAAGATGCCTGACGGTTATGCATCGAATTTGGGTGTGTGTGTTAATCATTCAAGGCTCAAGTTGTACGGTATGAAGAGTCATGATTGTCATGTGTTCATGCAACGTTTACTCCCAATAGCATTTAGCGCACTCCCACAAAATGTTTGGAAGCCCCTAACTGAAATAAGTCAGTTCTTCAGAGATTTGTGTTGCACAGAGCTTCGCGAGGAAAGTTTGTCGCAATTGGATAGGAATATCCCTTCGATTTTATGCAAATTGGAACGTAATTTTCCTCCAGCATTTTTTGATTCCATGGAACACTTGGCGATACACTTGCCTTTTGAAGCGGCAATGTGTGGACCTGTTCAATATAGGTGGATGTATCCATTCGAGAGGTATATTTTTTATTTAAAGATTTGCCAACCTCAATTTAGATTTTCTTTTTCGAGATCCTAAATGAATTTGTAACTTAATCGTACAAAATACGATTACAGGTTCCTACATGATTTGAAAGGTATAGTGAAAAATCGTGCAAGGGTGGAGGGCTCAATATGTGAGGCGTACTTAAATCAAGAATCATCATACTTTACATCGTATTATTTTGAAAGCCACATTCAGTCGAGGAGTACAAGAGTTAGGCGTAATGAGAATGATGGATGTGCTGAAGAGATACCCTACACATTGTCAGTCTGCAATCAAGCTGGTAAGCCCGGTGGTAAATGCGTCGAGCGATTTTTGAGTGATGATGAGTTGAGAAAGTCCGCATTACACGTTCTTATTAATTGCGACGAGGTCGTACCTATCATCGAGTAAGTATTTAAAAATTGTCCCGATTAACTTGTTAATATTTTTATTAAATTCTAACTCTTAAAAATCTATTTCAATATATAGAATGCATAGGTTATCAGTTCGCTACCATTGGCCAAATTTAACTGACCAAGAAGTTGAGGAGTTGGTCGAGACGAATTTTGTAGAATGGTTTGAACAATATGTAAGTACTGTTTTTAAAAAATATATATATACTGGTTTGCTATAAATATTATGACAGTGTAATTATTTGTGTATGTTCATGATCCCACAAATAATATCGCTAATCAAAATTTACGTGATTTGGCGTGGGGACCAAATCGTAAGGTTAAGACATGGCAAAGGTACACTGTGAATGGATATGCCTTTCATATAGATGATAACACACAACGTATGAGCACTTACAATGCTGGTGTTTGTGTTCGGGGCGACGGGACTACAGATTTCTATGGCATACTTAAAGAAGTGATTCAGTTAGAATATCCCGGTGTACCTGAAAAGAAGGTTGTCTTATTCAAATGTCATTGGTTCGACTCTGTTTTTAAGAGGGGTATGAAGATACACCCGTAATACGGCATTGTAGAGATCAAAGTTAATGAGAGATATCCAAAAGACAATCCATTCATCATTGCACAACATGCATCTCAAGTATATTATGTACCGTATCCCGGCACAAGGAGGGATAAATTGAATTGGAGTTTTGTAATTAAAACCAGACCACGAAGTAGAGTAGCAATCGACAAATTCTTACTGATGATTTGTTGCAAGAATCTTCACCCGTTGCGTATTCTGTGCTCGATAATGAACCAACGGGTGTTTTGGTAGATGCTGATGGTCCACTAGAAGAAGTGATTTTTGACAGTAATGCATTTCATAATGAACTTGAAGATGATGGGATACGAGAGGAAGCGAACGAGTGTGACTATGACGAGGAGGATGAATTTGATGAGGAACTTGATGATGATGACGACGAAGGAGATGATGCAATTGAATACGACGATGATGATGAAGATGAAGAGAATGAAGATGATGAATAGGATTTTTATTTTAATGTTTCATGGATTGATGGTTTCGATTCATTCTCATGAATTCTTCTGTGAAATGTAATTATATAGTTGATATTGTGAATTATTATTTTCTATTTATTCATAATTGATATGCGATCTATTGTTGCGCAGTTTGTTAACAATTTATTAAGTTTGTTGATAATTTTGAAACAGATGGCCGGGAGATCGAAAAAAGGCAAGGATAAAGTATCGGACTCAGGGTCCAATCGGCATATGCCTCCACCGACCAATCTCAACATCCGTTTAGGTAGTTCGAGATCAGGTCCTCCATCCCCTGCCTTAGGGTCCGCCCCATCAACGCCGATGAATGAAGGTCGATCCACCGATATGTTTCAAAACAGTAATATCGGTGGCCATCAGCGTCTAATAATGCCACGAGGAAAAGAGTAAGTGAATTGATTTATATAAGTTTGCTCCATATCAATAAATAGATATATATTCTATATATTTTATGTGCATTGCAGTGTATAATATTGTTTTTCTCACTTGTACAATAGGTTTGATCTCGAAGAGAAATGTGTTGAGGAGATCGGGCGGATTCTTGAGAATGGTTTCAAGCGACCGTGGCCTACTTGGAAAAAGATCCCCCTAGATGTTCGTGAGATGTGGTTTGCCCAGTTTAAGGTATGTCTATTTACTTAACTTAAATGAAAACTATTATTAGAGTTTGTTCGTATATGATTCTTTTTACTTGTTTTTTTGTTAGACAAAATTCTTTTGGCGGCTTGATCATTCGAGCCGAGTTTGGAAGAACTTCGAGCATAAGGGTTCGGAAATTTTGAAAAATAGATTGGCTAAAGCTCGTAGGGACAACCGTAGGCCCAATTGGATAGGTGAGGAATCTTGGGATGCTTTACGGGCCATATGGGACAACCCAGAGTTTCAGAGGATACGGGAGCAGAACAGGGCAAACCGAGCATCGACATGTGACGGAAGGGGATTCCCTGGCCATAAGGGAGGAGCCAGATCTCATCTAAGGTGGCAAGATCATTTGGTAAGTTATTACTTTTCCTTGTGATTTATTTAATTAATTGATGTAGTGTTGATTTTTACAGTTTTATCTCATTACTGTCCTTATATTTTACTTCATTTTCATTGTAGACCGAGAAATATGGACATCGGCCTTCAGTAGAACAGACATTTGCGGCCCTCCATTGTACACTTGCCGATGATGGAACGGAGCAGTATATCGATGACCGAGCAAGGGCTACTATGGTAGTTTTCTAATAATTTATATCGTCACTTATTATTTTTAAAAATGCATTATATAACAATTATGTATGTTATTTTTGCAGGAGAGCTTCAGAGCAAATTATAACGAAGCTTGTTCTCGAGCCGCCGAAAATGCACAGGGCGGACCAATTCAGCAGCCCGACAAGTTGGAGGTAACATTCAAAAGTGTATACTTGGAAAATATATATAGTTATTAAAATATATATATATATATATATACTTTATTAAAAATATATATACGTTTTAGATTTGGAAGCAAACAGTCGGCGGTTCAAAGAAGGGTCGTTGTTATGGGGTTGCCGGTGGACCCTCTACTGTGACAGTTGAGTCTTCTGGCTCGTGGACTGATTTAAATACTTGGGTTGACCCCAAGACAGAGGAGCTCACACAGAAGATGAGCGAGTTAGAGGAGAAACACAGTCAGAAGATGGCCGAGATGGAAGAAAAGCATAGTCGAGAGATCTCCAGCCTTCAGAAAACTGTGTCCCTAATGGCAGCCAACCTAAAGAAACTCACGTGTCGATTAGCTCCGCGGCGTAATAAGGGCTCTACTTCGTCTGCTCCTGTTGCTCGGGATGAAAATGAAGGCGATGATGACGACGATGACGAGGATGATGGAGACGATGATTTTTCGACTTTTGATCTTTAAAAATGTTTATATATGCATTATTGTATGAATATTCTTTGTCGGATTTCATGTATTAAACTTATCGAATAATATTAATTATTAATTATATATATGCTATATGGATTATTAGTATTACATTGATATACAGTTTGTTAGTATTTAGGTTTGTTGGTATTTTGAATATTCGAAAAAAATTGCAGGTTTTGGGGTATATTATAACAAATTAAATATGTAAAATTTATGTAAAATAACGACGGATTTTTCCGTCGCTATTTTGAATATTTTTAAAAAATAAAAAGTATGGCCACGGATTTATCCGTGGCCAAAATAATAATATTTTTAATTTTTTTTTGTTGGCCACGGATTTAGCCGTGGCCATATTTTTATTTATTTTAAAAAATAATAAATATGGCCACGGATAAATTCGTGGCCAATCTAAAAACGTTTTTATTTTTTTTTATTATTGGCAACGGATAAATCCGTGGCCAATCTATTAAAAATTTTTAATTTTTTTTCCTATTATCCGTGGCCACGTCAATAATATTTTTAATTTTAATTTTAATTTTAATTTGTTTTCTGGCCACGGATTTATCCGTGGCCAACATTTTATTTATTTTAAAAAATAAAAAATATGGCCACGGATTTATAAAAAAAATTAAACATTTTATTTTTATTTTTATTTTTAATTTTAATTTAAGCTAAATAAGAATTTTAATTTTTTTTTATTATTGGCCACGGATTTATCCGTGGCCAGTTTTAGCCACGCCAGTTTTGGCCACGGAATTTTTCCGTAGCCTTTTTATTTGGCCACGGATTTTGGCCATAATCCGTGGCCAAATCCGTGGCGAAAAGGCTGTTTTCTAGTAGTGATTCAAGAAATTTTGGACAGGTTCAAGATGAAGAACTGCAATCCTTCCAACACTCCAACTGAGTTTGGCTTGAAGCTGAACAAAGAAGGAGGAGAAAATAAGGTGGACAACACATTTTACAAGAAAATTGTAAGCAGTTTGATGTATCTAACTGCTACAAGACCAGACATTATGTATTATGTGAGTCTTATTAGCAAGTATATGGAGAACCCAATGGAGATGCACATGCTAGCTGCAAAGAGAATCCTTCGTTACTTGCAAGGAACCAAGGATTATGGAATCTTTTACAAGATGGGAGAAAAGTCAGATTTAATTGGCTTTACTGATAGTGATTATGCAGGAGACCAAGATGATAGAAGCAGCACTTCGGGTTATGTCTTCATGCTTGGGACATGAGCTATTTCATGGTCTTCCAAGAAGCAGTTCATTGTCACATTGTCAAGCACTGAAGTTGAATTTGTTGCTGCTACAACTTGTGCTTGTCAAGCTATTTGGCTTTGGCGAATCTTTGAAGAGTTACAGTTGAAGCAAGGAAGAGCCTCTACAATATTTTGTGACAACAATTCTGCCATCAAGCTGTCAAAGAATCCGATGCTACATGGAAGAAGTAAGCATATTGATGTGAAATATTATTTTCTGCAGACCTTAGCAATGAAGGAACAATTGCGCTAGAATATTGCAGAAGTGAAGATCAACTAACAGACATTTTTACTAAACCTCTCAGGTTTTCTTCCTTCCAAAATCTAAGGAGGTTGATGGGCATTGAAACCTTAGAAGAGTTTAAGCAACTGGCTTTAAACTGAAGTTTGAGAGCTTTCAGTTTAAGGGAGAGATTGTTAGATATTTAATAAAACTTATTTATCTTCTATTATTAGAAAGTTAGTGGAGTCATGGATAAATGTATGTGGTTAGTAGAAATTCGTCTCCTAATTTTAGATTGTTAGTGCGAGTCATGGATGAATGGTTTAGTTAGTGGTATGAGTCATGGAGTCATGGATAAAAGACTCTAGTTAGTGGTATAGATCATACTTTCTATTTTTATGACCACTGTCTTCTTTTGTAAGCCTATATAAAGGCCAAGTGTTTTCTCAATTTATGTATTGAAAAAAAAGGAATTCATCCTCTTTATCTCTTGAGTAATATAAATTATATATTCCCTATACTATTTTGTAATACTTATAAGTTCAGCTGTCTTACCTGGTTAGGCTTGGCATTATTCTTGACGTCCAACTCAGTGATCCAAATGGGCAGATTTGCCTAGTTGAGGACATTGAATGACGCGCTCACATACGGCAGATTCATAGAACTAAAATGGCTCTCGCGACCAAGGGCAAGAGGGCCATTATTAACCTCCCGAGCAGTGGCGGATCTTGATTAAAATTATTGAGGGGGCCAAATTAATTAGAATGTATTCAAAAAGCTTTATATTAAATGAGTGTGTGAGGTAGTCACAAAGAATTTGAAATATTCGATGATACTTTTTTTCAATTTATTTTCATTAGAATGGTTGATCAACGTTTGTTTTAGAGATTCTCTTTTGTTATCTTAATCATCTACCAAAACATATGGCGTGTATTAATAGGTAGAGGAGAAAATATAGAACAATTATATATCAGAAGATATGAACTATTGTAGTTTATGAGTAGTTCACAATTAGATTTTAAAATTGTGAATGGATTCTTAATTGTAATGGACAAAATAGATCAAAATTTTATTCTTTTTTTATATATATGTTGGGTCATGATGGTTTTCTTTTCTAATCATAATTGGTCTTTAATGATACATATACGATCATATATATATGACAATTAATATAGTAATTATGTAATTTTTCAACCTTGGGGGGGCCATGGCTCCCCCTTGTCACCATTAAGATCCGCCAGTGGTTAGGACCATGATCAATAAGATCGAAGTGAAGAATGGCATTTGGGCTGCCAATTTTTTGAGGAGTTTCAAGAGGGCCAAGCATAAATTTCCTTCCTCTTTGTTGGTGCAATAAAAATTAAGACAAAAAGAAAAATACCTAAAAAGTGAAAATAAAATTGGAGATTTTTTTTTTGTCTTAGCCATTCGGTTCTGATCCATTGACCGACTAATTTGAATATGATACTGTAAAGGCCCATTATGGGGTGACTCTCCTAATCCAGTTGCTCCATTCACAACATCAGAATTCGAACTCTGAACATTGCTTAAAGGATTCAGTACCTCATCCCATTGGACCAACTAATAGTTGGTAAAATAAAATTGGAGATGCTTGTACAGTAAGTAGGTAGAAAAAGTATTTATAGGCACACATTTATTTTGTGCTTTGTGCCTTTGCAATTTCTTCGCCTAAAATTCTCTCTAACACAGATACTGAGCTGTTCGAAGCCGCCAAAATCTTGATTAAGGCTCATTTGAGGGTGTAGAATTAGGCTAGTTTGCTTGTTGAGCCAATTATCCCAAAAATAGTTCATCATTTGCCCAATTATTCCAAAAATAAGCCATCATTTGCTATGCAACATTAACCGACCAAATTACACCATTCCCTGAAATCTTATCTACTTGGCACAACAATTCCACATAAGTTGCAAGTTGCAACTAATGTCAAATTTATAATATTGTTCTTGTGAAGTTTTTTGATTAAAAGAAATCATGCAAGCTATATGAATTTGAGATTTAAATAAATGTTTGCACTACTTCTCAATTTAAATTAATGGTCACAAGTTTAAAAGATGATAAAAATATCAAGAGAGTTTATACATTTGAATATTTTTTTATATTTCATATTTAAAATAAAGGAAAAACAAAAAATTAGATAATATATTTCCTCTAATAATCTTAAATTCTATAATAAAAGTTAAAGAAAAAAATATTAATAATGTTTCAATATTCATTTAAATTATTTCTCAATTAGCAAATATATCTATCTATAATCTATACTATTATATACTAGTGTATGCCCCGTGTTATGCACAGGAACCATTAAAAAAAAATTACAATAATCAATTTGTATTAAAATTTTTATATGATTTTTCTGTGAAAAATTATAACATCTTAAATTGATTCAATTGGAGTCAATTGCCCCCTTGTTGTATTATCTATTATATCTATAGTATGAAGATCGAAAGAGGTCTTTATAGAAGATAAAAAATGAAAAATAGAAATAAAATATACTTTGATTAAGAATAGTCCTTTTAGCTTGTCTAAATATATTTAATTATTTATCCTTGAATTATGTTCTAAGATAAATGTAAGCATAAATTGAGAAAATGGCAATAAAGATAATATATATGATAAAGAAATATAAAATATATGGTCAGTAAATAGAAAATAGAATTTCAATAAATAATCAAAATTTAAATAAGTCTTGAAAATTTAAATAAAAAAATAAAAGTCAAATGGCCGGACTTTCAAATCATAAATATAAAACCTAAAATAAATTGTAGAAATATTAAAAATGATGAATATATCCCATCATATAAAACTATAAGTATTCAAATTAAAAAAGACAGAATTTAAAATGAGAGCCAAACAAAACATAATTTGAATGTAGAAATCATATTTGTATATATATAGTATAAGCTTTAAAATTTAAAATTGAAATAGAGAGAGTATGGCAAATTGGAATTATAAATACAATATCGCTTCAAGATAACAAAATAAAACAAAAATAAGAATGGATTTTAAAATGCGAAATACAATATTAAACAAATAAATATAAAAAAAAATTCATTATGATTGGTCCTCTAAAATCATAAATAATTCAAAATTGAAATAAAATTTAGATGCCAGGATGGAAAAAAAAAATTAAATGACTGGTCCCTTACAATTTGTCAATAGATACAAAATGAAATAACTTGTAGAAAAACAAGCATCAAAATCAATTAAATTGGCCATCCTATGAGAAGATGAAAAAAAACCAGACTATTTTGAATGGAAAACAAAAAATTGCTAATTTTAATGAAATTATGAATAAAACAACTTAAAAGATAGAATACTTAAAACAAAAATAAATAGAGTGTGATATATTTTATCAATAGTTAAATAGAAAAATATACCTATTACATACAAACTATCCTTCAAAATTAATAAAAGTAAACAAAAACAACACAAAAACAAATATCAATAAAATAAAATCAAACAAAAAAAATAAAAAATTGACCAAAATTCCAGAAAAAGTTTAAAACAATAACGCAGAATGGTAATAACGTAAAGAAAAGTAAAAAGAAAAATCTGATACCTCAAGATTATCGAGAAGTCATTAAAAAATAATAAGTTTATACTGAATCTGAGACGATATCGAACTCGTCATAGGGTTTCTAGCGAATTTCATTGTGATTTTATCAATCTTGTTGATAGGAATGGTGCAAAAGATTTGATAATAATAGCACTTTGTAGGAAAGTGGGAAGATGGAAAGTTACGTGTTAGTATTAGAGGATTAGTGAAAGAGGGGTCATGAGATATTATCTGCTTGGGTATATACCCAAGTCGTATATTAATTGTTGGATTTATACATGATCATGTCAAATAGTGAATTTGTGACATCATCATATCCAATCCAATGGTGTATACACCACTTGAGCATATACCTCAGTGAGTGACATTTCATGTCCCATGAAATTATGAATGAATGGAGAAATTATTATTTGAATTCTATATATTTATAAAAAAAACCAACCAATCAGAATTTTTCTTTTTGATTAAAAAAACTCAAAATTTGAGAAAATGTCATTTGATTAAAATTTAACCAATTACAGTCAAAGATCCTTGTCAAATATATATAAGTATAGATAATGATTTAATTTTAACAAAATTATTAATTTTCAAGAATTGTAAATTTTTTTAGGTTTCATAAAAATTCTTCTTAATTTGTCATTAATGCCAAAAAAAATTTCACTCTCTATTTTTTTTATAATCTAATACAAAAAAGTTCTATAGTATTTCATATGTGTGTAATATTCATATTTTTTCTTTTTTGATTAATCTAGTCAACCTAAATAGCAATGGAGTTCTTTTTTTTTTTTTAATAAGACACACACACACACATACACACTCATTTGTGCAATTATGTATAAATTAAACTTGTTAGAAAAATAAATAAATAAATTATATGCAGTCATTTAGTACCAAATAAATCACCACTTGGCATAGGAACTGGGGATAGTGGAAGAGAAGAGGCAAAAATAGTGGAGATAACTTACAGGGTGTTAATTATGCAATAGAAATTCCCTAATATGAATCTATTTAGAAATCTTTGTACAGTGATTGGGAGAGATTTTCTTGTGATATTGGTTGTTGACACTAAATGTAACACAAACTGTCCCAAGAAGTGGAATGCCAAATTAATCATGATTGCTAAAAGAACATTTCCAGTCATTGTTGGGCCAATCTTTCCAGTTATTTGGACAAAACACTTTTTAACTGATTCTGTTTTCTTGCACTTTTTATTAAAAAAAAAACAATATAAACAGATTCAACATCTCATCTTTAACAACTTGAAACTAGTATCAAAGTTGTTTGGTCTTGTACAATCATCGCACAACACTTCCACAGGACTCTTATGAGGTAAGTTCACCTTTTATCATGAACCCACGACCAATGTGCTGAAAATCTCTATCTCATCCTTTTCATTGCAAAGGAGGATATCTCGAATACCAAAAATAGAAATGATCAGAGAAAATGTAAAATAGTTAATAGGATTCGTGTCGGGAACATAGAACGTACGAAAAATTCAAATGTTATAGCTGAAACTAAAGTACATCAAGAACCATCAAAAGAGGAAAAGAAGAACATGTGAGACGATCAGAGGACAAGAGATAGACGAAGAGCGACGTAACTAAAAAGAAGACTCATCTATCTGCTAGTACCATTTCCTTCTCCTAGGTTGGCAAATCTATTTGAGACAATTGTTTATTCTGGCATTGTCCAGGGTCCCGCCTAGTCAGGGCCGGTGGAGCCAAAAACAATTATATTTGGAAGAACGAGATCAAACTTTTATGAAATATTATAGGTATTTCTATTATTCTTTGGAGGCAAATTTTAATTTTTCAAAAAAAAAAATACATGTAAAATTTAGCTTGGCATGAACTGAGGACCGCATCCTCTAGCCCCTGGCTATGCCGCTGCACCCAATTCTTCAAGATCACCTTTCATCTTACCAGTACAGCAACAAGCTCAAGTTTAATCTTCTTCAGTTTTGTAAGAACATCCTTCATACCTATCCTGTCTCTTTGAGATTCTACAGTGCAACTGATAGCCAATTCCATGATGTAAGTTAAGCAATTCAGTTTTCCCATGTAATGTTTTTCATTCAGAACCAATAAGTTGGAATCCACAATTTGCTCTAAAGCATTTGGTAGAGAATCTTGCACCCACTTCTTCATGGTCAAATCTCCAAGAAAATGTTCGTCGCTAGGTTTTGTTCTCGTAAAAACTTCCATCAGCATGATGCCGTAACTATAAACATCACATTTGGGTGAAACTATCCCTTCCATTCCATACTCTGAGCAAATATTATCAATTGTAAGATATATAGAAAGAGAGAAAAAGAGCAAGAAAATTTATATAATTGCTTCTGTTTGAATTACTCCTTTCAATTAAGATTTATTATTATTGACGAGCCATAGCAATTGTGCCTATTAAAGCGACTACTTAAAAGAATTATTGAAATGATTTAAAATGAAAGAAAAAAATTGTTGATAAATACATTTCAATTTGTTGACTATTACTCTTGCTTTAGAATCTGATTTGATTTTGTAGTCCAAATCACCCCATACCAGGCCGTGTCTAGAATAGGAGTAATTAGCGAAACAAAAAAGACTTGTACAAACCATTGAAGTAGCTCCATCCCCAACAGTCCAAAGATGAAAATCCTTGTAATATTTTGAAATACCATTCATGAACATCACAGCAAAAATGATTAAAATATTTAGAGCTCCTACATAAGTAAGGAGCTGTGCGGTAGCTACAAACTATGAGTTCGATAGAATATAGAATAAGGGATTTACCTGGTGCCAAATAACCCAAAGTAGCTAGAGTCCTGGTGTGTGTGGTGCTATCTTCTCCACCTAAGAGTTTCGCCATGCCAAAGTCGCTCACGTGGGCAACCATATTTTCATCTAGAAGCACATTACTAGGCTTCAGATCACAATGAACCACCGTTGTTGAGTAACCGTGGTGGAGATACTCGAGTGCAGATGCCACATCTATCATTATGTCTAACCTCTGCATAATATCTAAGAAATAGTTGTGGGAATACAACCACCTCTCGAGGCTGCCTTTGGACATGTAATCAAGAACTAAGGCCTTAAAGCTGCTGTTAGAGCAGCTGCAGATGACTTTGGTGAGATTTCGATGGCGAAGGCTGCGCAAGACTTCACATTCTGCATCGAAACTTTTTGATGCCCCTTCTACTCGCAAATTGAACACCTTCACTGCTAAAACCATCCCGTCTCTGAGAACTCCTTTGTAAACAGAACCGAACCCCCCCACGCCGAGCAAATTACTCTCGTTATACCCATCAGTTGCCTGTCGGAGTTCGTAAACTGAAATTCTTCTTTGTCTTAGCGGGGATGACACATCGGGATGGTTTGGTGTTTGGTTTTTCTTTTTGTACTTCATTAGTACAAGGACAAGTACAGCAGCAAACATTACAAGTGCAAACCCTAAAGACGCGAAGATAACTTGGAGCTTCTTTTTGTTCCCAGATTTACGAACAGAATTGACGCGGCAAGGGGGGACGTTAAACCTTGGAGCACCACACAAGCCTTTGTTCATGATGAAAGATTGATCCGTGAAGTTACTAAAAGGGCCGTCTGAGGGGATTTCACCACTTAAATCATTGAAAGAAACATTGAAATAGATAAGATACTGTAGCTTATCCAACGACTTGGGAATAGTTCCAGAGAGATTGTTCTGGGAAAGATCCACACCTTCCAAACTTAACATATCACTCATTGTCTCTGGTATAGATCCATGGAATTGATTATGTGCCAACGATATTCGGCTCAAGGTTTGCAAAGTTCCGATGGACCTGGGAATAGTGCCCGAAAGTACATTCCCTGACAGATCGATGGCTACTACTGCCCGTAACTTTCTAATATTTGGGCTTAGAGATCCACTTAGAAAGTTTGAGGAAAAGTAGAGGTTCAACATATCTTCATGATCCCAAAGGCTTTCGGGGATGTTCGAGCCGAGTCTGTTGGAAGACAGATCAAGCTCTCTTAGGTAAGTTATATTGCCTAAGCATTCGGGGATTGGACCCGAAATTTGATTGCTGGATAAATCCAATGCTCCCAAGTTCGGAAACGTGCAAATGCTATACGGAAATGCTCCTGTCAGCTGGTTGACACCAAGGAATAACCTTTGAATCCTTTGCAATCCTTGTATTGCCATCGGGAAATCGCCAGTCAAGTTGTTGTTGAGTAGGGATAAGGTTTCTAAACTAGTCAGATTCCCGATTTCGCCTGGAATGCTGCCCTTAATCTTACAATTATCTGCGATTATATATCTGAGCGATGTGGAGAAATTCCCGATTGTCGGTGGAAGGATTCCATCCAAGGGGTTGTTACTTAGCACTAATTCTTCCAAGTATCTACATTTTGTCAGGGAAGTGAAAAAGCTCAATTTTCCGGATGAGAGTTCACTGGTGAAGTTGTTTCCATTTAAGTTCAATATCTGAAGGCGGCTTAGATTGCTGAGGGACTTGGGAATGGAGCCACTGAATCGACTAAATCCGAGTTCTAAGGTAGTAAGCTTTGAAGAGTTGGTAATAGAATTCAGAATTTGTCCTCCGAGTTCGTTGTTGCCAAGGTACAGTCCTTCAAGATTCGGAAGATTATAACGCAGACTCGTTGGAAGATCACCCGAGAGGAGATTTCTATCAAGGGATAAGACTCTTAGCTTCGACATGTTGAAGATGCCTAAAGGGATTGTACCACTCAAGGAATTAGCTGCTAAGACCAGTTCTTCTAGTTCATAGAGGTTGCCCGTTTCTTTCGGTATCTCACCTGCCATTTCAGGAAAACCATGTTATATTGCCCTATCTTTAGACATTTGCCATAACATATCTTTCTGGTGCTAAAAGAGACTTTATCTGAGCTGACTTATGAAAATCAATCATGTTGTTCGTGTTTAACTTATAAAATATGTGCATAATTTGATGTGATAATCCATCTTTAGTGCCTGGCAATTCGTTCAATGTACAGCTGATAAAACTCAAATTTCGCATGTATAGTCTATATATGTCAAGGAATAGAAACTTGTTTGCTACGTACTTCCCTCGATTATCAATTTATTTTACAAGTTTGAGGTATGCATTTCACATAAATTCCCTCCTGATTTAGCGTGCTTGAGTTTCATTTTTTGTCATGAAATTTGTGTGAGATCACGATTAAATCTGCAAATAGGTTGGTTAAAAGAAAACAAAAATGCGAAACTGTAGAGATACTAAACAAAACAATATTGAAAGTATGAATTCTTTAATTTGTGTTATGACACACATTACATGATGCTAATTGTCGACAATAAAGCTATGCATTAACGTGCAATTGTTGATGACATGATATACTTATAGAAAGAATTATGTAATGTTGTTATGATCTTACCTGTTAAATTGTTGTAACTAAGATATATCGTCTTCAACAGAGTTGAATTCCCAATCTCACGTGGAAGAGAACCGGATAGACCATTAAAAGCAAACGAAAGATATCGCAATGAGGAGATGTTGAAGATCGCCGGTGGGAGAAAGCCTGTAAGTGTGTTATTTTCCATGCCCAAAGACTCCAAATTGCGAATACCACCAATCTGTTGTGGAATTGGTCCTGTGGCATGAAATGAATGAAACAATTATCGATACAATTTCTTTAAAAAAAAAAACATCATTTTAGCTCTTACTGTTGTAACTTTTGGCATTCCTAGAAGCATGCTGTTTCATAACATACTTAATGAATTGTTCATCCTATCTCCAAGTTCGCCACTCCTGTTCTTTATGGGAAGTCCCAATTCCCATAAAACTAATGTCATCTCAATTAAAGTACTGCAGAATTGTACATGTGCAGGGAATGAAATTATGAAAAGTCAGTTAAAAGAATTTAATCTTATAAACATATCAATTTGGGTTAATTACACTTTGCACTCCTAGTACTGCTCCTGATTTATTGCATACTGTAGTTTAGAGGTATATACAACCAAGTTTGTAGTCTCTAGGTGTAAAGTGTAATGAACTCTTCATTTGGGGAAGGTTGAAAATAACATGCAAGTGTTGGAGAATATAAATAAATATATAATGATCCTCTATAACAACTTAAATTTTTAGATGATGTGGTTATTCAACATAATATTAAAGCTAGGCTAAATAAGAGATTCTGTATTTGAATCTCACCATCACCAATTTATAAAGAAGAATTTCACGTGCAATGTTTAATACAACAAAAAGTCCGCCTGCACGTCTGGAGGGCATGTTGAAGAATATAAATAAATATATAATGATTTCTTCTCTAAGAGCTTAAACTTTTAGATGAGATGTTCATTCAAAAGTGAGTGCTCGTGTAGACTTCGTATGAGAACTTACAAAAGGACTAAATGGATTATATATCTAAGATGAGGATCATACCACTTAAATTGTTGAAACCAAGCAATAATTCCTTGAGCTTTGTTAGGTTCCCGATTTCTCTTGGTACAAATCCACTGAACTTGTTGCGGTATAGCCCGAGAACCTGAAGTTGTGAACAATGAGACAAACTTGAAGGTATTTCTCCGTAAAGCATGTTACGTGCTAAAATGAGTACTCTGAGCTTGAGAAGATGGTTGCTGCAGATGTCGACAGGCAAGCTTCCTGACAAGCTGTTATTTCGCAACGAAATAAATTCCAATGATGGCATATTAAAGATTGTTGCAGGAATTGAACCGCTTAACTTATTGTTCTGAAGTCTCAAGTCCTTCAGTTTAGGAAGATTTCCAATCTCTCCCGGGATCATCCCCACTAGTGAGTTTCCGTACAGGTGAAGAAACTCGAGTTGAGATAACGAGCCAAACAAAGCCTTTGGGATCTCTCCAGTGAAATTGTTCCAAGTGAAATCAATAACTCTTAGCCGGCGCAGACGAGACAACTCTTTCGGTAGATTTCCATGAAAAAAGTTTCGGCTAATGTTTAGAGAAAAAAGGAAAGTAAGGTTTCCGATTTCTGGTGAGATGGTGCCTTCGAGGCCCGTATTTGAAATATCCAATTCGGTCACGCGGTGGTGGCGAGTGCCGCAAGTGACTCCTCTCCAGCTGCAAACGGCGGTTCCGGTGGTCCAGTTGTTGCCTAAGATGTTATAAGGATCTGATGCGATGTGGGATTTCAAAGCAAGAAGTGAAGATTGGTCAGTGCTGATGTTTGTTGCTATCCTGGCTAAGCTATTTTTGATCAGATAATTGATTAACCAAAGCGCTGCAATCGTCAAGAAATTGAAAGATCTCGCCATTGGGCTTTCTGAAGTTTGTGGGGGAAGAAGAGAAATAGAACTAATACTAACAAACTCTTGTGTGTTATTTATGTGTGTAGTGGCACATAGATGAGGGGTTATATGTACACCTCCTAATTTTAAAATTAGGTTGTATAAACGTCGTTAACTTTGAGTAACTATTTTAATTGTTCTTCAGCAAACATATGGCTTCAGAGTTGTGTGTGCGTGCACCTTCTGATTTTAAAATTATCTCATATAAATATCATTAAATTTGAATGATTATTTTAATTATTTGTATTATTGATAGTCCACAATTATTTTTGATACACAAATTATTTTTTTTTTAAATTTAATTATTTATATTATTGATAATCCATAACTGATAGATGCACCACTTACCTCAAGGTCTTGACTCCGTCACGATTTTATCATTGATGGAGTGGGAGGTGTAATTTTTGGTGCTAGTGGAGGACTTGGCAAGTCAAGTCAATAGTGCCATTTTGAAAGCAACAGTCTTTATCTTCATGGTGTAGATTGATGCTGAAATTTCTTCGTAGTGTACCTTATTGATGAAGTTTATGAATTAGTTGAGATCATTAATTGTTCACTTTTGAAACCACAAAAGTCCACATTTGAAGTTTTCAATTGGCAACTAATGTCCTCATTCACCAGAAAGACGAGGACTTTGTGGGTAGATCAAATAGGTTAGAAAATTTTAGTGTAAACTGAGGAAAAGAAATATATTTAAGGAACAGAGTTGATTGAATTTTTCCGGTAATTGATCGAGGCAAATTGGAGAGAACCGAATGAATTTAATATCTTCTATTCATACCTTTCTAAATTCTAATGATCGATAATTGATTGAAGATAAGTTTATATGGGAAAAAAGGACTTTATTCTTTCCTCAAAACATTAATGTTGTGTTTGAAACAAGAATTTTGATGAGAAAAAGTAAAAAAAAATATGAAAATAATCAAAAATAAAAATAAAGATTACTATCATTGGAAGGGGAAAAAAAAAAAAAAAATTCCTTTCTAGTTTTATTGCCAATCAAACGTAGCATAAGCATGTGCTATGATTAAGAGAATTGTAAAGTTGAAGGTTCTGGCATTTGAGAACTTAAAAATAAGCAGGAAAAAAGCAGAATTTGTTGCTTCTTTCAGCTTGTCCATTAATACTAGTAAAATGCATGCGCTTTGCCCGTGAGTAAGTAATATTTATTTTACATTTGATTGTATTACTTTTTATAAATATAATTATAAGTATGGCCACATTACATAAAAAATGGATATAAAAAAAATAAACATTATGAATAGAGATTATTTGCTATACATAAATATAATTATTGTGTGATATAGTTAAAGTTTTTCTCTTTTTATATCCTGATCAAGGTTCTTAAATATATATATATATATATATATATAGTCAGTACATGGGGAGAATGTTGTAATTTGATTTTAGGACGAATTATACTGACCACCTCTAAGGTTATGCTAATTTACGAAAATTTTTCTATTTTTTCAAAAATTACCAAAAACCTTCTGAGGTTATTCTCATAGTACAAACTTATTTCAATATGATACATATATTGATATATATATATATGATATGTATACTTGATATATATATATATATATATATAATACCCCACATAAACGAAGATATTGGACATATATATACTTGGACATTTACATATATATATATATATATTGATACATATATACTTGGACATCTTTAAAATAGATACATATATTGATATATATATATATTATATGTATATATATATGATATGTATACTTGACATATATATATATATATATATAATACCACACATATATAAATTTTTGTTATTGATATTTTAATTATCTAAATTTAAATTATCTATATATACTTGGACATATATATACTTGGACATTTATATATATATATATATATGTATATATATTGATACATATATACTTGGACATATTTAAAATAGATACATATATTGATATATATATATATATGATATGTATACTTGATATATATACATATATATATATATTTAATACCACACATATACGAATATATTTGCAAATGATCACGAATTAAAGTTGCTATTATCTAAATATAATTATATAAATAGATTTTTAAAAAAATAATTGGTTAATAATTTATAAAAATTACTACAATAAAATTACAAAAATTGATAATACTAATGAAATTTATTAGATAATTTAAGTTTAAAATATTGTAAAATATAGTTTAAGTATAAACAAAATCAATCCATAACCAAAGATTTCCTTTGGCGCAACGGTTGCATGCTCCAATTACAACATTGATGTCCCCTGTTCGAATCTCCTTGAGCGCAAAAAAAAAAGGTTGGGGGACGCGGGTTAGGTTTCGGGTGCGGGCGCGGGTTGGGTTGCGGGTAGGGTCTGATTAGTTTTTTTTTTTTTTTTTTTCAGTGGCCACGGATTAGCCACGGCCGGACCGTGGCTAATCCGTGGCCCTTAGCCACGACCACGCTCGTCCAACAAAAAGGTGGCCAAAATTGGCCACGGCTTAGCCGTGGCTATTAGCCACGGATTGGCCACGGCCTGGCCGTGGCTAAGCCCAACCGTGGCTAAAAAGCCGTGGCGAAGATTAGCCACGCCACTTTTAGCCACGGAAAAAATCCGTGGCTAAAAGGCTTTTTTCTAGTAGTGGCATTAACTTGTTTGCTCTATGTACTATTCTTGCAAAAAAAAAAAAATTTATCAAAATTAGAATAATTTGCATATAAAGATAAAAATTATATTGCATAAATATATGTATGCTAAAATTAAAGTGTCAGTAGAAAATTTAATGAAATAATATAAAAAGTATGAAAAAGAAATAAATATATTGGGGTAATTGCTTTTTTGTCCTCTACATTTGGTTGCTTTCGACTTTGCCCTCTCTGTTTCAATTTTATCAATTTTGCCTTCTCCGTTTATAAATTTTTTCAATTTTGTGTTCTCTGATTATCAATGTTTCGATTGTTGTCCGATTTTGGACATAACTTCTCGCCGACGATGACGTGGCGATTTTCTGGCCATTTATGGTGATGACCGGAAAAATCGCAATTTGTGGCCAGAAAATCACTATATCATCACCGGTGAGAAGTTATGTTCAAAATTGGATGACAATCGAAACATTGATAATCGAAGAGGACAAAATTAAAAATTTTGAAATCAAGAGGGCAAAATCGAAAATAAGCTAAACTTAGAGGATATATATTGCAATTATCCTTAAATATATTCATTACTGTTAGATGGGTTTTTAAATATGGTAGATATTTTAAATTTGCTCGGTACTGTTGATATTCACGAACTTTATTATCTCCTTAAACTCAAAAATCAGTATTAAATTTTATAAAATATCAATCGCCTCCATTTTTGCGTAACTAAAATTAATATAATGGAAAAAGTAGAAAAATGTAATGTAAAATATGGGTAAAATATGCACGAAAGACAACAATATTAAAAAAAAAAAGATTTTGCCCAGTAACCGTCAAAATAAGAAGTTGAGTAATAATTCTTAGGTTGTTGTCACCAAAGCCGAAAAGAAATGATAAAAAATAGTATTCTCTAATACATGAAGTGAATAGTAGACTATTAAGCCTTTTTGTCCAATAATTCAATTCAAATTAATATTTAAAAGTTAAAAGGGTATGTTGGCCAATTGATAAAAATTAGAAAGTGAAAAGGAGTGTCAATAATAATCCCCTTCATAAAAATACCAAGAATCATTTTAAGATAATAGAAATTACTTCCACCCAACTTTTCTACTTTTGTTTTTTCTCTACTTAATTAAAGTAGAAATTATCAAATCAAACACTCAAAATAGTCTTTCTTAAGTCAAAAGTACTAAAATGTTTTTTTAAACAATCCCAAACACCCTCTAAAAATCAACAAGCTAAGTTTGTAATTATTCCTTTTGGCTTTTGTTCAACTTAAAAAATATTGAAAAAGATTAATGTTAATAAGACCAAAAAAAAAAAGAAAAAAGAAAAAAAAAGAATGTTTTATCTTTTAAAAAAAATTATTTTTCGCTAAATAACATCACGATGGCTGGCCTTAATTTATTAATATGCAATTAGTTTTACTCTACACTAATCAGAATAATGCAGTATTTATCAAACATTGATTTCCTTATAGATTTTTTTTTTTTTTTGCATAATTCATGATTATTCTTTTTTATTCCAATTTTTTTGAAATGCCATGCTTTCTAAGTCCTCCTAACGCTTCTATGTTTGTTATTATTGTGGTTGTTATTATGAACAAGAAAATATTAAATATTATACTTGAAAGAAAAGTAATAATATCAAAACTAAAATTTATTAGGTGAAATTTCAAAAAGTAAGTAGTGAAAGCCATATATCCTTATCTAAATATTAAATGTAATGTTTTTGTTGCAATTTTAAACACATTTTTATAAAAAAAAAAAAAGAAATTCTTTTGAATGCAATTGATGCTCTTATTCTCTACATGTCTTTTGAATATTATTATTTTGAATTTATATAAATAATTAGTCTGAATTTTAAAATTATCCTCCAATCTATGTCACTACAACAAAACAAGATATTAGAGATGGAAAAATCCATCTCTAAAAATTATATTTCTGTCTTTGATTTCCATAAGAGTTGTATTTTGGTGTCTCTAATAACGTGGCTAAAAGCCTCATCTCTAATTAGAGACTGAAAATTTTGCATCTCTGAATTTTGAGACCGAATAATTCCATCTCTCTTTCCATCTTCAACACATTTAAAAGTGAAAATTTGATAAAAGCAGCCGCTTCAACTATCTCCATTAATACAAACCAAGGATGTAATATGTCTAACATCAATCAAGAAAAGAAATTAAAAGTATGACACTAAATCAACAAACCATTAATATTACAAGGATATGTTAGAAAGTCTAGAAAATAATTTAGAAATCGGAATCATGAAAACGTGACGAATGAAAGCGAGACTTTAGATCCTGCATGAAATTAATACTCGTATAAGAAACATATTATCCAAGTGGGAGTCATAATTTTTACTACACTATTTTGGCTAAGGGACTAATTAACAATAACTTCCTAAAGAGTAAAGTCTTTTTGATTACTATCATGAACAGAAACCTTATTACTGGGGACAATAGTTGGTCGAGAAGGAAAGTTGACACATGAGCATACCAGCCACAAATTTGAAACACTAAAACATTAATTATGGGAACAGACTGTAACATCATATCATATATAGGGGAAATTCTTACCCGCACCAGGTTCGGCCATACCAGAACTAATTGCGTGGTGAATGTTTTACACGTATTATGTGATTAGTGTACAATTTAGGGAGAGTGACCAATCACTTGACAAGTGTATTAATACTTGCTACATGATTAGTTAGGTGCGACCAAACCGAATCTAGGCAAGAATCTTCCCATATATTGAAGGGAACTAAAAGACCATATGCCTAACACTAGGTGTTATTAGACTTCATTGACCAAGAACTACAGTCTCTATCTCTACACTCTATCAATATATCTACAGTCATAAAAAGCACGAATCTTTAAATTCAGACCAGTTTGATCACAATAAGCCTATCTCTAGTCTGTCCAAGTATAGTCTAACCAAAAAATACATGTGGCCGTGAATGCTGCAGAACAAAAGTAAGACAGAACAATGGAACTAAAGCTTTTGACGACGCAAAAACCGGAGTTAAGGGCCTTGTCAATTGTGGCATAACCCAAGAAATTTCATCAGCCCACAAAATGACTTATATATAAAAAATAACAAAAAAAAAGTGTTCCACCAATCTACAACTCAAATTTCCACTGATCGGCCTTAAAAACATCGATGACGATCCGATCAGGCGTAAGGAGGCTTTAGATGGAAAATAATAGCCATTTACTTCCTTGTGCAGACAGTACAAGTTCTTTTTTACTAGAATTTGCAGCCTATTAGAATATAAAAACGAATGTCTCTTTTTTATTTTTCACACTATTAATGGCTTTTTTAAATGTTTGCAGGTAGGATTGTGGACTCCAAATCTTTCTATAGGCTCTAGTTGAAATAAAAACCTTTTTTTAAGGAATTAATATCCATATTGGTTTATATATACACACTTAAGAAAATAATTATATAATCTATACTATAAAGTACCTAAGGGTCTAATAATCACCTTTCTGTCTTTTGGTCTCTTACATCTTTAATTTATTTTTTTTCTATCCTCTCTCCACTCCCACTATTAAAGTATTTTTAATTTTTTTTCTTTTCTCTTCTCTCTTCTCTATCAATACACACACACACACACATTTTCAGGCCTCTTTTATCATTTTTAGACTTTTTTCTTTCTATTTTACTTGTTACTAAATGTTTTTAGAACAATTTTTATACAATAAATTTAATAAAATACATTATAAATAATTAAAAATATATGACCATGTATAAAATTTAATCAATATTTTTAGTTTACATACAAAAATATAAGTATGTAATTAAATTATATTTTATTCTTATTTTGCACACGCATCAAGTGTGCTCAATCGACTAGTAATTTATCCTATTATATAAAGAGGCATCACCTTTTATTAACTACTTGTGATCTGCTTAGTTTTTTGGTCTATCAAATTTTTTCTTCTTTTTTATTTTTTACTTTCTCACCCCCCCCCCCCCCCCATACGTTATGTTTATTTTCTTTACCTTTTTTTCTCTACCCCTTCCTCTCCCCCCTCTCTATTTTCTTTTATTTCCTAATACTCTTCAATATACCATTTTTTTAATAAAAATATTTATAATTATTTTTTTATTTGAAATTATTTTATTTTTACTTATTATTAATTATATGAAACTATTAAGAATAATTAAAAATATTTTTATAATATAGGCAATACAAAAAGAAAATATTAAGTCATTAAATTAAATTATTTTTTTTATTGTGCACGCACATTAGCTCGCAACAAACTAAGTCCTCCTAGCTTCCTATGTACAAAGCAAATCTCTCACCTCTAACGGTGGAGTTTGCCAAATGATAGTATCCATATTAATCTTATGTACAAGCTTAGCTAACGTATCGACACACGCATTAGCCTATCTTCTGGCGTGAGGGATGTTCACTATCCATGGTTTCCTGATGAGCAGGTTGTGCCGTTGCGGCAGCCTTCAAGAATCAGTTCGAGGGGATGCATTGTTGTGTCTTGTGCACGTATAGGCTTTAGTGCTGGTTGTGATCATGGTTTGCCGGAACGCCGTTATAACGGCTGGAATGGCTGGACTGGAACGGAACGGAATTGCGGCATCCGTTCCGGCGATCCGGTTTGTAACGGACATGGACTGGAAGGCCGTTCTGAGTGGCGTTCCGGCAATATAACGACCATTTTATTATGCTGGAACGGCAACAGGGCGGATGGCGGCGAAGAAGAAACCGAAGAAGGAGAAAGAGGAAGGTGGTCTGCGGATGGCAACCACGATTAACAGGGACGAAGAGAGACGATCTTGTAAAATCAATTGAGCCATTATGGGCTAATTTTGACATAAATTGGCCCAATTGTTAGAAGTTTAATTAAACTATGGGTCTAAATTGGCCATTTGGTGTAAGCTCTCTCTCTCTCTCTCTCTCTCTCTCTATCTATCTATCTAAATTAAACTATATATATATATATTTATATAGTTGTATATAATATGTGTGTATGTATATATTTGTTTGGGTGATGTTCAATAATTAATTTACTTGGACGACTAGTCTCAATATTAAAATACATCTATATTTTGTATAAGCCTTAAAAAATGTAATATTAGTTGGGAATATGGTGACTAAATAGGTAATGGTCCGAAAAATATAAGATGTAAGTTTCATAATAAAATTATTATGAAAAGAATTACAAGGTTGAAATAATACAAGATGGTCATTTTACGTGTTACTAATAATAAATGTGATTTATATTTAATAAATTTTGAATCATTGTATAGCATATATAATTCTATTATTTTTCAGAATTTTTAAATTTTTTTTATAGATATTCAACTTTAAAATGAGCAGAACGGCCGTGACCGTTCAGTGACATTGCAACGGAACTGGAATGGTAGCCTCCGTTCCGTTCCTTGCGACCATATCTTCTTTGTCATTCCTGACGAGTCCTCTAATTGCAGCCATCTCCTTGTCAAATAGGAAACTTCAATCTATATTAAGTTTGTACCACCCTTTGTTAGGCCTCCATTCTCAGAAAAGCACCCCGTATCTCCAGCGCCAATTTCTTGACGAAGTAAACGGTTAACCTAGCATGCTCATGTTGGTTCAACGTCTTTGGTCGCTTTCGGTGCATCTACATTCTCATTTATATTTTCTCTCCCCTCTTACTATTAATGTATTTTTAATTTCTTTTTTTCTTGTTCTATCTTCTCTATCTATATATATATATATATATATATATATATATTTCTTCATCTCTCTTTTATCTCCTTTTTTTTAAACTTTTTTTCTTATTTATTTGTTAATCTTATAATTTTATTTTAAACTATTATTCTATAATAAATTAAATACATTACCTACATTCCAAATAATTAAAAAATATAGAATAATTTATAAAAATCAATAAATATTTTAATTTTATATTTTAATGTAAATATATAATTAAATTAAATTTGATTTTTATTTTCGCACATATATCAAATGTGCCCGACCAACTAGTAATGAATAAAGTTCCTTTGACTTTTTGATTCTCTATTTTTTAAATATCTATCATTTAAATTGTATTTGCATATACTGCTCCCTCAATTATTATATCACCACTTTTTGGTTTTTGTGTGTGTGTGTGTGTGTGTGTGTGTGTTTTGGAAAAGAGAAAATATAAGTCTTACTTAGTTTACAATGAACAGAAAATAGGTTAACTATTATACTTGAAATAAAAGTAATAACTAAAATTTATAAGGTGAAAATTTTAAGAATTAATTTGTGAAGTCAAAATAAGTCCGTATTTAAATATTAAAGGTAATGTTTCTGCTACAATTTTTAAATCCTTTTTCTCTCTAAACCAATTCTTTTGAAAATGCTATTGTTTCTCTTATTCTCTACATTTTGTTTTCTCAATATTAAAATTTTAAAATAGTATTTAAAATCTCACTTAATAAATACAAATTTTAAAATTTTCCTCCAACCCAGGTGTAACTGGAAAAAAAAAAAAAAGAAGAAGAAGAATACTTCAAATAAAATCATAATAAAGATTGTTTCTTCTTTATTTTTTTAGCTGTTGATGATTATATTTTTAAATGTTTTCAAGCACGATTGTTGGGAAATCCAATTCTTGTGCAAATTCTATTTGGGACAAAAAATCTATTTTAAGAAATTAATATCCACTTTGGTTTAACTAATTACTCTTAAAAAAACTCTATTAAAGGGATAATTTGGTCAATTCAAAAATTTCAAGAAACCTTAAGATCATTCACATTTTTAATAATAATTAATAATATTTGTACACTTGATACATGTATATAATAAAAAATAATATAATTTAATGACATAGTAAAATTTTAATAGTATCTATACTATAAAAACAATTTTTAGCTATTTTAATAGATTCATAAAATTAGTGTTAAGTAAAAATAAAATAATTTAAAATAAAAAATTAAGAAAACAACTACAAAGAAAGTCAAAAAAAATATATTGAAAAATAGAGGAAGATGAAAAGGGGAGGGAGAGAGAGGGAGAGAGAGTTAAAAAAAAAAAAAGAACATGAAAGATGAGAGATGAGATAGAAAATTAAAAAGAAAAAGAAAAATAACATATCAAAAATATTGATAGGCCGAAGGTGGTTACTAAGGGTCCGTTTGGATGGCTTAAAACAATACTTCTCCAATGGTGCTTTTTATAATAGAGTTTTTTTTTTAAAGCAAGCAGTTTTGCGTTTCTATACAATAACTAAAAGTGCTTTTATTTAAAGCTATTTTGGGGTAGCTTCTTAAAAAAGTCAATTTTGGCTTTTTTTCCTGGCTAATAACAACAACAACAACAACAACAACAACAACAATAATAATAATAATAATAATAATAATAATAATAATATGTATGTATATAATTTAGAAATCTTGAGACTATTCAAGTATGCTCATATGTGGCGCTTACTTAGATAATCTCATTATTTTTTATTGCGATATGTATGAAATTATAATGATTTTAATTTTTGTTTTTTAAGTGCATGAGAATTATCCTAGAGATTTCAATCACTAATCCAGAATTTAAAATTATATGCTATATTTTAATTCAAATTAAATAATAAAATTATTTGTTACTTATAGGATTTTATTTACGATATTTATCAACTATTTTGTATAAATTCAAAAAAGAACAAAAAATTCCACGACATAATTATAGCAAAACCTAAAATATAAACTGTATATATTACGTAATCAATTGAACTCTTGAATATACTAATTATTTAACAATTACTTTCCTTTAATGAAATTTTAGAAGTTTGTGCTCTAAGAAATTAATTACTTTATTTTTCATCATTTTTTTCCTCATATAATTCATTGCCCGTGCCTTGGCAGTTAGCACTGGTCAAATAATAGTATACAATATATACCAGCATTTTGGCAAATCTACGTGTATGCAAAAAAAAAAAAAAAACATATAATTTAATTATATTTTTAAATTTGATTAATTTAAAATTATAAATATTTATTATTATTTTTATATAAATATCATTTTTAAATATTTATAATATATTTATTAATTAAATTAATGATAAGAGAAAAATAAATAATTTAAAAAAAGATGAAACTAAGAAAAAAAAATATAAAGAAGTAATACAAGATATTAAAAAGTGGGATAAAAGATGATAAAGATGAGAGAGAGAGAGAGAGAGAGAGAGAGATGGTGAGAGTGAGAATAAAATAATGTGCAAGATGAGAGAGGTGTATAGAGAAAGTTAAAAAAAATTGAAACTATCAAATGTAGTTATTAAGTTGTGCTTTCTCTTTATATAATAGTATACATAGTATAAATAGTGCGTATATATATAGGTATAGATAATTATTCGATTCTTGTTGATCAAAAAAAAAAAAAATCGATTCTTATAAATGATCTGATTCTTCACAACTTTCTGTAGGAGCCCTTTGCAGTCGACTCCCTTATAAAATGTCTAAATATCATAAAAGACTATCATATTTTAAATTAGCATCGTGAATCCTATTTATAAATATGCAGAATGAATCTTCCGGCCACCGCGTGACGCTCACGTAATTAATTTGCTATCATAATGGGTTTCTGTTGGTGGAGAAAATAACCATTAAGCCCCCCATTTAAGATAAATTTATTTTGAATTGGCACAAAGAACCCTGTAAAAGACTGAGTGAAATTATACTTGCCTCAACGTTTGGTTTCTCAAGTTAACCACGCCCAAACCTGGCTCAATTGGATCAGTGTCAATCATATGGCGAGTATTTTACATTTATTTTACAAATGATCGATAATTTAGAAAAAATGATTAATCACTTAGTGAATGTAATACACAAATCATATGATTTGTTAGGTTCTATCAAATCCAATGTTCTGAAAATCGGACCGATACTGAACTGGCGGCCTTACTGGTTACCGGTTTAATCGGTCGAACCGGTTCGATCACCAATTTAACCAGTGTGCCGTCATAAATATGTAATAATTATTAAATTAATTTTTTATATATAAATATTCATAAATACATAAAAAAAAAAATTAAAGAAAACTCCATAATAATAAATAAATAAATAAATAAAAACCAAACAAAAAGACCCAAAAGTTTTACACATTACAAGTTTTACAATGAATACACAATACAAATTGTGTGTTATGGATCAATTCCAACATATAGGACATGAGTTTCCTTAATATTCTCAATTTGCCCAATAACAAATTGAGGGGGGAAATCCCAAAATGCATTGGAAACTCCAGTGTTTCACTCAATGTAGTTGACTTGAAGAGAAATGAGTTTTATGGAAGAATTCCAACATTTGGTTCGATCTTGTCTTGAATAGCAATCACTTGGAAGGGCCATTACCCCTATCTTTGGTCAATTGCACCAGCTTGGCGGTGCCTGATGTTGGGAAAAATATAATACACGACACTTTCCCCTGGTAGCTAGAAACTCTGCTGCAGTTACAGATCATAATCTTGAAATCTAACAGATTCAAAGGCACCATTAAGCATCCGATTTTCAGAACATTGGTATTTTTACACAATACAAGTTTTATAATGAATACACAATACACATAACAAATTAGTTAACAATGAGTACACATACAGAAAAAAGACCCAAAAATCACAAAAAGGAACTAAAAAAAAATTACAGAGAAAGAAGTCAAGAACAGGAAATAATTAAGTAAAAAAAAAAGAGAGAATGCAAGTTTTACCTTTCTTTTTGGCTTATACCAACACATGGCTTAAAAAAAATTCATAGAATGACTAAGAATTTGCTTTCAAAGAAATTCAGATTGAAGAGTTAATTAGCTGAATATTGATAAAGAAATTATGGACCCAATACTCAAGAGGACGAGTGTCCAACAGGGAAAGAACCAAAATTCTACATGATAAAAATTAAGTTTAACAAAAAAAAAAGGGGGGGGGACTTGAACCATTTTGAATGGATGCATAGTATCTGACCTGATCGAAAGAAAGAGTGTCCAAATCATTCAATATGATTTTGCTATCTAATCACCAACTTGTTTTGGGATTCGAACCCGTGATTGATCTGTTCACTAGTGCTTGAACTTCTACCACAAAGCCATTTAGTTGTCCTTAGGCAGACGACGCACTTGAAGGGTATCATTTCCGCAAGCTTGTAATTCCTCTTGTACCCTTTTGGCAGAGTTGAAAAGTGGTTCATTCCGGTTATCTACCTCAATAAGTTCAAGAGTTGGAATTTCCCCAATACCATACGGAATCTCAGTTAGCTTCCCGCAATGATAAATCATTAGACGCTCGAGGCTTGGAAAATGGCTGCTTTCAGTTATCCATTCCCTGAGGTTTGATCTATCTATCAACAGAACTCTCAGCCGAGGAAAGTCTCCTTCCCTTGTTTCCCATATTCGGTCATAGGAAGCACCGTCTCTTAGTTTGAGCACTTCAAGATTCGGCAACGAACCAAAGATTGTCATATCTTTCCATGGACGTAGCCAACCACTCACAACTAACTTTTTCAATGCCGTAGGGAAAACAGGATTAAGCTTTTCACGGAAAGGAAAACCCGTACGTATTGTTAATTTTAGTTCTCTGAGTCGACTTAGATATACAAGATTGTCAAGGTGATAGTCTTCAACACGTTCATCTTTGTGGGTATAAGAGATTCCCAATTTAACTAAATTCGGAATCATTTCCAAGATCCTTTGTGCACACGTAAAATTTCTTATCTCGGAAAGTGTTTGAAGGTTCTCTAGAGCAAAATTTGCTCCTTTTGGATCAGGTAACAAACCAAGAGAGAATGAGATAAGATGCCTTAATTTTGGCATCCTCAAAATTTCCAATGGCAAATGTACCTTAAATCCTGTGTAGCTCTGCCATGGACAAAATATTAAGGTTTGAAGATTTTGAAGGTTTGATATGGCTGGAGGAATATTCATGGGACAGTCGAAAGCAAGGTACCTTAAATGAAACAACTCAAATATTTCAACTGCAAGCGACTCAATATCAATGTTCAGCAAGTCCAATATCCTGAGCAACCTCAAATTTCCTAAAAGTTCTCGTGGAATATTTACCCATCCTTGGAAGCCTAAAATAGTATGGATGTTCAAGCCATGAATGTCTCCAAGGTGACCTTTTTTGGGGCGAGCAAAACCTACGCGGCGGTGATCTTTTATGATTTCTTGAATAGCCTCAATTGCATACATGTCCCTAATATTTAGAAGAAATTTCTCTTCTTCAGCCATTCTTATGCACAAGTCCCTCACGAGATCATGCATGTGACATCTTTTGATTTTGCCAGTGACATCCCTCCTAATAACCAAGACCAAACTTCTCTTTACAAGATCCTCTAGATACTCTTCTGCTGTCTCTTCAAAGCTTCTAGATGTTCCACTTGGTCTCAAAAACCCCTCCGCAACCCACAATTTGATGAGTTGTGATACATGGATCTCAAAATCTTCAGGAAAACATCCCAAATAGAGAAAACATGGTCGTAAATGATGAGGCAAGTGGTTGTAACTCCAAGATAGTACTGTGTTTGCGAATTGCTCATCATTATTAGTAACAACTAAACTTACATTTCCTGCAAATTTCTTCCATGAAGCTCGAGTTTTACTGACGGTTGAGAGGATTCCTGCAACCACGACAACTGCAAGGGGCAACCCGGCGCAACTTCTTGCAATCTCCCTTCCAACGCTCTCCAATTCAATTGGACAATTATCTCGTGCAAACACCTTTTGTGTAAGCAAGTTCCAACTTTGATCCGCATCCAGGAAATGCATCTCATGAAGAGGGCTAGAAGAGTCGGCATAAGTAGCCACATCTGACAACCTCGTTGTTAATACGACTCGGCTTCCATTATAGTCATCGGGAAATATCCTCCTTACGACATCCCATGCCTCGGTACTCCACATATCATCCATTACAATCAAATATCTCCTACCTTTTAAGTTCTTATAAACAAGTTCTTCCATTGATCCGTAGCTTTCTCCAGATCTTTCCACTTTCATGGAAACTAGGAGGCTTGAGAGGATCTCCCGTGCACTATAATCTTTCGACACAGTAACCCAAGCACGAACATGAAAGTAGTCCACAGTTAAAGGATCATCATAAGCATTTTTAGCCAATGTAGTCTTACCAATGCCTCCCATTCCAAAGATTGGGATGACTTGGAGTTTGGATGATTCTCCACAGAGCCGAGTCTTTATTGCCATCAAGTCATCATCAAAACCAACCGTGGCATCTTTGCTGGTGGGTGGAAGCCTCGATGATGAAGCAGCAACATAAGAATCACTGATCTGCACGTCTTCAACTCTGGCACTATTCTTGATCTCCGTCGCCTCCGCCACAATCGAATCAATTTCCTCTTTCACTTTTTTCAACTCTTCAAAATCAAAACTAAGCTCGATTAGCTTCGAAAGTGGTTCTTCCTGGGTTGATGCCGGAGCAGTTAATGGGGACGGACTGTAAATTTGTTTCGATAGGTCCCTTTTGTGACGCATACAGAAATTTATTCTTTTGAGCCACTCAAACATGCCACTTCTTTTATGGTGTGAGAACTCAACTTTTTCAAGTCCTGCACTTTCGGGTCCTGCTGTCGAGGACCCTGAGCGATCATACGGATGAAATTGTTCTGACATACAATATTCGATAATGTCTTCTACTTCATATGCTGCACCCCTGATTCGTCCTTCCAAACTGTTGGCTTTCTCCGGGACTTCTCAAAGAAATGCTTGCAAGAAGATAGTGGATTCGTGGACGGATATAATTTGCTGTTTTTCATGAAGAGAAATCGAATATCGATCATGATGTAGTAATATATCTATGGTTTGTGCAAGTGAAACAAGAGCAGCATAAGCCATGTCTGAAGGGATTAAGAAGAGTAGCAGAGATGTGAGAAAGAAATCTGGACCAAGACACCGATGGATTAACCTCTCCAGTCAACACAAATCATTGGGTCTTATGTTTTACACAAAGAAAAGGCGTGTCACCCAAAAAAATAAAAAAAAAACAAAAAACCAACAAAGAAAAGGAAGTAAAGTAGTCAATAAAGGTGTGTGAAATTGCTTGCAATAATATCTTTGGTGGGCTGAAAGTCAAGGAAACTTTACCGTCTTTCGTGCTATATATTATATTATCTATACTATAACAATGACGTTCTTTCGTACTATCTATCCATCCGAATTCTCTACTATATCATAATATTATATCTCCTCTTATATTCATTAATACACATTATATAAATTAATAAATAATTAAAATAAAGAATGAAAAAAATTTTGATATAGAAATTTTTTTAAAAATTATCTTTTTTATCTTAATTGCTCATTAACATAAATAGTATGTATTGATAAGTGTAGGAAGAAATATAACATTGTTTTTGTAGTAAAAGATTCAAACTGTACTATCTACTATATTATCTATATTATTATATTATAAAATGATAATATATTTTTTTCTATACTCATCAATGCATATCACGTATATTGGTGAGCTGTTAAAATAAAAAAAAAACTTATGATATGAAAAATTTTTTAAAGATTCTCTTTATTTATCCCAATCGCTCATCAATATATGTAACATATATTTTAGAGTGTAAAAAAAAATATAATATAATTTTATGACAGAGGATCCAAACTGTCACTCCATAACTAATTTCGATATCTTAACATTTTGATCTGTAATTTTTTTTTTAACTTTCTCTCTCTTCCTCTCTCATCTTTTATGTTATATTTTCTCTCTCTTTTGTTTTCATCATCTTTCATCCAACTTTTTAATATCTTCTATTATTTTTTTAATATTTTTTTCTTAATTTTATCTTATTTTAAATGATTTTATTTTTTTATGATTAATTTAATTAACTAATATATTAAAATAGTTAAAAATTATACTTATATGCAAATAACAATAAATATCTATAATTTTATACTAATCAAACTTAATAATAAAATTAAATTATATATATTTTTTATTTTGTACACACATTAAATATAACAAAAACAACTAGTGTATGTATGGCATTAATCTTTTGGTGCTATTGTTTGCCTGTGGCACCTTGTCACCTGGCTTTGGTCAATTAGTTATCACAAGTGACAATATATAATTGTGGAATTGTTTTGTGGTAGGCCAGAAATCATCGGTATGAAGTTTGTCCTCTTATTAAGGAATCTTTTGCATAGGACGTTTTTTTTTTCTTAACTAAAATATGGGATTCCCAATTAAATCTCAGTTGCATTTTTATATTTTGGGAGTTATTGAGCATGATTTGCACTTAAAAGAACACCAGTAAAAAGAAATGTTGCTTATTACGCATATGATGATGTTAGAAACTTAGAATCATATTACTTCCGTAAAAAGGATATTGTAAACTAAATATCATATTAATGGTTATCAAATTTTTTGTAACGACCAGAAATGCTAATCGAATCAATAATGGGGGGACCAGGCTTGTCAATGGACGAGTATTATCCTAACCCAGACCTAATACGTACCCTAAAAAGCATCCTCCTACCCTGCCCTATTCGTACCCGGCTTGGGACCCAATGGGTCTAGACAAACAAACCCAAATTTTTGGATCACGTCCAAATTCGACCCTTTTTTTTTTGTCATTTAGAATTTATAATTTTTATCTTGTTCTCTCTCTCTCTCTCTCTCTCTCTCTCTCTCTCTCTCTCAAATCAAGTATTTATTTATTGGTTCCAAACAAGAACATTCCTTCTAGGACTTGAACCCAAAACTAATTTATCCATAAGTATACCAATTTACCATCAAGCTATCAATTTATTATTTTTAATTGTTTCCTTTGTCCAATAAACTAAATTCAATCTATATAATTTAAATATAAATAAAAAAATATCAAAATTATTTTTATATTAAAAAATTATGAAAATAATATTGATATATATCTGATGTGTCAAGCATTGTCTTAGCCAGATGCGTTAGCAGAGGTGAACCTACCTAGACTTAAGTATGCAGCAACAGAGCCCTCGACTATGTTAGGTGTCCCCAATAGAGGTTTTAAGCTGAGTTGTCCTCGATCGTAAGGTTATAAGCCAGAAAACTCACTAAGTGTGAGGAAGAGACCGACCATCCTCGAGAGTGCGTCCGCGTGAAAGGTTAGGAACCTCAAAGTGCAAGACACGAGAGGCAAAATACCCCAAGCTTATCCCCAGTACCAAGTCTGTGGCTCAAAAGCCACGAGGGACATCTAGGGGCCCTCGAGATCTCTTAAGCAAGGCAAGCAGAGCAGGCGGGCAAATGGCTTTAAGACATTGGGGGCCCTCCAATGCAATTTTATCGAGGGCATGAACCCCATACTTAGCCTTGGCCAAATTCCATGGCCAACGGGCAAGGCCTAGCTGGTACAGCTAACAGGCCTTGTACCTACTGCCACCTAACACGCCTCTACTGCAACGCGGGTCCATCCCATCAGTCTTCAGCGCATTAAATGTCAAGTCATAAATATAATTCTTGATCATAAATGCTCAAGATATACATTAAATACGAATTTGACCCCCTATTAATAAGAGATAAGGTCAGCCACCACTTGGGAGTTCAAAAAGTAACAAAAAAATATGTTCACTTGTACCCCATTTGTTAGAAGGGCTGACCAATTCCCATCAACCGTGTTACATTAGGGGACCCCTCTCATATAAAAGGCAAAAGGCTCTCCCCTAGGAGGTAATCAGACATCTATTCTTAATATTACATGCAAGAATAGTACTTTATTGTTCATCATCTTCCACTACAAGAAAAAACGGTATTTTCGACGGAATTTTCGGCGGAATTTCGGCGGATTTTCGGAGGAAATAATTAATTTCGGCGGAATTTCGGCGGAACGAATCCGCCGAAAAAACCTTGGTCGCTTTTCAATTTTCGGCGGATTTTCGGTGGATTTTTTTTTTTTTAATTAAATAAATTTTCGGCGGAATTTCGGCGGGAAATTCCGCCGAAATTTTTTTTTATTTTTTTTAAATTAAATATATTTTCGGCGGAATTTCCCGCCGAAATTCCGCCGAAATTATTATTTATTTATTTTTTTTTATTTAAATTTTCGGCGGGAAATTCCGCCGAAATTTATTTTATATTTTTGAAAATAAAATTTCAATTGCGACACCAAGGAGTCGAACCCGGGACCTCGCCCCAACGCGCGCGCGCGTGCGTACACGCCCCCGAAATTATCCCAACTTTTGGAGTTGCTGGGCATCGAACCTTCGACCTCGCGGTTGGCAAACAACACTCTTACCATTGAGCTATGTTCACTTGTTGACATAATTCATTACATTATATATTTATATCATACAACAATTCAAATAAAAATAATTAAAACTAATTATTAATAATAATAAGTATTATTATTATAATAATATACGTTTTTTATTGTTTGAAAATTTTAATATTTTTAATTTTAAAAAATTTATATATATATACATAATATTATATACATATATATATAGCATACAAATTCATTTAATTCTAATTAAAATAATAATAATATTCAAATAAAAATAAAAATTTTAAATTTTAATATATTTAAAAATATATAGAAATATTATTATTTTTATTTAAAAAATATTATTTTTATTTATTTTTAATTTTTAAATTTTTCGGCGGGAATTTCCGCCGAAAATCCGCCGAAAAATTAAAAAAAATTATTTTTAAATTATTTTTTATTTAAAAAATATATTTTTTTATTTATTTTAATTTTTTAAATTTTTCGGCGGATTTTCGGCAGAAAAGTCCGCCGAAAAATTTAAAAAAATTATTTTTTAATATTGTTTATTTAAAAAATATAGGCACAGCCAGGATGGACATTTGGCACGGAAGCCCAACTGCCAAAAATTATATGCCTAATATTTTTTTTAAATAACAATAATTAAAAATAATTTTTTTAAATTTTTCGGCGGACTTTTCTGCGGCAAATTCCGCCGAAAAATTTAAAAAATTAAAAATAAAAAAAAAATTATTTTTTTAAATAAAAATAATTTAAAAATAATTTTTTTTAATTTTTCGGCGGATTTTCGGCGGAAATTCCCGCCGAAAAATTTAAAAAAAAAATAAATAAAAATAATTTTTTTTAAATAAAAATATAATATTTCTATATATTTTTAAAATATATTAAAATTTAAATTTTTATTTTTATTTGATTATTATTATTATTTTAATTAGAATTACTTGAATTTTGTATGCTAATATTAATGTTCTATATATTATGTAGTTAATCTATATTTTTTTTAAAAATTTAAATAAAAATTTTCAACAGAAAACGTATTATTATTATAATAATAATAATTCCTCCGTTATAAATTAGTTTTAATTATTTTTTTAATATTTGAATTGTTGTATGATCAAAATATAATGTCAATGAATTATGTCAACAAAGTGAACATAGCTCAATGGTAAGAGTGGTTTTCCAACCGCGGGTCGAAGTCAGATGCCCCGCAACTCCAAAATTTGGGATAATTTCGGGGCGTGTAGCCACGCGCGCGCGCGGTTGGGGCGAGGTCCCGGTTCGACCCTTGTGTGGCGATTGAAATTTTATTTTCAAAAATATAAAATAAATTTCGGCGGAATTTTCTGGCGGGAACTTCCGCCGAAAATTAAATAAAAAAAAATAAATAAATAATAATTTCGGCGGAATTTCGGCGGGAAATTCCGCCGAAAATATTTAATTTAAAAAAAATAAAAAAAATTTCGGCGAATTTCCCGCCGAAATTCCGCCGAAAATTTATTTAATTAAAAAAAAAAAATCCACCGAAAATCCGCCGAAAATTGAAAAGCGACCAAGTTTTTTCGGCGGATTCGTTCCGCCGAAATCCGCCGAAATTCCGCCAAAATTAATTATTTCCTCCGAAAATCCGCCGAAATTCCGCCGAAAATTCCGTCGAAAATACCGTTTTTTCTTGTAGTGGAAGATATGAACAATAAAGTACTATTCTTGCATGTAATATTAAGAATAGATGTCTGATTACCTCCTAGGAGAGCCTTTTGCCTTTTATATGAGAGGGGTCCCTAATGTAACACGGTTGATGGGAATTGGTCAGCCCTTCTACAAATGGGTACAAGTGAACTATTTTTTGTTACTTTTTGAACTCCCAAGTGGTGGCTGACCTTATCTCTTATTAATAGGGGTCAAATTCGTATTTATGTATATCTTGAGCATTTATGATCAAGAATTATATTTATGACTTGACATTTAATGCGCTGAAGACTGATGGGATGGACCCGCGTGCAGTAGAGGCGTTTAGGTGGCAGTAGGTACAAGGCCTTTTAGCTGTACCAGCTAGGCCTTGCCCGTTGGCCATGGAAATTTGGCCAAGGCTAGTATGGGGTTCATGCCCTCGATAAAATGCATTGGGAGGGCCCCCAATGTCTTAAAGCCATTTGCCCGCCTGCTCTGCTTGCCTTGCTTAAGAGATCTCGAGGGCCCCTAGATGTCCCTCGTGGCTTTTGAGCCACAGACTTGGTACTGGGGATAAGCTTGGGGTATTTTGCCTCCGTGTCTTGCACTTTGAGGTTCCTAACCTTTCACGCGGACGCACTCTCGAGGATGGTCGGTCTCTTCCTCACACTTAGTGATTTTTCTGGCTTATAACCTTACGATCGAGGACAACTCAGCTTAAAACCTCTATTGGGGACACCTAACATAGTCGAGGGCTCTGTTGCTGCATACTTAAGTCTAGGTAGGTTCACCTCTGCTAACTCATTGCTAAGACAATGCTTGACACATCAGATATATATCAATATTATTTCATAATTTTTTAATATAAAAATATTTGATATTTTTTTATTTATATTTAAATATATAGATTGAATTTAGTTTATTGGACAAGGAACATTAAAAAATAAATTGATAGCTTGATGGTAATTGGTATACTTATGGATAAATTAGTTTTTGGTTCAAGTCCTAGAAGAATGTTCTTGTTTGGAACCAATAAATAAATACTTGATTTTGAGAGAGAGAGAGAGAGAGAGAGAGAGAGAGAGACAAGATAAAAATTATAAATTCTAAAGACAAAAAAAAAAGGGTCGAATTTGGACGTGATCCAAAAATTTGGGTTTGTTTGTCTAGACCCATTGGGTCCCAAGCCGGGTACGAAAGGGCAGGTAGGAGGATGCTTTTAGGGTAGTATTAGGTCTGGGTTAGGATATAATACTCGTCCATTGACAAGCCTGGTCCCCCCATTATTGATTCGATTAGCATTTCTGGTCGTTACAAAAATTTGATAACCATTATTGATATTTAGTTTACAATATCCTTTTTACGGAAGTAATATGATTCAAGTTTCTAACATCATCATATGCGTAATAAGCCACATTTCTTTTACTGGTGTGTCTTTTAAGTGCAAATCATGCTCAATAACTCCCAAAATATAAAAATGCAACTGAGATTTAATTGGGAATCCCATATTTTAGTTAAGAAAAAAAAAACGTCCTATGCAAAGATTCCTTACTAAGAGGACAAACTTCATACCGATGATTTCTGGCCTCCACAAAACAATTCCACAATTATATATTGTCACTTGTGATAACTAATTGACCAAAAGCCAGGTGACAAGGTGCCACAGGCAAACAATAGCACCAAAAGATTAATGCCATACATACACTAGTTGTTTTTGTTATATTTAATGTGTGTACAAATAAAAAATATATAATTTAATTTTATATTAAGTTTGATTAGTATAAAATTATAGATATTTATTGTTATTTGCATATAAGTATAATTTTTAACTATTTTAATATATTAGTTAATTAAATTAATCATAAAAAATAAAATCATTTAAAATGATAAAATTAAGAAAAAATATTAAAAAAATAATAGAAGATATTAAAAAGTTGGATGAATATGATGAAAACAAAAGAGAAGAAAATATAACATAAAAGATGAGAGGAAGAGAGAGAAAGTTAAAAAAAAATTACAGATCAAAATGTTAAGATATCGAAATTAGTTATGGAGTGACAGTTTGGATCCTCTGTCATAAATTATTATATTTTTTTACACTCTAAAATATATGTTACATATATTGATGAGCGATTGGATAAATAAAGAGAATCTTTAAAAAATTTTCATATCATAAGTTTTTTTTTTTTATTTAACAGCTCACCAATATACGTGATATGCATTGATGAGTATAGAAAAAAATATATTATCATTTTATAATATAATAATATAGATACTATAGTAGATAGTACAGTTTGAATCTTTTACTACAAAACAATGTTATATTTCTTCCTACACTTATCAATACATACTATTTATGTTAATGAGCAATTAAGATAAAAAGATAATTTTTAAAAAATTTCTATATCAATTTTTTTCATTCTTTATTTTAATTATTTATTAATTTATATAATGTGTATTAATGAATATAAGAGGAGATATAATATTTGATATAGTAGAGAATTCGGATGGATAGATAGTACGAAGAACGTCATTGTTATAGTATAGATAATATAATATATAGCACGAAAGACGGTAAATTTTCCTTGACTTTCAGCCCCCAAAGATATAATTGCAAGCATTTCACACACCTTTATGACTACTTTACTTCCTTTTCTTTGTTGTTTTTTGTTTTTTTTTTATTTTTTTTTGGGTGACACGCTTTTCTTTGTGTAAAACATAAGACCCAATGATTTGTGTTGACTGGAGAGGTTAATCCATCGGTGTCTTGGTCCAGATTTCTTTCTCACATCTCTGCTACTCTTCTTAATCCCTTCAGACATGGCTTATGCTGCTCTTGTTTCACTTGCACAAACCATAGATATATTACTACATCATGATCGATATTCGATTTCTCTTCATGAAAAACAGCAAATTATATCCGTCCCGAATCCACTATCTTCTTGCAAGCATTTCTTTGAGAAGTCCCGGAGAAAGCCACAGTGGAAGGACGAATCAGGGTGCAGCATATGAAGTAGAAGACATTATCGAATATTGTATGTCAGAACAATTTCATCCGTATGATCGCTCAGGGTCCTCGACAGCAGGACCCGAAAGTGCAGGACTTGAAAAAGTTGAGTTCTCACACCATAAAAGAAGTGCATGTTTGAGTGGCTCAAAAGAATAAATTTCTGTATGCGTCACAAAAGGGACCTATCGAAACAAATTTACAGTCCGTCCCCATTAACTGCTCCTGCGGCATCAACCCAGGAAGAACCACTTTCGAAGCTAATCGAGCTTAGTTTTGATTTTGAAGAGTTGAAAAAAGTGAAAGAGGAATTGATTCGATTGTGGCGGAGGCGACGGAGATCAAGAATAGTGCCAGAGTTGAAGACGTGCAGATCAGTGATTCTTATGTTTGCTGCTTCATCATCGAGGCTTCCACCCACCAGCAAAGATGCCACGGTTGGTTTTGATGATGGTTGATGGCAATAAAGACTCGGCTCTGTGGAGAATCATCCAAACTCCAAGTCATCCCAATCTTTGGAATGGGAGGCATTGGTAAGACTACATTGGCTAAAAATGCTTATGATGATCCTTTAACTGTGGACTACTTTCATGTTCGTGCTTGGGTTACTGTGTCGAAAGATTATAGTGCACGGGAGATCCTCTCAAGCCTCCTAGTTTCCATGAAAGTGGAAAGATCTGAGAAAGCTACGGATCAATGGAAGAACTTGTTTATAAGAACTTAAAGGTAGGAGATATTTGATTGTAATGGATGATATGTGGAGTACCGAGGCATGGGATGTCGTAAGGAGGATATTTCCCGATGACTATAATGGAAGCCGAGTCGTATTAACAACGAGGTTGTCAGATGTGGCTACTTATGCCGACTCTTCTAGCCCTCTTCATGAGATGCATTTCCTGGATGCGGATCAAAGTTGGAACTTGCTTACACCAAAGGTGTTTGCACGAGATAATTGTCCAATTGAATTGGAGAGCGTTGGAAGGGAGATTGCAAGAAGTTGCGCCGGGTTGCCCCTTGCAGTTGTCGTGGTTGCAGGAATCCTCTCAACCGTCAGTAAAACTCGAGCTTCATGGAAGAAATTTGCAGGAAATGTAAGTTTAGTTGTTACTAAAATGATGAGCAATTCGCAAACACAGTACTATCTTGGAGTTACAACCACTTGCCTCATCATTTACGACCATGTTTTCTCTATTTGGGATGTTTTCCTGAAGAGATTTGAGATCCATGTATCACAACCTCATCAAATTTGGGGTTGCGGAGGGGTTTTTGAGACCAAGTGGAACATCTAGAAGCTTTGAAGAGACAGCAGAAGAGTATCTAGAGGATCTTGTAAAGAGAAGTTTGGTCTTGGTTATTAGGAGGGATGTCACTGGCAAAATCAAAGATGTCACATGCATGATCTCGTGAGGGACTTGTGCATAGAATGGCTGAAGAAGAGAATTTCTTCTAAATATTAGGGACATGTATGCAATTGAGGCTATTCAAGAAATCATAAAAGATCACCGCCGCGTAGGTTTTGCTCGCCCCAAAAAGGTCACCTTGGAGACATTCAGGCTTGAACATCCATACTATTTTAGGCTTCCAGGATGGGTAATATTCCACGAGAACTTTTAGGAAATTGAGGTTGCTCAGGATATTGGGACTTGCTGAACCTTGATATTGAGTCGCTTGCAGTTGAAATATTGAGTTGTTTCATTTAAGGTACCTTGCTTTCGACTGTCCCATGACTATTCCCCAGCCATATCAAACCTTCAAAATCTTCAAACCTTAATTTTGTCCATGGCAGAGCTACACAGGATTTAAGGTACATTTGCCATTGGAAATTTTGAGGATGCCAAAATAAGGCATCTTATCTCATTCTCTCTTGTTTTTTACCTGATCCAAAAGGAGCAAATTTGCTCTAGGAACCTTCAAACACTTTCCGAGATAAGATTTTACGTGTGCACAAAGGATCTTGGAATGATTCCGAATTTAGTTTAAATTGGGAATCTCTTATACCCACAAAGATGAACGTGTTGAAGACTATCACCTTGACAATCTTGTATATCTAAGTCGACTCAGAGAACTAAAATTAACAATACGTACGGGTTTTTCCTTTCGTGAAAAGCTTAATCCTGTTTTCCCTACGGCATTGAAAAAGTTAGTTGTGAGTGGTTGGCTACGTCCATGGAAAGATATGACAATCTTTGGTTCGTTGCCGAATCTTGAAGTGCTCAAACTAAGAGACGGGCTTCCTATGACCGAATATGGGAAACAAGGGAAGGAGACTTTCCTCGGCTGAGAGTTCTGTTGATATAAATCAAACCTCAGGGAATGGATAACTGAAAGCAGCCATTTTCAAGCCTCGAGCGTCTAATGATTTATCATTGCGGGAAGCTAACTGAGATTCCGTATGGTATTGGGAAATTCCAACTCTTGAACTTATGAGGTAGATAACCGGAATGAACCACTTTTCACTCTGCCAAAGGGTACAAGAGGAATTACAAGCTTGCGGAAATGATACCCTTCAAGTGCGTCGTCTGCCTAAGGACAACTAAATGGCTTTGTGGTAGAAGTTCAAGCACTAGGAACAGATCAATCACGGGTTCGAATCCCAAAACAAGTTGGTGATTAGATAGCAAAATCATATTGAATGATTTGGACACTCTTTCTTTCGATCAGGTCAGATACTATGCATCCATTCAAAATGGTTCAAGTCCCCCCCCCTTTTTTTTTGTTAAACTTAATTTTTATCATGTAG